>QXEO01000382.1:5813207-6410962 GCA_007115705.1 Dactylis glomerata
GTACATGTGGAGGAACCCTAGTCTCTGTCGTCATACAAAACCTAACTTTTGGAATTTTACCGTATAATCATACTCCCTCCGTTTAGAAATATAAGATGTTTTAGCTTTGTGAAGTGAGTGTATTTAGACATGTTATAGTGTATAGGTTCGTTCCAATCTATACACTAAAAGATGTCTAGATACACTCACTTCACAAAGCTAAAACATCTTATATTTCTAAACGGAGGGAGTAGTTGTCAATGCAAGATGTATGACATAATAAAAGCATGTCCTTCCCATCGAACTAGTCAGATAACTAGTAGGCATGGCCCCCATGACTGCTCCTGCACAAGTCATCCAACGCAAGACTCACTCCTTGCCAAATTTAACTATTCAAGTTAAATAGTACCACCTATGTCTTTCCATCTCGAGTGGAACCGGATCTACACACATGTGCGTAAAACCCTACGTACATCAACTTTTGATTTTTTTCTCGATCAAAGGGGTGACCCCCCCACCCCCACACAGACACTCACAATTTCATGTTACTAAAACCGATAAATAGTGTGATGCATAAGTGGAATTCTCGTCTCCCAAAAAAGACTATAAGAGATTAAAAAGCATAGTCAAAACCTGCCATGTTTCCATATGGAAAAACACTTTACAACAAAATTACTTGTTCAGACGCTAATTTACCAAGCCAAAAGTGATAACCGACAATATTTGCAAGCCCTACCGGAAAAAATAGCTACATGTTACTCTTCAACTTTTGGCCAGTTTCTTAAAACGAGATTGCTTACATCAACCACACCGTCATTCATGCCTAAACACCACTGGCCCCCATATCCTTGGCCCATGGAAAGATCTAAGTGGCCACCAATACAAGAAACCTTGCCCGATTATTTGGTTGTTGTAGCAGCACTATGAATCCCAATGCAGAAGGAAAATAGTAAGCTATCTGGAAAACAAAACACATGAGATCATATATAGAAGCATGTTCTCAATGCAAGCTCTGTTTCTGGCATGCCAGATCACCCACGCGAGAGAGACTACACCTGCGGCAATACTACTTTGAACTTTACCATGAAAACATATAATCCAACTAGGTAGAACATCTACATTCCTAGATGTATTCATCAAGACAAAGAATAGCTCACAACATTCTATAAGTACCTAGCTACATAACAACAATTAAATAACAAATGATCGATGTTTCGTTATTTGAACATAAGATGTCTAAGGGCAACTTTACCTCCCTTGTGCAACAAAACATATTTGGTTAAAATATCCCCTATAGGAAGTCACAACAACACTTTTACTTCAAGTGGATCTTTAATTATCCACATCTTCCTATAAGGGTACTTTACATGTTGTAAGATCAACATTCACTAAATTAAAAATTTCTATATTTGTTTATATCTATCTGCATATGTCATGTTGATCACTAAGCACTATATTAATATCACACAATGCTTGCAAAGTCTCTCCACATGTTTCCCAACACTCCTAGAGATTTATATCCTCTAAAACAAAACATGGCTAGTCACTCCCTAAAACATTAGATAAAAGTGCATCATTGTTCAAGACCAAGTTGTACTAGCTAGGATATGTGCTACCCAAAGCACAAATCACATATCTAAATCCTCTCAAAATCTAGTTCTTTCTCCATTTCCAGCAACTTTTGTATATATTTTGAACAAAATGCCCTTCTCACTCATCAACCCACTCCAAATAGGTGAATGATATCTTTTAAGCTTACGCTTAAGATATACTCCCTCCATTCCAAAACATAAGATGTTTTAGCCTTCATACACATGTATTTAGACATTCTTTAGCGTGTAGGTTTGAATTAAAATGAGTGAACCTATACTCTAAAAAGCATCTAGATACGTATCTCTTAGACGAAGGCTAAAACATCTTATATTTTAAAATGTAGGGAGCAGTTATCCTTTGTAGATACGTAGCTCTACAAATATTTTTCCATAGAACCATCCTCAGTTTATATTTTTGATAACCAATAAATATTCATAATTGATAAATCAACTACCCATGGTCCACTTTGATTCTTAGGTGACACACCTCTTCCCACATCACTAAATGGTACCTCTAGTGATCAATATCTTCTTGACATAATAAACTTTTTTTTGAAAAAAATCTTACCATAACACACACACACACACACACACTCTCTCTCTCTCTCTCTCTCTCTCTCTCTCTCTCTCTCCGCCTTGTCCCTATCATCAACCTATCATCCCAACTTTCCCATTATATTCCACTCTTTTTTTATTTAATCCAGTTCCCCCATGAACTGCCATATGACGGTGACCGTCTATATTTGTGATTAAACCCGCAAAAGAGATTTATTGGGATTATTTTGATGAGCGAGAGAATTTTGATCATGCAGTACATCTTTTGTATACACTAGGGTTATGTAATCAATTTTAAAATATAAAAATGTGTATGACTAGTGCTACAAAGTTTGATTTATCTTGCTTGATTACAAAATTATCTAGAGCCCAAACTTCACTAATCTTCTATGTACCTTTAATTTCCCACTTTCTCTTACGAGTAATGACTGACCAACACAATCCCCCATTTAAAATATCGGAGGCACATCATCATCATTGCCCATATTTGTTCTACAGTGGCCTCCCTGTTCATACCTTCACTTCATCACCGACATCTCAGTCCTATTGCCACGCCCCCATCCCACCCCAACCCACTTCTACACCTCCTCTTTGGTTTTGACAAAAGCATTTTCTCAACGACAACATATTGGTCAATTAGGGTAATCCAATGCAATGTCAAATAAAACCTCAATTGGTTATATGAAGTTTCCTTAAAACAATATACACTCAAATTGTTTAGTTAAAAAAGGGTAAATTATAGAGGAACCCTACTATGTATTCTCTAGACACTCATCATGGGGAGCAACTTCTGGAGATTTGACCACAACCGTAGTGATGGGGCCGAGTTGATGAAGTAAAAATGACCGGCCAGTTGGAAAACCCCAAGAGAAGGTTTTGATGAATATAGCAGCAAGTTTTCCCTCGGTTATGAAACCAAGGTTATCAATCCAGTAGGAGAGAGACAAACGACTGAAGGTGATGCCCACTAGCTGCGTGATACTCTAACAAGGGCGCCGTTAACGATAACTTGTTAGCGCGTCTTCAACCAGTAGCAACGTGGAACCTGCACACAACACAACCAAATACTTTGTTCCCAACTTACGATGAGGTTGTCAATCTCACCGGTTTGCTTGAAACAAAGGTGAAAGATCATATCGAGCCCCATGTGTGGTTTTGGTAATTAATGACAATCCCTATGGACTAATGGTTGCATTGAGTTATATGTGTAGGACTTGTCCATAGACAATGCTTGAACCATTTGTTGGATTCAAGGTTGTAAGAAGAAGATTATGTGTTGACCAAGGTGTTATTCAAGAAGTGATCCAAAGATTGGTCTTAAGGGACTTGAGCTTATGTCAAGTGTGTCTTGAAGAATAAGATTGAGTGAGATCTCATGTGTATCCTCAAGACACCATCATTATGGAGAAAGAAGAATTGGCTCGAGGATTGATCAAGTCAAAGCGCAAGTTCAAGATGAGCAACTAGAAGAGAACATATGCTTGAAGCTTGCCATCTATATTGTGATCATGGATATGTGAAGATATGCTTAAAGAGAGTCTCTTCCATAGTAGAGTATGGGGGAGCAATCCGCAAGACTTCACCAAGCAAGCTCAATCAAGAAAGGTGGTCCAACTTGAGAAGATCAAGATTGTCTTTATCCACCTCAAGTGGAATGCTCAAGGCAAAGGTATGATAGTGTTAGGGTTTCTTTCTTACCAGTCTCATGGTGTTATTTGTGAGACCGGGTTATAGGATCGGTAGCCGTACTATCAAGAGGGGCTCTCGAGTGAGTAACTTAATCGTATCGTTCGGAGAGAGCTCAAACCTTTGCATACTTGGCATCATCTTTCTTGGTTCTTATTTGGGTTTTATCCATGTGAGGTTCTAGAGCTTGTGGTTGTTTCCATGACAAGCTCTAGCTCATCAAAAACGGAATCCGTATGGAACACTTCTTGCATGTTTGGTGTTTGGAGGTTTTACCGGTTTGTCTTCGAAGAGAGGTCAAACATTTCATCATTTGGTTTTATCCTCCTTTGTTGGACTATGATGTTTCTCTGCATAAAGTTGTAGAGCTTGTTGTTGTGATTCCAACGAGCCCAAGATCATCGAAAACGGAGTCCGGATGCTCAAGTTATTGCCGTTTTCGTTTTGGTGTTTCTGCCAGTTTCAGGAGGGGCGGCTTTAGCCGGCCCAGGGCCGGAAATAGCCGGACCGGGGCGCTCGATTGCCTCTCTGTTTCAGTCCAGATTTTTGTCCGGCTTTAGCCGGTCTGGCCGGCTTTAGCCGGTGTTAAGTCCGGCTTTAGCCGGTCTAAATGGCTGTAACGGTCATATTTCGTGGGGAGGACCTATAAAAGGACCCCCTTCTTCCCCAAGGGCTGGTAGCTCGTTTTTCCTCTCTTTATCTCTCTCCCACCATTGTTGACCTTGGAAAGCTTGCCCATCTCTCAATCCCTCCCATGATTCTTGCATATTTTTTTAGGGAAAAGAGAGAGGAGATCTAGATCTATCTTTCCACCAATCAAAATCTCCTCTTAGTGAGGGGAACCTCTTGTGGATTTAGATCTTGGAGTTCTTTGTGGATTTCCTTTGTTCTTCCTCTCATATCTCTCCATAGCATTAGTTGCTTTGGTAGGATTTGAGTGAGAAGGATTTGAGCACCTTGTGTGCTCTTGCCATTGCATAAGTTGCATCGGTTTGAGTTCTCCCCGGAGATTCGAGTAAGTGAAAGTTTGTGAGCTTATTACTCTTGGGTTCTTAGAACCCTAGACGGCTTTGTGGCTTTGTGGTGCCTTTGTGGCTATTCTTGGGATCCTCCAATTAAGTTGTGGATGAGTGCCCCAAGCTTTGTGTAAAGGCCCGGTTCCGCCTTGAGGAACCCCTTAGTGGAAGAGTGAGCTAGGCCTTTGTGGCGCAAGCTCACACCGGAGAATAGGGTGAGGCCTTTGTGGCGTTGGTTAGGCCTTTGTGGCGATACCACACCCCTCCAACGAGACGTACTCCCTTTCAAGGGAGGAACTCGGGAATACATCATCGTCTCCGCGTGCCTCGGTTATTCCTATACCCGAGCTCTTTACTTATGCACTTTACATTGTGATAGCCTTCGTGCTTGAAGTTATATATCTTGCTATCACCTTGTTACTTGTATTGCTTAGCATAAGTTGTTGGTGCACATAGGTGAGCCTAGTTTATTTAGGTTTTGTGTGCTTGACAAAATAAACGCTAGTTTAATTCCGCTTTTGTTCAAGCCATTCGTAAAATTTGATATCGCCTATTCACCCCCCCTCTAGGCGACATCTGTGTCCTTTCAAAAGGGTATGAGCGTATCGAGTGGAAAATAGTAATAGTATGCGAGTAAAGTAAACAGTGCGATTAAAGTAAACAGGTGATAGCAATATAAAGGAAATAGGACCGGGGTTCACAGTTCAGTAGTGGTGTCTCTCCATAAGATAAAATAATACATGATGGGTAAACAAATTACAGTTGGGAAATTGATAGAATAAAGACAACGTGCATATGTCGAGAGGATCACTATGAGATTTACTCTAGGCATTACAACAAGATACATAGACCGCCATCCAACTGCATCTATGACTAATAATCCACTTGTGTCGAATCAATCCGAGAACTCCACAAGTATTAAGTTGCGAACAACAGATAATTGCATTAAGCAAAGTGTGTAATGTAAACAAAGCATATGCCCTCGAGCATATGAATGTTGTTTTCCCCTAGTAGCAACAACACATCTACAACCTTAGAGGTTTCTGTCACTCCCCCAGATTAAATAGAGGCATGAACCCACTATCGAGCATAAATACCCCCTCTTGGAGTCACTAGCAACTACTTGGCCAAGATAGCTACTAACAACGGAGAGCATGCAAGATCATAAACAACATAGAGATAACATAAGATAAAATTCAGTACTTCAACTCAATCATAACACCAATATTCATCGGATCCCAACAAACCAAACATGTAGAATTACATAACGGTGATCTCAATCATGTAAGGCAGCTCATGAGATCTAAACATGAAGCACATGGTGGAGAAGACAACCATCTAGCTACTGCTATGGACCCATAGTCCAAGGTAGACTACTCACTCATCGCTCCGGAGGCAAGCATGGCGATGAAAAAGACCTCCGGTGGCGATTCCCCTCTCTGGCAGGGTGCTGGGAAGAGCTTCTGGACCCTCCCGATCTTCGGGTCGACGGCGGCGGCGGATCGCGATGTGTTCTGGAAAAGTGATCGGCTCTTTAGGTTTTTCCCGTCGGGGGGTCTTTATAGGCGAAAGGGCATCGTCAGGAGTGGACCGAGGCTCCCTCACACATAGGGGGCGCGGCCAGGCCCCTGGCCGCGCCGCCCTGTTGTGTGGGGCCCTCGTGGCCCCACTCCGTCTCCTCTTCGGTTCTCTGGAAGCTTCGGTGAAATTCTGGGCGACTGGCTTTGGTTTCGTCCAATTCCGAGAATATTTCCTGTGTAACTTTCGTGAAACACAAAAACTGCAGAAAATAGGGAACTGGCACTGTGGCGACTTGTTTATAGGTTAGTTCTGAAAAATGCATAAAAGTGCCACGAAGTGCAACGAAACACTAAGCAAATGGTGTAAAAACAAGCATGGAGCATCAAAAATTATAGATACGTTTGAGACGTATCACGTAGTTTGTGAGACAAAGATGTATGACACGATCCAGATTTTCCCTTCTAGTGAATCTAAGGGCATGTCCAATGGTTGAAGCACCAAAGCACCAAACAGTGATCTCATCAGGCCATGTATACTAAATTACCGAGGCATCACCAAACTAAGCAAATGGTGGTCTCACATATCCCACCTCGTCCTGACTTATCTCTCTCCTACTTTCTCCCATTTCGTTCACTTTACCTCTTCTTCTCCTTCGTTTCCCCTCTTCTATCCCCCGATGATGCCCATTTCCATTCTTTCATAAGATTTTCTATCGAAGCAGTGTCTCTTTTGTAAGAAGTACCTATGCCATGCAAACCACTATCTTTATTCCACCATGGGGTCAGAACCTAGTTAGCCCTGCGGGGCAATAGGATGGGGCGACACATTGTGCGTGCCCTAATCGTAAAACTAGTAGGCATGACCGACATGGCCACTCCCACATGCAAAAGGCACGTCCTGCCAAGCTAAACTATTCGTACTAAATGGTATCATTTATATCTCTAAACTCGAGTGGAACCAAATCTACACCCACATGCATAACTCTACGTCGTCTTCCCACGTCGTTGGGCTATCCCTACTCGTGATGTCTGTTCCATGAGGCTGTCCCGCCACCTTCCTCATGAGTGCCGACTCGCCACCGACTCTCCTTGTTGTCTCAACCCAATTCCCGGCGATCTTCCATGTGGAAACAAGCCATAATCTATTTTCATGATTTATATACTCTGATAATAGAAGTTTTTGATTAATTGCCGAAGGAGAGAATTCAGGTAGTGTTACATAGTACCCCAAAAACTAGGGTTATGTAGTAATAAAGTTTTCAAAAATTATTGAAGATATGTAATAAAACTAGGGTTTCTTGGTTGGCATTTTGCTCAAGAGGAAAATTATCCTGAGCCCAAAACACCACTCCTCTTCCTTTCTCTCCTCTCCCTTGTTCCGAGTCCTGACCTACCAACGCAATCCCTCCTCCCGTCCGAAGATCGGAGCCGCCTCGTCGTCGTCGTCGCCGCCGCAACCATCGCCGTTCCGCAGCCGCCGCCGTGCCCGTACCTTGGTTTTACCGCCGACGCCTCAATCCCGCCCCCACGCCCCATCCCCTCCCACCCACACCCTCGCCCCCGGCCTCTCACGCGCCTCGCCGCCGTCGCCGTTCCCGTTCCTCCTCCTCACCGGGACATCGCGGTCACGCCGTCTCCGCCCCCGTCCCGGTCTTCGCCCATCGGGTTTCGAGGTATGAGCTAGGTTGTTTTCATCCAGCGAGTGTTTTTCTTGGTTAAATCCCACCAGGGAGGGGACCTTCGCAATTCCTGGGTGTGCCGGTGCGCGGCCGGCACGCCGCTTAGATCTGCCCCTGCTTAAGATGCTGTTATCTTTGTGTTGCGAATTTTCCATTTCTTCACCATACTGCCCTGAGGTTTGTTCGTCACCCGTGCAACCGCCGTGAGCGACTTTAGCCTCTTCGAGGTTGAAATGTCATGTGTCTGTTTTGTTTGAGTGTGCCTTGTCCATGTTTTAGGCTCTCTCAGGTCTGTTTGTTCGTCACAGTCTTGTGTTGTCCAGTGTGCTGTGGGCTGTTGCCACTGCATTATGTTTTGATGGTGTGCAATCATAGTTGAAACCGAAATGAATAACCACTGCATCCACATTGCGTGCTTCATCGTATGCTTAGTATTCGTTGTTGCTAATATAGTATCGTTATTTTTTGGAAGGTATTTGTTATGTGTTGGATTGAGTTGAACTGAGATTCAGAGAATGACATATATCCAAGACGAGAACGTTAAAGTATAATGCTGTTTCTGTTGTCAAATACATACCTTCTGTGTTGTAATTTTTCTGTTTTTCCTCTACTATACTCTTATTTACAATAATGTGTCCTACTGTCATATTTCTATTTTGTAAGTGAAAAATATGAGGTCATTTCTTGGCGAAATGTAAGCTTGTCACTTTGTTAGTGCTAATTTAGAGTTCTAGAGACCATTATTAGGAAAGTTTGATCCCACCGCCCGACTGTTTTGCTGCTAGATGTGTATGATACGAGAAAAAAACAAGTAGGGAGGGTAATCCAAAATATGTTTCACATTCTGTAAGTCTCCCTTGCTACATGGACTAAGCAATATTTACAAGAATTTCATAGTAGTCGAAGTGAGCTTTGAATAGTCGTATAATCTTTTTAGTGTATTTATATTTGAAAAGGGAACAGGGCGATTTGTTGCCACTCTTCCTGTTGTTTGAGCATTATATTTTATTGTTCACCATGCGATATTGTGAACTCTTTTTTTATCACATTCGTATGATGTATTTCATCTTCGTTTTATGTTCTGCTGCCTCATGTATTTATAGTAGAAATGTTCTAAACTTTGTGTTTCTTGAAAATGATCAGGGCAATGGATAAAATCTAGATGCGAAGTTACCTTTCGGTGGATTTGCTAATATCGAAGATGCACAAAGAGTCTACAGCTCCAGGATTGGATGCTGATAAAATAGAAGTTCCTTCACCAAAGGAAGAAAGTAATTCGACAAATTCTGAAGCTGCTACCGATACTGAAAGCTTAGAAATTAGCGATGAAGATGATGATCGTAATCACAAGCACCGAAGAAAAGAGGCTATGCCTCAATCTCTTGATGAGAGTACTGAGGAGCAAGCTGCAGGGAGGCCTTTGAAAAGAAGGCCCAGGATTTCTGGTAATGGACAGCCTTTTGGTGGAGCTGATTCACGTGAGGAAGTACAGAAGGACTTCACACCAAAATTCAAGAGGCGTCCTGGACCAGGAGCTCATAGTCGTGGAGCTAGAATGAACCAATCTTTCCATTCAGTTTCTGCTGCCACTCGCCCTCCTATGACACGGGGAAGAGGACGGAATGGTGCACCCTGGACTCAGCATGACCCAAGATTTAACACGCTTGACAGGATGGATTTTGCATCACACATGGCCTCACAAGGACCGCCTCCACATCCTAGCTTATTTATGGGGGCTCCAATGCCGAGTAGCGGTAGTGCTCAAAATGGTTCATGGGGTCCATATGGATTTATGCCTGGAATGCCTAATGGAATGCTGGATCCAATGCACCCACATGGAATGCAGGGCCCTATTCAGCCTGCAATGTCTCCTTTAATTGATCTTGGCATGCCTCGTCAACGTTGTAGAGACTTTGAGGAGCGCGGATTTTGCTTGAGAGGGGATATGTGCCCCATGGAGCATGGAGTAAATAGAATAGTTGTTGACGATATGCAGGTCAGTCTGTTTCTTCATCTTCAAATAATATTCTGCATTTTCCTGCACTTCAATGGTATCCTTGTATGTGATTGGAACACTCAATCACAGCATTTAAATAGGATGATCTGTTACTTCACATTTTCCTTTTTCATGAGGACCACTGCCACATTGTGCCAATATAACAACTAGCCCTGAAAGGTGTTCTTTACATGCTGTTATCACTGATAATCCGATTTGTAATTAGCGTTCTTCACAATACTATGTCCAACATCCTAATTGAGCAATGTGAGCTAGCGCCTGATTCAGACCCCACTATGATGTAACTCTTGCTTTCCTCGACTATTTTCTGTATTGCAGCATTTTATGTTCTGGTTATTATTTTAACTTTATCTAGCTTAAGCAAATTCTCTAAGTTGTTAACTTTGTCTGTACTGTTCTTATGCAATACAATGCAAGGTCCTGTGCACCAGTATGAGTACTGTCAATTGTTCTTATGCAATACAATGCAAGGTCCTGTGCACAAGTATGAGTACTGTCAACTCTTGGAGGATTTTAGATATCAGTATGATGTAGCTGTAGCATTACTTAGGAGTATTTTATTTTTCTGGCTGTATTTAACTTTGTTAATTTATGCTACTCCCTCCGACCCATAATACTCTTCGCTAATATAGATGTATCTAGACACATTTTAATGGTAGATATATCCATATTAGCGAAGAGTATTATGGGTCGGAGGGAGTATTTTTTTTTAAAAAATCTCCTTCATACAGTGTTGTGCAATATGAGGCAATGTTTTTGTGGTTAAGTACTATTAGTTGGTTTTTGTGCTAGGTCAAAACGTCAATGTTTAATTAATATAGATTCTTAAACACTTTGCAGAGTCTATCTCAGTTCAATCTTCCAGTCTCAGTTCCAAATGCTCCAGGACTAGGAATCCAAAGTGAGGCAGGAAATGCTCATGTTAACTTAACAAACCTAGGAGGCAGTAAAGGTGTTCCTGCAAAAGATATCAAATCTGGTGTGGCAGATGATACGTTAATGCCAAATGGAAGCACCGCTTCAGCTGTTTCTAACGCTGATGTATATGATCCTGATCAGCCTCTGTGGAACACTAAACAGCCTGAAGCATCTTGTGCTGGTTTTGCACATACTAGTGATGGAGTATGGAATGCTGAAACCTCAAGCTATGAAGCAGGGTGGGATCATGCAAACCAGGGTTTTGCAGCTGATGGTTCACAGAATTCGAAGTCTTCTGTTTGGGGGAGAATAGCATCAAAGAGAAAATCAGGACCTGGTAAAACAGCTAATACTACTTCGACAAGTGCCACTGGAAACCAAAGAAGTGACTACTATGATGATATGGCTCCTAACACCGTCCAATTAAAGCCTGTTTCTACTATGGATACTAATGGTCAATCCAATTCAAGAATGCTTGGAGATGTGGGCCGGCAAAGTAATAGAGCTTCTCACAAAGCATCTCGCACACTTTATGTAAATGGCATTCCACAAGAAAGCAATAGATGGGAGGCCCTTCTTTCGCACTTCCAAAAATTTGGTGAAGTAATAGATATCTATGTTCCAGCTAACAGTGAGAAAGCCTTTGTCCAGTTCTCTAAAAGGGAAGAAGCAGAAGCTGCCCTAAAAGCCCCAGACGCTGTAATGGGCAACCGTTTTATAAAGCTATGGTGGGCTAACAGAGACAGGATTACTGAGGAGGGAGAGGGCAGAATCTCTGCAAAACCCGTGCTGACAAATTCTGCCCTACCTCAACCATCTTCATCCAGTAGAGGCAAGGATCTTCAATCTACAGCTCCAAGGGCCAGCTCTGGGTCTTCTGCATCAGGCCCTGGTACAGGTCCTAAAACGTTGCCTGCAAACAGTATAACACCAATACCTCCTGCTCCCAAAAGGCAAGAAAGTTTGGAACTACTGGAAGAACTCCGTAAAAAACAAGATATGTTAGCTCAGAAGCGTGCTGAGTTACGTCAGCAGTTAGAGAAATTTGTGAAACAAGTACTTACTATTTTCCCTTGATAATACTTTATTTCTTTATCAACTTTTTAACTTATGTTGTTAGCTGAACAAATTTTTCATTAAGTACTCGTTTTTACTGCTGCAGAAAAGTTCAGGAAATCTTGTAAAACAGACAGAGGTTAGTGGAAAAGAAGTTGGGCCAAATGCTGCGGGGAAAGTGGGGGATATAATGCCCATGAACACTGGGACAGATGGGTTGCAAGAGATTGCTAGTACACTGGAAAAGAAAAATTCTGGGGAGTTGGCTACATCTTCCCCAAAATATTCTCCAACATCCACACAGAAACCAGCTGTAGCTGTGAAGCAGACATCTCCTCTGTTAGCACCACTGCAGAATAGGTTTAAGCTTGACAACCGCACCACGTCGTTTAGAATCCTTCCTCCTTTGCCACCTGAAATTGCAAATGTAAGTTGACTACATAACCTCCTGTCCTTCCGCCATTAATATTCTTAAGACACCAAATAGGGTCATCATGCTTATAAGAACAGTTCCATGTTTTCATTTCACAGTAGACCAAACACTGAAATGTTATGTATATGCGGGATACCTGCTATTGCTTTTACCATTTAATGGAGGCTCCTCTTGCACTGTTATGATGTTATTTTTTGCATTTTGCCCTGCCTAGGTATTGAGATTAGATTGTTTGGGTCTCACAAGCACCTACTATCATGAAATATGGGTTAAGGACGTTGTTTATATTGTAGGGTAATACATTTGACATTTTGGCTCCAGTTTTATGATGTTACTTTTTGTTAAGAGAATCTTTGGTAATAGTGACAAGGTAGGGTATTGTTTGGATGGTGACCAAATTCTGATGACCAAAATTTTGGTCTTTGTTTGGATGGTTGCCAATTCTTTTGGCTTGACATGCCAATGGCTCTGTCCATTCTAGTTCATTCTTCCTGCCAACATTGGCCAAATTGAGGGTAAGCAAAACTTTGACCAAAGTTTTGCCTAGATGAATGTTTTGTAGGCCTGCTTGGGTTCAAATCAAACGTGCCCATGCATTACCATTTGTTGCTTCTGTGATTTGTCTACAAGATCCAAAGTTTATAGGGTCTATTAATCTGGTGTACTACTGTACTCCAAAAATTCGCTTTGGAGCACGGGCAACAGATAGCTTGATATTTTTGAAAAATTTAAAACTTGATTTCAAAATTTCAGAAAAGTTCCAAAAATATAAGTGCATGTAGTCAACAATGTACACTAAGAGCATGCAAATATCCAATTCGAAATACCTTGGTACTTTAGGCACATAAAAAATGGCAAATCTGAGAAAATTTAAGAAGTTCCGAAATTTGCACTATTCACCACCCCCACATCTGCCAGTTTCGCTTTGCCTAAAATATAAGGTACTCCCTCCGTCCCTTAATATAAGATGTTATTACATCTTATACATGAGCATATTGGATGTAGTAACATTTGATATTAAGTGACAGAGGAAGTATTTCGTATTGAAATTTATGCACATGTAGAATACAGCATTAGCTACATGCAAGTAATTTTTTTTGAAACTCCGAGTTTTTAAGTTTTAAAAAGGGGCTACCTGTAGCCCGTGCTCCAAAATGCTGCACTCAGTGTTCTTAGGAAGGCTTATAGTTTTGTATTTGTATATTCACACTCAAACATACTGCAGTTAGCATGGTTAGATGGTACTACCTCCGTCCCAAAATTTAAGCCTTTTTAGAGAGCTAGTTTAGCTCTCTACTCTAAAAAGGCTTACATTTCGGGACGGAGGTAATATGTGAAATAGTTTCAGGACCATGTTTCTGTTGTAAATTTGTAATCCTATAGACAGAGTTTTTTTAATGACGGTTCTTTCTTTTTTAGTTGGATTTTGCATGCATTAATGTATGTAACTGTTAAACTGTATTTCATATGCATTGTTGTTACTGAGAAGTTAAAATCTTGAGAGTAGAAATGAAACACTCATTGGCATGTGGAGTTGATAATGCTTACTCAGTTTTGTATCTGTAAAACCAATGCCAAAACAATCTGAACATAATGGAACTTCTCTTTTCATGTTCGAACGAAAAAGAAATCTTTTAAGTTTCATCGTGCGGATGTAGATATTGAAGAAATTAAAGACCACTGTTTCCTTACGCTAACTTCGGTTTATAGGTCCTTGACTACTATTTGTGTTGGTGTGCTTGATTATGAGCGTCTTTTTCTTCTTCTGGTGTCCTTGACTACATTTCTTTACAGGAGTCTGTCTTGAAAGATCATTTTGCAGCATTTGGGGAACTTTCATCTGTTGTTCTGGAAGAGGCTGAAGCTCATAACCATGATACAACCTTGCCTTCTCTGAGTTGCTCGGCTTGTGTGACGTACACAACGCGGCAATCTGCTGAGAAAGCATTTATTACTGGCAAATCTTGTAAAGGACATATGCTACGGTTTATGTGGTTGACGGCTTCTCCAGGCTCAAATAACCAATCGAGACCTCAGAAAACTTCAATTCTTGTCAGGGCAGCCGAGTCCCCAAACCCTGTTGGGAAAATCTTATCCACTGTCACATCTGGTACATCAACTATTCCTCACAGTGAATGCATTCCAACTGCAGAAAGTTCAAAGGCATTTCCTATTGGGATTTCCAAGGTGTCATCTTCTAGTTCCTCTCTATCATCAAATGTTGAGTGCCCTCCTGAAAATGATTCCACAAGGAAAGCTGACTTTACAGAATCCTATGTTCCACAGTGAGGTATGCTACACTTTTTGTTCGAAATGAGTTACGGTTCATGGCAATGTTTGAAATTTGTATTTATTTATTTTGCTTGTTATACGAAGAAAGTCATTCTGTCACTTACCTATCAAAATAGTTTAATTTTGAAAGAAATCATTGATCCCAGCTATACCGCTAAGCAGCAGCATAGCTGGCGTGGTTATGTATGGCATATGCTCATGATTAGCATAACAACTGGTCACTCAGGTCAAAAGTAAGGTTTAAAAAACTGGTGGCAACCAACCAGTAACCTACAGTTTCTAGTTCTCTTGGAGGTACTGTAGCAGCAGGAATAATTTAGAAGCTGAATTCTACTTTGGAGTCCAATTAAATAGACAGTTGTTGATCTACAACAACAACGACAACGACAACATCAAAGCCTTTTTCCAAGCAAGTTAGGGTAGGCTAGATATGATACCCAACAGAAACATAAGGAAACCAAAACGAGGAGAGATAAAAAAGTAAACAAGAAACAAGTAAACTAAGATTCTGGCACATGTATCGCTGATTTCTGTGCAGTCCAAGAGCCAACTCTCGCCGTCCATGTCAACTTTGATTGTCCTATGCCCCTCCTAGTATTTTCCATACTCTTTAGAATACTACTATTAATTGGTGCTTTTTGAGGCCTCCGTTGGATATGCCCAAACCACCTTAGTCGGTGTTGGACTAGCTTCTCGTCATTCAGTGCCACCCCTATCACATATTACCTCATTCCTGATTCGGTCCTATATTGTATGGCCACACATCCACCTTAGTATACGCATCCCGCAACACTCATGTGTTGGATGTGTTGGTTTTTAGTGAACCTGCCCGATTGCCGTCCAATAGGACTTACCTTTTAGCTTTTGTGGGACTTCTTGTCACATAGGATATCAGATGCTTGCCGCCACTTCATCCACCCTGCCTTAATCCTGTGGCAAACATCCTCGTCGATGTCACCATTGCTTTGCGGCACTGATCCCAAGTATTGGAAGTTGTCCCTCTTAGGCACTATTTTTCCTTCTAAACTAACCTCTCCGTCTTCGCACCCAACACCACTAAAGTCACATCTCATGTACTCGGTCTTGCTCCTATATGTCTAACCCCTTGGATTCCAAAGTCTTCCTCCATAGCCCTAACTTCATGTTTACGCCGATCCTGGTTTCATCTATTAGCACCGCATCAGCAGCAAAGCGCATACACGAAGGAATATCTCCTTGTATATCCTTCGTCTCTTTGTTCATCACTAAGGAAAACATGTATGGGCTGAAGGCTGATCCTTGATGTAGTCCGCTCATGATTGGGAAGGTATCGGTCTCACTATCACCTACGCGAACACTTGTCACAACATTGTTGCACATTTCTCTGATGAGGGTAATGTACTTTGTTGGAACTTTGTGTTTCTTGAGCGCCCACCACATGACCATCCGGTATCATGTCATATGTCCTCTCCAAATTGATAAAGACCATTTGTAGGTCCTTCTCCCTATATCTCTCCATAAGTTGGCGAAGTAAGAGAATCACCTCTGCAGTCGATCTCTTGGGCATAAAACCAAATTGGCTTTTAGTGACATTCAGCAATCTTCTCAAGTGATGCTCAGTGACTTTCTCCCAAAGTTTCATAGTATGGTTCATAAGCTTAATTCCTTGGTAATTAGCAAGGTTTTTGAGTCGCCGAGTCAAGTCAAGTCTCCATGGCTGCGGCTAGACTTGACTCAGCGACTTGGCTTGATTAGTTGTCTTAAGTTGCCATGGCTAGAATACTAGAGCACAACAAAGATTTTAGGGTGTAGCATGGAGTGCAGAAGGGAGACGAGGCAGGGAAGGAGTCATGCTGGCGTTGAGAAGATCGTAAGTCCTGAGACAATATAAGACCCACCCTGCTTTGTGTATAATATAGCCCAATAAGGTCCACTAGGGAAACCCTAGCATCTGATGTATCTTAACCGTTCATCTTGTTTAGGGCTACTCTGATGCTCTCTTTCTCCTAAGGTCGCTCTCTCCTTCCTCTCTTTCAACCAGCGGCAATGGAGCTGCAGCTCCTCTGCCGCCTCCATAGTTCCATCCCAGCCTTGTCCCCGTTCTTCGAGTGAGACATGCCGCCATCCTGCCACCTCTCCCAGCACCGCCACGAGCACCATGCTTCCTCTCCTCCTGAGCTCCCTCCCTTTCCCTCTCTCTTTCTCTCTGATATCCTGCGCGCTTATGTGGGGGTAGGTGAGTGTGAGACCGTGACCAAGCCAGGCGACTAGGCTCTGGCAACTAATCACGGCAAGTCACTAGTGAGCCAGCAAGTTGCACGACTCCCTTCTTGAGTCAAGTTATACAGTGATTAGTCGCTGACTAGTCGGCGATTCAAAAAGCTTCTAATTAGTAGAACTTGAATATCTCCTTTATTCTCAAAGATAGGTACTAATATAATTTTTTCTTCACTCTTCGGGCTTCTTATTTGATTAAAAAATGTCGTTGAATAGCTCACTTAGTCATACCATTGCAATGTCTCCAAGGCATCTCCACACCTCAGTTGTGCCAAGGGCTTTTCTTCGCTTCATCCTTAACCTCAAGCTCTTGGATCCTCCGCATGAAATACCTGTTGGAGTCATCTAGCTTGAGCATAGTGCTCCCATTCCTTTCATTGAATAAACCATCAAAGTAATCTCTCCACCTGTTCTTGATCTCTTCATCTTTCACTACAAGTTGATTAGCCTCGTCCTTGATGCATTTAACTTGGTTGAGGCCCCTTACCTTCCTCTCGTGAATTTACGTCATCTTGTAGATACCCTTCTCGCCTTCCTTCGTTCCTAGTCTCTCATATAGCTCGCCATAGGCCCGCCCCCTTGCCTCACGGCTCGCCTTGGATTCTTCTTGGGCTCTTTGTACATCACCATGTTGCTTGTGCTTCTATTGTGGTGCCAACTCTTGTAGCACTCCTCCTTGATAGCCCTTTGGACATCCTCATTCCACCACCACATGTTCTTAGCTTCATGCTTCTTACCCTTTGACACCCCAAGCACCTCCCTAGCTACCTTTCAAATGCAAGTTGCCATCTTTACCCACATGCTACCGTGTCTCCCTCTTCGTCCCAGGATCCTTCCATGATCATCTTTCCCTAAAGGTCTGTTGCGCTTCCTCTTTGAGCTCACACCACTTTGTTCTTGTGATTTTGGCGCCTTTGTCCCGCATCACATGTGGGTGAAAGTGAAAGTCGGCCACCGCAAACTTATGTTGCGCTACAACACACTCGCTAGGGATCACCTTGCAATCCAAACAAGCCCTTGTATCCATTCTTCTAGTGAGGACAAAGTCAATCTGGCTAGAGTGTTGGGCACTAAAGGTCACTAAGTTAGATTGCCTCTTCCTAAAAAAGGTGTTAGAGCATCTCTAACCTAACAGATCCCTTAAAAGTGGTCAAACCCTTAAAATAACTTCTTTTAAAGGCTCCCTCAAAGGTGGTCAAAACCGTAAAAGATTTAAAGGGCACTGAGAATCCATTGCCGGTGCCCTTTAAATCAGTCAATGCCCCAACTGTCGCCGGACCACCGCACCAACTACACAGGACTGCCGGAAATTCGCAGGAATTATCTCGCGCCACGCTGCTACTGTGACTCGAGGACGCGCGGGCAGGGCGCCGTTTCCATGGGCGCAGGGCGCCGTCTTCACTGGCGCGTGTTGGGTGCCGTCGACAAGGGTGGCACTGGCGAGGTCACACGCGTCACATGGCCACATGCTTGCCTTTGCCCTGCTTCCATCCAATTCTTCATCCACGCGTCAGCTAGCTAGATTAGTTCCCGATCAAAACCACAACCCCACAGCCAATCAATTCTAGGAAAATCTCTAGCTAGAGCAAGTCCAGCTAGCTGGGCAAATCCCAGCGCTTCGCCAAAGCCTCCGTGGCAATGTGCGCGCAGGTGTGGGCAGCCTGGCCACGGGGGCCACGCACGGCCACCACGAGTGGCGTCTGGGCAGCGGAGTGCGGCGGGGAAGAAGATGAAAGAGAAAAAAAAGAAAAGGATAAAAAATAGGAAAACGCTGACATGTGGGCCTTTTAGTAGAATATTCAGTTTTACCGTTTTTATCTAAGGGATCTGTTCGGACGTAGCCTGCACGACATTGTAAATGCGTTTTAAAGCGCCCCTTGTACGTGTTTTAAGGGCTCGATTTTTACGGGATCTGTTAGAGATGCTCTTAGCTACCAACAGGTTTTAGGCTACCGCAAAGTCTAGGACGTCTTTACCCTCCTGGTTTCTGTCGCCATACCAAAGCCTCCATTCGCCCCCTCAAACACTATTTTAGTTGTACCCACATGTCCATTGATCTCCTCCAATGAAGAGCTTCTCATTTGTCGGTACACTTCTACGACGTCCTCCCATAGTTGCCTCTTAGAGCTCATGTCGAGCCCAATCTGTGGGGTGTAAGCACTAATAAACGTTTAGGACAAGATTCCCAACAACTAGCTTGACTAGGATGATCCTATCTCCCTGTTTGAATGTCCACTACTCCACTCTTATCTATTAGGACGGCTTCACCGTTCCTACTACCGGCTCACCCTATAAATACCAAAGTTTGAAGCCACTTTTCTCGACTTCTTCACCTTTTAACCTGCCCATCTTGTCTCCTAGATACAAAGAATATTGCACGCCTTCTTATCGCAGCATCCACTAACTCCCGTAGCTTCTCCATCAAAGATGCTACATTCCAACTACCCACCCGCAACCTAATTGCCTCGGCTAGCTTCCTTACCCTTCACATCCGTCGAGTGACATGCAAAGACCCTTGCTCACTTATCACTACATCTGGGCAAAGGTGTAGCGGTGGCGGCCCGGACCTTGCTCACTTAACACCACACCTGGGTTCGGATGTGATCTTATAGCTCCATCAGCCTAAACATGGATTTTAGTGCTGATTAGCTTTGCTAGTTTTGCTTCTTTACTTCTATGTTTATGGTTGTGTTGCTGTCTCAGGCTATGTAATCGTGGTGGTATTTATTCTAGCTCTTACTAGACAGATTGTTTTGCAGTAGACCATTTCCTGGTATCTCTTACAGGTTTGCTAGTAAGGTACCTTCGAAATGAGTCTAATCTGATGTGCATGGTATAACTATTATCATTTGCGTTGTCCAATATAATACTATGATGGATGGGGAATTATCTAACTGCTGCAAAATGTTTTCACTGTATAAAAACTTGTAGTGCTAATATTGTTTTTTCTCACAGGTGATGGAGCGAAGAGCTGGTGGTATTCCGGCGTGTCGTTTTGGTGGCTTGTTGTCTATATTTCAGAGGAAGACTCCCCTGCACATCTCAAGAGTCATGCATAGAAGCTCCGAGAAAACTGGGCAATGATAAATCCTGGGGGAAACTGTTTAAAGGGAAAGACTAGAAAGTGAATGTATACCGGGCATGTTACCGACAGTTCATGTTGCCCATTTCTTAATTTATGAGAAGATGTAGCTTGTGTTTGAATGTTGTAAGGTTCTCGGCTTATACCTTTCTAGTAGCAACTAGCAACATGCTGAAACCGGTTGGTACAATGCTAGCTAGCTCTAGGCCTGCATGCATTTCCTTGCTGAAATCAGCTCCATGTGGATCTCTCTAGGTTTCCTGTCCTGAACTTGTGCTACCTGTGCATATTAAACCAAAACTGGATCGATCGGTCAATGCAGAATTTTGCAACTTAGCATATCTTCTACCATGTTTGCAATCCTGCGCATTTTCCTTGAAGCAAAATCTATCTAGCAAGCCAAAATTCTATCATGTTGGCCCAACTTTATTTTATTTGTGTCAGGCACTAGTAATGCAATGACACTTGACACTCTGAACTTTGATAATTCAGCGTTGTATTCTGTCAACCCATATTACTCTTCGTTAATACGAATGTATCTAATATTAAAATGTGTCTAGATATATCTATATTAGAGAAAAGTATTATGGGTCGGAGGGAGTAAAAAAGAACTTTCCGCTTTGCTTGGTGGGCTGGGAATGCCAAACTTACCAATTTGTATGGTAAAAATCTTTCCACACAAAGAGTGGGAGGGATCACGATCCAAAGCTTTTGGGGCTTCCGAAGGTGTACTCCTAGAATCCTAGTGGTGAATTAGGGCGCACACCCAAACATGAGGCCATGGCTAAGTCAACTAATGAGCCACATTGGTCCGAAGTGGAGTATGTATATGCATTCCCCCTATAGTTGCTGGGCATTTGGTCGACTATGTGTTTTGCAATACTATAATTTATTTGTCAAAGACATGTTTTGAGGACCACAACTGTAACGGGAGCATGGTTAGTTCTTTTGTTTCTTTGGTGGTAGTTCTTAGTTGCTATCAAATATATACAACTGGATGGACACACTGATCAAGTCCGTTATCATATCTATCCCCATCTACCTGTCAATTGCCATGGAGCTCCCGCCTTGGTTCTTGGACTTTATCAACAAGAGGGATCCGTGCGTTCTTCTGGAAAGGCTCAGAAACAGTTCATGGCGGCCACTGTCTCGTGGCATGGGACAAGGTTTGCAAGCCGATTGAGTACGGCGGGCTAGGGATTATTATGAATCTGAAGATACTCGGATATGCTCTCCGGATCAGATGGTTGTGGCTGCAAAAATTGCGTGATGGATGTTGGACTGACTTCCAACTATCTCTAGAGCCTGAGGTGAAATCCATGTTCGACGCGTCTGTTCGCATCAGTAGCATAGCCAGCCAGGAGTCACGCCCCGGACCAACTACACTGCTACAGTTCTATACAGTATCAAATAGTAAAAAATTGCTACAGTTAACAAAGGATTTTATTTGCACGCCCCAGACCAAGGCTCCTATTGCCTGGGTCCTAGCTACGCCACTGGTACGATACCCGTCCCGATTGAGCAATCTGCGCCGGCTTTGGTGGCTGTAGTCGGTGAGCATGCAAAGAAGACGCGGACGGTCGCCGACGCACTTGCTGATCGTAGCTGGATCAGGGACATCATTGGCCCGCTCACGATACGATACCCGTCCTGGTCCAATTTTTGGAGCTACTCTCTCCGTTTCAAAATATAAGATATTTTAGGTTTGTGAAGCAAATGCATTTAGACATGCTTTAGTGTGTATATTCAAGTGAACCTACACACTAAAAAATGTCTAGATACATTTGCTTCACAAAACTAAAACATCTTATATTTTGAAACGGAGGGAGTAGTTGATACCCTGCAGGGGATCCACCTTACTCGCCGTGTTCCTGACAAGGTAGAGTGGAAGCACACATCATCGGCAATATACTCCTCCATCGAGCTCTGCCTACAAGGCGTTCTTTGCTGGGCTAGAGCTTTTCACATGCGGCAAAGTCATCTGGCGCACATGGGCACCGGCAAAATGCAAAGTTCATGTTTGGCTTGCATTGCGTCGCCGCCTGTGGACAGCTGATCGCATGCGCCGCCGGGGATCACCTCTCACTCTGTTTGCCTGCCCCCTCTGCGATCAGGATGACGAGACTTCTGACCACCTTGCTGTCGGCTGTGTTCTTGCTCGCGAGGTTTGGCACTCCGCCCTGCAGCGATGCAACCTGCAACATCTGACGCCGGAGGCAAACAGCTCGCTGATTGAATGGTGGCCAAGGGCAAGGCAGCATGCTCTGTTAGACATTGTATAACAGTCTGATTAGGACTTTATATAAGTCCGTATAGGACTTCACCTGTAATACGTTTATAACCCTGTTTGATCTGTAATAAATAACAGAGAGCCGAGACCCCGAGGATCATCGAGCCCTTGCCCTAAACTTTACGTTTTACATGGTATCAAACCGAAAATCGATCTCGACATGACGACTTCCGCTGCTGCTTCCTCGTCGACTTCTTTGACGGCCCCGCCGGCGACCTCCGTCGCCGCCGCCTCCCTGCCTGCGCCGGCCGCCTTCTCCATGCCGCCGGCGTCCTTTTCCCTACTGCCGCCAAGACTGGCGGAGCTCCTCGCACGCCCGGCGATCTCTGGAACGCCCCCTGCCTCGCCGTACGCCCCCGTCTCGACCACTTCGGTCGGCTTATACACGGCGTCCCCAGAAGCTCCGCCAACCACGCGTCGCTCTTCCGCGGCTCCGTCCTCTGCACCGTCGGAAGCCTCCCAGGCCCTGGCACTCGTATCCGATCTGGCGGTTGCGCCCCCTGGCGGCACTGGATCCCCTGGCCTCGATGCTCTAGCATCGTTGACCGATGCCTATGGCTCCCGTCCGCCCCTGTCTGCCACTTCAGCCCATGGGCCTCAATTTGATATTGGGCCCTCCGGGTTTGACAACCAGCCCTATGGTGCTCCCGTGCGTGAATCTGCTCGCTATTCTGCACCACTCGGTCCTGTTGGACCGGCTCAGTTTGTCTCACCTGCTTCGCCCCGCGCGCGAGCGCCTGCTTCGCCCCGCGCACACTCGCCTACATCGCACCACGCGCGCTCGCCAGCGTCGCCTCGCGCGCGCTCGCCTGCCAGCTCGCAAGTGTCGCCAGCCAGCTCCCTTGGGTCACTGCCTGCATCTTCTGGTACTATCACACTTGCTTCGTCACCACTTCTATCACAGTCACCACCTCCTGCTCCGGCTCCTGCTCCGCGTCCTCATACACGCAGTAAAAGCGGGATAGTGCGCCGTCGTGAGCGTACCGATGGCACTGTTGCGTGGATTGCTGCTTGCCTGGCTGATGCTCAGGCTGATCCTACTGCTGAACCCCGACATTATCAGGCTGCTCTTCATATTCTGCATTGGCGTGCTGCTATGGAAGATGAGTTTCAAGCACTTCTTCATAATAATACTTGGCGCCTGGTTCCACCGCAGTCTGGGGTTAATGTTATTGATTCTAAATGGGTTTTCAAGGTCAAGAAACATGCCGATGGTTCTATTGAACGGTACAAGGCTCGGTTGGTTGCTAAAGGCTTCAAACAATGGTATGGCCTTGATTACGAAGACACGTTTAGTCCTGTTGTCAAACCCACTACTGTCAGGCTTCTGCTTTCATTGGCTGTTACTCGTGGCTGGTCTCTTCGCCAATTGGATGTTCAGAATGCTTTTCTGCATGGTGTCTTGGAGGAAGAAGTTTATATGCGTCAGCCTCCTGGATTTGTTGATCCATCTTGCCCTCAGCATCTGTGTCGCCTTGAGAAGGCGTTATATGGGCTTAAACAAGCTCCGCGTGCTTGGCATGCTCGTTTGGGATCTGTTCTCCGTACTCATGGCTTTGTGCCCTCTACTGCTGATACATCTCTGTTCTTATTTCAGCGTCCACATCTTACTATGTACCTGCTGGTTTACGTTGATGATATTATTCTTATCAGCTCGTCTGAGTCTGCGACTACTCGCCTTGTGACAGCATTGAGTGCTGATTTTGCTGTGAAAGATCTTGGTAAACTCCATTACTTTCTGGGATTGGAGGTTACTCACTGTGATGCTGGGTTGACTCTCACTCAGCAGAAATATTCCATGGATTTATTACGCCGTTCTGGTATGCTTTAGTGCAAGACGGCTACTACTCCCATGTCTGCTACTGACAGATTATCTGCTCTGGATGGGGATCTTCTTTCTTCTGATGATGCAACTGAGTATCGCAGTCTTGTTGGAGGGTTACAGTACTTGACGATCACTCGCCCAGACTTGTCTTATTCTATAAACCGGGTTTGTCAATTCCTTCATGCACCTCGAGATTCACATATGACTGCTGTTAAGCGTATTTTATGCTATCTTTGTCATACTGCATAGTTTGGTCTTCATTTTCGGTCACATCCCTCTACTGTTCTGGCTGCCTTCTCTGATGCTGACTGGGCTGGTAGTCCAGATGATCGGCGATCCACGGGGGGACATGCTATATTCTTTGGACCAAATTTGATCGCCTAGAGTGCTCGTAAACAAGCAACAGTATCTCGGAGTAGTACTGAAGCTGAGTACAAGGCGGTTGCTAATGCCACTGCTGAAATCATATAGGTGCAGTCTTTATTGAGAGAATTGGGAGTCTCTCAGAGTCGTTCGCCAGTCCTTTGGTGTGATAACATTGGTGTTACGTATACGTCTTCAAATCCAGTCTTTCATGCTCGCACCAAACATATTGAAGTTGACTTCCATTTTGTCAGAGAACGGGTTACACAAAAGCTGCTGCAGATCAAGTTCATCTCTTCTAAAGATCAACTTGCTGACATCTTCACGAAGCCACTACCGCTTCCTGCATTTGAAGGATGTAGACGCAATCTTAACTTACTTAGTATTTCTGGGCATAGTTAAGATTGAGGGAGGGTGTTAGACATTGTATAACAATCCGATTAGGACTCTGTATAAGTCCGTATAGGACTCCACCTGTAATACGTTTGTAACCCTGTTTGACCCGTAATAAATAACAGAGAGCCGAGACCCCGAGGGTCATCGAGCCCTTGCCCTAAACTTTACGTTTTACATGCTCCACGACAGTCCAAGAAAGGGCTCGACTCGCTCGTCTTGCTTGTTGTTTGGACGCTTTGGAAGGAGCAAAATTCCAGAATCTTTCAGAGATCAGCGGAGACCCTTCGTACCATCAACAGGAGGATCACAGATGAAGTGGTGCTTTGGAAAATCTCGGGCGCTGTAGGGCTGGGATTAGTCTGGAGATAGGACCTTCCATTTAGGGCGATGTAATCTCTCCGGGCAGCTTGGTTAGCCCAACCTCTAAGCCTTGGACCTGTAACCACGTCCGCAGGATGCCGGATCCGCTGTATACTCTTCTACTCCTTCTAATGAAATCGACACGCAAACCCTTTGCGTGTTCGCAAAAAAAAAAAACTGGATGGACACAATGTCTGAAACTGCAATGGATTATCTTTCTACAAGCTCCTTACGCCCGCATCTTCAGTTCTTCTATCTTGTAGCCAGCTTTATGAGCAAGAATTGGCTCATACATTAGAATCTTCACTGGTCCCTGGGCTTGCCCTAGGATCTTCACCGTTTTTTGTTTAAGTTGTTGACACACTTTCTGAAAAGATAAGGTGTCATGATTAGCCCACCTTACAAGTTATTTGACAACAAAAAGACCTACATTGTCTATATTTTTGAAACGGTGGACAAAGGAAATTATACACCGTCCTAGTTTGACTTAAGTAGTCTTGCAAACAAACATTTTTGTTCGTCCCGAGGACAACACCCTGCTTATCTCAACTCTAAACAATCAGATAGCCCTTCGTTCTGTCTTAATATTTGTATGATATGGAGGTGTGTTCTTTAGCATGGAGAGGGCAGTTCACCAATGGTGATAATGGCGTACCAACGATGGTTCTAGAAGCCGTTGCTTTCGAGGACCTTTATATTTGGCATGCTTTGTTTGAAGTTGCCGGGTCAAACAACGATCTTAATGTGCTCATCTAGTCCCCACTATTTTTTGATGCATTCGAAGGAGAAGCCCCTCATGTTCAGTTTTATGTCAATGGGAATGAGTACCACAGGCTATTACCTTGCTGATGGTATATACTTAGAATGGGCTGCCTTCATGAAGGCTATACCACTACCACTAGTACACAACCTACAATCTCAGCTGGGTTTGCTACATGGGCCAGCGATAGGCCAACCATTCGGCTGTAAGCAACAATTGCTAATAATATGTTTTTTTGCACCGGTTAACCGAGCCGTCGCTGATCGAAACACCTCAGACGGTTTATATTACGAGCTGGCTGTAAACTTTGTTTTTTCACGGATGGGCGCTTCTTTGGGCCATCGCTCCCTAGGGAGGCGGGCATAGTTTTGGCCCGGCTTAAAAAGTTTGGAGGGTCTAACCTTAGCCGGAGGATCCGGTCTCATCCGAGAGGGACGGTTCGGAATTCAGTCCGCCTTTACCTGCAGAGGCGGGTGAGAAAGCCGGCCGGCTAGGAAAGGCACGGGACATCCAGATAATTTCCGGACGTTCCGGGTTCTTTCAGAGGCGGGCTTTCTTTCGAGCCATCTCGGTTTTGCGGAGCCCCTATAGTTTTCTGGGTGGTCCGACTATTTCCTGGTTTTAGCTATGGCGCTCTGTCCTACCTGGGACATCCGTGTACGTTCCCGGACATTCCAGAGTTCGATCCGAGAGATTCAATAGAATTTTAAATTACTCAGGCCAATCCATATTTTATCATGCATAGCGGCAAACAATGAATAATTAAGCCTACCAAATGTCAGACAGGCGATAAATTCATGACAGTGCATAATCCGAAATGCAAAGTACCAGATCAAATTACAACTTAATAACGAGACCGTGGGACAGAGTGCTTTGAAACTACTACATGGGACTCACATCACCGACTTCGTGGACTTGTCACATACAGGCATCACACGATTAACGAGAAAGTCAGTCACTTCCATACTGATCTTTTCAAGCTTATCCGTAGTCAGTTCAGTTCCTTCAATTTGAGGACCCTGTAGAATAATGATTATCAGTGCAAAAAAAACACTACGTTCATGTAGGATGTGTTCGGTTCTGGAATTCGTCGGAATGGAACGGGATGGTTCCGTCCTTAGTACTCGTTTCCGTGTTCGGTTGAGCCTCCGGACGGAACGTAGTCATCCCAGCGAAGAGAATATTCGGCTCATACGCGGGACGGAGTGATCCGGCCAAATCGGCCGGACGACGCGGAATGGCACGGTGCCTCCTTCTAATTAATCAAGTTTAGCAATAATTAATCAAGATTAATTATAATTAATCCAAGATTAATTATAATTAATCAAGATTAGGAATAATTAATCAAGATTAGGACTAATTAATCAAGATTATGAATAATTAATCAAGATTAGGACTAATTAATCAAGATTAAGCAAGGGCCTGCCGCCAATGCCATTGGTGGCATGTCCACGTGGCGGGCTGGGTGGCGGCATGTCCTGGCAAGGGTGCCGGCAACCCGGGTGGCGGCATGCTTCCGTTCCTCAAATTTTTCCGAATCGAACACAGGTTCAGAACCATTCCCTAGGAATGGAACCATTCCATTCCGTCCTTCCCGGTTCCAGAACCGAACACATCCGTAATAACCGAAGATGTTCTAATTAGTACCTTGGCTGGATCTTTCCGCGACGACGAATTCCAAGCCATCATAAGGTTAATATGGTGGCCAACGGCCCCCTTCTTTTCAGCTTATTTTCCAGATTCTCCCAGAAGCTATCCTCCACCAGCTTCTTCCAGAATCTCATTTCTAAAATTTGCACAACAATCTAGATAAGTATTAGGAAGGCTAATCTAGATTGTTGTGAAAATTTTAGAAACGAGATTCTGGGAGAAGCTGGTGGAGGGTAGCTTCTGGGAGAATCTGGAAAATAAGCTGAAAAGAAGGGGGCCATAGAGGCCACACAGTTGGCTTGGCACTGCAAAATCAAAGAGTACATATACTTTCATATGTATTCAACGAACATATAGTCACATATTGCATGTGGCATGTTTTGCAGGAAACTAACCGGATAAGCAATGTGGTGGGTTAGTCTATCATAACTTGGCTTCGGACGTGCTTTAGTATCCAGAACAGCAGACATCGAGATACTTATAATAGCATAGGTATATCATGTACAATATTGCCTTTGTAAACATACAAATGTATCTTACGTTCATGGAGAGAATGGAAAACTACCAATCACCTGTCAAGAAGCTCTAGTTCCCCTCTATCCTGACACCCGCAGCGGCGCCACCGACAAGCCTAACGGTGGCACCGCCACCGACAAGCCTAACGGTGGCGTCGCCACCGAGAAGCCTAACAGCGGCGGCACCACTGACAAGCCTAACGGCAGTGCCGCCACTGACAAGCCTAACGGAGGCGCCGCCAAAGACCTAACGGCGGCGCCGGCTGTAAGAAAGGCGAAAAGTACGCACCTCCTGCTGGTCTCCCGGTTTTTCCAACATTATTCAGACCCCTCGTTCCCCCAATGCCAGCGGCGAGGTGTGCCGTACGCCCGCCCTTTGCCTGAAGTGTGTTATATACACCCGAACCCTCAGACAGGGTAAAACCA
This sequence comes from Dactylis glomerata, assembly GCA_007115705.1. Lineage (NCBI taxonomy): Eukaryota > Viridiplantae > Streptophyta > Magnoliopsida > Poales > Poaceae > Dactylis > Dactylis glomerata. The sequence continues at coordinate 5,841,874 of QXEO01000382.1, forward strand.
ACACCGTCTCTATTAATTTTTAGGTCGACACGGGTGGTTTTTCGAACCGGCTCACACCAGCCCGTAGACGGGCGAGAATTATTGCTGGCTGCGATATTTCAATTTTTTAGGTCCAGCTTGTTTTCTAGCCCGTCACTTGTTTTTTGCGGGCTGGGCAAACCTTCGGCCCATCGCTTGTTATTTCTTCTGAGTTGGCAATTTTTAAAAGTCCGTCTGCGGGCGACTGAATATGGCTGGCCTGAATTTTTTGCCCTAAAACCACCTAGTGTCTCTAATACTCGTTTTTCTACTAGTGTACCCTAAAAAGAGAAGCACAAATTATTTGCAAAGCATCAAGAAGGGGCGAGAAAAGATGTCGAGCTTGCTTTTGGGGTATTGCAGTCCCATTTTAGTATGGTCCGCCGGCCTGCACGAATATAGAAGAGAAAGAGCGTTGGAAGAATCATGTTAGCTTGTGTGATCCTCCAAAATATGCTAGTGTAAAATGAGAGAGAACAAGCTACTCCCTCCATGCCGGATTATTGGGCAAATGTGTATTTTAAGATAAACTTTAACCATTAATTTTACTTAAGAAAATAAGAGATATTTGACATAAAAATTATATCATTGGAAAGTTCTTTTAAATATGAATCCAATGGTATAATTTTTATATAATATATAATATATTTTCTTGATTAAAATTAAAGGTCAAAGTTTGTCTCGAAATACACAATTGCCCTATAATCCGGCATGGAGGGAATACCATTTATATCGACTTGAATGAGACTACAGTCACTTAGGTTGCTCTACCTCCTGAAGTGAATGCTGGCGGTATTCTCTGTTTTGCTTTTACTGACGCGCTGCACATAAAAGCTACAATTCGTGCTCGTACACAACATACCCAACTCAAAAATGATTTGATGGAGCATATTCGGCATAGGTTTCAAAATTGCCATCATAATTAATCATGGTGGCATACTGATATTTACTTGCTCATAGTCCTTTTTTCCTGTAACATTTGTGACCAACATGACATTGTACATGCCATTGGCGGACCTAGAAACTTCCAAAACCCTGAGGAAACAAGGCTAAGATGCCAAATTTTAGATAAAGTTGCTATAAAAAATCATTAATCGTAAGCTTTATATCATTTGCCAAGCCTGGGCGGCCGCCCGGACTTAGGAATAGCTAGGTCCTCCCATGCTACATGCTTTTATTATTATTTCAGGACTAAGATATGATGTGGTGATTTCTGTAGGTGCTACTTTGGGATATGGACTTCTTGTGTTCACTAACTAAAGAGCACTCACTAAATATGTACCCTCATTTTTTCCTTTTCCCATACAATGACTAAAGTTCATTGATGCAAAAGGGTGGTTGCTCCTTTCTATAGTTTCTACCAAAGATCTTATTCCGTATCTTTGTTAAAGACTCATATATAATGTTTAAGTGTCGATGTCATGGTGTTATGTGCCACCTAGTTTGTTGCTTATCATCGTCTAGATCAAAACTAACGGCTTGTTTGACGGTGATCTTATTTGTTATGTTTGGTTAATGCTTAAGACTCGTGAAGACTTATATTTAAGTGTGGTTGTCGTGGTGCTATCTATATTTGTTTGTTGCTTGCTTAAAAATCAGTTTGTTTAAACATTAAATTGTTTTGCTTGGTATATCCTCATGGCATAGACAACATATGTGAAATGACCACAAAGATGCAAGGTGTAAACATTGAAATATTAAAATATTCAGTACACCATACATACCTAATGACCAACCTATTATATGCAGGCTTACTCTATGATGGCTTTAGGTGACATGGCATAATATATAGTCAACTACAGGCTATAGCTATTATCCTTGCTCTAATACCCTCCTACCACTCCACAAATTACTGAACCCCCTCTCTCCACCAATCCTTAATTATCTTCCAACTTACATAACAAGCTAGGGAGAATGCATCCTCACACATGTAAAAAAGAACCACTTAGGTTCAAGTTGAAGGATGCCACTCTTTAGGCTTTGTCTATGTGGAAATATCTTTACTATTAAGGTTGAAGTGGTGATTGGCCTTGCCACACATCTCGCTATTTACACACAATATGCCACTAGCGTAACACCATCTCCTAGGCCACAAACGACAGGACTTATGTGACACCCACATCCATTGCCTGGAAATCGTGTCTCGGTTGTCACCACTCGGTTCCATCATTGTGCAGCATATGCCAGGTCTTGAAAGGGAACGAAAGGTCGAAAAAGTGGTCGGAGACAGAAGATGGTCTCATGGCAGCTACCCCTCGGCCGCCACCGTCCCACCTTGGATGAGCAAAGATCCATCGGTGGTAGAGGAGCTGATGCCGATCCTCCCCACAACACCTTGCTTCCTTCCTCTCAACCTCCGCAAGCCGTGAGCTGTCTCATCCACGAGCTCGTCCGCCCTCACCACGAGTTTCAAACATTATCTATCTTAATATATCGATACACAGATCTACTGCAATGTCCTAAAAAAGTAATCTATCAATGTACAAGTAATAAAGGAATAGATTTGGGATATTAAGTGAGTACCCAAAGTTGCTCTTGTTAGGATACGTATATGTTCTTCCCTTTAAATCACTCTTCCCTTTGTGTATCTCTTTATATACCCTACGAGGGTCATTGCAATATAACAACAAATATTATAGTTCTATATTTTCATAGCTCGACGTCGCCTTTGTTATCCATTCCCACCGATGGAGCCTTCTCGCCGTCTCCCTAGACTACTTCCTCCTCTCCCGCCCGTGAAGCTGCCACCGAGTTCTAGCCTTCGACCCTACCAACACCCGCGCCGCCTTAAGCTTCTCCTAAGTCCTAACCTCTTGGGACATGTAGCTGCCGCCTTGAGCTCCTCCCATGGTCGGACACGAGCTCCTGTTGCACCCCAACCGTTCGGCTCACTGCCAGCTGCAGAAACTTTGGCTCAGCTCTGGCGTGGTGTGGCGCTACTGGTGCCGTGTAGGGGGAGGTCAAATGGCGATGTGTCACTGTAATATCCCAGGATTAGAGGTTACAAATTAGAGGCAATAGATGTGTGCATTGCATTCATGCATAAGAAAATCAGGGGAATTTTTGCGCATTTAAATAAAATATATCAAAGTGATTGCAGTTTCACTTGAGTTGATGGAATTGCAGTAGCTCATCAACTAAAGCGCGATAAACTCCAACATGAGCTTTGTTAAAACCCTTGTTTTGGGTAGAGATAGTCACAACACTTAAAAGAAGGGAGGAAGAACTCAAATAGTAAAACACCTATCCAGGATCCAATACCTATTCTCACCATGAACAATATGGTATCCATTAACCCTAATTATTAAACCCATTTCTATTACAAGGGAGCTAACTCAAGTCTTATCTTCAAATCTTGACCTAATCTAATCTTCTATATCCAAGCCTAATTATCTGGAGGACAAGAAGAGAGTCCATATACATTCCTTTGTTGTCATCACCTCTTGAGTTAGAGCCAATATCACACTACTCATATCTTGGTTGTGAGCATTATACTCTATTGGGAGTGATGTAATCTCATTCAATCATTGTCTTACACTCATTCATTTGGAACCCTATCCTATAAATTTCAATTCCATTTCTACTTATGCATAACTTGCGATCATAAGAAACTCTTGAAATCATGTCATATCTTCAAGCTAAGAATTGAGTTCCAACAACTATTCTTATAGTTGAACCTAAACCAATATTCTAGTGGTCAACTCTCATATCAATGTGTACCTGGATCTTAATCTCAAACAAACCTTTCTTGGAGAGATAACAAAGATATACCCAAGATATCAGAGTAAATAATCAGGAAAGCAGTAATGGCTTTGAAATAGTACATTGGACATCCTATGTCATTAAGAAAACTATGGAACACACAAACACTTGTTCTTTAGGACATACACACAAGTGTGAATTTCAATATTAATATAAATCCTAGAGAATTGTACCCTATCATCATAATCCACATTGAATATTCTTATATATCACTAGGAGGGTACCTAAGCTTCACCAAGTTATTTAGAACTCAAGAAGTAAGATTTGAAGTTGTTCTCATAAGGATTCCTAATTAATCCTAACAAGGTCTAATGATATCATGTGAAAATGCAGCTATAGTATTCCTTAGTACATGTATATGAAATATCTAGGATCATATACCTATCACTGGAGAGTTCTTAAACTTCAAAACCTTGCAAAATAGTTTGGAATTCAAATTAGATCTAAGAAACAGGAAACAGAAAAAGAAAAGGAAATGAAACAGAAAAAAGGGACACCAGCTAGTGGGCCAAAGCCGCAGAACCGGCCCACCTAGCCAACCCAACCCGCCTTACCGATTCAGTTGAAGAAAAAAAATAGAAGACCGAAGTCTTCGTCTACCTCTGTCTGCTCGACACCGAGATGCCACAGCGACGCCGTGCTCGATTTTGCCGGCCACTCTTGCTGACTGCCGCTCAACCCGTTGGCCATCATCACTCTCATCCTCTAGAGTCTACTGGCAAGCGGTGCTCTAAGATTCGTGCCCGTAACCCTAATCTAGACCACCGCCGCATCTCGGCCATTGCCGGTAGTGGAGTGACGGAAACGACCTCTTCTCGACCAATAAAACCACCTGGGAACTCGCTGGGAAACCCTAGTTCTTCTCTGACCTCTCAAACACTCTCGAACCATCGCTGTCCCTTTCAATCATTGATACGTCTCAAACGTATCTATAATTTTTGATGCTCCATGCTTGTTTACACACCATTTGCTTTGTGTTTTGTTACACTTCGTGTCATTTTTATGCATTTTCTGAAACTAACCTATTAACGAGATGCCACAGTGCAAGTTCCCTGTTTCTGCTGTTTTTGTGTTTCAGAAAAGCTACACAGGAAATATTCTCAGAATTGGACGAAACAAAAGCCAAACCTTCTATTTTTCCAGAAGCATCACGAAGTCTGAAGATGAGACAGAGGGGGGCCAAGAGCCAGGCTCACCCTAGGGTGGCACGGCCTACCCCTGGCCCGCGCCACCAGGGGGTGAGGCCAGCCCGCCTACCTCCTAACGCTACCCTTTCACCTATATATTCCCCTCGACGGGTAAAACCTAGAGGACGGATCGCTTTTCCACGAAATATACTGCAAGCCGCCGCCGTTGTCATCGCCTCCATTGCTAGTAGATATCTTGGCCGAGTAGATGCTAGTGACTCCAAGAGGGAGTATTTGTGCTTGATAGTTGGGTTCATGCCTCTAGTAATCTGGGGGAGTGACAAAAACCTCTAAGGTTGTAGATGTGTTGTTGCCACTAGGGAGAAAATAACATTCTTGTGTCCAAAGAGATTTGCTTTATTTACATTACGCACTTTGCTCTGTTGTTCGCAACTTAATACTCAAGGGGTACTCGGATGACTCCCCGCGAGTGGACTTTTAGTCATAGATGCAGTTGGATGGCGGTCTATGTATTTTGTCGTAATGCCCAGAGTGAATCTCATAGTGATCCTCATGACATATGTACGTTATCTTTACTCTATCAATTGCCCAACTGTAATTTGTTTACCCAGCATGTTGTTATTTATCTTATGGAGAGACACCTCTAGTGAACTATGGACCCCGGTCCAATTTCCTTTACATTGCTATTACTGTTACTATTTACTTGCTTATTTACATTCTTGCATACTATTACCTTTTACCACTCGATATGCTCAATCCTTTGTTTACAGCAAACCGGTGAGATTGACAACCTCATCGTAAGTTGGGGACAAAGTTCTTGGTTGTGTTGTGTGCAGGTTCCACATTGCTGCTGGTGAAAAGCTTCACGCCGACAGTATTCTTTTGGCGCCGCTGTGTGAAGTGTCACAAAGCTAGCAAGCATCACCTTCTGAAGTTTGGCTTTCTCCTACTGGTTCGATAAACCTTGGTTTCACAACTGAGAGAAACTTGCTGCTGTGCTCCTCATACCTTCCTCTTGGGGTTCCCAACTAGGTGCCTTAACACCGCACCATCAAGCATTTTTCTGGCACCGTTGCCGGGGAAAAAGAAGATTTCTGCAAGGGGAGTCTCTCACGCTCAATCATTTACTTTTTTTTTGTTTTGCTTTATTTTATTTTTACTTGCATCGTTTTATCAAAAATACAAAAAAATTAGTTCCTTTGATAGTTTACATTTCGTTACTTTTACTCTTAGTTCATTATGTTGTTCTCTAAGTATGTTTTGGAGGACCTCTCAGTAGGTAGTGGTTCTATAATTGGGAAAGGAAACATCGAGGAGTTCTTTAATCATGTTAGTATGCATAAAGATGTTGAGGATAGATCTTTGGCTGAGCTTGCTCCTAGTTATGAAGTTGCTACTGCTTATTTAGTTCACATGTTGGAGGCTAGGTTTTTTAACCCTAATCCTTTTATGCAACAAATGTTTCTTAAGCTTCATGATATCGAAGACTCCAAAAAGAAAGATTTTATTTTTGAGACTTTGCGTAGAGAATTTAGAGATGTTGTTATTGAAGCTAGGAAAGTTTTTGAGCATTTTAATATGCTTGGCTCACGTGTAGAGGTTGTTGGTACAAACAATGAAGAAATCAAAGTACCAATACCTTGCAAACTCGTAGGATTGCATGAAGCTTTGGAAAAGAATTTTGATTGGATTGTCCTGAAAACCCTTTTGATGAAAGTAGTGAACCAAAGAGTGTTCATAAGGGATCTTCAAAAACTCATTTGGATACAATTCAATTCATTGTTGAAAAGACTTCTGCAATTGATCTTAATGCCTCATTTGATATTACTTGATTTCCACCTTTCTGCGCCTAGCTCAAAGGCGTTAAAGAAAAGCACTCTTGGGAGATAACCCATTGTTTTCTTTTCAGTAATTTTTCTTTTATTTGAGTCTTGGAAGTTATTACTACTGTAATGACCGCTCCTTATCATTTTTATTTCGTTTTTGTGCCAAGAAGAACCTCTAATTTGAGGGAGGTAAGATTTGGTGAAGTTGCTGTCCTGAAACAGATTTCGGTGCTACACCATAAATATTCATGAAAATTCTCAGTATATCTTTTTGATCTGTGATTTCTTGTGCATATTCCCCAGGTTATATCCAAACTTTCATTAGTTTTTCACTTTTTGATTTGAGCAACAGAAGGTCCTCAAAAAAATCGACCTTTGTCAGCTGTTCTGTTTTGACAGATTTCTGCCACTATTTGTGTTTGCCTCTCGATCGCTTTCTTTTTGAGTTCTTTTGATCACGGAACTTTTGAGGAAGTTGCTACAGTAGTATATGCTTTATATGTGGTACTTTTGAGTTGAAACCTGAACCAAAAGGATTGATTTACTATTATTCTTATGCTAACGTTGCTAATAGAATTGTGTGAAGTTTTGTATGAAAGAAGTTTTCAAGTGTAGGGATTGGAGAGCGATGAGATGAGATGAAGTACAGACAAAATCTCAAGGTTGGGGATGCCCATGTCACCCCAAGAAATATCCAAGAGGTACAAGCTTCAAAGCTTGGGGATGCCCCCGAGGCACCCCTTCTTCATTGGCAAAAATCAGGTCACTTTTCAACACACTATATTTTTATTGCTTCATGCACCACGCATTTTTCTTGGAGTGTCTTTACTTTTGTTTTCAGTTTTGTTTTGTTTTGCTTTGTTTGCTGCAATAAAAGGTTGGACCCCAACAAATTTCTTTTGGAGGAGACGCACTCCATTTTTCATTTGCCAAGAACACTCTATTTTTTACTCTTATCGTTCAACGAGTGTTCTCTTTTTCTAGAACTGCGTTTAGCTTTTTTTTTTGCCTTGATTTTTGTTCAGATATTGTTATATCTTTGCATCAAGGTGTATTTTGACCACTGGTCCATGTTGGTATTCATCAAAAGAGTTGTTTCAAAAAGGTTTGAATGGTGTTGGAAAAGAGAAAAAAGTTTCATGCAAAAAGTGGTACAAAAAGGAGCTTGTTTAGATTGCGGCTTAGACTTTTGCATGCCATACTTGATGTCGTTTTGATAGTATGCTTAGTTATTTTTGCTGTAGCATGGCTTTTCTCAAATGACTGAGATTGCTTAATGAGCCTTTGAAAAAATCATGCGTTGTTTTTATTATATGGAAGCATTTATTTGGTTTTCTCCTTGATGCTTTATTTGGGTTGACTTGGCGCATGCTTACAACATGTTTGACTCTAACAAGTCGCCATAAGCCTCTATGATCATTTGGTAATTGACTTGTGATGTCATTTTATGCTTCTTTTAATGATGTTTTGTTGCTATGTATGATTATGGCCGTTATTGCTCTCTTAGTTGGTCGCTCCCAGTCTTTTGCTAGCCTTCGTTTTGTACTGAGTATGAGCTCTACTCGTGCATCCAACTCCCAAAAACCAAGTTATTCCAATGTGTCCACCATACATACCTATTAGCAATTTGTTATTCCAAAGTACATTTCACTTGCTTTTATCTATCCTTCGAATTAAACTCTTTTTGGTGTTATGCGAACATTAGTCAGTAAAGCTCTCACGAACCTGATGGCACACTTTACTTTTCTCGCTTTAAAATTTTGACATTGTGGCTCTCTTATGTTGATGTTATGCTTGCAAGTTGTAAGTTGGAAATTAGCCAAACCATGCCGTCATGGAGAAAGCCTTCAACATTGCACTTCTCTCATTTGAGTTGATATTGTGATCTTTTGTTTATGGATACTCGCGATGTGAAATAAGTTGGGATCTTACGAGATCATGGAGTTTGTATATGTGTTAGAGAAACGCCTGGGCCGCTAATCTAAGCCATGCATCATTCATGGTGGAAATTTACAGCATGCCCATAGTGGACATTCGACGACGCATCTCACAATAAAAAGCTATACCAATGGTAAATAAAAGAGATGCCGAGTTGTTCATTGTCTGTTTGTCTTGTCATTTTGATGTGGGCTTGTTCCATGTCATCGGGCAGGAGGTACCCCGTTGGCGGTTGATACGTCCATTTTGCATTACTATTTTGTATCATAAATTACTGTTATTCATTGATATATTTCACATTTAGAGATGATACTTATGTTATTTCCTCTGTTTTTACATGTTTGATGATCATTGGAGGATTTGCTGCTGGAGTCAGGATTCTGCTGGAAAAAGGACCATCAAGACACCATATTTTGAAGATCAGGAAAATTCCAGAAAAATACCAGAAAATTATATTTTATCAGAAGACTAAAGAAGCCAGAAGGAGGAAGCGAGAGGGGCCACAGGGCGGCCTCACCACCAGGGGGCGCGGCCCAGCCCCTGGCCGCGCCCACCTGTGGTGAGAGCCCCCTGGCCCACTTCTATCATCGCCCCTTCACGTATTTCATCGTCCCCAAAAACCTAAGTCAAGGGGGGGGGGGGGGGCTTAGAGATAGACACCACGCCTCTGCAGGGCGGAAAACACCAGAGAGAGAAAAGCTCTCCGGCCGGCAGAAATCTGCCGGGGAAATTCCTTCCCGGAGAGGGGAGATCGTCGCCATCGTCATCACCATCGCACTGGATTTCATTGGGATCATCATCATCTCCATCACCAGCACCTTCATCTCCACCATCACCATGCCATCCCACTGTAACATCTTGAGTTGAATCTTGTTAAATTCTTAGGGGAAACTTTCCCGGTGTTGATTACTCTTGTGGTTGATGCTATTGAGTGGAACCGTTGAATTAAGGTTTATGTTCAGATTGTTATTTACCATTATTTCACCTCTGATCATGATCCATATGATGTCTTGTGAGTAGTTCGTTTAGTTCTTGAGGACATGGGAGAAGTCAAGTCGTTAGTAGTGGAATTATGTTGAGTAATATTTAATGGTTTGATATTTATTTGTTGTGGTGCTATTTCACTAGTGGTGTCATGTGAACGTCGACTACATGATACTTCACCATTTATGGGCCTAGTGAGATGCATTGTGTATTTGGCTACCAATTGTGGGGTTGCTGGAGTGACAAAAACCTAAACCTCCGTTGGGAAACCATTGCACCGGGGAGCGTAGAATCTTAGAGTTTAAGGATGTGGTTAGATTTATCTTAATTACTTTTTTGTATTTGCGGATGCTTGCAAGGGGTATAATCACAAGTGTGTATTTATCCTAGTAAGGGTAGTGCGTTAGCACAGGTTCACCCCCATAACACTTATCAAACCAGTAAAGATTATTTAGCGGTATGAAGCGAAAGCACTTGACAGAAACTCCCGTGTGTCCTCGAGAACGTTTGGTCATCATAAGTTGCACAACCGGCTTGTCCTTTGCTCTAAAAAGGATTGGGCCACTTGCAGCAATTATTGTTATTGTCTTTTATTTACTCGTATTTTATTTACTTGCATTACCAAATACCCCTGAAAACCTGTTTGCTAGGATTTACAGTGAATCCTTGATCAAAACCACTTGTCAACACCTTCTGCTCCTCGTTGGGTTCGACACTCTTATTTTTTGAAAGTACTACGATACACCCCCTATACTTGTGGGTCATCAAAACTATTTTCTGGCGCCGTTGCTGGGAGTGAAGCGCTATTGAAGAGTGGATTTGGTAAAGGTAACCGTCGCTATGAGTATTGTTTTTATTTTTGTGTTTTACTTTTATTTTATTTTGCTATGGAGAATTCTCCATTTGGTTTCCTATTTGGGAACACTTCTACCACTGCTGCACATGTGGATGAACCACCACCACCACCACCTGCTCAATTAGATCCTTTTAAAATACCTATGAAAATTGTTGAGCGTGTTATGGATAACTGCTATTCAGGAGATGGAACTGTCCATCCGGGTGATCACTTACTTTTTATACATGAATTGTGCGAGTTGTTCAAGTGTGCAGGTATTTCACTGAGCCAGGTCAAGAGGAAGCTATTCTCTTTATCACTGAAAGGCAGAGCTGAGGAGTGGTATCAGCTGTTTAAAGATGGTCCATCTATTGCATGGGAGGAAATTGTGCCTCTCTTTTATTCCAAGTTTTATCCTCCAAGTGAAATTTATAAAGATCGTAATCGGATATATAACTTTTGGCCTCATGATGGAGAGAGTATTGCCCAAGCGTGGGGGAGATTGAAGTTACTAATGCTCAAATGTCCCATTCATGAGGTCCCCAATAATATTGTTATTGATAATTTTTATGCACGGCTTGCTCTTCCTGATAAGGATTATTTGGATGCCTCTTGTTTTGGATCATTTACTCATATGAAGGAAGATGCTAAGTGGAATCTCCTTGACCGTATCCAGGAGAATGCTGAAGGATGGGAAAACGACAAAGGTAGGAAGTTAGGTATAAATTATGATTATGAATGCATTAAAACTTTTATGGGAACCGATGACTTTCATAGTGTTAGCATTGCTTATGGTCTTGATTCTCAAATACTTGCTAATTGTCTTAAGGATTTTGCTTCTTATCTTGATGTTCCAAAGAAAGATTGGAACAAATATCATGCGCCTAATAAAGATTCTATTAGTCATATTCCTGCTGCAGCTACTGAAGTTTGTACTGTTGATAGCATTGTGCCTGAACCTTATTTTGAGAAGACACCTTTCCCTGCTAAGGTAAAAGAGTATTCTACTTTGGTAAGTGTGTCTAATAAAAGTACTAAGAAAGCTGTAGAGCCTGATGAGCAAATTACTATTAAGTCTCCTGTGGCTATATTGAAGGACCTTGTTACTAAAGATGTAGGGGATAAATATATTCTCTTTTGTGAAGATGCTTCTAACATTATCTCACATCCTAAAAGGCGGAGGAAAACAAGTGTTCCTGTTATTTCTGTCAGGATTGGCGATCATTGCTATTATGGTTTATGTGACATTGGTGCTAGTGCAAGTGCCATTCCTTTAGAGCTTTACAAAGAAATTATGCATGAGATTGACGCTTGTGAACTTGAAGATACTGATGTTGTTGTTCAGCTTGCTAACAGAGAGACTGTTTGGCCTCTGGGTATTGTTCGAGATGTGAAAGTTCTTTGCGGTAAGACCAAATATCCCACTGATTTCCTAGTACTTGGTAAGGAGGCTAGTAAAACTTGTCCTATTATTTTTGGTAGACCCTTTTAGAATACTTGTGGTGCTGTGATAGACTGTAAGAAGGAGAAAATTTTCACTAAGTTTAATGGAGAGTCTTATGAGTTTAATTTTTCTAAGTTTGCTAAGACTTCTTATGAAAATAACATGCCTGATGAAATTTTTTGAGTTGAACAGCTTGCTTCTATTGCTCTTGCCCCTAATAATGCTTTGCAGCAATTCATGGAGGACCATGAAAGTGATGTTTACAGGAAGGAAAGAGAAGAGATTGACGATATTTTCCTTCGTCAACAACCATTGATCAAGCAAAATTTACCTGTGGAGGATCTTGGTACCACTTTGCCACCTAAGGAAGATCCTGTTTTTGAATGAAAACCTTTACCTGATGATCTTAAATATGCTTATATAGATGATAAGAAAATATATCCTGTTATTATCAGTTCTAAAGTTTTAGGAAAGGAAGAAGAAAGGTTATTGGAGATATTGAGGAAACATCGAGGAGCTATGGGATATACTCTTGATGATTTAAAAGGGATTTGCCCCACTTTATGTCAGCATGCTATTAATATGGAGGACGACGCGAAACCAGTTGTGGAACATCAACGCTGCTTAATTCCCAAGATGAAGGATGTGGTAAGAAATGAGGTTTTGAAGCTCCTTGATGCTGGTATTATTTATCCTATTGCTGATAGTAGATGGGTTAGTCCTGTTCATTGTGTTCCTAAGAAAGGAGGTATGACTGTTGTGCCTAATGATAATAATGAGCTTATTCCTCAAAGGGTAGTAGTTGGTTATAGGATGTGCATTGACTATAGAAAAGTTAACAAGGTAACTAAGAAAGATCATTATCCTTTACCGTTTATAGATCAAATGCTAGAGAGGTTGTCTAAGAAGACGCATTTTTGTTTTCTTGATGGTTATTCCGGTTTTTCTCAGATTGCTGTTAAAAAAGAAGATCAAGAGAAAACCACTTTTACTTGTCCTTATGGAACTTATGCTTATAGACGTATGCCATTTGGTTTATGCAATGCTCCTGCTACTTTTCAAAGATGCATGTCTGCTATTTTTCATGGTTTTTGTGAAGAAATTGTGGAGGTTTTCATGGACGATTTCTCCATCTATGGAACTTCTTTTGATAATTGTTTGCACAATCTTGATAAAGTTTTGCAGAGGTGTGAAGAAACTAATCTTGTTCTTAATTGGGAGAAATGCCAATTTATGGTGAATGAAGGAATTGTCCTTGGACATAAAATTTCTGAAAGAGGTATTGAAGTTGACAGAGCAAAAGTTGAGGCAATTGAGAAGATGCCTTGTCCGAGAGATGTTAAAGGTATTCGTAGTATTCTTGGTCATGCTGGTTTCTATAGGAGGTTTATTAAAGATTTCTCTAAGATTTCAAAGCCTCTTACTAATCTTCTTCAAAAAGATGTACCATTTGTCTTTGATGATGATTGTACGGAAGCTTTTGAAACTCTTAAGAAGGCTTTAACTACTGCTCCTATTGTTCAACCACCTGATTGGAATTTACCCTTTGAAATTATGTGTGATGCTAGTGATTTCGCTGTTGGTGCTATTCTTGGACAGCGCGTAGATAATAAGTTGAATGTTATTCATTATGCTAGTAAGACTCTTGATGCTGCTCAGAAGAATTATGCTACTACTGAGAAAAAGTTTCTTGCTATTGTCTTTGCATGTGATAAGTTTAGACCTTACATTGTTGATTCTAAAGTTACTATTCATACTGATCACGCTGCTATTAGATATCTTATGACTAGGAAGGATGCTAAGCCTAGGCTTATTAGATGGGTGTTGCTTTTACAAGAGTTTGATTTGCATATCGTAGATAGGAAAGGTGCTGAAAATCCCGTGGCTAACAACTTATCTAGATTGGAAAACATTTCTTTTGATCCTATTCCTGTTAATGATAGTTTTCCAAATGAACAGTTGGCTTCAATACATGTAACTTCGTGAGACCTTCCTTGGTATGCTGATTATGCTAACTTTATTGTTTCCAAGTATTTGCCTCCAACCTTTACAGCTCAGCAAAGAAGAAAATTCTTTTATGATTTGAGGCATTACTTTTGGGATGACCCACATTTATATAAAGAAGGAGTGGATGGTATTATGCGAAGATAGGTACCAGAATATGAGCAACAAGAAATATTGAGGAAATGCCATGGAAGCGCTTATGGAGGACATTATGCTGGAGATAGAACCGCACAAAAGGTTCTACAATCAGGTTTTTATTGGCCAACCCTCTTTAAAGATGCTAGAAGGTATGTTTTATCTTGCGATAAATGTAAAAGAGTAGGTAATATTTCTAGATGTAATGAAATGCCTATGAGTTACACTCTTGTTATTGAACCATTTGATTGTTGGGGATTTGACTTTATGGGTCCTTTTCCTCCTTCAAAAGGCTATACTCACATACTTGTTGCTGTTGATTATGTTACCAAGTGGGTAGAAGCCATACCTACAAAGAGTGCCGATGGTGAGACCTCGTTAAAAATGCTTAAGGATGTTATTTTTCCTAGGTTTGGTGTGCCTAGATATCTTATGACTGACGGAGGTTCTCATTTTATTCACGGTGGTTTTAGAAAAACTCTCGCTAGATATGATGTTAATCATAGAATTGCTTCTGCTTATCATCCCCAAACTAGTGGGCAGGTAGAGCTTTCAAATAGAGAGATCAAGTCTATCTTGCAGAAGACTGTCAATAGATATAGGAAAAACTGGGCTAGCAAGTTAAACGATTCTTTATGGGCTTATAGAACTGCTTATAAGAACCCCATGGGCATGTCTCCTTACAAAATGGTTTACGGAAAAGCGTGTCACTTGCCCTTAGAATTAGAACACAAAGCTTTTTGGGCAGTGAAAGAACTTAATAGGGAATTTAAACTTGCTGGTAAGAAATGGTTGGTAGATTTGAGTTCTCTAGATGAGTGGAGAAACGAAGCCTATGAGAATGCCAGACTTTTCAAAGAGAAAGTCAAGCAATGGCATGATAAGAGAATTCTTAAAAGAGAGTTTCATGTTGGTGAGAAAGTTCTATTGTATAGATCTCGTCTCAGATTTTTTGCAGGAAAATTACTCTCTAAATGGGAAGGACCATATGTTATTGTTGAAGTGTACCGCTCAGGTGCGATAAAGATTGCTTCGTTGAAAGATGACACTACACAAGTGGTGAATGGGCAAAGACTCAAACATTATATTGCTGGAGATTCTTATAATGAAGATGTTGATGTAATTGAAACAGTTTCTCCGGAAGAATTCATCCAGGACAATTTGCAGGAACCTGCAGAGTTCATTTTCGAATAGGTAACAATTCTAGTCAGAAAAGGTTCGCGAAAAACTTTTCCATTAATATTTTTGATGTTTTTATTAAATATGAAAAATCGCGAGACAAAAACGGGCAGGAGACGGAGTCCGGTGGCTCCTCACCACCAGGGGGCGCGGGCCCACCCCAGGCCGCGCCACCCTGTGGTGAGTCCACCCCGGACCTTGTTTCCGTCCCGGTTTCCTCCTGTGATTTTGTCTCGATGTATAATTTTTGCCTATATAACCCCCCAGAGTCCTCGAGGTCTGTATATCGTTTTCTTGTCGTATCTTGTTTCGAGCTGTTTCTGTCAGGAGTTGATCTTAAGTTTTGAGAGTATCATGGCTTCTTCAAGCGACGACAAGGGAAAGATGCCTAGGGAAGAAGGCCCCAAGCTAAAGGAGGAACAGGAGGCTAGAAAATCAAGAGCGAGAAACTCTACTTTTGCAGGGTCAATGAACGCCGGACGTGCCTTTTCTCATGATATGCGGGGACCAACGTTTCCAGTCTTGGATTTAAATTTTATGCCTATAATAAAAGAGGGTATGCTGGTCACTGACGAGCTTTGTGCCCAATACCAAATTCTAGAGAGGGAGATACAGATACTTCAAGAAGAGAATCTCAGGCTTCGCAGGATGATTGAATATTTCATTAACCCAAGGGTGGTCCCACCACCGCCGAAGGAGTAATTCGTCATGGTATAGGCATCCCCTTGGCCTGTTCCAAGCTTGGGGGAGTGCCGCGGTATCACATCATCACCTTTTACTCATTTAATTTTCAAGTAGAGTCATATCATGAATAGAGAAGTTATCTTATAGAATAGTTTGCAGTGTGGAAGTATCCTCCTTAGTTGGTTATCTATGTATCCCTTGGTGTGAGTTGCAGTAATGAAATATTAATGAGAAGTTTTATCATTTACTCTTCGCACACTTTATTTTAGTTTGCAATTATTCTTATATGATTAGTCTTGTTGATTAGTATTGGTATCACTTTGGGAGCATGAGTAAATTTAGTTGGTTTTGGCAAACTTAGCTTGGTCAGTAGTAACATTACCTTGAGGTTTGAGTAGAAAAGAAGAAAGAAGTGTTTGTAGTGACATCACTTTAGTTTTCCTTCATGATTGGCTTATAAGCATTACTATTCTCAAAGTTAAAATTGTTGTACCTTCAAGAAAGTTTGCATGATTGTTCTTATTATATGTTTGTTTGTTTGTTTCATGCAACTCTTGTGCTTGCTACCCAGCCTTGCTAGCCAAAAACCTGTACTAAGAGGAAATACTTCTCGTGCATCCAACTCCTAAAAACCAAGTCACTTCCAAAGAGTCCACTATAAATTCCTATGCATGGTATTTCAAGCCATTCCAAGTAAATTTTCATGTGCTACCTTTCAAAAACCTTCAAATACTTCTCATTTTGTGCCACTGTTTTTAGCTCATGAGGGCGTAGTGGATGGGTTTGTTATCTTCCATACTAAATTAAGTACCCCTCGACTAGGCAGCTTCATCTGCTCGTCATTAATTTTGCAAGGGAGCTGGTCAGACCATTGTAATCTCAAAAAGAAAAGAAAAAGGCACTTCTCCATGGTATGTGAAAGTTGGTCGGCACTCGATGGAATCGGTTAGCCATGGTTTGAGAAAGGAAAAGGTGGGGAGGAGTGCCAAGCTATAAAAGAGCACCAATGTGCCAATTAATCAAACATCTCAGAACCGCTCTCACTTGTTTAGTATGGAAGATATCAAGAACTCCGTTGTTAGTCGTTGACAAAAGCAACCACCTCTCAAAACAATTTTTACCTCTGTTTTATAAATGAAAATCTCTAGCACATGTTTAATCTGTGCTTCCCTCTGTGAAGGGCCTGTCTTTTACTTTCATGTTGAGTCAACCTATTACCTTCTATCTCAAGCAAGCATTTTAGTTGTTATGTTTCACTCATCCATATGTTGATCTGTTTAATCATGTTTATTAATTTCTTTTGTTAGTACAATGCTTTTGTCTGAAGGAATATATCTTTGAAAGCTTTCTATGAATGCAAAAGTTTGTTTCATTGAGCATATGATTTTTGCTATATTAGCTCTGTTTTAAAAAGGCTCCATTCAAAAGCTAGTATAGTTTGTTTATTGTTCTCTGACCAAGAACTAAGGTTTGCCATCACCAATTATAGTTTACCTTGTGCATCTTTATTTGTGATTCCCTTTTACTTATTGCAAGTCTATATCATATAAAGGGAAGTTGCTGTCTATTATAACTTGTGCCTTGGTGAATGTGATGCTTCTTGTCCGTATTTTGATTATCGGCACTTCACTCCATAAACCTGTGGTCATGTTTACCGAGTTTAATTTTCGCTTGGGGACAAGCGAGGTCTAAGCTTGGGGGGGTTGATACGTCCATTTTGCATCACTATTTTGTATCATAAATTACTGTTATTCATTGATATATTTCACATTTAGAGATGATATTTATGTTATTTTCTCTGTTTTTACATGTTTGATGATCATTGGAGGATTTGCTGCCGGAGTCAGGATTCTGCTGGAAAAAGGACCATCAAGACACCATATTTTGAAGATCAGGAAAATTCCAGAAAAATACCAGAAAATTATATTTTATCAGAAGACTAAAGAAGCCAGAAGGAGGAAGCGAGAAGGGCCACAGGGCGGCCTCACCACCAGGGGGCGCGGCCCAGCCCCTGGTCGTGGCCACCTATGGTGAGAGCCCCCTGGCCCACTTCTGTCATTGCCCCTTCACGTATTTCATTGTCCCCGAAAACCTAAGTCAAGGGGGGGGGGGCTCAGAGATAGACACCGCCGCCTCTGCGGGGCGGAAAACACTAGAGAGAGAAAAGCTCTCCGGTAGGCAGAAATCTGTCAGGGAAATTCCTTCCCGGAGAGGGGAGATCGTCGCCATCGTCATCACCATCGCACGGGACTTCATCGGGATCATCATCATCATCATCTCCATCACCAGCACCTTCATCTCCACCATCACCACGCCATCCCGCTGTAGCATCTTGAGTTGAATCTTGTTAAATTCTTAGGGGAAACTTTCCCGGTGTTGATTACTCTTGTGGTTGATGCTATTGAGTGGAACCGTTGAATTAAGGTTTATGTTCAGATTGTTATTTACCATTATTTCACCTCTGATCATGATCCATATGATGTCTTGTGAGTAGTTCGTTTAGTTCTTGAGGACATGGGAGAAGTCAAGTCGTTAGTAGTGGAATTATGTTGAGTAATATTTAATGGTTTGATATTTATTTGTTGTGGTGCTATTTCACTAGTGTTGTCATGTGAACGTCGACTACATGATACTTCACCATTTATCTTAATTACTTTCTTGTATTTGCGGATGCTTGCAAGGGGTATAATCATAAGTGTGTATTTATCCTAGTAAGGGTAGTGCGCTAGCACAGGTTCACCCCCATAACACTTATCAAACCAGTAAAGATTATTTAGCGGTATGAAGCGAAAGCACTTGATAGAAACTCCCGTGTGTCCTCGAGAACGTTTGGTCATCATAAGTTACACAACTGGCTTGTCCTTTGCTCTAGAAAGGATTGGGCCACTTGCAGCAATTATTGTTATTGTCTTTTATTTACTCGTACTTTATTTACTTGCATTACCAAATACCCCTAAAAACCCGTTTGCTAGTATTTATAGTGAATCCTTGATCAAAACCACTTGTCAACACCTTCTGCTCCTCGTTGGGTTCGACACTCTTATTTATCGAAAGTACTATGATACACCCCCTATACTTGTGGGTCATCAGCGGTTCTCGATGATACGTGTATACTTACAATGACAAGAGCTTGCTTTGGACCTAAGTCGAGTAGCATGAGGTTTGGGTATTCGTACTTCACAGGACACGAGGTTTTCAACTTATGATTTGTTAAGCATATGCTTCGTAATTGTACTCGCATTAACTTTAACCATTCAAGATGCCTATGATAGGGGCAATGAGAGCTCAAAGCTAGTAAGTACCATAATTTTTGAAGGTTTATGGTTTGCTATTCTATGAAGGACAAGCTGAAAACCACTTTGATATGTTTTTCCATATGATTTGAACACACATTGACTTTCATTGTTTCATTATTCACGGTCTTTCGTTTGTGTTTCTTTTCATGTTATAACATGGTTGCTAAGTTTTTATTGTCAGGATTATGTCTTTTATGCCCATGTTTTAAGTTCTTTGATCCCAACACTCAATGCTTTACATAGTTGATCAAGATTGTGATGGTGCATGTCACCTCAAAAATTATTATTTTGTTATCACTTACCTACTCGAGGACGAGCATGAGTTAAGCTTGGGGATGCTTGATATGTCTCAAACGTATCTATAATTTTTGATGCTCCATGCTTGTTTATACACCATTTGCTTTGTGTTTTGTTACATTTCGTGGCGTTTTTATGCATTTTTCGGAACTAACCTATTAACGAGATGCCACAGTGCCAGTTCCCTGTTTTCTGCTGTTTTTGTGTTTCAGAAAAGCTACACAGGAAATATTCTCGGAATTGGACGAAACAAAAGCCAAACCTTCTATTTTTCCAGAAGCATCACGAAGTCCGAAGATGAGACGGAGGGGGCCAGGAGCCAGGCTCACCCTAGGGTGGCGCGGCCTACCTCCTACCGCTGCCCTGTCGCCTATATATTCCCCTCGACGAGAAAAAACTAGAGGACAGATCGCTTTTCCATGAAACATACTGCAAGCCCCATCGTCGTTGCGAGATCGGGAGGATCCAGGAGCTCTTCCCGGCACCCTACCGAAGAGGG
This sequence comes from Dactylis glomerata, assembly GCA_007115705.1. Classification (NCBI taxonomy): domain Eukaryota; kingdom Viridiplantae; phylum Streptophyta; class Magnoliopsida; order Poales; family Poaceae; genus Dactylis; species Dactylis glomerata. The sequence continues at coordinate 5,861,923 of QXEO01000382.1, forward strand.
GAATCCCTGCCGGAGACCTTCTCCACCACCATGGTCGCCTCCGGAGTGATGTGTGAGTATTCTACCTTGGACTATGGGTCCATAGAAGTAGCTAGATGGTTGTCTCCTCCGCCATGTGCTTCATGTTTAGATCTTGTGAGCTGCCCTACATGATCAGGATCATCTTTATGTAATTCTACATGTTGTGTTTGTTGGGATCCGATGAGTATTGGTACTATGTTAAGTTGATGTGCTGAATTATATATTTTATGTTATCTCTATGTTGTTTATGATCTTGCATGCTCTCTGTTGCTAGTAGATATCTTGGTCGAGTAGATGCTAGTGACTCCAAGAGGGAGTATTTATGCTCGATAGTTGGGTTCATGCCTCTAGTAATCCGGGGGAGTGACAGAAACCTCTAAGGTTGTAGATGTGTTGTTGCCACTAGGGAGAAAACAACATTCTTGTGTGCAAGGACATTTGCTTTGTTTACATTACGCACTTTGCTTAATGCAATTATCTGTTGTGCGCAACTTAATACTCAAGGGGTACTCGGATGACTCCCCGCGAGTGGATTTTTAGTCATAGATGCAGTTGGATGGCGGTCTATGTATTTTGTCATAATGCCCAGAGTGAATCTCATAGTGATCCTCATGACATATGTACGTTATCTTTACTCTATCAATTGCCCAACTGTAATTTGTTTACCCAGCATGTTGTTATTTATCTTATGGAGAGACACCACTAGTGAACTGTGGACCCCGGTCCAATTTCCTTTACATTGCTATTACCATTACTATTTACTTGCTTATTTACATTCTTGCATACTATTACCTTTTACCACTTGATACGCTCAATCCTTTATTTACAGCAAACCGGTGAGATTGACAACCTCATCATAAGTTGGGGACAAAGTTCTTAGTTGTGTTGTGTGCAAGTTCCACATTGCTGTTGGTGAAAAGCTTCACGCCGACAGTATTCTTCTGGCGCCGCTGTCCGAAGTGTCGCAAAGCTAGCAAGCATCACCTTCTAAAGTTTGGCTTTCTCCTACTGGTTCGATAAACCTTGGTTTCACAACTGAGGGAAACTTGCTGCTGTGCTCCTCATACCTTCCTCTTGGGGTTCCCAACTGGGTGCCTTAACACCGCACCATCAATCATCTCCACTTCGCCGCAGTTGTTGCTGGAGCTCCGCAAGCTGTCGTTGTTTGAAGCCAGCTGGGAGCCCGTGGACTAGTCTAGGAACAATGCCTACTATAGGAGATCATCCAGGACAAAGGAATCTAGAAGAGGAGGTCCTAGTGGCCGTAATTTTGACATTCCCTCTCGCAGCACTTTGCCAGAATCTGCGACCGCGAGCCTATTTCTGACCTCAATCACTCCCGTAGACCACCGAAGAAGAATCGTGGTGAGTTTCCACATCCTTGGAGCCCTCTTACGCATTCTTTCGTAGTGTGTGGCTCCTTTTCGCTGTCCGGCCACCAGGCACCGCCGTAGTAGAACTCGCCGGAGACAACTCGGGTGACCATTTCCTGACGGCGTTGCTGCCCTTTGACTCCCTATCCCCGTCCGGTTCTAACTAACCATGTAGTGTGTCCACGGAAGCTGTCAAATGTCGCCGCCGTCGAGGACTGCCTCGCCGGCGATGAGGTCCGATCACAGTTAACTATTTGACCGGGTCAAATGTCCATGTGGTGGCTGACTGGACTTGGCCCCATTCGTCAGCCTCTTAGGCTAGGTTAGTCTAGGTATAAAATAAATAACTGTTAGATTCAAACTCGAGAAAATTGTTGAAACTTTGCAAAATCATATCAAATCTCAGAAAAATATAAATGAGATATCAAAATGCTCATAAGAATAAACTCTATCCAATAAAAATATAAAATGAAAATTTCTATAAGAATGAAAATTTAATTATTTAAGCTTTTCTTTTATTCTAGATTACAAAAAATTAAATAATTAGTAAAACTTCTAAAATAAGTAATAATCATTTAGGAATTAAATAAAACACAAAAGAAATTTTATTTTATCATATTAACGTTATCATTATTAGTATTTAAACCTCTATGTTTTATTTACCTTATTTACCATTTTATTTAAGTAAGAAAAATAAGAAAAATGATAAATCCATTACCACCTTAAACTTAAGAGTTGTTTATTAATTTCAAATTTACTCAAAAAGTTATTATTTTAGAATGCCATACCAAATAGGAACCTTAGTCCCATCATGTCCAAAACCCTAATTCTATAATTTCAAATGCAACCATAGTTTGCTTTCAACTCTAAAACCTTAGGAGCTTATAAAATTTAATAATATGGACTTAACCTTACTTATAGATCCATAATATGCAAGAAATAAATGCATGCTCATGTTCTACTAAAGTAGTACAAGTCCCAAATACAAATGGAGTTGTCAGTTCATGTCTTTCTAAAACCTAGATGATCAACTACTAATAAATAAAAGTAAACGCTAATGGATACCTCATGGCACCACCTTGATCACCATACTTTGGTGTGGTACCCTATGTTCAACCATAGTAGTAACCATGTGTAGTAACTTACTTTGTTGTCCATATTTAGTTAAACCATGCCAATACTTGGGGAATATGAACACATCCTACTTAGGAACCAACTAATCTCTACTTAGTGAATTAAATGAATCCACTAGTAAATCTTAGAAACCAAAAACCTACTTTGAAAGTACTCCTTGTTCACTAAGAAACATGTTCTTCAAAAGTTATTCTTTTGAAGTAAATAACAAGTAATCACTAACCATGCCCTATAGGACATAAAATTGACAACTGTTCTTTACAGGCTAAGTTTATATCAACTACCATTTCATTGTGTGATAGTATGACTATTATGATGTATTACAACACTTGTTTATGGTATCAAGCTAACCAAACCTTAATAACAACCTTGTTTGTGAAACGACTATAAAAGTGCAACACATCCTAAATAAATCATTACAACTCACTAATATTAAATCATCGGGGTTAGGTTACGCTTAGAGCGATGCATAGCATATATTATGCATATCATGATGCAGTTTTCTAACATCATCCTTACCGGATGATGATTGCTATTTCAGAATTGGGATTTCTTTCGTATCGAAGACCTTGACTTGCATAATCTTGCAGTCAAAAAGGCAAGTTCACTCTTGCTCATACCTCTTGATTATTTTTAGCAAATTACTTGCAAATATATACCGTGGTATTACTACTGCATATAAAAGCAAAAGTTTCTATTTTTATAATTAATATGACTAGCTGGTTATCGACCCGAGTGGTGGTAACCTAGGATGGCTGGCAAATGGAACCATGGTATGATTGTTGTGGTGGAGGTTCCATTTGCAAGGGAAAGTAAACCCTAGGATTAATAACAAATGTCTCCAGTGATTCTTGCACCATACAATCTATGTTAACCATAAGATCTATAATGGCTCTGGGGAAGCCAGCTGGATCTTCTTCCTTTCGCATGTCAACAAAGTACCATACCGAAGAGTCAGGATGTAAATCGTAAAGCGTTGCCTGACGGCAAGGGTGGGACCCCTCAGTTCCCCCGGTACCTGGTGTCTATGATGGATTGTGGGTATCTTGGGCATGTAAATCGGGGCTCGCACATTGGCTATGCCGTAAATCGATGGGCTTTCCCGTTGCCTGAGCGAAGCAAAAGGGTGGGCATGCGGGGTCGCAGAGAAGTGCAGTGATTGGCTTGGATCTTAGACCGGGCCCCATACAAGTGAAGTATGGACAAGTAGGCCACTTGGTTGTGCAACAAGGCTAAGGTCTCTCATGGGTAAAGCAACGCACCTCTGCAGAGTTATCAAATTGTGGCTTGTCACTCCTTGTTCTGGGAAGGAACAGCGAACGCGGCAGGAAAGGAACTCACGAAGTTCTAGTAAACCTATCAAGACTAACGGACATAGTTCTTCAGAATAAAAGCAAACTCTTGAAGAAATATTTATGAAAACTTGCATTTCCAAATGACTCTTGGGTCTATGGCTGCAGATAGTGCATGAAAACACCTTATTCCCTATATGAACTTGCTGGGTAACGCTCGTTACTCATCCCACTTCCTCTTAACCCTTGCTTAGATTGGAGGCATCACGAGGAGGCAATCCCAATGAACCGAAGCTGAAGAAGAAGTTTGGATCAAAGGTGGAGCTATCAGTGGAGTCAACAACTATTTCAAGCTTGGTGGAAAACTAGCATAGGAATAGAAGGGAATCAAATCCCTAATCCTAGAACCTAAGTAGATAGGATAATTCTATAGTTTGAGTAGTAAGCCAACTGCATTAGTTGTAGCTTCAGTTTAGTCTTCAATGTATTCCTTCTCGTTTGTAGTCGCCAGAACTATACCTCTACCTGTTGAGGAGGTTCTGAAGATCTTCTGTATGATGAAAATTGTAATTCTATACTCATGCCTTGGACCTGCGATGTTTCTGTTGTACCACTCTGAGGGATGTAATACTAGTGATACGGTGTTTCATTGGTGTTATGTCAACGACTTGCATACTACACATGCAGTGGTATGCTGGGTCACTGCAGCTGGTATCAGAGCAAACACTTTGACCCTAGGATTAAAACCCTTTAATAGGAGACCTGTAGGTTTGGAAGTGACTATAGGAAGCCATCTTAGCTAAACTAATTCTTCTTATGACTTGGGATGGATATTCAACAAAAGAATAATCCTGACACACTCGAGTCAAATGTTCTTATTTATTTTTCTTAAGTGAAGTTAGATATCTTGTTACATACCAAGTAGTTATGACATCATTAGAGCCTTACATGAAGGATGGAAGTAGATCACATTTGGTATACAATATATGGTAGTCCAAAGAGAGGATACAACCTGAATGGGAACTATCCTATTGGAAGAAGTATACCAAGGTCGTTATCTTGAACTTAAGTCATCCGAAACTGTAGCAGGATGATGTTAAGTGATGAAGTGAAGCTAGATGAAGTAGTAGGACCTCAGGTTAAGTCTTGTATGTGGATATTCAAGAATTCCATATACAAGTATGATGTACTGACAGGATAAACACTTTAATCATGTTAGATTCACCTGAGAATCTTCACATGAAGGAGTAGAACTTTCTAGTAGACCAGCAGTTTCTAGCTGAGGTGGAAGATGCTCAAGGAGAATGGTGAACGAAGTGTTCCAACCCATGGCAACTAGGCCAAGTATGATAGGACCATAGTCTTTAGATGGTAAAGATTTAACACAGCACAATGGAGAAGCCCTATAAATGTCATGGAGTTTAGTGAACCATGCTTAGTGAAGTATGTATGAGGTATAGGAATGTAAGAAGTTTTGAGAGATCATGTGAGATTCGCCTTCAATAGGACGGAAGGTAATCTAAAAGTAATAGTCTTAAAGGAATCTGGATCCATTAGAGTGGTTCCCAAACCCCTTTGCTCAAATTTATTAGATTGCAATTGGGCAGTTGAGGTATGTATTGAGACAAAGAGTAGTAGTCCACCACTATGTGCAATATAGCATGATATAAACCTATATTAATTGGTGCTATAAGGTACACATCTAAGCCTGAAATCTAGAGATGTTTTACTCAAATACTATCTCACAGGCTTATGATGATGTATGTTGCCTACACAAATTTGGATTTTCTTGAATTTTATTGTGTGACTAGATCTATGCATGAAGTTTAACTTTGATGTGCAAGTGCATGTTGCATCATCGAGTTCTTACTTGATGTTATAGTTCTAGATGGTTAAGGGATTCGTGTGAGGGAGAGACGAATTTCTAAGCCAATCAAGCCAGAAGATGAAGAACCACCAGATAAAGGAAGCCAAAAGAAGGAAGTTTCATTGATACTTCAAAGGAAGATTAGAAGGATCCACAGCTAGTTTAGTAAAACAACAGAAAAGTTGGAATTTAGTAACACTCTAGTTCTTAAAACACTAAAGGTAACCCTAGTTTATTGGGTAGAACCACTAATTAGGTAACCGCAGTTGAGTTTAAGGTACTTGAGCTCGTTGTTATGCAGCCATGGTTATGCTTAGTACATCACGGGTTGATTGAGGTGTTGTAGTACCGATGATCCATTCCAGTATTGCCTGCTGCTTTATTCAGCCTGGGAGTGGTAACCCCAGTAACCCTTGTTGATAGCGTGACTAAGACACATAACATCTCTGTATAACTTTGATCCCTAGTCCCGAAATCTTGAATTGTATATTGGTGGTTAAGACTTTAGCAATACCTTTCCTTATCTAAGAGATGTAGTTTTTGTCTACGGACTAAGACTTGTGAGGATTCGTGCCAATAGTGATCCGTTGAGACCACTGGTTTGTTTATAGCCCCGTTAGCTCTTATTTTGTTCAACTTATACAATCACCCGTCATGGATGGTCTCCGGTACAAGAGAAACTATGCCGGATTTCTCCCGTGGCTTTGTATCTAACCTACCATCTGAGTTAGGATAGATAACAATGAGAAAACCCAATTCTCATCAACCTTCAGAACTTTTGGGTAAGTACCTACATCCAAAAGTGGAACAGAACATCCTACCTAAGTACATAATCGAATGATTCATACCGGATATCCACAATTGTGTGGGTACACCATAGATTTCTTCGAGAAACCATTAAAAAGACGTAGTATTAAGACCGACCAAGAATTATAGTTTAACCTTGGACTCCTAATGGTTAGAGGACAATAAGTTCAAAGATCATTAGAAAAGTCCAAGGGGGAGAGTTAAGCAATGAGTTGGAAGTACTAGACTCAATGAGTTGGAATAACAGCTAATAAGAGGGCCTAAAATGGTGATGACATTAGCCTTGTTTTATAAGGTTGTCCGAGGCACTATTTTATAGTAGTCTTGAAAGTCCGTCACACCTGAAGTCGAGGTTCATACCTCGAGGGAGCAAGTTAGACCATAAATTGAGAAAGTGGAGTATTCAATACTCCTAAGGGGAAGAGTTCAGGAAAGTCAAAAGTGTTGATAGTTGGATAAAGAGTGTCCAAAGTAAAAAAAAAATCCCAAGATTACGACAAGGGAGTTAAATTAGTTTGACCATGAGCCATAGTTAGTATGAACCATAGCAGGAGAAGTTTGATATTAGAGTAAACCATAGTCTTAAACTTATAAGACCTGTTAAGAACTATAGGATTGGATCACCAACCTTGTAATGGACACACTAAATGTGTTTAATCCATTCTTACGTGGTAAACCCACGAACCCAAGTAGGTAGACTTGCTGGAACAACTAGTAGGACCCTATAAGCCATAGAAGGTGTCGATATCATGGATAATCCAAGAGAATGACCAAGAAGAAAAAAATAATTAAATGGAATTCAAGTGACCGTTGTTTGGAGTTAGACAGCAGAGGATTCAAGGAACACTCCGGACAAGGGATACCATCTATATCCAAATTAGTTGGCGAGGGAATTGCAAGATGGATGATACCAACCCCAACTTTAGCCACAACATATGAGAGCGAAAACTTCGGGATGAAGTTTAATTTAAGGGGGAGAGACTGTAATATCCCAGGATTAGAGGTCACAAATTAGAGGCAACAGATGTGTGCATTGCATTCATGCATAAGAAAATCAGGGGAATTTTCATGCATTTAAATAAAACACTTCAAAGTGATTGGAGTTTCACTTGAGTTGATGGAATTGAAGTAGCTCATCAACTAAAGCGCGATAAACTCCAACATGAGCTTTGTTAAAACCCTTGTTTTGGGTAGAGATAGTCACAATACTTAAAAGAAGGGAGGAAGAACTCAAATAGTAAAACACCAATCTAGGATCCAATACCTATTGTCACCATGAACAATATGGTATCCATTAACCCTAATTATTAAACCCATATCTCTTACAAGGGAGCTAACTCAAGTCTTATCTTCAAATCTTGACCTAATCTAATCTTCTATATCCAAGCCTAATTATCTGGAGGACAAGAAGAGAGTCCATATACATTCCTTTGTTGTCATCACCTCTTGAGTTAGAGCCAATATCACACTACTCATATCTTGGTTGTGAGCATTATCCTCTATTGGGAGTGATGTAATCTCATTCAATCATTGTCTTACACTCATTCATTTGGAACCCTATCCTATAAATTTCGATTCCATTTCTACTTATGCATCACTTGTGATCATAAGAAACTCTAGAAATCATGTCATATCTTCAAGCTAAGAATTGAGTTCCAACAACTATTCTTATAGTTGAACCTAAACCAATATTCTAGTGGTCAACTCTCATATCAATGTGTAACTGGATCTTAATCTCAAACAAACCTTTCTTGGAGAGATAACAAAGATATACCCAAGATATCAGAGTAAATAATCAAGAAAGCAGTAATGGCTTTGAAATAGTACATTGGACATCCTATGTCATTAAGAAAACTATGGAACACACAAACACTTGTTCTTTAGGACATACACACAAGTGTGAATTTCAATATTAATATAAATCCAAGAGAATTGTACCCTATCATCATAATCCACATTGAATATTCTTATATATCACTAGGAGGGTACCTAAGCTTCACCAAGTTATTTAGCACTCAAGAAGTAAGATTTGAAGTTGTTCTCATAAGGATTCCTAATTAATCCTAACAAGGTCTAATGATATGATGTGAAAATGCAGCTATTGTATTCCTTAATACATGTATATGAAATATCTAGGATCATATACCTATCTCTGGAGAGTTCTTAAACTTCAAAACCTTGCAAAATAATTTGGAATTCAAATTAGTTCTAAGAAACAGGAAAAAGAAAAAGAAAAGGAAATGAAACAGAAAAAAGGGACACCAGCCAGTGGGCCGAAGCCGCAGACCGGCCCACCTAGCCAACCCAACCCGCCTTACCGATTCAGTTGAAGAAAAAAATAGAAGACTGAAGTCTTCGTCTACCTCTGTCTGCTTGACATCGAGATGCCACCGCGATGCCATGCTCGATTTCGCCTGCCACTCTTGCTGACTGCCGCTCAACCCGTTGGCCACCATGTCGTTACCTCATCCTCTAGAGTGTACTGGCAAGCAGTGCTCTAATATTCACGCCTATAACCCTAATCTAGACCACCGCCGCATCCCGGCCATTGCCGGAAGTGGAGTGACGGAAATGACCTCTTCTCGACCAATAAAACCACCGGGGAACTCGCTGGGAAACCCTAGTTCTTCTTTGACCTCTCAAACACTCTCGAACCATCGCTGTCCCTTTCAATTATCTCCACTTCGCCGCAGCTGTCATCGGAGCTCCGTAAGTTGTCGTTGATTGAAGCCAGCTGGGAGCCCGTGGACTAGTCTAGGAACAGCGCCTACTCGAGGTGATGATCCAGGACAAAGGAATCTAGAAGAGGAGGTCCCAATGGCCGTAATTTTGACATTCCCTCTCGCAGCACTTTGCCGGAATCTGTGACCGCGAGCCTATTTCTGACCTCAATCACTCCCGTAGACCACCGGAGAAGAATCGTGGTGAGTTTCTGCATCCTTGGAGCCCTCTTACGAATTCTTCCGTAGTCCATAGCTCCTTTTCGCTATCCGGCCACTAGGCACCACCGCAGTAGAGCTCGCCGAGACAACTCCGGTGACCATTTCCTAGCGGCACTGCTGCCCTTCGACTCCCCATCCCCTTCCAGTTCTAACTAACCCTGTAGTGTGTCCGCGGAAGCCGTCAAACGTCGCCGCCGTTGAGGACTGCCTCGCCGGCGATGAGGTCCGATCACAGTCAACTATTTGACCGGGTCAAATGTCCACGTGGTGGCTGACTGGACTTGGCACCATTCGCCAGCCTCTTAGGCTAGGTTAGTCTAGGTATAAAATAAATAACTGTTAGATTCAAACTCTAGAAAATTGTTGAAACTTTGCAAAATCATATCAAATTCATTTCAACTTAGAAAAATATAAATGAGATATCAAAATGCTCATAAAAATAAAATGTATCCAATAAAAATATAAAATGAAAATTTCTATAAGAATGAAAATTTAATTATTTAAGCCTTTTCTTTTATTCTAAATTAAAAAAATTAAATAATTAGTAAAATTCTAAAATAAGTAATAAACATTTAGGAATTAAATAAAACATAAAAGAAATTTTATTTTATCATATTAACATTATCATTATTAGTATTTAAACCTCTAAGTTTTATGTACCTTATTTATCATTTTCTTTAAGTAAGAAAATAAGAAAAATGATAAATCCATTACCACCTTAAACTTAAGAGTTGTTTATTAATTTAAAATTTACTAAACAAGTTATTATTTTAGAATGGCATACAAAATAGGAACCTTAGTCCCATCATGTCCAAAACCCTAATTCTATAATTTCAAATGCAACCATAGTTTGCTTTCAACTCTAAAACCTTAGGAGTTTATAAAATTTAATAATATGGACTTAACCTTACTTATAGATCCATAATATGCAAGAAATAAATGCATGCTCATGTTCTACTAAAGTAGTACAAGTCCCAAATACAAATGGAGTTGTCAGTTCATGTATTTCTAAAACCTAGATGATCAAGTACTAATAAATAAAAGTAAACGCTAACGGTTACCTCATGGCACCACCTTGATCACCATACTTTGGTGTGGTACCCTATGTTCAACCATAGTAGTAACCATGTGTAGTAACTTACTTTGTTGTCCATATTTAGTTAAACCATGCCAATACTTGGTGAATATGAACACATCCTACTTAGGAACCAACTAATCTCTACTTAGTGAATTAAATGAATCCACTAGTAAATCTTAGAAACCAAAAACCTTCTTTGAAAGTACTCCTCGTTCACTAAGAAACATGTTCTTCAAAAGTTATTCTTTTGAAGTAAATAACAAGTAATCACTAACCATGCCCTATAGGACATAAAATTGACAACTGTTCTTTACAGGCTAAGTTTATATCAACTACCATTTCATTGTGTGATAGTATGACTATTATGATGTATTAAAACACTTGTTTATGGTATCAAGCTAACCAAACCTTAATAACAACCTTGTTTGTGAAATGACTATAAAAGTGCAACACATCCTAATCATTACAACTCACTAATCTTAAATCATCGGGGTTAGGTTACGCTTAGAGCGATGCATAGCATATATTATGCATATCATGCTGCAGTTTTCTAACATCATCCTTACCGGATGATGATTGCTATTAGAATTGGGATTTCTTTCGTATCGAAGACCTTGACTTGCATAATTTTGCAGTCAAAAAGGCAAGTTCACTCTTGCTCATACCTCTTGATTATTTTTAGCAAATTACTTGCAAATATATACCTGTGGTATTACTACTGCATCTAAAAGCAAAAGGTTCTCTTTTTATAATTAATATGACTAGCTGGTTACCGACCCGAGTGGTGGTAACCTAGGATGGTTGGCAAATGGAACCATGGTACGATTGTTGTGGTGGAGGTTCCATTTGCAAGGGAAAGTAAACCCTAGGATTAATAACAAATGTCGCCAGTGATTCTTGCGCCATACAATCCGCGTTAACCATGAGATCTATAATGGCTCTGGGGAAGTCAGCTGGATCTTCTTCCTTTCGCATGTCAACGGAGTACCATACCGGAGAGTGAGGATGTAAATCGTAAAGCGTTGCCTGACGACAAGGGTGGGACCCCTCAGTTCCCCCGGTACCTGGTGTCTCTGATGGATTGTGGGTATCTTGATGTAACACTAGTGATACGGTGTTTCATTGGTGTTATGTCAACGACTTGCATACTACACATGCAGTGGTATGCTGGGTCACCACAGTCACTCCTCTATTTCCGGCGATCACACTCTGGCCACTTGGACAGTAGAAGACCAATGGTGGGTTCGGTGCACGGACAAGGTGTTCAACTATTCCCGCAAGGTTTTCTTGCATCATTTTTTTTAGCAATTTGTGTAATCAAATTGAGGATGTCCGTTGACATGGGCAGTAGTCTCTTAACGTTTTTTAAGAAGTTGATGATATTGTTCAAATAAAACACGAAGATAAATGATGGTACAAACATAGAAGTTTGAAAAGTTATGGAGTTCAAAGATGAAGCTTAAAATCACAAAGAGAAGAAAAAGAAGAGAAACATTATAAGTAATCTGTCAACGTACAAGTTATAAGGATCTCCCTTTGTATACAACCGTTACAAAGGAATATATAGATTTGTTAGAAATCTGCCACTGTGAGGCTGAAATATACTATACCACACTTGGGCTGAAAGCACAGTCATGCTAAATTGCTAATGTAAAGCCATATTAGCCCAAGTGTATCTTGTGAGCGCTGGAGAAATGGTTGGCCGCTGCGACCATCTCGCCGGCCGCACCCCGGTAGGTGGTGTTCACCGCCTTTCCTAAGCGAAAGAACGCAAACCAAGACGCCATCACCGACCGGAAACCAGAGCCGGATTTCTTGCCATCTCCCATGAGCGAACTAGCTACTGTACTAGTGTAACTAAACCTCTCTAGCGTGTGCACGTTTGGTCTCTCTAGTGCTAGTATTTTGTTGTACAGATGAGTTGTGGCAAGTTGTTGCCACAAGGCTTTATATAGCAGCACACGTATAACCGTTTCTACTTGCTTGGCGACCAAGGTAAATGGGCCGTGGCCAAGAAAAATGGTTGATCACTTCCACAACTTACTCGGAGAAAATTGACCAGTCGCATCGATCAAAAGACCACGTTGCATAATTCGTGAGGAAACAGCGCAGCTAGTTACCAAGCGTACGTAGGATGCAGGCAGCTGGCCGTCCAGCATGGTGTGTTGACCTTGACTCTTTCAGCATGCATGATCCATGTCCATGTCAGATCACCAATTACGCCGAGTCTTTGACCGGTGTTTTGTTTAACGGATTTGCTAGAAATCAGGCAGTCGTCTTCTTTCTTTAGCCTTCTTTCACCTCCATCTCTAGATGCTATGGTTGACGATCTCGTCGGAGACGGAGACGGTGCAGGCTGGCCGAGGCGTCACCGGCGGAGACGAGGAAAGGACGTCGCCAGAGCCGGAGATGGCGCGGCTAGCAACGACGTCGCCGGGGAAGGCGAGGAAAGAAACTTAGGGTTTTAGATGCTGGGAGTCTTAGGGTTGAGGGTGCAGAGGTTTGTCGGAGTTTCTTCACCAAAGTTAGGAGAGGTTTAGAGGAAGGTCAAGACAAATCTTAAAATTTAGGATATGAGAGTTTGCCGAAGTTGGAGGCGGAAGGCTGGAGGAGAAAGACGACTGATCTCTAGTTAGAGATCAGTCGTATGAGCTCCACACGTCCCTTTTGTTTAATATAAGTAACCAATCAAAGGTATGTCGAACTCCTTTTTTGCTTCTCTAGTGACTATGTACACGCACAAAACCACTCTTTGTTAGCTTTGATACCCTTCCAGACCGATAATCAGATTAGATGCATGTGTGGAATCCTGGAGAACCATTGAAATCAGTACGTCAGCCACAAAATTATTTATCCAAAAGCAGGTGACTCGTAGGGCTAACTTAGTCGGAATTTTTGACACATAAGACCACCTGCGCGAGTGAAATGCTAGAAAAGACCACCTGCCGAAAAATTTGTCAAAAAAGACCCCCTACGGGTGGCGGCATGTCTAGGCAGGCGACACGTGGAACGTGCACTACGGGACGCAGACAAGGTGCCGACGGCCGTCGGCCGTCGGCACAGCTAAAAATGCCGTCGGCATAGCCTGTGCCGACGGCCACCGTCGGCACATCGCCGTCGGCATAGGAGGGCGTCGGCACAGGCCATATGGCCGTAGGCATAGGTTCAGCCGTCGGCATAGATATAGGCCGACGGCCATGATGAGCCGTCGGCACAGCAATGCCGTCGGCACAGGTAATTTTAGGTATTTTTTTAAAAAATGAATTTTTGAAAAAAAAATGAAAAAAATATTTTTAATTTTTGTTTTCTTTTAATATTTACCGTTCTTTGATTTTTTTCTTTTCTTTGATTTTTTTAAATCCCTCTAATGACTTTGAAACGATGACTTCCCGCTCGGTCACCCATCTTCAGATTGCTACAAGCCTAGCACGCTTAACTTCTAAGTTCTATTTGAATAAGCTACCTCTACACTACTAGGTCCTTATTGATATTATTATCGTATCAATCCTCTTAAGCCATGTGTGTGCAGTGTAAGTATGTGTTGTATATGTATATGTATATGTATGTAAGTAGGTATGTATGTGTATATGTATATGTATGTGTATGTGTATGTATAAGTATATGTGTATACGTGTTTGTTAAAATTTTGACTTTTTTTAAAAAAGTTTGAATTTTTTATAAAAATCAAATAAAATAAAAAAAAATCAAAATTTTCAAAAAGATCAAAAATAGAGCTTTTTGATATTGGGATGGAAAGGAACGTTACGGAGGCCGATTTTTGGTTCGTCACACGAAAAGTGTATTTTCCATTTTCGAAGTGCTGAAATCGGGTTTCTGTTCATGCGAGTCCCAAATTGGTTCGAGGTTTCTGTTCATGCGAGTCCCAAATTGGTTCGGGTTTCTGTTCATGCGAGTCTCAAACCTTGAGAAAAATAGTTTATAAGAAAGTTCCTTCACAGAAATGACCTACAACGTTCGAGGTTGCATGACTTTCAGGTCACCTGAGGCAATTTCTCTGCGAGTTCTCTTTCTTACCGCGGTTCTATTTGGCCGATGACGACACAACGATGGCTTTTGAGATGTGCGATGCACAGATGACTAGAGCTAATTTTATTTCTTCAAAGTTCTGAGGCTGATTACCGAGACATATAATCCGCGGTAGCAGCAGATCTCGATGTGAGAGATAAAAAGTCGTTCCCAAAAAACAAAATAAGGCTCAAATCACTACGGTTGATGTGTCTCCTCTCCACCTAACAGCAACGTTATACGTCCCTTTCAAAATTTCCGAACAGCGTTGAAACAAGAGGATGATGGACAAGAGTATAAATATAGAAAAAACAAAAAAATCTGTGCCGACGGCTAAGCCGTCGGCATAGGGTTGGGCCCTCGGCACAGTGTTGAGTTGTGTCGATTCAATGACTGTGCCGACGGTCTTGGCTATGCCGACGGCTATGCTGTATCTATGCCGACGGCCAAACTTGTGCCGACGGTGGCCGTCGGCACAGGTTAGTTTATGCCGACGGTTAGCCTATGCCGACGGCCACTTAGGGGTCCTAGCATGGTGTGGCTCTGTGCCGACGGCCCCGACAAAAAGCCGTCGGCACAGGAGGCAGCCGTCGGCACCTTGAATCAGTCCCGTAGTGGTGCCGCCTGGGCCGACGCCGGCAGGTGCATGCCGCCACAGCCAAAGCCGGCATGTGGCTTGGCTGGTGGCTCCGTCGACCGTCGTTGCCCTGCCGCCATCCCGTTGCCGGCAAGGTGACGTGGCACCCTGCCGCCATCCTCGATTCCGGCACCCTGTATAAGCTTTGTATAAACTTTAGCACAAAAAAAGCCAAAAAAAAAACAAACAAAAAAAGCCAAAAAAAAAGCCACATGCCGGCTTTGGCTGTGGCGGCATGGTGCCCAAGTCACATGTCGGCTTTGGCTGTAGCGGCATGCACCTTTCCACGTGTTTTCGACAGGTGGTCTTTTCTAGCATTTCACTCGCGCAGGTGGTCTTATGTGTCAAAAATTCACTTAGTCGTAGCTGTGAATTTAGCGCACTGACACACACGATGAGACAGCAATGCCACAAGTAGTAGAAAAAGGAGCCACATTAGTCTAAAGTACGCGCTCGCGTTCCCCAATAGTTTTAGTCTAACTTTTGAAATTTTGATTGCTTAAATATTTACTTATAGCAGATACGTTGTTTTGAAGACCATGACCATGTATCTATTGGGACCAGTTCGACATACCTTCTGGTGGTTACTTAACAAAAATACAAAACACCGGTCAACACTTAGGTCGTAATTCCTGACTTTGCCATGAACTACTCGAGTGCCTCGTCAGGTAGGAATCCTTCGATATATATAATAAAAAGAGTTTGTTACAAAATACAAGTCTAATACATATCTAACATGTATATAATCTAACATCCTCACTTAATCTCAACTGGTAGAAGATTGAGATTACGCTTACAATGCTCATATAATAGTAAAGAGAGTGGTTTAGTGAAGATGTCAGCAACGTGATCTTTTGAAGACATGAATCGGATCTAAAACTGCTTCCGATTCACATGCTCACGAACAAAGTGAAAATCCACTTCAATTTGCTTCATCCTTGCATGGAAAACTGGGTTCGAAAACATGTAAGTCACTCCAATGTTGTCACTCCATAATACTGGAGGCTACGCTCGTGTAACACCAAGCTTCTGTAGTAAAGACTGAACCCAGATAAGCTCTGCTGTAGCATTAGCAACAGTCTTATATTTAGACTTAGTGCTTGCGAGAACTCCAAGCGATCAAATTTCATCCATAAATATAGCATATCCCCTGTTGATCACCGATCATCCATACTACCAGCCCAATCAGCATCAGAGAATGCAGAGATCAAAGTCGAGGTAGTAGAATAAATCTAAAGACCACTGTCAATAGTATAGCAAACACAACGAAGAATGCACTTGACAGCCGACATATGAGGGGTGCGAGGCTTATGAAGATACCGAC
The DNA here is from genome assembly GCA_007115705.1 of Dactylis glomerata. Taxonomy (NCBI): domain Eukaryota; kingdom Viridiplantae; phylum Streptophyta; class Magnoliopsida; order Poales; family Poaceae; genus Dactylis; species Dactylis glomerata. Next base: position 5,878,424 of record QXEO01000382.1, read on the forward strand.
ACACTTGGTTGACAACAAAGGACAAATCTCCTTTCAAAAAAAAAACAAAGGACAAATCAGGCTGGATCATGGTAAGATACTGAAGACCACCAAAAATACTACTCCCTCCGATCTGAAATAACTGTCAGCAATTTTTTACTAGCTTAGTACAAAGTTTATACTAAGTGCCCGACAGTTATTTCCGATCGGAGTGAGTACAATATTCTGTAGCCTCCTTAGAAGAGAGAACATCAGCATCTACACTGCATAGCTGTTTAGAAGATGACATAGGAGTAGTAACATGACTGCACTTCAATATACAAGCACATGCAAGAAGCTAAAGAGCATACTTGCGTTGCCGAAGAACAAGTCTATCCAGCAAAGCTGAGGAAACCTCAATACCTAGAAAATAATGCAAAACTCGAAGATCTGTATCAAAGAACGTAGCTGAGTTGAGAAATTAACCGGGGAATAGCTGGAGTAGACGAGCAAACAAATACGATGTCATCAACATATACCAGCAGAAAAATAGTGACATCGGAACGCTAGAGATTAAATAGAGAAGTATCAATGGCAGATGGTGAGAACCCCAGAGAACCAATGTAGCGTACCTGTGCTTTATTTGTGCTAGTCCCGGATCGACTGCTAGCACACACAGTTACAAGATGAAATATCATGATACAAAGGTCTTTATTACAACGCTTGATCCACAAATAAGATAGTACTTTTACAACTCAGGTAGCACAAGCTACAACTTATTACATAACTCGAAAATGACTAAGTAAAATGAAGCTTCAGGTCTTCTTTCTTCATAGCACCGCAGGTAGACGTGTTGGACGAAGACTCGTGACCGAAGCGCAGCAATGTTCAATCTTCAAAGTAGTAACCTGCAACATGGTACGTTGCAGCCACGGAGGGTCAATACTTTGAATGTATTGGCAAGATGTCACTTTGGTGGACTCAATGGCGCCTACACTTATATGCTCATCTGGCCAGGTGGAGTTTGACTTTGCAAAAGCAAGCTTCAATACTATCTTTTGTAAAACTCAAGTTTTCCTTAGCAAAATTTTTGTTTAAGAGGAACTCCTTTCTACCCAAGTTTTCCCATCAAGATTTAACTTAAGAAATTGGGATGAGGAGATTCTTGAACAGCTTCAACATCATGTCGCTCAGAAATTGTCCATAACCGGGGATACGGCTAAGTACATAGTTTTTAACACTCTGCAGAGGTTGTGCATTTTTCCCACAGGACTTAGTTAACCCATTTTGCCATGAGTCTCATTTTGCCTCAAATGGCCAAGTGAAAACTAAGACGAGACCTTTCAGAAGCATTCTCTCAGACCAAACCGGACGCGCTCCATCCTATCAACATCTACCACCCTCTGTCCGTCTGGCTTGAGTTCTTGCAGCTTAGTTGGTCAAGACAGAGCCCATATGTCTTGTGGTTGCACTGGAAGCTTCATGACTTGAACGTCTCCAATCTCTTTGTTCCTGGGTGGCCGTCCACAAGTGAGATACACCTGGTGGTTCAGAGATTCGACGACATGACCCCGGGGAACCACTCAACATAAACCATTCAAGCCACATCCACCCAGGTGGTTCATTAACTTAGTTGTTTTCTTAGTTTTCCAAAAACTTGGTTTTCAACACTTAGCCAAAACATGTGATAACCCTTCCCACAACAAGTGTAAATCAAACCTATAGCAGCAGCAGTTTTACTAGGAGATGTAAGGGCTAGACAAAAGCTAGATAAAAGACTTAGCATAAAATCTAGCAACTAAAGACATAAACTCACAAAAATCACCTACTCATGCATCTTCTACTAGAAAAGCTACAAGTGACAAAAACTTTCAGTAGGATAAGGAATATGGTGACACTTGCCTTGGTGAGGAGAGGAGTTAGTGCACTCGTCACAAAGGCACTCGTTGCACTCAGCACAATCTACAAACGAGTTCACAACCATAAGCACAAAGCAACAAAGCATACACATAAGAAGAAAACATGAATGCAATATGTGGGTTAAATATGCAAATACACTTAGCATGTTTTCTGGTTGTAAACTACATGCATGATGCCATGAATAATTTTTAGTATTGTTTAAATAATTCAAAACATTTTCTAACACTAGAGAAGGCCTTAACACTAAATAAATACTAAAAATAAGTTTATAGAAACTAGTATTTTCGTTCCCAGTACTACTATACAGAGGGTTCCATTTGCTACCAATAGCAAAAAGAATCACTCAAAAATATTTTGTAGAACTAATTCTATAGCCAAATTACTCTATTTGAGTTTCTACTGAAACTGTGAATAAACATGATGCAAAACTGTAATTTTATTAGTTCATTGCATTCTACTCATTTTTGTGAAACCAGGGGTATAAAGTTTTCTAAAAGCGGACTATCAGAACATAAGTTATGAATTTTGGAAGTGTGCTGTCTAATATAGACAGAAAACCGAAAATAGATAAATAGGCTGACACATGGCGTGTTCCTATTGGAAGATACCTCTTCATTTAAGTGATTCGGTTTTAGCCTTACGATCTAGATCCGACGGCTAATAGGAAATGAGAAAGAAACAATGGATCTCACTCACGTACAGATACAGAAGACGAAGACGCTCAGGTTCTGTGCGAGTATCGTGGTCGAGGTCGATGTTCTCGTTACTCCGGTGATGATCAGCGACGGTGAGAAATACTAAGGCGCTCAGCTTGGCACGGGGATCTCGGTGTTAGCTGTAGTGTCGTGCTTCTCTTCCTGTAGCAGCGTCGTGGTGTGGCCGGAGATAGAGCGACGACGGCGAGCTTCAGGAATAGACGACGACGATTGACTGCAACCTAGGATGATAAAAATGGTTCAAAAGATGTGCCAGGCCTAGATAGGAATATGGGCACCGAAAAGGAGGCTCGGGATCACCTGTTTGTGTCTGATTCGTCGAAGATCAGCGGCGGCAGTGCATACTCCGGCGAGGTATTCCGGCAGCCTTTGGGCGTCTCAGGCTTCGGGTGTGGGGGCGAAAGAAATAGGGGGTCGAGTCCTTTAAAGGGCGGAGGCGCTCAGGGGTTTCAGCTTGGTATGGAAGACGAGAGGCGACGGTTTCCATCGGTAGCCAAAATAGACTGTAGCTATTACAGACAATAAAAGGTGCACTAAAAAGTGGTTTTAATTGCCTGAATAGGACCGTGGTGTAAAGGTGAGTAACTTTTGTATTTGAAGTGAGGCGTTTCGAGGTCTTAAACACTCTAGAGAAGGAGGGGAAGATATTGCCATGGTTTCAGTTTCCGTTCAGTTTTCTGAACGTGAACGGAGGAGGAAGACGACCGGTATCGGCTGCATGGGCCAAGAAAGAAATAAGGCCCAATAAGGAAAATAGATGGAAGGAAAAAAAAAGTAGTGGAGATGGCGGGCTAGGTCGGCCTAGTTGGGGTGGTCGGCCCAGTTAGGTCGGACCTGTTTTTTTTTTGCTTTTCTTTTTCTGTTTGTTTCTTTTATAACTTTTGATTTAGAGCTTCAAATCAACTGAAACCAATTTCTAAATTTTTGTAAAATTGTCCCCAGTCTATATAGACACATGGGGCTGGTATTTATCAAAATAAATTGGATTTTGAAAAAATCTTTATACAATTTGCCATAGGGCTAAATAAGCAAATTTGGAAATGAAAATTGATTTCTTTGTTAAACTTAGGAATTCAAATGAAATGCTATGATGATGATGAATGATATGCATAAAACATAAATTTGAATTTTTGGGATGTTACAAATCTAACCCCCTTAAGATGAATCTCGCCCTCGAGATTCGGGTTGGCTAGCAAATAGGTGAGGGTGGTCTTCTCGAAGTTCATCTTCTCGTTCCCAAGTTGCTTCTTCCTCTGTGTGGTGATTCCACTGAACTTTACAAAACTTGATCATCTTGGTATGAGTAACTCTTTCCGAAGTCTCCAAGATTTTGATGGGTTTCTCTTCATACGTGAGATCACTTTCTAGCTGAACCTCTTCCAATGGTATTGTGTCTCTTAGTGGGGTTTCTGCCATCTCTGGATGACACTTCTTCAATTGGCTCACATGGAACACATTATGTACTGCAGACAAGGATTCTGGCAGTTCTCGCTCATATGCAACTTCTCCTTTGCGAGCCAAAACCTTGAATGGCCCTACAAAGCGAGGTGCTAGCTTTCCTTTGACTCCAAATCTTTTCACTCCACGAAGTGGCGATACTCTAAGGTATGCTCTATCGCCTACCTCATAGGTCACCTCTCTACGCTTTGAATCAGCGTAGCTCTTCTGTCTGGATTGAGCTATCTTGAGTCTATCCCTGATCAATCTAACCTTTTTCTTCAGCATCTCTTATTATGTCTGGCCCAAAGAGACTTCGTTCTCCAACACCACTCCAAAGCAATGGTGTAGTACACTTCCTTCCATATAGAGCTTCAAACGGAGCCATCTCAATGCTAGCTTGATGGCTATTATTGTATGAAAACTCCGCATAAGGCAAATTCTCATCCCAGCTAGACCCGTAGTCTAATGCGCAAGCTCTCAGCATATCTTCTAGGATTTGGTTTACCCTTTCAGTTTGTCCATCAGTCTGAGGATGAAACACAGTGCTGAACTCCAGTCTAGTCCCCAAGGATTCATGGAGTTGGCGCCAAAAGTGAAAGGTAAATTGGGTACCTCTATCTGACACAATGCTCTTGGGTACTCCATGTAAGCATACTATCCGGTTCATGTATATCTTGGCTAGTCTGGCACTGGTATAAGTGGTCTTCACAGGAATAAAGTGAGCCACTTTCGTTAAACGATCAACTACTACCCAGATGGAGTCATATCTAGACTTGGTCCTTGGTAAACCTGTGATAAAATCCATGCCAACATTATCCCACTTCCACTCTGGTATTGGTAATGGCTGCAATAAACCTGCTGGTTTCTGATGCTCTGCCTTGACTCTATTACATACGTCACACAAGGCAATGTACTCACCGACATCCCTCTTCATATTGCTCCACCAGAATCTACCCTTCAAGTCCATATACATCTTGGTGTTTCCAGGATGAATGGAATAGGGTGAATCATGTGCTTCTTACAGAATCAACTTTCTGAGTTCTGGGTCCTGTGGTACACAAACACGTTTCTCAAACCATACAATCCCTTGCTCATTTTCGTGAAATCCCTTCGCCTTTCCTTTAGCCATATTACTCTTTATTTCTTCTATCTCCTTATCTAGCTTCTGAGCTTCCTTGATCTTGTCTATCAGTGTAGGTTGGACTTCAAGTGAGGCCAAAAATCCTTCTGGCATAATTTCTAGTCCGAGCCTTTTGAACTGTTCACACAGTTCTTCAGGCAACTCTCCTGCTGTGAGTCCATTTATGTAACTTTTACGACTTAAGGGGTCAGCTACGACATTTGCTTTTCTTGGATGATACTGTAGGCTCATATCATAATCTTTTATGAGTTCCAACCATCTTCTTTGTCTCATGTTCAGTTCCTTCTGAGCGAATATATACTTCAAGCTCTTGTGATCGGTGAATACATCACAATGCTTTCCCATCAGATAGTGTCTCCACACTTTTAGAGCATGAACAACAGATGCTAGCTCCAAGTCATGGGTGGGGTAATTTCTCTCGTGATGTTTGAGCTGGCGCGAGGCATAACTCACCACCTTTCCATTCTGCATTAGAACGCTACCAAGTCCTTGATGATAAGCGTCGCAGTAAACTTGAAAATCTTTATGTATATCTGGCAAACATAGAACTGGTGCACTTACTAGTCGTTTCTTCAGTTCTTGGAAACTGGCTTCACATGAGTTGGTCCATACAAACTTCTTGTCTTTCTTCAATAGCTCAGTCATTGGCTTTGCGATCTTGGAGAAATTTTCTATGAATCTCCGATAGTATCCCGCAAGGCCCAAGAAACTCCGGATGTCTCCCGCATTTTTGGGTGACTCCCATTCGGTAACGGATGCTACATTGCTTGGATCCACTACGACTCCTTCCGCGGAAACTATGTGTCTAAGAAATCCCACCTTGTTCAGCCAGAACTCGCACTTGCTAAACTTTGCATACAGCTTATGCTCCCTGAGCTTCTCCATGATCAAGCGTAAGTGCTTCTCATGTTCCTTATCATCCTTGGAGTAAATCAGGATATCATTAATGAATACCACAACAAATTTATCCAAGTACTCCATGAACACCTTGTTCATCATGGTCATGAAGTATGTCGGGGCATTTGTTAGTCCAAAGGACATGACAGTATACTCATATAGACCATATCTGGTGGTAAAGACTGTCTTAGGTATGTCTTGTTCTCAGATCTTTAGTTGGAAATATCCTAATCAGAGATCAATCTTGGAGAATACTTTTGCTCCTTTCAGTTGGTCAAACAGGTCGTTGATGTTGGGCAATGGGTATTTGTTCTTGATTGTCACTTCGTTCAGCGAACGGTAGTCCACAACCAATCTCTTGCTAGAGTCTTTCTTCTCCACAAACAAAACAGGGGCTCCCCAGGATGATGAACTTTGTTGGATAAAACCTTTGTCCAACTGCTCTTTGAGCTGTTTCTTTAATTCTTTTAATTCTTCTATGTCCATCTTGTATGGCCTCTTAGCTATGGGTCCTATTCCAGGCAGCAAGTCAATAATAAACTCGACATCTCTGTCTGGTGGCATTCCGGGTAGCTCTTCCAGAAACACATCAGGATACTCCTTCACAACTGGCACTTCATCCATGCTAACCTCCTTAAGAGAATTAACCTTAGACCCTTTAAGTTTGAAGGTTGATTTGAAACGAATGCGTTTCTTTTCAGGGGTTGTGAGAGTGATGGTTCTTTTTGCACACAGTTACAAGATGAAATACCATGATACAAAGGTCTTTATTACAATGCTTGATCCACAAATAAGATAGTACTTTTACAACTCAGGTAGCACAAGCTACAACTTATTACATAACTCGAAAATGACTAAGTAAAATGAAGCTTTAGGTCTTCTTTCTTCATAGCACCGCAGGCAGACGTGTTGGACGAAGACTCATGACCGAAGCACAACAATCTTCAATCTTCATAGTAGTAACCTGCAACATGGTACGTTGCAGCCACGGAGGGTCAATACTTTGAATGTATTGGCAAGATGTCACTTTGGTGGACTCAATGGCGCCTACACTTATATGCTCATCTGGCCAGGTAGAGTTTGACTTTGCAAAAGCAAGCTTCAATACTATCTTTTGTAAAACTCAAGTTTTCCTTAGCAAAATTTTTGTTTAAGAGGAACTCCTTTCTACCCAAGTTTTACCATCAAGTTTTAACTTAAGAAATTGGGATGACGAGATTCTTGAACAGCTTCAACATCATGTCGCTCAGAAATTGTCCATAACCGGGAACACGGCTAAGTACTTAGTTTTTAACACTCTGCAGAGGTTGTGCACTTTTCCCACAGGACTTAGTTAATCCATTTTGCCATGAGTCTCATTTTGCCTCAAATGGCTAAGTAAAAACTAAGACGAGACCTTTCAGAAGCATTCCCTCAGACCAAACCGGACGCGCTCCATCCTATCAACATCTACCACCCTCTGTCCGTCTGGCTTGAGTTCTTGCAGCTTAGTTGGTCAAGACAGAGCCCATATGTCTTGTGGTTGCACTGGAAGCTTCATGACTTGAACGTCTCCAATCTCTTTGTTCCTGGGTGGCCGTCCACAAGTGAGATACACCTGGTGGTTCAGAGGTTCGACGACATGACCCCAGGGAAGACCCCAGGGAACCACTCAACATAAACCTTTCAAGCCACATCCACCCAGGTGGTTCATTAACTTAGTTGTTTTCTTAGTTTTCCGAAAACTTGGTTTTCAACACTTAGCCAAAACATGTGATAACCCTTCCCACAACAAGTGTAAATCAAACCTATAGTAGCAGCAATTTTACTAGGAGATGCAAGGGCTAGACAAAAGCTAGATAAAAGACTTAGCATAAAATCTAGCAACTAAAGACATAAGCTCACAAAAATCACCTACTCATGCATCTTCTACTAGAAAATCTACAGTGACAAAAACTTTCAGTAGGACAAGGAATATGGTGACACTTGCCTTGGTGAGGAGAGGAGTTGGTGCACTCGTCACAAAGGCACTCGTTGCACTCAGCACAATCTACAAACGAGTTCACAACCATAAGCACAAAGCAACAAAGCATATACATAAGAAGAAAACATGAATGCAATATGTGGGTTAAATATGCAAATACACTTAGCATGTTTTCTGGTTGTAAACTACATGCATGATGCCATGAATAATTTTTAGTATTGTTTAAATAATTCAAAACATTTTCTGACACTAGAGAAGGCCTTAACACTAAATAAATACTAAAAATAAGTTTATAGAAACTATTATTTTTGTTCCCAGTACTACTATACAGAGGGTTCCATTTGCTACCAATAGCAAAAAGAATCACTCCAATATATTTTGTAGAACTAATTCTATAACCAAAATACTCTATTTGAGTTTCTACTAAAACTGTGAATAAACATGATGCAAAAGTGTAATTTTATTGGTTCATTGCATTCTACTAATTTTTTGTGAAACCAGGGGTATAAAGTTTTCTAAAATCGAACTATCAGAACATAAGTTATGAATTTTGGAAGTGTGCTGTCTAATATAGACAGAAAACCGAAAATAGATAAATAGGCTGACACATGGCGTGTTCCTATTGGAAGATACCTCTTCATTTAAGTGATTCGTTTTTAGCCTTACGATCTAGATCCGACGGCTAATAGGAAATGAGAAAGAAACAATGGATCTCACTCACGTACAGATACAGAAGACAGAAGACGCTCAGGTTCTGTGCGAGTATCGTGGTCGAGGTCGATGTTCTCGTTACTCCGGTGATGATCAGCGACGGTGAGAAATACTAAGGCGCTCAGCTTGGCACGGGGATCTCGGTGTTAGCTGTAGTGTCGTGCTTCTCTTCCTGTAGCAGCGTCGTGGTGTGGCCGGAGATAGAGCGACGACGGCGAGCTTCAGAAATAGACGACGACGATTGACTGCAACCTAGGATGAGAAAAATGGTTCAAAAGATGTGCCAGGCCTCGATAGGAATATGGGAACCGAAAAGGAGGCTCGGGATCACCTGTTTGTGTCTGATTCGTCGAAGATCAGCGGCGGCAGTGCATACTCCGGCGAGGTATTCCGGCAGCCTTTGGGCGTCTCAGGCTTCGGGTGTGGGGGCGAAAGAAAGAGGGGGTCGAGTCCTTTAAAGGGCGGAGGCGCTCAGGGGTTTCAGCTTGGTATGGAAGAGGAGAGGCGACGGTTTCCATCGGTAGCCAAAATAGACTGTAGCTATTACAGACAATAAAAGGTGCACTAAAAAGTGGTTTTACTTGCCTGAATAGGACCGTGGTGTAAAGGTGAGTAACTTTTGTATTTGAAGTGAGGCGTTTCGAGGTCTTAAACACTCTAGAGAAGGAGGGGAAGATATTGCCATGGTTTTAGTTTCCGTTCAGTTTTCTGAACGTGAACGGAGGAGGAAGACGACCGGTATCGGCTGCATGGGCCAAGAAAGAAATAAGGCCCAAGAAGGAAAATAGACGGAAGGAAAAAAAAAGTAGTGGAGATGGCGGGCTAGGTCGGCCTAGTTGGGCTGGTCGGCCCAGTTAGGTCGGCCCTGTTTTTTTTTGCTTTTCTTTTTCTTTTTCTGTGTGTTTCTTTTATAACTTTTGATTTAGAGCTTCAAATCAACTGAAACCAATTTCTAAATTTTTGTAAAATTGTCCCCAGTCTATATAGACACATGGGGCTGGTATTTATCAAAATAAATTGGATTTTGAAAAAATCTTTATACAATTTGCCATAGGGCTAAATAAGCAAATTTGGAAATGAAAATTGATTTCTTTGTTAAACTTAGGAATTCAAATGAAATGCTATGATGATGATGAATGATATGCATAAAACATAAATTTGAAATTTTGGGGTGTTACAACCAAGAACAAAACTGAGGTGTTGATACGTCCAAAACGTATCTACTTTTCCGAACACTTTTGCTATTGTTTCTCCTCTAATTTGTGTGTTTTGAATACAACTAACATGGACTAACGCTGTTTTCAGCAGAATTGCTCTGGTGTCTCGTTTTTGTGCAGAAATTCGACTTTCAGGAAAAAATCCTGGAAAATCCTGCAAAAATTCTATTTTGCCAGAAGACCCACGGAGCCAGAAGGAGAGACGAAGAGGGGCTGTGGCCTGGGCTCACCACCAGGGAGCGCGGCCCAGCCCTGGCCGCGCCCACCTGTGGTGAGGCTGCCTCGGCCGTCGCCTCGACCCCTTCTTCCGCCTACATATACCCTCTGACCTGAAAACAGCGGGGGTTCGGCGTTTTTCCCAGATAGACTTCCGCTGCGCCGCCGCCATCAGAAACCGCGATTTGGAACCAGAAACTCCGTTCTGGCACTTTGCCGGGACGGGGATTTGGAGGGGATCTTCATCACCATCATCACCAACGTCTCTCCATCAACCATCCATGACTCCCCCATCCATGTGTGAGTAATTCCCGCTGTAGGCGAAGAGGATGGTAGGGATTGGATGAGATTGTTCATATAATTTGCTATGATATTGTTAGGGCATAGTGCCTAGTATCTTTTATTAGTGCTTATGACATTGTTGCAACTTGTTGTGCTTAATGCTTATCACTTTGGGCCCGAGTGCCATGATTTCAGATCTGAACTTGTTATTGTTATATGATGATACTTGTTGTTTATGGTCTTACCTATAAGTTGTTTACACATATTATTGTCCGGAACCCGAGGCCCCAAAGTGATAGAAATTGGGATAACCGGAGGGGATGGCTATGATGTGAGGATTACATGTGTTCACCGAGTGTTAATGCTTTGCTCCGGTACTTTATTAAAAGGAGTACCTTAATTACCAGTAGTTTCCCTTGAGGCCCTGCTGCAACAGGCTGGTAGGACAAAAGATGTCGTGCAAGTTTCTCATTGCAAGCACGTACGACTATATACGGAACACATGCCTATGATTGTTAGTACTAGGATGCTTATCATTATTTATCTGCAATTGCCCATGTCTCACTGATTTCATGAATTATCTTATCCATGCAACGCCCATACATCCATCCCTATGCCTACAGTATTTTATCCTACTGTTTACTATTGCTACTATTACCGCTTTTATTCTACTACTGCTATTACAGTTTCACTACTATCACCACTATAAAACTGTTGCTACAGATAAACCGCTATGAGCAAGTCTGTTTCTAGGTGCAGCTGAATTGACAACTCATCTATTAAGGCTTATAAATATTCTTTGGCTCCCCTTGTGTCGAATCAATAAATTTGGGTTTTACTTCCCTCGAAGACTGTTGCGATCCCCTATACTTGTGGGTCATCAAGACTATTTTCTGGCACCGTTGCCGGGGAGCATAGCTTTATTTGTAAGTTCACTTGGAATTCATATTGTTCACTACAATCCTTTCATCATGGGTAAACCTCGTGATGGAAAAGTTCCTATATTGCCATCCACTACAAGAAGAGGTACGACTTTGAACACTTCTGTTGCTCTTGATTCACCATCTGTTATGAGTAAGTTGCTTACACCACCACATGCACACGCTACTGCTACTTCTTCTACTGAGTTTGAAAATACCACTGATAATTTAGATGATGCTTCTACTGTGCTTGATGAGAGTGGTTCGCTAGGTTCCTTTTTAGATGCTACAATTGCTAGAGCTAAGATGGGAAACACCACTGTTACACCTGTTAGTTCACCTGAGTCTAGGGAATGCCTTAGTGATGATCTTGATGACACTTATATTGAGCTTGACGATGATTTTATTGCTGAAGCTCGTGCTACTCGTGATGCTAAAGCTGTTAAGGAACTTCTAGCAAGACATGCTGTTAGATATAAAATGTCTCCTGATCCTAAGTTTGCTGCTTCTCCCATAAATATTAGAGACAAGGATTATGATTTCTCTTTAGATTTATCTTACATATCTATTATTGAGAAAGAGCCTTTTTGTGGTACTGAGAATGAAAGTGCTATGGAGCACATGAATGAGCTTTCTACTTTGAGTAATTTGTTTTCTAATGATATTAAACTTCGCACTTACTTTGTTGCTAAGATTTTTCCTTTCTCATTGAAAGATGCAGCTAAAACTTGGTTTAATAGCTTGTCTCCTGGATCTATTTATAGTCCTATTGCTTTGGTTAATGCTTTCTTTCAGAAATATTTTCCTGCTAGTGCTCAACATGCTACTGTGCAGAAAATCTTTGATTTTGAACAGGGAAAATGAGAGATACTGCCTGAATCTTGGACAAGGTTTTGTTCTTTAATTAGAGCTTTGCCTAAAGAGCCATTGCCTAAAAATGAACTCCTTGATATATTTTATAATGGACTAACTGATGAATCTAAGTCGTATCTGGATAGTTGTGCTGGTTGTGTTTTCAGGGAAAGAACTCCGGCTGAAGCTGAAGAATTAATGGCTAAAATAAGCCGGAATCATGATGATTGGACTCTAGTTGAGCCAACACCAGCACCAACACCTGCGCCAGTTCCAGAACCAACACCAAAGAAGAGAGGAATGATTGAATTAAATGATGAAGTTATGAAGGAAGCCAAGAAATCTCTTAAGGAGAAAGGTATTAAGTTCGAAGATGTGAAGAATTTACCTCCTATAGAAGAATTATGTAAGCCAATCCCTCACTCATCTACAATTGAGGTACATTCTCTCCAACGTTTTGATGATAGAGATATTCTTTACTCTAAACCTCCTGATCAATGCTTAGACGAGTTAGATAATTTTATTGTTAAGCAAGATAATTTTAATAAAATGGTGCAAAATCATTTGTTAGAAAATTCTAGAGCTATTAACAAGTTGCAGGATATTGTGGAGAGAACCTCCAATGATGTGAAGATACTTGTTAAACATTTTCAAATGGTTCAGACTCAAATTGATCAGCTTACCAAGGTGCAAAAAGACTTGCTAGTTAATGCTTCAAGAGAAAAACAAGCATGTGAAATACGCACAAGAGGAGGTGCTACCACTCAAGACCCCTTATATCCTGAAGGATACCCTAAGAGGATTGAGCAAGATTCTCAACGCACTTCAAGAGATAATATTCCTTCCAAGAAGAAGAAGAAGAAGCATAAAACAGTTGCAAAATCCTCTGAAGCAGGTAAAGATCCTAATAGTGTTTCTATTTCTGATGCTGAAACTGAACCAGGTGATGCTTCCGATAAAGAAGAAGTTGAAGAGGAACCAGAAAAGATTGATAAGAATGTAAAGTACACCAAAGAAGACTTCATTGCCAACAAGCATGGTAATGAGAGAGAACCTTGGGTACAGAAACCAATGCCTTTTCCTGGTAAGAAACACAAGTCCAAGGAAGAAGAACACTACAACAGGTTTTGTGAATGGATAGGACCTTTATTTTTGCAAATTCCTTTGACTGATGCTATTAGAATGCCTCCTTATGCAAAGTATATGAAAGATATTGTAACTAATAAAATGAAGATTCCTAATGAGGAAATTTCCACTCTACTTGCTAATTATTCTTTTGATGGTAAAGTTCCGGAGAAGCTTGGAGATCCAGGTATACCAACTATTCCTTGCTCCATTAAAAATAACTATGTTAGAACTGCTTTATGTGATTTGGGAGCTGGAGTTAGTGTCATGCCTTTTTCTCTTTATAAGAGACTTGATCTAGAAAAATTGGTATCGACTGATATATCTTTGCAGATGGCTGATAAGTCTACTACTATTCCTATTGGTATATGTGAAAATGTTCCTGTTCAAGTTGCTAACAGTTGTTTGATATTAACTGATTTTGTTGTGTTGGAAATGCCTGAAGATGATAATATGTCTATTATTCTTGGAAGACCTTTTCTAAACACTGCAGGTGCTGTTATTAATTGCAATCAAGGAAAAGTAACTTTTAATGTCAATGACAAAGAGTACACGGTTTATTTTCCCAAGAAGATTGATAGAAAGAACGCTCTAAATTCAATCAGGAATGTTGAGACCATTCGAGTTGGTCAAATTATTTGTTCAGAGCGAAAGCCCAAGGAAGAATATAAAATTGTCATGATTGGGACTATGCCTATCAAGGTCGAGGTAACATAAGCATATAGTGAAATGCAAAGTTTTGCCTCATATAAAATTAGTTTGGTAACAAGACTTGATCAACCTTGTTAACAAAGTGATTTTATATGAACGAAACTTCGTTTTCACCGCATTCACTTTACCTCACTTATATTTACTTGTTCATTTTTGTTCCCTCTGTTTAGTTCCTTGATTAGAATATCTTAGAGCTGTTGCATACTTGGTTTTGATTTGCTTTCTATCGCTCCACCGTTGTTTTCCCGAGTTTTATTCTCTCATTGTTTTTCTGAAGGGATTTCTATTTTCGTGCCCCTGGTTCATTAGTTGTACTCAGTTTTCCCCAGCCGCTTAACTTTTCCTCAGTTTTCCCCTCCCTCTAGTTTAAAACCCCTCGCAGACGCTCGGATGGGAGGGTTGCCATCTGGTCAGAGGCCTTAGACCGTTATCGGTGACGGCTAGGGAGCCGCGGTGGTTGTGAATGGACCGTTGCTTTTGAATGGTGTTGACTATTGACCCAATGAGACACGTCGGACTGGTGGTCTATCACTCACCCAAAGCTTTCCCCTCCGCCCGAGACTGGAAGAGCTCACACACCGCCCCTCCGCCGCCACGCTATCCTGCCCTCCTACCTTATGGCGTCGTCCGCCTCTGAGCCGCCCCCGCCCCCACCACCACCCCCGGGAGGCGGAGAGGGCTCCGCCTCCACTAGATCTACCCCTATCGTGGTAGAGTTTGTACAGCCGTCTAGTGTGCCGATTATGCCCCTCAACAGCGGAGAAGATTGGGAATCGGAGGGATCTAACGCATGGATTCCATCTGGGTAAGCATCGTCTGCCTATGTGAATTAACAGTAGGCAGTTTTTGAGCGCGAAGCATCGTCTGAGTACCCATCTGTAGAGTGTAAAAGTGCGGATATTCACCACTGTGACTCCCGGGTAGGGAATGCTTGCGGTCATGTGTGATGCCAAGTACTATTCCATTTCAGTTATTCCGTTGTTCATCTCTGACATTGTCACCGTATTCATTTTCGTGTGGTTAATCTTCTTTGATTCCAGCTAATACTTTGATCATCCTATTGTCTTGTTGTTCTACTTGCTGAGTATGTTTATCATACTCACCCAGCTCCCTTTATATTTTTGGATGCAGTCAGAGGCGCAGTGGAAGCGGGTTGGGAAACGATGTAGAGAACTTATATTTTTGTTGTAAATGTAAAGAAACTTGTAATATTAATAGATGAGCTGTTGTGATCCACTGTGCTGGTCAATTCCTGCATTTTTAGCCTTGCGCGTGTATAGGCTTTTTGGTCTATAGGCGCGCGGCGGCTGTCATTCTACCGGGCCGGGTCTCGGGGCATGACATGGAAGATATTGCACAAGGTGCCAGATTTGATGACACTGATGATGAAGAGAAGGATGAGAATAATGATAGCCTCGTTTTAGCCGATTACGAAGGTGATGACTTGCCAACAATTGAGTGGAACAGGGAGGATCCTCAGCTTGCAGAAGGCACCGTATTTCAAACGATGATGGACTGCCGTAATGCAATTACTACATATTGCATTCTCACCAAGAATGATTATGAGGTTATTAAAAGTGAGCCAGGTAGGTTCACAGTTAAGTGCCCATACAAGAGGTGTAGGTGGAGGCTGCATGCATCCACAATGCTCAGAAGCACTGTGGTTCAGGTACTACGCCAACCAGTTGTGTATTTTAGATCACGGTGTAAAATTTGTTAACTGTTACTGACATCCCTTATAATTATGTTTTAGATAAAGAAGAACTCGATCGACCATACTTGTCCACCTCAAGCCGGAGCGCCAGAGGAGAAATCAAAGCTAGCGAAGACTAGGTGGTTGGCACATGCAATCATAGATTGGCTGAGAGAAACTCCATCACTTGGTCCAACAGCACTCATAAAATTGATATCTGATAAGTTTAATATAAAAATACATTACATGAGGATGTTTTATGCAAAGGAAATGGCTCTTGACAGGATCAATGGTCCATAGAATAAAAGCTTTTAGTTGCTTTACACTTTCAAAGCTGAAGTGGAGATGGCTAGTCCTGGCAGTGTTGTAGCGATAGACAAGCATACAGTTTCCTACAAATTGAAAAGCGGGAGGATAATGCAGAAGGAATGTTTTAGAAGGGCTTTTGTTTGTTTCAAAGCTTGCTGGAAAGGCTTTCTGGACGGTTGCAGGACTTATTTGGCCATGTATGCAACAACTCTTCATGGCAGGTTTAAAGGACAGCTAGTTGCTGCTACTGCAGTTGATGGACACAATTGGATGTTCCCTGTTGCTTATGGAGTTTTGGAGGTTGAGTCAGAGGAAAGTTGGACTTGGTTTCTGCAGAATTTGCGCGACCTTATAGGTCATCCACCAGGACTTACTATCCACACAGACGCTTGCAATGGTTTGGAGAGTGCAGTAGAAGCAGTATTCCCTGGAGTGGAGCATAGGGAATGTATGCGACACTTGGTACAGAATTCAAGGGTAAAGTTTATACTGACAATCTATGGCCAGCTGCATACACATGCAGCATTAGGAAGCATCTGTTTCATTTGGAAGTGTTATATAAACAAAAACCTGGGGTGAAGGAGTACTTGGATGAACATCATGGTAGGGTGTGGTCAAGAAGCCAATTCAATGAAATTTGCAAGGTAGACTATGTAACAAGTAACCTTGCGGAGAGTTTCAATGCAAAGGTCAAGTCATTGAAAGGGCTTATGCTGTGGAAAATATTTGATAAGATTAGGCAGATGATCATGATAAAGATCGATCTGCATCAAAGAATTGCAGCCACAAAATATGTTGGCCATCTCATGCTCCCATCTTTGATTAAGTCTTTGCATGCCAGGGCAAAACAATTGAAGATGAAATGCATCAGAAAAGGAATGGAGGCTGAGGTAACCTACACTAATAGTAAAAATAGGCAGTGGAGGTATCCAGCGAGTTTGGTTGATAGGACATGCCATTGTAGGCGATGGCAGATCCGTGTGATACCCTGCATACACGCATTGTTTTTCATGAGTGTTATAGCAGGTGCAGAAGGTGAAGTTGATCAGTATGTGTCAGAGTATTTCTCTGTTGCCAAATTTAGGGCTGCATATGCTATGAATGTTCCTACCTTGTTGGGAAAAGACCAATGGATGAAAGTCGATCCAGGCTTCAAACTGTACTCTCCAGTTTTGACTAGACTGGCAGGTAGGCCGAGGAAGAATAGGATCAGAGCTAGTGCAGAGGGTGGTGCACCGATTCGACGACGTAAGTGCAAACGTTGTGGAACCCCTGGACACATTGCTAGGCTTTGTAAAAATCCAGTTGACCCAGCTTTTGGAATGGAAGATCAGGCGGGAGCAGCAAATGCAGAGGAGAATGAAGCAGCAATTCAACATGAGGAGATTGAAGCAATGAATCGAGAGCTGCTTGAACCGATGGATCGAGAGCTGCTTGAACCGATGGATCGAGAGCTGCTTGAACAGATGGATCGAGAGCTGCTTGAAACGATGGATCAAGAGCTGCTTGAACCGATGGATTGAGAGCAGATTGAACAGATAAATCGAGAGCTACTTGAACCGATGGATCGAGGGAAGAGGGAACAGATGGATCGAGAGGCCGTTGAAGCAATGCATAGACAGCTGACTGAAGCAATTGATCAAGAGCTGGGTAAACCGATGGATCAAGAGCAGATTGTAGAAGCAATGGAAGAAAATGCATTAGAAGAAAGAGCACAAGCTTCGTATGATATGGTTGTCTCGGTCTTGGCACAACCCAAAGAGAAGAAGAAGAACAAGAAAGATGGCAAAAGGAAGGTAGATACCGGTAATATCCCTGGTAGGGTTACCCGGAGTAAGGTGGTGGACCCAGCGAGTCACACTAGGAGCAAGAGAAAGATTTTATTTTGAACAATTAATTTGAATTTGTATGAACAATTTGTATTGGGGATCCCTTTGTATTGAATTTGAACTAGTGTGACGTTCCCAAGTTTGTATGTTGAATAATCACAATAATGTATGTGTTATTTGCAAGTTTTCTACGGTCATCCACCTCGAATAAGTTCATCGCTTAAGCCACATTTATCATTTTCTAAGTGACTAAACTAAAAAAATATAGTTTTGGGTTTAGTTTAATTCAAAATAATTCAAAATAATTCAAAACATGGTGGAACCTTCCCATGGAGTCTTGTTATGTTACCTACAACCTAGAGAAATAATAATGGAAAAGGAAATATAGAGATATGAAGTATCCCTTTCCCAAAACCACTTCCTAGTCCATGAGCTACTAGCTATGAAGATGCAGGGCTTTCTACTAAACACACCTCCCAAATACCCACTATGCTTACAAACTTTGTTCAAATAAGTCCAAATTCATCACACTTGTGTATCTTTGAATTGCAAACAATATCACGTCAGCCAAAATGTACTATATTGTTCATATAACACACTCTAACAATTTTTATGCCAAAAGCTTCAATTTCCCTTACTCCCTTTGTTATTTGGGCGCCCCTGTTTTACTTAGTTTTACTCAGTTTTCCCCCTCCGGGTCCACTTGTTTTACTCAGTCCTACTCAGTTTTGCCCTTCCGATAAACATTTCCTCACTTTTCCCCCTCTTAGTTCTACTCAGTTTTCCTCACTTGTACTCACTGGCTGATCTCTGATTGGTCGAGATGTATGTCACACGAATCTTGGTTGGTTGATAGCTCAATGTACGCTTGCACCGTTGGATCATTTATGATCGGACGGCCTGTATATCTCTTTCTACCTCGATGGACGCATACGGAGAGAAGAGCAGAGCATATACCTACCAACCTTGGCAGTCGCATATTCTAGTCGCATCTTCCTCTCTCCTATTTCCTCTCTTACTCTGGTGGTCACGACGGCGCGGATCTGCAGCGTGCGTGCGGCGGCGCGGATCTAACTATGCGTGCGGCCGCGCGGAACTGCAGCGTGCGGCGGCGCGGATCAAACCGTGCGTGCGGCAGCGTGGATCAAACCGTGCGTGCAGCGGCGCGGATCTAACCGTGTGTGCGGCGGCGCGGATCTAACCGTGCGTGCAGCGGCGCGGATCTAACCGTGCGACAGCGTGGATCTAAGAATGCCGGTGAGGATCTAACCCTCAGAAATAGTTTAAAGGTCTCTCTCTGTCTCACTTTCGTTTCTCTTCTCAGATCTGTTGATGATGAAGAACACCAAGACGGCGGCCGTGCCGACAGTGGTCATCGATGCCAAGATCATTGAAGCCATCGCCTACAACATCGCTGCGACGGCGCAGATCCAGCCTTCAATGTCAGAGCCTGCCAATGTCTCACTTCCGTTGCCCTCCTCAGATCCGTTGCTGATGAAGGACACCAAGACGGCGGCCGTGCCGACAGTGGTCATCGATGCCAAGATCATTGAAGCCATCGCCTACAACATCGCTATGAAGGCGCAGATCCAGCCTTCAATGTCGGAGCCTGCCGATGTCTCACTTCCGTTGCCCTCCTCAGATCCGTTGCTGATGAAGGACACCAAGACGGCGGCAGTGCCAAGAGTGGTTGCGAAGCCATCGATCCAGCCCTCCTAAGATCCGTCGCTGATGAAGTACACCAAGACGGCGGCGGTGCCAAGAATGGTTGCGAAGCCGTAGATCCAGCCCTCCTCCATGTCCGAGTTTGCGGATGGTGCAGATGACCACCCCTCAGCCGCCCGTCGTCCCGGCCCTTCTAGCCCATCGCTGCACGGCCGTGTTCGACACCGCAAATTAGGATAAATTATGATAAATTTGTATTTTTCAATTTCAAATTGGGACAAAATTGTTCGAACTACAACCTCCGTCTCAAAAAAAGCTTCTCCACTTTCTCGATGTGTCCATGTTCATCCGTATGTATGATTTGAATTCTATCCCAACTTGATTGGGAAGATTGATATGTATTTGATGCAAGAGGCTGGTACATGCTTTCACTTTTGGGATCCCTTCACTTTTATAATATGTTCATGCATGCTAAAATTATCGCGCGCATTACTTAGCACAACTAGGAAATTGTATGCCAAAATACAGTGGTTAGAGCCACACCAAAATATAGTGGTTAGAGCCATCTACTGAATAACAATTCTATACTATCTAAATCATCTACCACAACCACATAACTGCTAGGACAGGGATGACACCTAATAAAACTGCCCAGATGAATCTACTTTTCGCCTCTCCCATCACTTGAAGTTCATGTTCTAGATTTTCTACCACCTGATCAAATACAGCAAGATCTGTCTCAAGTATCAACTTCTCCTTGCGAATAAGCTCTAAATTCTTCTTTTCTTCCTCCACAGTACGCTTCAGCTCGAATATCATCAGGTTTTTACGGGCCAATTCATCACCTAAATTGGCCACCTTCTCCTCCAAATCCATCCTCTGGCTACACCACTGGGTTGATTCATCTTAGTATGCAATGTACCATGGATCATCGGCTTGCCTGGCAAACTGTAACAATAATGGAAAAAAGAACAACTGAAATCACTGCAACAGGCCATGGCGGCACTTCAAATTCAACGGTAGTACAGAGAGCAGAAGCTAGATACCTGCACTTCCGACGAGGTAGGAGAAGTAGAACGTGGCCACGACATGATCGAATCCCCACCCTCGCCGGTGTACCCGCTACGACCAGACATTGAGGACTATTTCGCACCTGCAAACTCCAATAAATTATGGGAACCAAATCGATTAGGGGGCGGGGGAGGCAGAAGCGGAGGTCTTACCAAGCTATACTACCAATTGGTGCGCGGAACAAATCCCGATCGTCGTGGGCGGCGGATCTGCTTGCGGTGGACTTTTCTGCGGTGGGTACAATGCGTGCGAATGAAACAAGTGCTGGAGCCGTGGTTGACGTGCAGCGCCGCAGTCCATCCGACGCCGCCGGGGGACAGAGCCGGCGGCGCGACGAGGCGTCGGCGATGGCAGCTCCGTCCGAGGGTGGGGAACGAGCTGCCAGCGGTTCTCCGGTGACTAATGAGATACACAACACTAGGTTCCAGCCATGTTTAGCATAAGATTCACTTTAGATTAAGCTGCAAAAATAGTCACCTGCTGGGTCTAGGTTAAGAAAAATTAATTAGCGAACTTATTGCTTCTCTCTAACTAAAAGCAGGGATATATGCCTTTTCACTAAGGGAGACCCCAGCGGTCATTGGCTGAGGCGGCCCCACAGAGTGGCTCTATATGATTTTCTCTAAATAAATAGATGACCCCAGCGGTCATTGGCTGCGGAGGCCCCACAGAGCGGCAATATATGATTTTCTCTAAATAAATAGACGACCCCACTGGTCATTGGTTGCGGCAGCCCCACAGAGCGGCAATATATATCTTTTTCTGAAAAATACACGACCCCACTGGTCATTGGCTGCGGCAGCCCTATAGAGCGGCCCCATTTGTCATTGGCAGCACCACGTATACAATCAGGAAATAAAACGGCCCACACGTCAGCGATAGATGGATGACTGCTCCGACGTGTCTCCTGACCCTACCCGTCAGCACCATTCAAAAGCATCGGTCAATTCACAACCACCGCGGCTCCCTAGCTGTCACCGGTAATGGTCAAGGCCTCTGACCAGACGGCAACCCTCCCGTCTGAGCGTCTGCGAGGGGTTTCAAACTAGAGGGAGGGGAAAACTGAGGAAAAGTTAAGCGGCTGGGGAAAACTGAGCACAACTAAGGACCCGAGGGCACGAAAATAGAAATCCCTTTTCTGAAAAATCCTCGAAAATAAAGTTTCTCGAAAAATTCCAAAAAAATCTTTTTAAATTTTTATGTAAAAAATGGGGCAGAGAGGCACTTGGGAGACCTTAGGGGGACCTACCACGCCACCTCACCACCAGGGGGCGCGGCCCAGCCCTGGCCGCGCCCACCTATGGTGAGGGGGGCCCTCTGGCCTCTCACTTATTTCTTCCTCCCCAGCTCTTTCTATCTCCCGAAAACAATGACACACCTACTCAAACTCGAGTTCTTGCTGCTCTCCATCTCAATTTTTTCGATCTCCTTGCTCAGCCCATCATTGTTGCTGAGTTTTGGAGCAATTGTTCTCCGGTATGTGACCCCTCCGATTGTCCAAGTAGAATTTAGTTTAGTGGAGTATTTCTTGAGTATTTTAGCTCTATAGGTGACAGGTGAAATGAGTTTGCATGCTTGTTCTATTGCTTAGAAATGTTATTTTGATGCATGTTAGCCCTCTAGTAGCTCCCTATAGTAGTTTCCTACATGTGTTTGTTTCAAAATCATTTTTTATGAGGTTTGTCAAAAATTTCAGAAAAGGGACATGGATAACTACACCTATGGAGAAGTCTTTGAAAGAGAAGCACCAAGGTCATCAAGGCCTTCAAGATCCACTGCTCAGTATAGGATATCCTACAATGAAGATCTTATGTCACCGAACCTTGAGGGAGACGATGGAGATGCGCATCCATCGACTTTCCCTTGTGCTAACTTTTTGAGTGATGCAGGGCTTCTTGATGATTTCTTACTCCTTATTAACAGGGATGGATTGACTACATACATGATGGATGAGAGTAATCAATATGCTATTCTCACGAAGATTTTTGTTGAAAGCTTTAAATTCACTAACTCTCATTTCAAGCCTTCCATTGCATTTAAGATTTATGATAAGTCTATCACCATGTCTTTGGAGAAATTTTGTGATATTTTAGGTATTCCCATGTTTGGGATGGCGAAGAAGATGCTTCACCAGCCCACTGATTTGCTGGAGCTTTACCGAGGAGTGACCAACGATGATGACCGCACAGCACAGCGTGGCAAGATAAGAAACATTCAACTCCCAGCTATTAGATATTTTACTTACTATCTTGCCACCAGTGTACTTGGTAGAGGAAACACTAGCAATATCAGTTAAGTTTATGGGTTTGCCGTACCCTAACCAGGCCGGCCTCCTCGTATATTTATATCAAGAATACTTGTACATCAAGTTTACAATACCAACGATATTTGGTATGGATCTATTCCTACCATATCTACAACACGACGTAGAGTTCTATTCAATTTACATTCCCCCTCAATCTGGACGACTAGATACTAGGTTCAGATTGTTACATAATTGCGCCAACACTTGCTTAGAAACAGGTTTTGTAAAACCATCAGCTACTTGATCTTTTGAGGAGACAAATCTGACATCAAGAGCACCAAGAGCTACCTTTTCTCGTACAAAATGAAAATCCACTTCAATATGTTTGGTCCTAGCATGAAACACCGGATTGGCGGTGAGGTACGTAGCTCCTAGATTATCACACCACAATACTGGTGCTCTCGGCTGTGGTACATGTAGCTCTCTAAGTAATGACTGAATCCATGTCACTTCAGCTGCACCATTTGCTAGTGCCTTGTACTCAGCTTCCGTGCTTGATCGTGAAACAGTTGGTTGTTTGCGAGAACTCCATGACACTAAAGTGGGTCCAAAAAACACTGCATATCCCCCAGTGGAGCGCCGATCATCCATGTTACCGGCCCAATCTGCATCAGTGAATACACTGAGTAATGTCGATGAAGACTTCCGAATCTGAAGTCCTATATGAGCTGTGCCTTTAACATATCTCAATATGCGTTTAACTGCCTCCCAATGAACATCTGTGGGTTTAGATAAAAACTGACAAACCTTGTTTACTGCAAAGGAAATATCAGGACGCGTGAGTGTCAAGTATTGTAGGCCTCCAACAACACTCCTATAAGTGAAAGAATCATCACTAGATAACGGCTGACCAAATGTGATAGATAGCTTCTCAACAGCAGACATGGGCGTGGAGACTGCCTTACAATTCTCCATACATGCACGATGAAGCAAATCAAGTGCATACTTATGCTGAGACAGAACCATTCCCCCTGAATTGTGAGCAGCCTCAATGCCAAGAAAATACCGAAGAGCTCCAAGATCTTTAATAGGAAAAACACGAGCCAACGACTTTAAGAGCCAGTCGACAGCCTGGGAGGACGATCCAGCAATAACAATGTCATCAACATAAACCAACATGAAAATAGTAGTACCATCGTGATGGTACACGAACAAAGAGGTGTCGGCTGTAGAAGGATGAAAACCCAACTGCTGAAGCTTGTCACTGAGCCGAGAATACCATGCCCGAGGAGACTGTTTGAGCCCATAGATAGATTTTTGCAATTTACACACAAAAGATGGATGAGTGGCGTCCTCAAATCCAGGTGGCTGGTGCATATAAACATCTTCATCCAAGAATCCATGCAAAAATGCATTACTCACATCGACTTGTCGCAGGAACCAACCACGAGAAACCGCAAGAGTAAGAACTAGTCGAACCGTGGCAGGCTTAATAACTGGACTGAATGTGTCAGAATAATCGATACCATATTGTTGAGTGAATCCTCGAGCGACTAAACGAGCTTTATATTTATCCAAAGACCCATCAGAATGCTGCTTAATTTTAAAAATCCACTTACAGCTGACTATATTTGTACCAGCAGGACGAGGTACTAGTGTCCATGTACGATTGTGCCGAAGGGCAGCATATTCAGCCTCCATAGCACTCCTCCATTCAGGCTCTTGCAAAGCATCACGGTGAGAAACAGGAATAGCAAAGAAGGCTCGTTTTCTTGGATCATACTGAATAGTGCCATCCGTATACTTACGAGGCTGCAACAGGCGACCGCGACTCGAGCGCGGACTAGGTGCAGCAGCAGGAGCTGTGGTAGAAGCTGATGTTTCGTCCAGAGCAACAGCGGATGGGCCAGGCACAAGAGCTGGCTCGGTCGAGCCGCTTGGTGCTGAATGCATACTTGGACTCTCAGGCGGAGACGTGTCAGGCGCGGTGTGCGGCACATGCGGAGCTGGTGGCGGACCGGCACAGGGCACGAGGCCATGCACGTCCATCGGCCGATCGCTGTTGTTCAACGTAGATAATTCCCCTGCAACAGGTAAAATACCAGGTAAAAGCGACAGGTCATATTTGCGCATAGGCGCATTCTGCACTACTGGCTCAGACACAGGAAACTCGACTGGATTTTGAAGAGGAGAAAGGTCTGGTGACGTGTTGGACATATACGGGAAAACACGTTCATCGAAAACAACGTCTCGAGAAATATAGATGCGGCCTGTGGATCGATCAAGGCACTTATATCCTTTATGAAAAGGACTATAACCAAGGAAAACACACATTTTTGAACGAAACTCAAGTTTACGGGAATTATACTTTCGAAGACTCGGCCAACAAGCACACCCAAAAATCCGAAGAAAAGAATAATCAGGATGGATATGTAGGAGGCGAAAAAGAGGGGTTTCTTTCTGAAGAACAGGTGTAGGCATTCTATTGATGAGATAACATGCGGTTAAGAATGCTTCATCCCAATACCGTATAGGTAGAGATGAATGGGCTAACAAAGCGAGTCCAGTTTCAACTAGATGACGGTGTTTGCGCTCAGCTATACCGTTTTGTTGAGAGGTGTGAGGGCATGAGACACGATGAGAGATACCCGTACGTTGAAAATATTTATGCAAGCGATGATATTCGCCTCCCCAATCAGATTGAACCGCACGAATTTTAGAGTTGAGAAGGCGTTCGACATGAGTCTGAAAATTGTAGAAGATTTGCTCAACATCGGATTTATGCTTAAGCAAATATATCCAGGTAAAACGACTGAAATCATCAACAAAACTCACATAAAATTTATAACCACCAGAAGACACAATTGCTGGACCCCAAACATCGGTATGAATAAGTTCAAGAGGACTTGTGCTTACACGACGAGACGAACTATAAGGTAACTGATGACTCTTTGCGCGCTGACACGCATCACACACTAAAACCTCACTACTAGGCAAACATGGGAGATTATTGGACCTAACAACTGACTTGACAATATTATTGGAGGGATGCCCAAGCCGTTGGTGCCATTGGCTTGACGAAGACTTGACGATAGAGAGAGCTTGACTAGACGACGACGTGGCACGACCAAGTGGGATGGGGTAGAGACCGCCGGCGCTTTTACCGTGGAGCAGAACTGCCTTCGTGGATCGATCCTTAACAAGAAAATAATGTCGGTGAAATTCAACAAAGACATCGTTATCACAAACAAGACGATAAACGGAGAGAAGGTTCTTATGAATTTGTGGAACATGAAGAATTTTTGTAAGAGATAGAGATTTATTTGAGCCAGATAGATTAGAATGACCAATATGTGCAATATGCAAACCTTGTCCGTTGGCGACCTGGACTTGCTCCCTTCCATCATAGCGCACATGGATGTTGAGACGGTCGAGATCGCCTGTCAAGTGATCGGTGGCACCGGTATCCATGTACCAGTGAGGATCACCACCATGGTTCCCTCCGTGATTTCCACCATGTCCACCGTGTCCGCCATGGCCACCGTATCCGCCATGGCCACCGTATCCGCCATGGCCACCATAGCCGCCGTACCCGCCATGCCCACCATGGCCGTGGTTCCCGACATAGTAGCCTCCATGTTGAACATCATCCGCCTGATAGGCGTGATTGAAGCGCTCACGACACTTCAGTGCGACATGTCCGAGCTTGCCGCAAACTTGGCACTTGGGACGCCAACGCTGGCCACCATTGTTGTAGCGTTCACGACCGCGGCCGCCATCACGGCCGCCACGATAGCCTCCTCCCTGTCCGCCACCTTGAGGAGCCGGTGGGCGAGAAGAATTTCCACCGGCGGATCCGCTGCCACGAGAGTTGTTGGAGGAGACGTTGGTGCGGTTGACGTTGTTGGCGGATGAGTGGAAATCCGATGCTTGATTCTGACGGAGAGTCTGTCGTGCTTCATAGCTCAAGAGAAACGAGTAAAATTCAGCGAGGGTTACAGGCCTACCCAAGACAGTGAGGGAGCCCATGAGACCATCAAATTCTTCGCCGAGTCCGGCGCTTATGTAGCCGATGATCTCGTCATCAGCCAGGGGACGGCCAGCGACTGCCATCGAGTCCGCCAGGGACTTCATCTTCTGGTAGTACTCGACCACAGAGAGGTCGTTCTTCTTCAAACCAGAGAGCTGGAACCGGATGGTGTTGATTGCTGCCTGGTTCTGGGCTGAAAACATGGCGTGGAGCGCTGTCCATACCTGGCGCGAGGTGGTGTAGGTGGTCATCTGCGCAAGGATGTCAAGGTGCATGTGCGAGAACGACCTGATCCTGGCGGTACCAGACCGCATACGCCGGATTGGAGACCTGGCGCTTGTCCTTGTCTTCTCCTTCCGTCAGGGAGGACGGCGGCGCGACGATGGTGCCGTCGAGATAGCCGAAGAGATCGGCACCGGAGATGGCCGGAACGACCTGAGCACGCCATAGAGGGAAGTTGCTGCGGTTGAGCTCTATGGTGATGAGGCCAGAGAAGGTTGATGCAGACGGCATGGCGGACACGAGGGCACCGGCCGAAGAGGTTGCTAGGGTTCCTTCGGTGCCCATGGGAAGCTGTGGCAGCGCGATGGGAGAGAAGATGAGGGGATCGTAAGCTCTGATACCAAGTTAAGTTTATGGGTTTGCCGTACCCTAACCAGGCCGGCCTCCTCGTATATTTATATCAAGAATACTTGTACATCAAGTTTACAATACCAACGATATTTGGTATGGATCTATTCCTACCATATCTACAACACGACGTAGAGTTCTATTCAATTTACAATATCTCCAACTATCATTTAGCTTTCTTAGCTACCGCTCTTGGTGTTAGTAGGAAGTATAACCTCGGTGCTCTTATTGCTCGTCGCCTAGCCGCTAGGGGACCTATTTATGGAGGCATTGTTGCTGCACGCATAGTTGCTACTCTTGGACTTCCTATTGCTCCTCATGATGTATTGTTGACTCCACAGAGGCTTGATCTTGCTGCCATGA
Organism: Dactylis glomerata; assembly: GCA_007115705.1. NCBI lineage: Eukaryota > Viridiplantae > Streptophyta > Magnoliopsida > Poales > Poaceae > Dactylis > Dactylis glomerata. The sequence continues at coordinate 5,906,328 of QXEO01000382.1, forward strand.
AGCTCCATCATTTTGTTACTGCTAACTCATGTGCAGGGAAATTAGTTTATAGAATGTTATTCACAGATGGAGAGGAAAGGGAAGTGCCCTTGCCACAGCCTAGTTTGTTCAGTATTCACAGTAGGCCATGGTCGTGCACGAAGGAGGAGTTGGACGAGCAGCTTAGGATGCTCGGCTTCAACGTACAGCATGGCGTCGTGGACCAGGAGGAAGAGGAGGAGCCGGCCTATCACTACACCATGTACCACACCGGGGCACCCTCGAGCTCATATCAGGACGAAGGTGCTTCTTCATCATATTTTGGGGACGCCACTTCATGGCCGAGCTGGGATTGATCTCCACTTAGGCCAAAAGCCTAAGCTTGGGGGGAGGTATGCCGACGATTCACTCATCTACATATCATATTTTGTCGGTACTTTGTATATCCATGTTTCGCTTTCTTTGTTGTTCTTGTTCTTATTTCTACTTTCCCAAAACACAAAAGACCAAAAATATTTCCGTTGTTTCTCTTTGTTTGCCTTTTCAGTTGCTAGCTTTGGTTTGCTTTACTTGCTATTTTCGGTTTGATATTTGAAAAATCCAAAAATATTTTGCTTTGTTTGCTATTTCCTTCTATTCTTGTTTTAAAATTGTAAACCCCAAAATATTTGTTGTTCTTCTTCAGTTTTGTAAAGTTTGTTGCAGAGTTCAGTCTCCCGTGACTCCATTGGAGCTTGGTATTCACTTCATATTATTCAAGCCACACAAGTGAAAGGCAATAATGACGACATATGACAATCCGAGATGTGGTAAGAGGCTGGTATGAACTCTATTTGTTTTCATTTTTGTACATATACTCATCTATGTGGACATGCTTAGTCGGTTAATGTAAGGTATATGTTATCTAATGGATGCTTTGTAGTTCTTGATCTCATATGATTAGTTCCAATTTACTAATAGTTTGTAGCATGTCATGTAGACGCTTGCTTGCATTGTTTTATTCATAATATGGTATGTTATTGTGGTATCCTCCTCTGAAAGTTTCATTTGAATTGACTTGGCACATGCTCAAGTATGCATATGACTGAACAAAAAGTCAATTAAGCCTCGATGATTTACTTTGCCTCAGAGTTCTTGTATCATTTTTATGCCTATATTAATTTTGTTTTGTCGCAAGCATGATTATGACAGCTATTGCTCTCTCGATTGTCGCTTTCCAGTCTTTTGCTAGCCTTCACTTGTACTGAGAGGGAATACTTCTCGTGCATCCAATCACCAAAAACCAAGTCTACCAAAGAGTCCACTATAAATTCCTATGCATGGTATTTCAAAGCCATTCCAAGTAAATTTTCATGTGCTACCTTTCAAAACTTTCAACTACTTCTCATTTTGTGCCACTATTTTTAGCTCATGGGGACGTAGTGGTCGGAATTGCTATCTTCCATATTAAATTGAGTACCCCTCGACTAGGCAGCTTCATCTGCTCATCATTAATTTTGCAAGGGAGCTGGTCAGACCATTGTAATCTAATTCTAAAAAAGGAAAAAGAAAAAAAGGCACTCCTCCATGGTATGTGAAAGTTGGTGGGCACCCGATGGAATTGGTTAGCCATGGTTTGAGAAAGGAAAAAGGTGGGGAGGAGTGCCAAAGCTTTATAAAAGAGCACCAATGTGCCAAATTTTCAAAGAACTCGGAACCGCTCTCACTTGTTTATTATGGAAGATAGCAAGTCCCCATTGCCAGTCGTTGACATGAAACAACCACCTCTCAAAATAAATTTTTATCTCTGTTTTACAAATGAAAAGCTCTAGCATATGTTAAATCACTGCTTCCCTCTACGAAGGGCCTCTCTTTTACTTTTATGTTGAGTCTTCATCTTCTAACTTTAAGCACCTTCTTGAGAGCATAGCTGTTATTCTTAGTGTAATGTGCTTGTCCCAGAACACGGTTAATTGTGGTATAACTTTGATGCTTGTATCTTTGATATTTTTACTTCTAGTCTTCCTTTGGACTTCAGAGGTGCCTCAGCATTTATGTTTTGCTCCACAAATAAAGGCAAGCAGGATACCACTCTTCCATATCATTTATGAACATTACAATCTTGTAGCTTCTTATGTCCATGTTACTTGTTATTAGTGCATTGGCGCTCTTTCATAGCTTGCTTGACTATGAGGTAACATTAGTTGCATATTTCTTATTATGAATTGCCTGAGTACTTGATCATATAGTTAGTATATATACATCCATGAAGCAAATGTGTTCGTGAAAGTTTCTTTTATCGCTCTCAGTTGTTAACTGAACTGCTTGAGGACAAGCAAATAGCTAAGCTTGGGGGGAGTTGATACGGCCAAAATGTATCTACTTTCCTGAACACTTTTCCTATTGTTTCTCCTCTAATTTGTGTGTTTTGAATACAACTAACACGGACTAACGCTGTTTTCAGCAAAATTGCTCTGGTGTCTCATTTTTGTGCAGAAATCCAACTTTCAGGAAAAATCCCGGAAAATACTGCAAAAATTCTATTTTGCCAGAAGACCCACGGAGCCAGAAGGAGAGACGAAGAGGGGCTGTGGCCTGGGCTCACCACCAGGGGGCGCGGCCCAGCCCTGGCCGCGCCCACCTATGGTGAGGCCGCCTCGGCCGTCGCCTCGACCCCTCCTTCCGCCTACATATACCATCTAACCTGAAAACAGCGGGGGTTCGGCGTTTTTCCCATATAGACTTCTGCTGCGCCGCCGCCATCAGAAATCGTGATTCGGAACCAGAAATTCCGTTCTGGTACCCTACCGGGACGGGGATTTGGAGGAGATCTTCATCACCATCATCACCGACGTCTCTCCATCAACCATCCATGACTCCCCCATCCATGTGTGAGTAATTCCCGTTGTAGGTGAAGGGGATGGTAGGGATTGGATGAGATTGTTCATGTAATTTGCTATGAGATTGTTAGGGCATAGTGCCTAGTATCTTTTATTAGTGCTTATGACATTGTTGCAACTTGTTGTGCTTAATGCTTGTCACTTTGGGCCCGAGTGCCATGATTTCAGATCTGAACTTGTTATTGTTATATGATGATACTTGTTGTTTATGGTCTTACCTACAAGTTATTTACACATATTGTTGTCCGGAACCCGAGGCCCCAAAGTGACAGAAATTGGGATAACCGGAGGGGATGGCTATGATGTGAGGATTACATGTGTTCATCGAGTGTTAATGCTTTGCTCTGGTACTTTATTAAAAGGAGTACCTTAATTACCAGTAGTTTCCCTTGAGGCCCTGCTGCAACAGGCTGGTAGGACAAAAGATGTCGTGCAAGTTTCTCATTGCGAGCACGTACGACTATGTACGGAACACATGCCTATGATTGTTAGTACTAGGATGCTTATCATTATTTATCTGCAATTGCCCATGTCTCACTGATTTCATGAATTATCTTATCCATGCAACGCCCGTACATCCATCCCTATGCCTACAGTATTTTATCCTACTATTTACTATTGCTACTATTACCGCTTTTATTCTACTACTGTTGTTATGGTTTCACTACTATCACCACTATAAAACTATTGCTACTGATAAACCGTTGCGAGCAAGTCTGTTTTCAGGTGCAGCTGAATTGACAACTCATCTGTTAAGGCTTATAAATATTCTTTGGCTCCCCTTGTGTCGAATCAATAAATTTGGGTTTTACTTCCCTCGAAGACTGTTGTGATCCCCTATACTTGTGGGTCATCAGGTGTGCATGCCAAGCCCAAGGAGCCTGCTTCCGACCATAGAGAGACTTGACCAGATGATCAGGCTTAGTAGAATCAGCAAAACCAGGAGCCAGTCTCATGTAGACCTCCTCATCAAAATAACCATTGAGAAATGCATTTTGAATATCAAGCTGACGAATATGCCAACGATGAGTGAGAGAGAGCCACAGAAAGCAACAATCAGATAGTTACATGCTTTACCACGGGACTGAATGTTTCATCATAATCTAGGCCATATTTTTGCTTGAATCATTTGGCCACCAGCCTCGCCTTGTAACTCTCAATGGAACCATCAGCGTAGAGCTTCACCTTGAAAACCCACTTATAGTCAATCAGATTTACACAAGACACAAGAGGCACAAGATTCCAAGTGCCATTAGCCTGAAGAGCAAAAAATTCCTTTTTCATAGCATCACGCCAGTGAGGAATATGCAGTGCCTCTCTATACTCATGGAGTTCAGTAGTATCCTTGGAAGCTGCACACATAGCTAAAACACTGCTCCAGGCAACAGTACCATCATCATAGATTTTCGGCTGAACAATACCTTGACGACGATGAGTAACTGGTCCAGGCGGAGCAAGCACGGGAGATTCCACTCCAGGTGGAGAGGCAGGTGGAGTAGGTGTAGCTGGTGAAGCAGCCGGCAAGGCGGCCGATGTCACCGATGTCATGTCCGAGGGAGCAGGCGACCGGGTGGATGTTAGAGTGGAGGAGACCAAAGACCCAACAAAGCTGTCAGTAGAAGCAGACCTAGGCATAGGTAGCGAGGCGGTGGGGGAACCGGGCATAGGCTCCTCCATGAGCCGAGACGGGGAGATGGCTAGAGCCGAGACAACTGATACGTCCAAAACGTATCTACTTTCCCGAACACTTTTGCTATTGTTTCTCCTCTAATTTGTGTGTTTTGAATACAACTAACACGGACTGACGCTGTTTTCAGCAGAATTGCTCTGGTGTCTCGTTTTTGTGCAGAAATCCAACTTTCAGTAAAAATTCGGGAAAAATCATGAAAAATCCTATTTCACGAGAAGACCCACGGAGCCAGAAGATAGGAGGGAGAAGAGGCTCGAGGGGCCATCACGCATAGGTGGCGCGGCCCAGCCCTGGCCACGCCACCCTTGCGTGAGGGGGCCCCAGCACCCCTCTCGACCTCCCCTCTCGCGTACATATACCCCCGGACGACATAATATCGGGGAGATGGCATTTTTCCTAGATAGACTTCCGCTGCGCCGCCGCCATCAGAAACCGCGATTCGGAACCAGAAACTCCGTTCTGGCACCCTGCCAGGACGGGGATTTGGAGGAGATCTTCATCACCATCACCACCGACGCTCCTCCATCGACCATCCATGACTCCCCCATCCATGTGTGAGTAATTCCCCCGCTGTAGGTGAGGGGATGGTAGGGATTGGATGAGATTGTTCATGTAATTTGATATGAGATTGTTAGGGCATAGTGCCTAGTATCTTTATTTAGTGCCTATGACATTGTTGTAACTTGTTGTGCTTAATGCTTGTCACTTTGGGCCCGAGTGCCATGATTTCAGATCTGAACATGTTATTATTTCTATGATGATACTTGTTGTTTATGGTCTTACCTACAAGTTATTTACACATATTGTTGTCCGGAACCCGAGGCCCCAAAGTGACAGAAATTGGGATAACCGGAGGGGATGGCTATGATGTGAGGATCACATGTGTTCACCGAGTGCTAATGCTTTGCTTCGGTACTCTATTAAAAGGAGTACCTTAATTACCAGTAGTTTCCCTTGAGGCCCTGCTGCAACAGGCTGGTAGGACAAAAGATGTCGTGCAAGTTTCTCCTTGCGAGCACGTACGACTATATATGGAACACATGCCTATGATTGTTTGTACTAGGATGCTTTATCATTATTTATCTGCAATGCCCATGTCTCATTGATTTCATGAATTATCTTATCCATGCAACGCCCGAAATCCATCCCTATGCCTACAGTATTTGTTCCTACTGTTTACAACTGTTACTATTACTGCTGCTACTTTACTACTGCTGTTACTGTTTCATTACTGTCACCACTATAAAACTATTGCTACTGATAAACCACTGCGAGCGAGACTATTTCCAGGTGCAGCTGAATTGACAACTCTTCTGTTAAGGCTTACATATATTCTTTGGCTCCCCTTGTGTCGAATCAATAAATTTGGGTAATACTTTCCTCGAAGACTGTTGCGATCCCCTATACTTGTGGGTCATCAAGACTATTTTCTGGCGCCGTTGCCGGGGAGCATAGCTTTATTTGTAAGTTCACTTGGTATTCATATTGTTTGCTGCAATCCTTTCATCATGGGTAAACCTCGTGATGGAAAAGTTCCTATATTGCCATCCACTACAAGAAGAGGTACGATTCTCAACACCTCTGTTGCTCTTGATTCGCCATCTGTTATGAGTAAGTTGCTTACACCACCACACCCACACGCTACTGCTACTACTTCTGCTGAGATTGAAAATGCCACTGATAATTTAGATGATGCTTCTACTGTGCTTGGTGAGAGTGGTTCACTAGGTTCCTTTTTAGATGCTACTATTGCTAGAGCTAAGTTGGGAAACACCACTGTTACACCTGTTCGTTCACCTGAGTCTAGGGAATGTTCTAGTGATGATTATGATGATGATGCTTATATTGAGCTTAATGATGATTTTATTGCTGAAGCATGTGCTGCTCGTAATGCTGGTAATGTTAAAGAACTTCTTGCAAGACGTTCTGTTAGATATAATTTGTCTCCTGATCCTAAGTTTGCTGCTTCTCCCATAAATATTAGAGACAAGGATTATGATTTCTCTTTGGATTTATCTTACATATCTATTGTTGAGAAAACTCCTTTTTGTGGTACTAAAGATGAGAGTGCTATGGAGCACATGAATGAGCTTTCTACTTTGAGTAATTTGTTTTCTGATGATATTAAGCTCCGCACTTACTTTGTTGCTAAGATTTTTTCTTTCTCATTGAAAGATGCTGCTAAAATTTGGTTTAATAGCTTGTCTCCTGGATCTCTTACTAGCCCTATTGCTTTGGTTAATGCTTTCTTTCAGAAATATTTTCCTGCTAGTGCTCAACATGCTGCTATGTAGAAAATCTTTGATTTTGAACAGGGAAAAGGAGAGATATTGCCTGAATCTTGGACAAGGTTTTGTTCTTTAATTAGAGCTTTGCCTAAAGAACCATTGCCTAAAAATGAACTCCTTGACATATTTTATAATGGACTAACGGATGAATCTAAGTCATATTTGGATAGTTGTGCTGGTTGTGTTTTCAGGGAAAGAACTCTGGCTGATGCTGAAGAATTAATGGCTAAAATAAGCCGGAATCATGATGATTGGACTTTAGTTGAGCCAACACCAGCACCAACTCCTGCGCCATCTACAGAGCCTACGCCGAAGAAGAGAGGGATGATTGAATTAAATGATGAAGTTATGAAGGAAGCTAAGAAATCTCTTAAGGAGAAAGGTATTAAGGCCGAAGATGTGAAGAATTTACCTCCTATAGAAGAATTATGTAAGCCAATCCCTCACTCATCTACCATTGAGGTACACTCTCTCCAACGCTTTGATGAAAGAGATATTCCTTATACTAAACCTCCTGATCAATGCTTAGATGAATTTGATAATTTTATTGTTAAGCAAGAAAATTTTAATAGAATGGTGCATAATCATTTGTTGGAAAATTCTAGAGCTATTAACAAGTTGCAGGATATTGTGGAGAGAACCGCCAATGATGTGAAGATACTTGCTAAACATTTTCAAATGGTTCAAACACAAATTGATCAGCTTACCAAGGTGCAAAAAGACTTGCTAGTTAATGCTGCAAGAGAGAAGCAAGCATGTGAAATACGCACAAGAAGTGGTGCTGCTACTCAAGACCCATTATATCCTGAAGGACATCCTAAGAGGGTTGAGCAAGATTCTCAACGCACTTCAAGTGATGATATTCCTCCCAAGAAGAAGAAGAAGAATCATAAAACAACTGCAGAATCCTCTGATGCAGGTAAAGATCCTAACAGTGTTTCTATTTCTGATGCTGAAACTGAACCAGGAGATGCTTCCGATAAAGAAGAAGATAAAGAAGAAGTCGAAGAAGAACCAGAGAAGATTGACAACAATGCAAAGTACACCAAAGAAGACTTCATTGCCAACAAGCATGGTAAAGAGAGGGAACCTTGGGTACAGAAACCAATGCCTTTCCCTAGTAAGAAACACAAGTCCAAGGAAGAAGAACACTACAACAGGTTTTGTGAATGGATGAGACCTTTATTTTTGCAAATTCCTTTGACTGATGCTATTAGAATGCCTCCTTATGCAAAATATATGAAAGATATTGTCACTAACAAAAGGAAAATTCCTAGTGAGGAAATTTCCACTCTACTTGCTAATTATTCTTTTGATGGTAAAGTTCCAGAGAAGCTTGGAGATCCAGGTACACCTACTATTCCTTGCTCCATTAAAAATAACTATGTTAGAACTGCTTTATGTGATTTGGGAGCTGGAGTTAGTGTCATGCCTTTTTCTCTTTATAAGAGACTTGATTTAGAAAAAATGGTATCAACTGATATATCTTTGCAGATGGCTGATAAGTCTACTACTATTCCTATTGGTATATGTGAAAATGTTCCTGTTCAAGTTGCTAATAGTTGTTTAATATTAACTGATTTTGTTGTGTTGGAAATGCCTGAAGATGATAATATGTCTATTATTCTTGGGAGACCTTTTCTAAACACCGCAGGTGCTGTTATTAATTGCAATCAAGGAAAAGTCACTTTTAATGTCAATGACAAAGAATATACAGTTTATTTTCCCAAGAAGATTGATAGGAAGAATGCTCTAAACTCAATCAAGAATGTTGAGACCATCAAAGTTGGTCAAATTATTTGTTCAGAGCGAAAGCCCAAGGAAGAATATCAAATTGTTATGATTGGAACTATACCTATCAAAGTTGAGGTAACATAAGCATTAAGTGAAGTGCAAGGTTTTGCCTCATATAAAGTTAGTTTGGTAACAAGACTTGATCAACCTTGTTAGCAAAGTGATTTTATATGAATGAAACTTCGTTTTCACCGCATCCACTCCACCTCACTTGTATTTACTTTCATCAATTTTGTTCCTTCAGTTTAGTTGCATGATTAAGAGTATCTCAGAGCTGCTTCTTAGTTTTGATTTGCTTGAAATCATTTTATCGTCGTTTTTCTGAGTTTTTATCGATGTGCCAATTTCTGAAAAATCCTCGAAAATAAAGTTTCTCGAAAAATTCCAGAAAATTCTTTATAAATTTTTATGTTAAAAATGGGGTAGAGAGACACCTGGGAGACACCAGGTGGGGCAGACACGCCACCTCACACACAGGTGGCCCGGCCCAGCCCTGGCCACGCCACCCAGGTGTGAGAGGGCCCCACCTGGCCCCTCACTCATCTCTTCTTCCCCTGTTCTTTCTCTCTCCCGAAAACAACGACACACTCAGCTGAAACCCGAGTTCTTGCTGTTCTTCACCTCGATTTTTCGATCTCCTTGCTCAGCCCAACATTTCTGCTGAAATTTGGATCATTTGCTCTCCGGTATGTGACTCCTCCACTTGTCCAAGTAGATTTTCTTTTGGAGAAGTATATCTTGAGTATTTTAGCATTGTAGGTGACAGTATAAATGAGTATGCATGCTTGTTCTATTGCTTAGAAAGGTTATTTTGATGCATGATAGCTCTCTAGTAACTCACCATAGTAGTTTCCTGCACCTGCTTGTCGTAAAATCACTTTTTATGAGGTTTGTCAAAAATTTCAGAAATGGAGGAGAATGCATATCAACTCTCTCAACATGAACTAGAAGTGCATGATGTTATGAGAGTTCACCGTGAAGAGAAGGTTTTCCCCTCACACTATCCATGCTCAGCATTCATGAGTGCTGCTGGAATTCTGCAGGATTTTCAAACCTTACTTTCTAATGCAGGATTAGAATATTTTGTTGAGGGTGAACCTCCCCAATATGTTAAACTAACAATGTCCGTGGTGCAGGATTTCAGATTTAGTTGGTCCACTTCTAACCCCATGGTTCATTACAAAATCTATAATAAATCTGTGGACTTGCCTCTTGATGTTTTCTGTACAGCTATTAGAGTACCACAGTGGGGATCGCTCGAGAAGATAAGAGGTCAGCCTAGGCCATTGTTGGAACTATACGAAGAGATTTGTCAAGGAAGAAGCTTCACAGGAGAGGGTGGTAAAACTTGAAATATTCATTTCCCATCCATTCGATATTTTGCCTTCTTTATTACCAAATGTGTTCTTGCTAGGAAATCTGCAAGTAAATTGTCTCTCCATGATCTAGCTTTTATTGCTACTGCTTTGAGGCGTGATAGAACTTACCATTTGGGTGCCTTAATAGCTTTTCGTCTTGATTTTAATCGTGAGAAAGGGGGAATCTGTGGAGGACTTATAGCTTCACGCCTATTAGCTTTGCATGGCGTTGTACCTCATTTTCGAGATCTGCAGTTCCCCGAGGAGAAACTTGGTCTTGATTCTATGATTCAACATAAGTTTATTTCTCCTCCTGCGAGTTTGATTAATTTAACATTTAAGCTACCCTTTTTCAAGAAGACTACCTGGAGGGTAGTGAAGACTGATCGATCAGTCCATTTGCCTGCACCTCTTTTGTTTAACCTTGATCGCAGGAATGGATGGTCGCTTATGGAAGATGAGCTTGATGCGTACGTTGAGGAGCACCCGCCGCCTGTGCATGATGAGGAGAGCGTCGAGGAGTCGGGCCAGCCCTCCAACATTGCGAATTTCCCATATGAGCAACCTTATTATGATTACGCGCCGTCAGCTTCATCTTCACGAGAGCCGGGGTACGACTACACCTATGATGACCCACCAGCCTGGGGCAGCTATCAGAGTCGAAATTGATCTCCACTTAGGCCAAAAGCCTAAGCTTGGGGGGAGGTACGCTGACGATTCAGTCATCTACATATCGTATTTTGTCGGATCTTTGTATATCCATGTTTCGCTTTCTTTAATGTTCCAGTTCTTGTTTCCACTTTTCCAAAACACAAAAAGACCAAAAATATTTCCGTTGTTTCTCTTTGTTTGGTTCTTTAGTTTTCTACCTTTGGTTTGTTTTACTTGCTATTTTCGGTTTGCCATTTGAAAAATCCAAAAATATTTTGCATTGTTTGCTATTTCCTTCTGCTTTTGTTTCAAAAAAATCGAAAACCCCAAAAATATTTGTTGTTCTTCTTCAGTTTTGTAAAGTTTGTTGCAGAGTTCAGTCTCCCGTTACTCCATTGGAGCTTGGTATTCACTTTATATTATTCAAGCCACACAAGTGAAGAGCAATAATGACGATATATGACAATCCGAGATGTGGTAAGAGGATGGAATGAACTCTATTTGTTTTCATTTTTGTACATATACTCATCTATGTGGACATGCTTAGTCGGTTCATGTATGGTATATGTTATCTGATGGATGCTTTGTAGTTCTTGCTTTCATATGATTAGTTTCAATTTACTATTAGCCTGTAGCATGTCATGTAGACGCTTGCATGCTTTGTTTTATTCATAATATGGTATGATATTGTGATATCCACCTCTGAAAGCTTCATTTGAATCGACTTGGCACATGCTCAAGCATGCATATGACTAAACAAAAAGTCAATTAAGCCTTGATGATCTAAATTGCCTCAGAGTTCTTGCATCCTTTTTATGCCTATATTAATTTTGTCTTGTCGCAAGCATGATTATGACAGTTATTGCTCTCTCGATTGTCGCTTCCCAGTCTTTTGCTAGCCTTCACTTGTACTGAGTATGAGCTCTACTCGTGCATCCATTTACCAAAAACCAAGTCTTCCAGAGAGTCCACTATAAATTCCTATGCATGGTATTTGTAAGCCATTCCAAGTAAATTTTCATGTGCTACCTTTCAAAACTTTCAACTACTCATTTTGTGCCACTGTTTTTAGCAAATGGGGACGTAGTGGTTGGAATTGCTATCTTCCATATTAAATTAAGTACCCCTCGACTAGGCAGCTTCATCTGCTCGTCATTAATTTTGCAAGGGAGCTGGTCAGACCATTATAATCTTAATTCTAAAAGAAAGAAAAAAGGCACTCCTCCAAAGGAATGTGAAAGTTGGTGGGCACCCGATGGAATCGGTTAGCCATGGTTTGAGAAAGGAAAAAGGTGGGGAGGAGTGCCAAAGCTTTATAAAAGAGCACCAATGTGCCAAATTTCAAAGAACTCGGAACCGCTCTCACTTGTTTATTATGGAAGATAGCAAGTCCCCATTGCTAGTCGTTGACATAGAACAACCACCTCTCAAAATAAACTTTTATCTCTGTTTTACAAATGAAAAGCTCTAGCACATGTTAAATCACTGCTTCCCTCTATGAAGGGCCATTCGTTTACTTTTATGTTGAGTCACCATCTTCTAATTTTAAGCACTTCTTGAGAGCATAGCTGTTATTCTTAGTGTAATGTGCTTGTCCCAGAACACGGTTAATTGTGGTATAACTTTGATGCTTGTATCTTCGATATTTCTACTTCTAGTCTTCCCTTGGACTTCAGAGGTGCCTCAGCATTTATGTTTTGCTCTACAGATAAAGGCAAGCTGGATACTACTTTTTCATATCCTTTATGCATATTACAATCTTGTAGCTTCTCATGCACATGTTACTTGTTATTAGTGCATTGGCACTCTTTCATAGCTTGCTTGACTACGAGGTGACATTAGTTGCATATTTCTTATTATGAATTGCCTGAGTACTTGATCACATAGTTAGTATATATACATCATATGAACAAATGTGTTCGTGAAAGTTTCTTTTATCGCTCTCAGTTGTTAACTGAATTGCTTGAGGACAAGCAAATAGCTAAGCTTGGGGGGAGTTGATACGTCCAAAACGTATCTACTTTCCCGAACACTTTTGCTATTGTTTCTCCTCTAATTTGTGTGTTTTGAATACAACTAACACGGACTGACGCTGTTTTCAGCAGAATTGCTCTGGTGTCTCGTTTTTGTGCAGAAATCCAACTTTAAGTAAAAATTCAGGAAAAATCATGAAAAATCCTATTTCACGAGAAGACCCACAGAGCCAGAAGACAGGAGGGAGAAGAGGCTCGAGGGGCCGTCACGCATAGGTGGCGCGGCCCAGCCCTGGCCGCGCCACCCTTGCGTGAGGGGGCCCCAGCACCCCTCTCGACCTCCCCTCTTGCGTACATATACCCCCGGACGACATAATATCGGGGAGATGGCGTTTTTCCTAGATAGACTTCCGCTGCGCCGCCGCCATCAGAAACCGCGATTCGGAACCAGAAACTCCGTTCTGGCACCCTGCCGGGACGGGGATTCGGAGGAGATCTTCATCACCATCACCACCGATGCTTCTCTATCGACCATCCATGACTCCCCCATCCATGTGTGAGTAATTCCCCCGCTGTAGGTGAGGGGATGGTAGGGATTGGATGAGATTGTTCATGTAATTTGATATGAGATTGTTAGGGCATAGTGCCTAGTATCTTTATTTAGTGCCTATGACATTGTTGCAACTTGTTGTGCTTAATGCTTGTCACTTTGGGCCCGAGTGCCATGATTTCAGATCTGAACATGTTATTATTTCTATGATGATACTTGTTGTTTATGGTCTTACCTACAAGTTGTATACACATATTGTTGTCCGGAACCCGAGGCCCCAAAGTGACAGAAATTGGGATAACCGGAGGGGATGACTATGATGTGAGGATCACATGTGTTCACCGAGTGCTAATGCTTTGCTCCGGTACTCTATTAAAAGGAGTACCTTAATTACCAGTAGTTTCCCTTGAGGCCCTGCTGCAACAGGCTGGTAGGACAAAAGATGTCGTGCAAGTTTCTCCTTGCGAGCACGTACGACTATATACGGAACACATGCCTATGATTGTTTGTACTAGGATGCTTTATCATTATTTATCTGCAATGCCCATGTCTCATTGATTTCATGAATTATCTTATCCATGCAACGCCCAAAATCCATCCCTATGCCTACAGTATTTGTTCCTACTGTTTACAACTGTTACTATTACTGCTGCTACTTTACTACTGCTGTTACTGTTTCATTACTGTCACCACTATAAAACTGTTGCTACTGATAAACCACTGCGAGCGAGATTGTTTCCAGGTGCAGCTGAATTGACAACTCATCTGTTAAGGCTTACATATATTCTTTGGCTCCCCTTGTGTCGAATCAATAAATTTGGGTAATACTTCCCTCGAAGACTGTTGCGATCCCCTATACTTGTGGGTCATCAACAACCACGCCATGCATGGGCTGTGAGCCCAAGGCGGAAGTATGCAGGGGTGGTGGACGACCGACGTCCATGGATGGAATATCGACATGCACAACTGGGTGCATGTTGGAAACAACATCTGCTTTAGGTGTAAGAAGCTCTAAATGAATGCAACGCCCAGTACCTGCACCATGGTTAGCGAGCAAAGACGGTGCATATGCAGTATCCATAAATTGGTCAGCTGAAAGCAAAGATGATTCCGTAGCTGGTGGATTAGATGAGAAGGGCAAGTTGGCTATGTTAAATACCATGCCCATCGAAGATGACGTCTCGAGAGATATAATCTCGATTAGAAGGAATATGGAGATTGATACCTTCGATCTGAAATATCGGATGTAGTATAGCTTTCTTTTTCCCTAGCAGGCCTAGATTTATATCGAATCTTTGGGAAGCAAATGTTGTGGTGATTTACTCTAGAAATACCTTATTTACCGGTAGTGTCTTTATCTCACTGGACCATCGCGTTTACTATAGTGTTGTGTGTCGATGATGGAAAAGTCTATAGCTAAGGATTCACCTGAAGCTGTGAAATACAAAAAAATAGGATGCAAGATAACTGTTAAGCGCAAATGTGTTAATTCAATAAGGATAAGAATCTTGTGGGCGATGTGTCCTAATACACTATAGATTCTGCAAGCCACTTATGGTTATAGCACTTGTGGTCCAACCACTACAATCCAGTCGAGCTAGTTATGCTACAGTTATTAAGTGTCGTTATGCACAAACCAAAGCAATAAGACCAATGACATTACCCTTTACCCCCTAGTGGATCTCGAGCCAGCTACTGTACTCCTTGTCACTAGGTTTCACTTGACGAAGGCATTCTCCAGTAATCTAACCTCACTACTGATTCAATCATCGGGGTCTTGGGTACCTGACAAGTCCTAGATCAAGGTAGGAGACAAAACAATCTTACAAATCTCAAATGATAAATTAAACATGATACCCAAATATAAACATGCACATTGCTGCGAGGCTTGGCTTCATCCCTCAGCACGTGAGGACTACTCACATATGATTAGATCAATAATCATAAACATTGTATAGAAATTCATAGAAACAATAGCAAATGGTCTTACAAAGCCACCAATTGTGTTGAGATCATGATTACAAGTAGAATCTACGGAGGTGGAGAGGTAGATGGATGAAGATGGTGATGGAGATGCAGCGGTTCCTCCTCTCCATGGGCGAAATGGATCTCGGATCTGTGGGTGACTCTTTCTGCTCTGGCACTCTGTTTGCGGCGGCTATGTTACGATTTCGACTCTAGTCCCCCTTTACAAAAGTTGCTGAGTTTGACCTAGCAAAGGCAGTGGAGGGTGGTAAGGCCGGGTGGTACGCGCAGGTTCTGCCCGTACCTTCTGATGCTTGGCTCCGAGGCCCCTTTGACTTAGAAATATTGGCAACTCGTAATTCTTCATTAATTAGTCTCAATCTCGCCCAGAAAGTGTTGAAATCTGCAAAACAAAAATAAAAGAGAAGACTTACACATCTTTGCAGTTATTAGTCATCAGTAGCAAGGTGAGAGAGATATAACATCAATTAATTGACTCATATAGGTTTTAAACATGGATAAAGATGGTTTTTTTCACAGCCATCAGAGACATTTATATCCTTTGTGTAAAGAACTATAGCCCGGAAAAACAAATTTTTAAAACGAAGTTCAAGTTTATGATTGTTATATTGACAAATATGCAGCCAACAAGCACAACCAAAGACCTTAAAGATGATATAATCAGGATCTTCATGAAAAAAAATCATTAAAGAGGTATTTTCATAACAATGGTACGACTAGGGAGCCTATGTATAAGAAAACAAGCCGTAGAAAAAGCATAATTTCAATAGGATAATTGAACAAAAGCATGTGCAAGCATAATAAGACCGGTCTCAACAATGTGATGGTGTTTATGTTCAGCAGTGCCATTTTGTTGGTGGGCGTGGGGATGATACTCCAAGTTGATGTGGAAGATCAGAGGTCCTTGTGCGTGGTGAATGACCATCCCATTGGGAACCCCAAGAGGAAGGTATGATGAGTATAGCAGCTTGTTTTCCCTCAGTTAAGAAACCAAGGTTTATCGTTCAGGAGAAAAGCAGACAATGACGATTGAAGGTGGTGTTTGCTAGTTTGACATAGCTTCGGACAATTTATATATGGCGCCTCGTCCAAGCTTTGCTTGCTAGCTGCAACACGGAACCTGCACACACACAACCAAGTACTTTGTTCCCAACTTAAGATGAGGTTGTCAATCTCACCGGTTTGCTTGAAACAAAGGCTATGAGCGTATCGAGTGGAAAACAGTAGAGTATGCGACTAAAGTAAACAGTGCGAGTAAAGTAAATAGGTAATAGCAATATGATGGAAATAGGACCGGGGTCCACAGTTCACTAGTGGTGTCTCTCCATAAGATAAATAACACATGCTGGGTAAACAAATTACAGTTGGGCAATTGATAGAATAAAGATAAACATGATATGTCAAGAAGATCACTATGAGATTTACTCTGGGCATTACAACAAAATACATAGACCGCCATCCAACTGCATCTATGACTAATAATCCACTCCCGGGGATATCAATCCGAACACCCCATGAGTATTAAGTTGCGAACAACAGATAATTGCATTAAGCAAAGTGTGTAATGTAAACAAAGCATATGCCCTTGAGCATATGAATGTTGTTTTCTCCCTAGTAGCAACAACACATCTACAACCTTAGAGGTTTCTGTCACTCCCCCAGGTTAAATAGAGGCATGAACCCACTATCGAGCATAAATACCCCCTCTTGGAGTCACTAGCAACTACTCGGCCAAGATAGCTACTAACAACGGAGAGCATGCAAGATCATAAACAACATAGAGATAACAAAAGATAATATTCAGTACAGCAACTCAATCATAAACACCAATATTCATCGGATCCCAACAAACCAAATATGTAGAATTACATAACGGTGATCTCAATCATGTAGGGCAGCTCATGAGATCTAAACATGAAGCACATGGTGGAGAAGACAACCATCTAGCTACTGCTATGGACCCATAGTCCAAGGTAGACTACTCACTCATCGCTCCGGAGGCAAGCATGGCGATGAAGAAGACCTCCGGTGGCGATTCCCCTCTCTGGCAAGGTGCCAGGAAGAGCTTCTGGACCCTGCCGATCTTCGGGTCGACGGCGGCGGCGGATCGCGATGTGTTCTGGAAAAGTAATCGGGTACTTAGGTTTTTTCCATCGGGGGGTCTTTATAGGCGAAGGGGCGATGTCAGAGGAGGACCCAGGTGGCCTCACACCTTGGTGGCGCGGGCCAGGGGCTGGCCGCGCCACCCTAGCGTGTGGGCCCCTGGTGGCCCCTCTCCTTCTCTCCTTCGGATCTCTGGAAGCTTCCGGGTAAAATAAGACTTCAGGAACTTTTTTCGTCCAATTCCGAGAATATTTCCTGTGTATCACTTCTGAAACACAAAAACAGCAGAAAACAGGGAACTGACACTGTGGCAACTCGTTAATAGGTTAGTTCCGGAAAATGCATAAAAGTGCCACGAAGTGTAACGAAACAATAGGCAAATGGTGTAAAAACAAGCATGGAGCATCAAAAATTATAGATACGTTGGAGACATATCAAGCATCCCCAAGCTTAACTCCTGCTCGTCCTCGAGTAGGTAAGTGATAACAAAAGAATAATTTTTGAGGTGACATGCACCTACACAATCTTGATCATATATGTAAGCATTTGTGAGCTAGGATCATGAGAACTTAAAACATGGGCATGAAGATATAATCTTGACAATAAGAACTTAGCAACCATGTTGTAAACATGCAAATGAACACAAACAGAAGATCATGAAAATGAAACAATGAAAGTCAAACGTGTGTTCAAATCATAAGGAAAAACATACAAATGGTTTTCAGCTTGTCCTTCAAAGAGAGCAAAACATAAATACATAGGACACCTTCAAGTTTAAGAGGGCGACTAGATACAAATAATTTAAGAACAAGTGAAACCAACAATATGAATCAATCAATGAACTTTGGGACAATGCATATCACACTAAGAATGACAACTATGCTCTCTTAATGGTGCATAAAGAAAGAAGGTGGTGACTGAACATAAAAGTAGAAGAAAGGCCCTTCGCAGAGGGAAGCAGTGATTGCAAGTTTTATAACCTTCAAAAATTATGGTACTTACCGGCTTTGAGCTCTCATTGCCCCCATCATAAGCATCTTGAATGGTTAAAGTTAATGCGAGAACAATTATGATGCATATGCTTGACAAATCATAAGTTGAAAACCTCGTGTCCCGTGAATACGAGTACCCAAACCTTATGCTACTTTACTTAGAGTCCCAAGCAAGGCTCTTGTCATTGTAAGTATATGCATATCATTGAGAACCGCCAATGGGGTACCTCCATGCCCGATGACATGGAACAAGCCCACACCAAAATGACAGGACAAGCAGACAATGAACACCTCGACATCTCTTTTATTTGCCTTTTGTTTAGCTTTTTATTGTGAGATGCGTCGTCGAATGTTCACCATGGGTATGCTGCAAATTTCCACCATGAATTATACATGGCTTAGATTGGCGGCCCGGCGTTTCCCTAACACATATACAAACTCCATGATCCCCACAAGATTTCTAATTCATTTCACACCGCGGGCATCCATAAATAAAAGATCACGATATCAACTCAATTAAGAAGTGCAATGTTGAAAGCTTGCCCATGACAGCATGGCTGGGCTAGAATCCAACTTACAACTTGCAAGCATAACAACTCAACATAAGAGACCACAATGTCAAATTTTTAAGAACAGGAAAAGTAAAGTGTGCCTTCCGGTTCGTGAGAGCTTTACTGACCGAATTTCGCATAACACTGGTAAGAGTTTAATTTGAAGAGAAAATAAAAGCAAGTCAAATTTACTTGGAATAGCAAATTGCTAGTAGGTATGTATGGTGGACACTTTGGAAAACTTTGGCTTTTAGGAGTTGGATGCACGAGTAGAGCTCATACTCAGTACAAGGCGAGGGCTAGCAAAAGACTGGGAGCGACCAACTAAGAGAGCAATAATGGCCATAATCATGCAAAGCGACAAAGCGACATTAAAAGAAGCATAAGATGGCATCAAAAGTCAAAAACTAAATGATCATGAAGGCTATTGGCGACTTTGTAAGAGTCTAACATTTGTGAGCATGCGCCAAGTCAACCCAAATAAAGCATCAAGGAGAAAACCAAAATAATGCTTCCATACAATAAAAACAACGCATGATTTTTTCAAAGGCTCATTAAGCAATCTCAGTTATTCGAGACAAGTCATGCTACAGAAAAACCACTAAGCATACTATCAAAAAGACATCAAGCATGACATGAAAAAGCCTAAGCCGCAGTCTACACAAGCTCCTTCTTGTACCACTATTTTGCATAAAGCTTTTTCTCTTTTCCAACACCATTTGAAATTTTTATAAACACCTCTTTTGATGAAAACCAATAAAGATCAGAGGCAAAAATACACCTTGATGAAAAGATATGACAAGGTCTGAACGCAAATCAAGGCAAAAACGAAAACCAAAAGCAGTAGCAGAAAAAGAAAAACACTCGATTTTTAATTAGAGTGAAAACTAGAGCGTTCTTGGCAAATGAAAACGAGTACATCTCCTCCAAAGGAAATTTGTTGGGGTCCAACCATTTATTGCAGCAAACAAACTAAACCAACTAAGAAAACTAAAACAACTGACGCTCCAAGAAAAACACATAGTGCATGAATCAATAAAAATATAGTGTCTTGAAAGGTGACCTGATTTTTGCCGATGAAGAAGGGGTGCCTCGGGGGCATCCCCAAGCTTTGACGCTTGTACTTCTTGGATATTTCTTGGGGTGATGCATGGGCATCCCCAAGCTTGAGCTTTTGTCCATTCTTCAACTCATCTCATCATTCTCCAATCCCTACACTTGAAAACTTCCTTCATACAAAACTAAACACAATTCTATTAGCAACATTAGTGTAGGCATAACATATAATCAATCCTCTTTTTGCTTCAGGTTTCAACTCAAAACAACCACATATATATATCAAATACTACTGTAGAAACCTCCCCAAAAGTTCCGTGATCAAAAGAACTCAAAAGAAAGCGATAAAGTGGCAAACACAAATATTGGCAGAAATCTGTCAAAACTGAACAGCTGACAAAGGTCGAATTTTTAAGGGGTTTTCTGTTGCTCAAATCAAAAAGTATTCAACTAACAAAAGTTTGGATATAACCTGGGGCATATGCACAAGAAATCGCAGGTCCAAAAGATATACAGAGAATATATACGAATTTTTACGGTGCAGCACCGAAAACAGTTTTAGGACAGCAACATCCCCAAATCTTTACCTCACTCAAATTAGAGGCTTCTCTTGGCACAAAAACGAAATAAACATGATAAGGAGCGGTCATTACAGTAGTAATGACTTCCAAGACTCAAATAAAAGAAAAAGTACTGAAAAGAAACATTGGGTTATCTCCCAAGAGTGCTTTTCTTTAACGCCTTTGAGCTAGGCGCAGAAAGTTTGAGAAGATGCTCACATAAGAAATATGAATTGAAGTAAAAGAGAGCATCAAGGAGCAAATATAAAACACATTTAAGTCTAACCCACTTCCTATGCATAGGAATCTTGTAAGAAAATAAATCAAAGAAGCGCATAGCCACAAGTATGGGTAGATAAAACAAGAGCAATTTCAGAACTTTCAATAAAAAGAGAGGTGTTTTAGTAACATAAGAATCCCAACAACCATATTTTCCTCTCTCATAATAATTTTTAGTAGCATCATGAACAAAATCAACAATATAAATATCACACTCCCCCTCCTTTGTTAAGCATGGAGGGCGATCAAATAAGGTATTAGTTAAAGAGTTACTCTTATTGGGAAGTAGACATGGGTAGCTCCATTCTTCCTCCTCTTGATCATCACGCTCCTCCTCTTTTTCATCCAATGCGCTTCCAATTTCAGCAATTTCTTCTTCTATAGGCTCCTTCAAGGCATTAGTCTCTTCCGTTGGAGAGCATCTATTAAGATATTTAAGAATATAGCCATTTTCTTCATTGTAATTATCAAAGCAAAATGTAAGTATATCATAAACCTCATATTTATAAGGTGCATCATCAATATTTTCAAGCAAATAAGCAAGTTCGAATGCACCCTTCCAAGCAATAAATTCTTCAATTTGTTCCACATCATAGAAGTCATAATTTCCATTAATATAAGAAGATATGGTAACATCATCATTATACTCACATTGAAAAGGGAGGTGTTTATACCTCCTACAGCAACAAGATCTATCAAAGCAATAGGTAACATTATAAGTAGAGCACACATTTCTAGCAATGATATACAATCTATTGATTTGTTCCCATAAGTGTTTCCCTTTTTGTGACAAGCGGTGTTCCTCATAATAATTTTGCTGCTCTTCCGTGAACCCACCTTGCCAAAAAGATTTAGTTTCTAAGAAACCAACCATTGATAGAAAGCATGATAAAGCAAGACAAGTAAAAACAACTACCAAGGATTCTAATTTTTTTTGGGTTTTTGATATAAAACGATGCAGGTAAAATAAATAAAGTAAAGCAAAACAATAAAACAAAGTAAAGGATGTGTGTGCGAAAAATCCCCTTGCAGAGGTCTTCCACTCTTCCCCGGCAACGGCGCCAGAAAAGAGGCTGATACTCCAAGTTGATGTGGAAGATCAGAGGTCCTTGTGCGTGGTGAATGATCAGCCCGTTGGGAACCCCAAGAGGAAGGTATGATGAGTATAGCAGCTTGTTTTCCCTCAGTTAAGAAAGCAAGGTTTATCGTTCAGGAGAAAAGCAGACAATGATGATTGAAGGTGATGTTTGCTAGTTTGCGATAGCTTTGGATAATTTATATATGGCGCCTCGTCCAAGCTTTGCTTGCTAGCTGCAACGCGGAACCTGCACACACACACAACCAAGTACTTTGTTCCCAACTTGCGATGAGGTTGTCAATCTCACCGGTTTGCTTGAAACAAAGGTTATGAGCGTATCGAGTGGAAAACAGTAGAGTATGCGAATAAAGTAAACAGTGCAAGTAAAGTAAACAGGTAATAGCAATATGATGGAAATAGGACCGGGGTCCACAGTTCACTAGTGGTGTCTCTCTATAAGATAAATAACACATGCTGGGTAAACAAATTACAGTTGGGCAATTGATAGAATAAAGATAAACGTGATATGTCAAGAAGATCACTATGAGATTTACTCTGGGCATTACAACAAAATACATAGACCGCCATCCAACTGCATCTATGACTAATAATCCACTCCCGGGGATATCAATCCGAACACCCCATGAGTATTAAGTTGCGAACAACAGATAATTGCATTAAGCAAAGTGTGTAATGTAAACAAAGCATATGCCCTTGAGCATATGAATGTTGTTTTCTCCCTAGTAGCAACAGCACATCTACAACCTTAGAGGTTTCTGTCACTCCCCCAGGTTAAATAGAGGCATGAACCCACTATCGAGCATAAATACCCCCTCTTGGAGTCACTAGCAACTACTCGGCCAAGATAGCTACTAACAATGGAGAGCATGCAAGATTATAAACAACATAGAGATAACAAAAGATAATATTCAGTATAGCAACTCAATCATAAACACCAATATTCATCGGATCCCAACAAACCAAACATGTAGAATTACATAACGGTGATCTCAATCATGTAGGGCAGCTCATGAGATCTAAACATCAAACACATGGTGGAGAAGACAACCATCTAGCTACTGCTATGGACCCATAGTCCAAGGTAGACTACTCACTCATCGCTCCGGAGGCAAGCATGGCGATAAAGAAGACCTCTGGTGGCGATTCCCCTCTCCGGCAGGGTGCCGGGAAGAGCTTCTGGACCCTCCCGATCTTCGGGTCGACGGCGGCGGTGGATCGCGATGTGTTCTAGAAAAGTGATTGGGTACTTAGGTTTTTTCCGTCGGGGGTCTTTATAGGCGAAGGGGCGATATCAGAGGAGGACCCAGGTGGCCTCACACCTTGGTGGCGCGGGCCAGGGGCTGGCCGCGCCACCCTGGCGTGTGGGCCCCTGGTGGCCCCTCTCCTTCTCTCCTTCGGATCTCTGGAAGCTTCCGGGTAAAATAAGACTTCAGGAACTTGTTTCGTCCAATTCCGAGAATATTTCCTGTGTATCACTTCTGAAACACAAAAACAGCAGAAAACAGGGAACTGGTACTATGGCAACTCGTTAATAGGTTAGTTCCAGAAAATGCATAAAAGTGCCACGAAGTGTAACGAAACAATAGGCAAATGGTGTACAAACAAGCATGGAGCATCAAAAATTATAGATACGTTGGAGACGTATCAGGGGACATGACACACAATGAGATATGCCTAGGTCATGAAAGAAAGGATGGAGTTTCTCATATTCTCCACCCCAATCAGTTTGTACATGAAGAATTTTGCGACTAAGAAGACATTCCACATGTTTTTGAAACTGAAGAAACACATCATAGACATCAGGTTTATGCTTAATTAGATATAGCCAAGTGAAACGACTGTAAGCAACAACAAAACTCACACAAAAACGATGTCCACTAGCAGAGGTTTGGGTAGGGGCCCACACACTGAATGAATAATCTCTAATGGATATTTAGTTACGCGAGTAGACAAAGAAAAAGGTAATTGATGACTCTTTCCTTATTACAAGCATCACAAACTGCTTTATTTTTATTGGATCCTATAGTGGAAGGTAAATCATGATGATGAAGAACATGTTGAACGACTTGTAAAGTTGGATGACATAGACATGAACTTTAATCTCGTAGAGACCACCATGGTAACGGCATCTAAGAATGGGTTCCTTTGTGTCCAGATCCTTTACAAAAAGATCATGAGGATGGAGTTCAATAAAAATAATGTTATCATTGGCAAGTTTACTCATGGATAAAAGATTATTACGGGCTTGCAGAACATGAATAATGTGTTTGAGCTCTAAAGATTTAGATGATAGATTAGGTAGAATAGCATGACCAATATTATAAATTCGCATACCTGCTCCATTTGCAGTGTTTGTTAGAACATGTAATATGTACGTGTATGTGTACGGAGTAGTACTCTGACCATACACGTACAAAACCTTGTACCGCCACATAGGGGGCTCTTCCCTACTATATAACACGCAACCGATGGCCCGAAAGGGCATGCATCATTCCACACAAATTGACATGGTATCAGAGCCAGACGCTTCCCTCTAGCTGCCAAAACCCTAAGAAAATTTTCCGCCGCCGCCACAGCTTGCCGTCACCGCCGCCTCCTGCTGCCGCTGCCGCATCTGTAGCCGCCGCCGCAGCCCCTTGCCTGCCGCCGCTGCCAACACCAAAACCCACACCACAAACTACAAACCCTTGCCGCCGCCGCTGTTTTCTCTCAGCCGCCGCCGCTGCTTCTACGTACGTCTTTACAACCAATACAAACACCTGCCGCCGCCGCTGCCCTGTTGCCGCCGCCGCCATAAAATCCAAGCCATACTCCTGCGCCACGATCCGATCTGATGGCCACCTCTTCGTCGTCGATGTCCAGCACCGCCCTCGCTGCTGCCCTCGGGACTCCTCCGTCCCAGCCACTGACGCGTGACAACGCGCTTGTGTGGAAGGTGCTGGTGATCCCCGCGCTGCGGGGTGCCCGGGTGCTTGATCTCGTTGAGGGCAAGGACAAGGCGCCCGATGAGTTCATCTCCACCGAGGACGCCAACAACAAGAAGGTCGTCATTGTCAACCCCGACTATGAGACGTGGATCTCCCATGATCAGCAAGTTCTGCGCTGGCTCGTCAATGCTCTGTCGCCCGATGTACTCGCTCACGTCGTCGGCCTCGACTCCTCGGCTACCGTCTGGGCAGCCCTCAACGCCCATGTCTCGGGCCAGTCCAAGACCAGGGTCCAGCAGCTCCGCTCGGACCTCAACACCACACGCAAGAATGATCTCCCCGCCGACAAGATCTTTTCCAAGATGAAGTGCATCGCTGCTGAACTCGCTGCTGCGGGGAAATCGCTCGATGATGATGAACTTCTTTACTATGTCCTGCAAGGTCTCGGCAGCCACTACAACAACCTCCGCACCGCTGTCAACGCCAAACCCAACACCACCCTCGCTGAGCTCCTCACTCAAGTCCAGGCGTTTGATCGACAGCACACACCTGAGGAGCCGAGTTTCACCTCTTCTGCGAACGTGGCTCGCCGTGACACTCATCCACGCAATGATGATCACCGTCCATGTCCAGACGAGCGCCGGGAGGAGTGCCCCCGCTATGAAGACCGCCGTCCACGCAATGACGAGCGGCCTCGCTATGATGATCGTTGGCGCCAGGACCGCCCGCGCCAGGAGTAGCGTGATGACCGCCCCCGCTATGAAGACCGCCGTCCATGCCACGACGAGCGGCCTCGCTATGATGATCGCTGGCGCCAGGACCGCCCGCGCCAGGAGTACCGTGATGATGGTGGTCGTCATCGTGATCGTCGCCCCACGCCCTATGTCAATGTCACTTGTTAGATATGTAACATTCACGGGCACCCTACCCGTGACTGCTGGTGGCGTACTGAAGATGATCGCCCCAACCGTGACCGCGGTGACCTTGGTGATCGTGGCAACAAAGACGCACATTTTGCTACTTCCAATGGCGTTGACACAAACTGGTACTACGACACGGGGGCTACTGAACATCTCACTAGCCAGCTGAACAAGCTCACCACCTATGATCCATATCCAGGACAAGACCGTGTGCATACTGCAGACGGCTCAGGTATGCACATTAGCCATATTGGTCAATCAGTTTTAAGCACTCCTCATCATTCTTTTAGTCTCAAAGATATCTTACATGTTCCTAATGCCACTAAAAATCTTCTGTCAGTACACCGATTTACTCTTGATAATCATGCCTTTATTGAGTTTCATCCTTTCTATTTTTGATCAAGGACCGAGCAACCCGCCAAACTCTGTTTAGAGGTCCGTGCCATGGAGGTCTTTATCCCTTGATGCCCATCATCTCCGCGGCCTCCAAGCACGCCTTCGTCACAATAAAGCCGTCCTCCTCCACATGGCACTGCCGTCTAGGACATTCTTCTTCATTTGTTGTTTAGCAAGTTCTTAGAAGAAATAAAATAGACTACACCCCAGAAAGTACCCCTTATGTATGTGACTCTTGTCAGCTTGCCAAAAGTCACCAGTTGCCATACCCCATCTCCACCAGTAGATCCACTGTTCCTTTGAAGCAAGTCTTTTCTGATGTATGGGGACCAGCACCTCTTTCTGTTGGGAAACATCAGTACTATGTAAGCTTTATTGATGATTTTAGCAAATTCACTTGGATTTATCTGCTTAAAAAGTGTTCCGATGTTTATCAAGCCTTTCTTAATTTTCAGCAATATGTTGAGCGTAAGTTTGATAGAAAAATTGTTACTATGCAAACTGATTGGGGGGTGAGTATGAGAAGTTAAATTCTTTCTTTCAAAAGGCTGGCATTACCCATCATGTTTCATGTCCTCATGCTCATCAACAAAATGGCTCTGCTGAACGCAAACATCGTCATATAGTTGAAGTTGGTCTTGCCTTGCTTGCCAATGCTTCCATGCCTCTCAAATATTGGGATGAAGCCTTTCTCACTGCCACTTTTCTCATTAACTTGCTCCCAAGCAAAGTTATTGATCTTCAGTCTCCTGCTGAGCGTCTTCTCCATATTACACCCAATTATGATGCTCTTCGTATCTTTGGCTGCGCTTGTTGGCCAAATCGTCATCCCTATAACAAACAAAAGCTCGCTTTTTGCTCCCAACGATGTGTTTTTCTGGGTTACAGCCCTATGCATAAAGGAGTAAAATGTCTAGATGTATCCACAGGACGTGTATACATATCTCGTGATGTCGTTTTCGATGAAAAAGTTTTTCCCTTCCAAGTCCTACACCCCAATGCCGGCGCCCTTCTTAAGCGATAAATACTTCTTTTACCTACACATTCTTCCAATGAGGGTGTCTCTAAAACTGATGATCATATGACTACTATTGTGCCTGTAACACCCCACTTTTTGTAACCCTGTTTAAGCTAGGTTTGGTAATGCAAAAATGAGGGCCAACAAAAACTTTTGCAACTAGATAAATAAAATAATATTTCCTGCTTGTTTGCCTTGATTGTTGTAGGAATCTGGTTTGCAAGAGTGTTGTTGCTGGGTGAGTTAGTGGACCAACACAATCCTTGTGCCCTTGTGATCATGCCTTTATTTATGCTTCTGGCTATTTTTCTAAAAACCATTATCTTGGCAAACTCTCCTTTATCAAATCATTTCATTTGTCCAAAACAAGAGCCAAAATTTATCTTTGACACAAAGCTTTTATCAAAACTAAGTATTTACAAAAATTTCTGGACCTACAAAGTAGAGTGGTCCCACTATTTTACAAACTTATATTTGGTTGATATTTATAAAAGGATTTCAAAACGCCTTTAAGAAAAATTTCTAAGGGAGATGCTATGTCTCCACTAGTTTCTAAAAAATCTACAAAAAGCTCTACTCCTTTATTGAAAATCTCTTCTACTTGACCATGGCATGATCATCATTGAGCACTTGTTAAATCATTGTTTCTGGTGGTGCTAGATTAACTGCAAATGATTGACCTTGTGTGGTGAGTTGACTTTGTGTGACTTTGATATGTTGTTTGTGTGTAGATATAATCCTCACTTAGGCCTGTGGCCTAACCTATTCCAAGTACATCCATTATTATTTTGTCACATACAAGTTGTTCTCATGCTATGCTTCAAATAAAACCCATCTTGTTGTTTTTCCTCTCAATCCTGGATCCCTACCCCTAATGTCTTAGTCTTATCATGAGACATTAGGAGCCCCATTTTGAGGAATCTTACAACTAATCAAACTAGCCCAAGGAAGGCACCCATGGTGTTATTAAAATCATCTTCATCCAATCATAAAAGGGTTCACTCAAAATTTAGAAAAATCTTTTTCTTGCAAACATTTTATCAAACACCTAGTGTGCAGACTATCTTAGTGTCTGTTAACAGATTCAGTTTTCTAACGCTTATATTAAGCTCATCTATTCTATCCATGGCAATGTACCTTCCTAGAACTCATATTTGGCATGTGATCTTCCATTCTTTCCATTACCACCTGGTCATTTGAGGCCATCTTCAACTTGCTTCAATTATGTTTATGAGGCTAATCAACTCACTGACCATTTGACTATTATCATATGTAGTTTTGCTCACACTTCTAGAATTCGAAATTAAATTGTTCAGAGACCATTCCTTGACCTATTCCTCTTATGTTTGATCTTCTCTAACCATCTATACATTTGCATGTGCATTTTGAGGTATGCCACCTATTTATATGGGATGGTTTTGAACCCTAGTCAAAACTGTTTCCAACCCTTTCTATCTCACTTAATCCTCTTGGTCACTTGCCAATATCCACCACCAACTCTCTTCATAAACCTAACCCCTCCTCAAATAACATTGGAAATGTTATTCTTGCTCCTTATCAACCCTTTCATCCTCAGAAATAACTCCTATAAGACTATCTCCTATTTCTATCTTTCTTATTAAATAGGAATGCATGGAATGGGATCTAGGCCATCTCTTGCACCTTTCTCTCATTAAATAAACCTGATGGAACTCAACCATGCTATCATATGCATGCTTGCTCCTAGGAACCCAAAAGCTCTAGTTGCTCATTCGCATTTTTTTCTTTTCCAAAGTTTAATTCGACCAACTATCCAGATGCAAAATCTTGATGATCCTCTTAAATGCTAAAAATTGTTCAACTTGACCATTTCCTTAAGCATACCAAATGACACCCTCTGATCTATCCTTGCAATGCCTTTGTTTGGAGCAAGGTGAAGCACACTCAAAATTTAAATTTGGTTCATGCATGCATTTGGCAACATATCCTTATCCAACTTCCAAACTTCTTTGAAAACCTCCACCAAACCATCTCTTTGACTAGTCCAGCACCCCCTACCCCTCTCTGGTCGAAATTCCACTGCAGCAGCTCCTCCACTTCTTGTCTTTAGTGGTTGGAAGTAGGAAGAATAGGATCCATGCCAACACATTGTCTATCACCAAAAAAAAATTTATATTGCAGCCTTCACCCCTCTCTTCCTGGCCAAGCCAGCCATCCAGCTATACCACACTCACCCTCTCCACCGCCCACTCGACCAACCAGAGCACCTCACCTAGCCCCACATGCCCCAAACCGACCCAAACCCTACCGTGAGCCTCTCCCTTTGTTTATAAGGACCCAGACCGTCCCAGCCTCACCGTCCTGGCTCATTACACTCCACAAACTTCCCTCTACCACTCCTAGAGCCCACGCTCACGCCCCCATCTGCTACTGCCGTGGACAACGAGTTTTTCATTTCGGTGTTGCATGCTTTCGAGGAGCATAGCCACCGAACCAAACCTTCTCTGCCTCTCCCCTCAATGCCATATGAATTCCCTCTTCCAGATCTACCTAATCATGCCCTTATACTCGTGCAGGAGATCCCGGAGTCGCCTCTGTCACCTCGCCCCTGCCCGCACCGTCGCAGACGGGGTCGATGCTCCCGAGCTCCAACCTCCTTGCCAGAGCCATCCTCAAGGTCGGCGTGAGCTCCGCATCTGCTCTGCCACCTCCCCGCTGGCCTGCTGCAACCCTAGGCGGGCCCCTGCGAGATCCCGACCCAGCTAGGGTTTCCGCCATGATTCCCGTGACTGGAGGAAGAAGACGGTCGATAGCCGTCGATGATGACTTGATCCAACGGCCGCAATCGCTCCATACCCCTTCGGTCTTCCGCCCGCTGACGGCCGGGCCCCGCCTGGCAGGCCGGTTGACTGCGCCCTTCCCGCGCGCTGCGGGCGAAAGGGGCCGGAACCCGGCGGACCGGCCCAGATCCGCCCCGACCTGGCCCATTGAGTGTTTTTTTTTGGAAAAACGCTTAACTTTTTTAGCAGATCTGTGATATTGCAAATTCTATAGAAAAATATCTATACATCTATTTTGCCTGATTCAAAATGTTGTGGACTCCTTATTTAGTTAGCAGTCTAATGGTACTGCATGCATCTCCTTTAAATCACTGTAGATTTACTTGTATTTAAATTGAGTAGATCGAGTTGCTTTTCACTCAAAAACCCAAATCTAAAGTTTTATAATTTGAAAGTGAGTGGTTTCAATTTTCAGTGATGCTATGTGGTACTTTGAGACCTAAGAAACTTGTTTTGCTATTTTAGGGTTATTATTTTCTCCGTAGTATTTATTTTGGTGTTAATAGAATTTAGCGTTGTTTTATTTATTGTGCCCAATAGAAATAATCTTTTTGGGTGATTCCACTTCTGGTGTGTTGTGCATTGCAGTAGCTTTCCAATATGGTCTCTGGTAGAATTTTAGGGTCTACAGAAAGTTTTAGGGAATTAAATTGCTTTTCTAGTGTTAGGCGAGATTAGGAAATTCATTATAAATCAACCCCAACCTATTTTGGGATGATTCCAATTGGGTTGGTTTTGTAACCTTGTTAGCTATCTGATGCTATGCTGGTTGGCATGTTTTGAACAAGTTTGATGCCTACATGATGTTTGTGTTGAGTTTAGGGTTATTTTACTATTAGAAATTGTTTTCCCTATTAATTTTGTAGCTTTACTTTTATAAGATGAAGTCTTGGTTCAGAAAACTTGTTGCTTATCTGCAAGCATGCTTATTTTGCTATTTGACCTATATGGCCACCTGCATGCTTGATTGAGGTGAAGTGGTGAAGTGCTTACTATGTTTGAAAAACCCTAGTTTTAATAGGATTACCTTGCTACTAAAAATCTATGGAATCTTATTTTAGATTCTAAACATGTTTGTTTCTGATACTCTATGGTGGTGTGGTATTGAGTGCTGAAAGGCTTGTGACTTGTGTATGCATGTATGCTTATTGTGTGCTTTTATTTTTCCGGCGATAGATTCGAACGACGAGTGTGCGGAGAAGGGGGAGGACTTTGAGTATCAAGAAGAAAAGGACCAGGGACAAGCCACTCAAGGCAAGCCATCTACTTGTTGCATATCTGAAATCCTATATGTCACTATGCATTGCTCTACTCTTGCTTTCATTACTATGCATTGTTTTCTTATATTGCTATTTCCCTCTTGATAGCAATAGTTGGTGACTTAGCTCCACAAGTCAACTTGATATCATCCTTGAGATGACCCCTATTGTGACCTATTGCAACACCTCTTCTATTAGAGACTTGATGACTAGCATCAATGTCTTTGGAAAACTTGTAGTGGAGCCAAAACTCTAGGAAATTGGGATTACTCTCGGGAAACATTTCGAAAGTGGTTTCGAAAACCTTCGAGTAGTTTCTACTTCATTGAGATGTTTTAAAATGGTTTCATAAACAAGGAGTGGACAATGGGAGATGAAGGAGGTAGTGGATTTTCTGGAAAAAGGGCATTGTGTATAAGTGTGCGCCAAACCAATTACCCCCGTGCAACCACATTACCCGGTATGGGACGGGCTTAGTTTGAAGTCTATGTGCTTTAGTGCGGGGAGCCTCATACTATATAGGGGTTTGCAGGACTCCGGAATCCGGGTTGCCGCTAGTTTATGGGCAATAGTAAATCGGGATCCTTCGGGATTTATCCGGCCGGAAGACACTTGGGTTCTCCCGCCGTGGCGCCGGAGTGACACTCTGAGGGAGGTACTGCCGGGGCGTGCCGGGGAGGTAAACTCCACAGGGTAGGCACCCGTACTAAGGTAGATAGATGGAGGGCTTCGATCGATTATCCGAACCCCGCATACTTGCGTATGACGGTCCGTGGTGGAATCCCGGCGGATTTATCGAATGGTGTGGGTAAAGTGTACAACCTCTGCAGAGTGTAATCTATTCGAATAGCCGCGTCCTCGGTCATGGACGGTTGGAATGGCCATACTTAACCTGTGTCGAGTTTTCGTTTTACAAAAATGTTTTTGAGAGAAAATGGAGAAGGGTGCCGGACGGAGTACTTGGAGGGTACTGCCATGGCACGGTTATGGTTCGGAGTACTTGCAGGGTACTGCCGAAGGAATGGAAGTGGTCATGTGTGATTGACCGGAATTAATAAGGATGGTGGTCATGTTTGATTGACCGCCGGCTTTTCTCTTGAAAAGGAGTTTCCCCCTTTCCTAGAGCTTTTGCAAAGACTTCTCTTGTAAGTATCTTCTTTAATAAGGATATAGAAATGTCGTATGACATGCTATATTGACACGAGAATCTTTCTACAAATCTTCTTTAATAAGGATATAGAAATGTCGTAGGACATGCTATATCGACAAGAGAAACATTCTAGTATTAAGCTGCCTTCAAACAAGCCAACCTTGCTACAGCCCAAATAGCATGTGTTTATCTTCTCCTAGATGGTTTGCGAGTACAATTCCAAAATGTACTCACGGCTTTGTCCCTGGCTATTAACTTGGCCCGATTATGGAGAAGACTACTCGGAAGGTGACGATGGCTACGACGACGCTGATGCAAACTAGGAGCGTCTCCCAGTCAGTTGCCTGTAGGGTAGTAGGCATGACATGGGTCATCAACGCTGCTTGGTATCCACTGCTTAGTTGTAGACTTGCCCTGCGTGGCAATATCATACTCGTTCATGTGACCAATTGTAACCATTATTCGGTACTGTAAAGGATGATGTAATTCTGTTATCAACTCGGATATGTGGATTCACGACGCACTGATCATGGGATCGTGAATTGTATGCATATCAGGTATTCCGTATGGGTAATCCGGGGTCCTCACAGAGTTGGTATCAGAGCCATCTTGACTGTAGGAGACCTTAGTTAGCATGGGCGTTAGATAGGAAAATAATATTTTGCTAAGACTAATTGCAAAGGTTATTTCTCCTAAGTAGCCAATAGTATGGCTTATACCTTTCTCACCTCTTCAAAACTTCTAATCTTATCTCTCTGGTTTTCAAAAATGTTGAAGTTTATTACTCCATCTGTCTCATCTTCTTCAAAACTACCTGTTGGACGATGTCCCCAATTAGACCTATAACTTAGCAACGCAAGATGGAGCAAACTTCAGAAGGACGTCTTCAAACCTCTCCAGCTGCAAAGGAAGAAGGATATTGACAAATATTTTGCCCTTGGTTAGCACCAACAACTATGTCAAGATGCTGACCTTGTTCCTCCCTGGACTCGCACTTTTGCAGGACCAAGTACTTAGTTGCTTGACTAGTATTTATTAGGTTTGTTGAGCATGTATGCCACCAATGGCACACTTCAGCAATCCCTCTGAAGACCTCACAACCATGTGATGTGATACAAAAAGACTTACAAAACTGCACTTCCCAAGTCAACATCAATGGCTCAACAACACTGCAACTTTACCACTAACTGCCATCAAGTTTCTGCTGAAGCGAGAGTCAAGGAGAATGAAGACATCAACAACTATGGCCAACCATGACCCTAGGATGAATAGGACTAACCCCAAATATCGCGCGTTTAGGCATCGTTGGTACTTGAAGTACCTCGTGTGATTCTTGCTATTGTTTGTTGATTGCCTTGTGTGTTCTTGATGTTGTTTGTAGTTGCTTCATGTGTTTCTTGAGTGTGTGTTGTTACTTTGTGCTTGTGCTTATTTTGGCCCCGCAGCCTTAAAACCCTCAGGTGCGTAAAACCCTGAATAGGAAACCTCTCTAAAATGTGTTTTCCCTCTCATCCACTTATGTCTGCTCGAGTAGCATTCATAAAGTGAAACTAAGATGCTAACTCTAACCTAGGAAATAGTGGGAAATAACTCTTCTCGCAACACATACCCAAGATCCGACGCAATAATTTTTGCTACGTGCTTAAAGCTTCACCAAGACCTCTCTACAACGTCAAGGGAGCAGAAGATAGACCCGCCTGGGCTACAAAGGACTTCTATGAGACAAAGACTTCACTAACTCGGATTGTCTAACTTTAAATCTAGAGTTGTGCTAACATAGATGATACTCCCTCAACACCCCAACACTTGCTAATCTTCTAACAAGCCACCTAACATTGAGCATAGAAGTATCAAAACCAAGTCTAACTTTCAAAGATCAACCCGTTATCGTCACTTGAAGCCCAAAGACTCACGTGCTTGATCTCCACTGAGCTAATAGAAGGGATGAAGACTCTCCAAAAATCAAGCCATCAATGTCGACTCTGCATTTAGGAGATATCAATGGAGGTAGCAACAAGAAGAAGTGAAGACTTTTCTAACTAACTCGCTCGCTCGTTCAAATTTTAGCGGGTTGCAACCAAAGCTGACTTAGGACATGAGTAGAAATCCACATGAAGATTTCTCGGAAGATGAAGTCGACTCAAGGTATCCCAATATACCTTAGGATCCTCAAGGCTACAAGGAGTTAGAGAAGCAAGAAGATCTTCACTGGTCTCCACCAACCCGAAGACAAGAAGAAATAGATCGTTGAGTACTGGAAGACACACCGTTGGTGGTGCGCTGCCACCTAAAGAGATTTCAGCTCAAGGACAAGACGACCTAGAAGAATGGTTTCCATTAGGACTAACCCACGCCTTGGTAGTTAGGAAGCGTAGAGGACTAAGTCAACAAATTTGGCGTGCCTATCAAGACTGAAGCATAAATGCTCTTGTCCACCATCCTTAATGGACTGCAAGCTCAAGATTAAGGGTCTACACCAACATCCAGCTTCAAGACACAACACCAAGAATTGAAAACTCCGTGAATATACATGAAGGAAGAAACAACCACAAGACAACAAAAGCTACCCGAGAAGCCTCGACTCTTCAAGACCTCAATTTGCGAGCTAGAAACCTTCTAACTCTTGAAGAATCTTTTTGGGCATACTAGGTAGCCTAACCCCGCTAACTTTAAAAATGTTCTGACGAGGTTTCGATAGGATACTTTCGGCAACATCAACTCTTCAGCCATCAATTTTAGCAACTAAAGACAATCTACACCTTCGGCAAAAGAAAGCCTTTGATGCAACTCAAAGTATCATCGGAGGATTGGAAGAGCAACCATTGAGGCCTAACTCTAACTTAGTCTCAGCACCTCTTACTGCTATGCTTAGGAATCTCGGGACGAGATTCTGTTTATGGGGGGAAGAGCTGTAACACCCCACTTTTTGTAACCCTGTTTAAGCTAGGTTTGGTAATGCAAAAATGAGGGCCAACAAAAACTTTTGCAACTAGATAAATAAAATAATATTTCCTGCTTGTTTGCCTTGATTGTTGTAGGAATCTGGTTTGCAAGAGTGTTGTTGCTGGGTGAGTTAGTGGACCAACACAATCCTTGTGCCCTTGTGATCATGCCTTTATTTATGCTTCTGGCTATTTTTCTAAAAACCATTATCTTGGCAAACTCTCCTTTATCAAATCATTTCATTTGTCCAAAACAAGAGCCAAAATTTATCTTTGACACAAAGCTTTTATCAAAACTAAGTATTTACAAAAATTTCTGGACCTACAAAGTAGAGTGGTCCCACTATTTTACAAACTTATATTTGGTTGATATTTATAAAAGGATTTCAAAACGCCTTTAAGAAAACTTTCTAAGGGAGATGCTATGTCTCCACTAGTTTCTGAAAAATCTACAAAAAGCTCTACTCCTTTATTGAAAATCTCTTCTACTTGACCATGGCATGATCATCATTGAGCACTTGTTAAATCATTGTTTCTGGTGGTGCTAGATTAACTGCAAATGATTGACCTTGTGTGGTGAGTTGACTTTGTGTGACTTTGATATGTTGTTTGTGTGTAGATATAATCCTCACTTAGGCCTGTGGCCTAACCTATTCCAAGTACATCCATTATTATTTTGTCACATACAAGTTGTTCTCATGCTATGCTTCAAATAAAACCCATCTTGTTGTTTTTCCACTCAATCCTGGATCCCTACCCCTAATGTCTTAGTCTTATCATGAGACATTAGGAGCCCCATTTTGAGGAATCTTACAACTAATCAAACTAGCCCAAGGAAGGCACCCATGGTGTTATTAAAATCATCTTCATCCAATCATAAAAGGGTTCACTCAAAATTTAGAAAAATCTTTTTCTTGCAAACATTTTATCAAACACCTAGTGTGCAGACTTAGTGTCTGTTAACAGATTCAGTTTTCTAACGCTTATATTAAGCTCATCTATTCTATCCATGGCAATGTACCTTCCTAGAACTCATATTTGGCATGTGATCTTCCATTCTTTCCATTACCACCTGGTCATTTGAGGCCATCTTCAACTTGCTTCAATTATGTTTCTGAGGCTAATCAACTCACTGACCATTTGACTATTATCATATGTAGTTTTGCTCACACTTTTAGAATTCGAAATTAAATTGTTCAGAGACCATTCCTTGACCTATTCCTCTTATGTTTGATCTTCTCTAACCATCTATACATTTGCATGTGCATTTTGAGGTATGCCACCTATTTATATGGGATGGTTTTGAACCCTAGTCAAAACTGTTTCCAACCCTTTCTATCTCACTTAATCCTCTTGGTCACTTGCCAATATCCACCACCAACTCTCTTCATAAACCTAAACCCTCCTCAAATAACATTGGAAATGTTATTCTTGCTCCTTATCAACCCTTTCATCCTCAGAAATAACTCCTATAAGACTATCTCCTATTTCTATCTTTCTTATTAAATAGGAATGCATGGAATGGGATCTAGGCCATCTCTTGCACCTTTCTCTCATTAAATAAACCTGATGGAACTCAACCATGCTATCATATGCATGCTTGCTCCTAGGAACCCAAAAGCTCTAGTTGCTCATTTGCATTTTTTTTCTTTTCCAAAGTTTAATTCGACCAACTATCCATATGCAAAATCTTGATGATCCTCTTAAATGCTAAAAATTGTTCAACTTGACCATTTCCTTAAGCATACCAAATGACACCCTCTGATCTATCCTTGCAATGCCTTTGTTTGGAGCAAGGTGAAGCACACTCAAAATTTAAATTTGGTTCATGCATGCATTTGGCAACATATCCTTATCCAACTTCCAAACTTCTTTGAAAACCTCCACCAAACCATCTCTTTGACTAGTCCAGCACCCCCTACCCCTCTCTGGTCGAAATTCCACTGCAGCAGCTCCTCCACTTCTTGTCTTTAGTGGTTGGAAGTAGGGAGAATAGGATCCATGCCAACACATTGTCTATCACCAAAAAAAAAATTATATTGCAGCCTTCACCCCTCTCTTCCTGGCCAAGCCAGCCATCCAGCTGTACCACACTCACCCTCTCCACCGCCCACTCGACCAACTAGAGCACCTCACCTAGCCCCACATGCCCCAAACCGACCCAAACCCTACCGTGAGCCTCTCCCTTTGTTTATAAGGACCCAGACCGTCCCAGCCTCACCGTCCTGGCTCATTACACTCCACAAACTTCCCTCTACCGCTCCTAGAGCCCACGCTCACGCCCCCATCTGCTACTGCCGTGGAGAACAAGTTTTTCATTTCGGTGCTGCAAGCTTTCGAGGAGCATAGCCACCGAACCAAACCTTCTTTGCCTCTCCCCTCAATGCCATATGAATTCCCTCTTCCAGATCTACCTAATCATGCCCTTATACTCGTGCAGGAGATCCCGGAGTCGCCTCTGTCACCTCGCCCCTGCCCGCACCGTCGCAGACGGGGTCGACGCTCCCGAGCTCCAACCTCCTTGCCAGAGCCATCCTCAAGGTCGGCATGAGCTCCGCATCCGCTCTGCCACCTCCCCGCCGGCCTGCTGCAACCCTAGGCGAGCCCCTGCGAGATCCCGACCCAGCTAGGGTTTCCGCCATGATTCCCGTGACTGGAGGAAGAAGACGTTCGATAGCCGTCGATGATGACTTGATCCAACGGCCGCAATCGCTCCATACCCCTTCGGTCTTCCGCCCGCTGACGGCCAGGCCCCGCCTAGCAGGCCGGTTGACTGCGCCCTTCCCGCGCGCTGCGGGCGAAAGGGGCCGGAACCCGGCGGACCGGCCCAGATCCGCCCCGACCTGGCCCATTGAGTGTTTTTTTTTTGGAAAAATGCTTAACTTTTTCAGCAGATCTGTGATATTGCAAATTCTATAGAAAAATATCTATACATATATTTTGCCTGATTCAAAATGTTGTGGACTCCTTATTTAGTTAGCAGTCTAATGGTACTGCATGCATCTCCTTTAAATCACTGTAGATTTACTTGTATTTAAATTGAGTAGATCGAGTTGCTTTTCACTCAAAAACCCAAATCTAAAGTTTTATAATTTGAAAGTGAGTGGTTTCAATTTTCAGTGATGCTATGTGGTACTTTGAGACCTAAGAAACTTGTTTTGATATTTTAGGGTTATTATTTTCTCCGTAGTATTTATTTTGGTGTTAATAGAATTTAGCATTGTTTTATTTATTGTGCCCAATAGAAATAATCTTTTTGGGTGATTCCACTTCTGGTGTGTTGTGCATTGCAGTAGCTTTCCAATATGGTCTCTGGTAGAATTTTAGGGTCTACAGAAAGTTTTAGGGAATTAAATTGCTTTTCTAGTGTTAAGCGAGATTAGGAAATTCATTATAAATCAACCCCAACCTATTTTGGGATGATTCCAATTGGGTTGGTTTTGTAACCTTGTTAGCTATCTGATGCTATGCTGGTTGGCATGTTTTGAACAAGTTTGATGCCTGCATGATGTTTGTGTTGAGTTTAGGGTTATTTTACTATTAGAAATTGTTTTCCCTATTAATTTTGTAGCTTTACTTTTATAAGATGAAGTCTTGGTTCAGAAAACTTGTTGCTTATCTACAAGCATGCTTATTTTGCTATTTGACCTATATGGCCACCTGCATGCTTGATTGAGGTGAAGTGGTGAAGTTCTTACTATGTTTGAAAAACCCTAGTTTTAATAGGATTACCTTGCTACTAAAAATCTATGGAATCTTATTTTAGATTCTAAACATGTTTGTTTCTGATACTCTATGGTGGTGTGGTATTGAGTGCTGAAAGGCTTGTGACTTGTGTATGCATGTATGCTTATTGTGTGCTTTTATTTTTCCGGCGATAGATTCGAACGACGAGTGTGCGGAGAAGGGGGAGGACTTTGAGTATCAAGAAGAAAAGGACCAGGGACAAGCCACTCAAGGCAAGCCATCTACTTGTTGCATATCTGAAATCCTATATGTCACTATGCATTGCTCTACTCTTGCTTTCATTACTATGCATTGTTTTCTTATATTGCTATTTCCCTCTTGATAGCAATAGTTGGTGACTTAGCTCCACAAGTCAACTTGATATCATCCTTGAGATGACCCCTATTGTGACCTATTGCAACACCTCTTCTATTAGAGACTTGATGACTAGCATCAATGTCTTTGGAAAACTTGTAGTGGAGCCAA
This sequence comes from Dactylis glomerata, assembly GCA_007115705.1. NCBI lineage: Eukaryota > Viridiplantae > Streptophyta > Magnoliopsida > Poales > Poaceae > Dactylis > Dactylis glomerata. The sequence goes on from QXEO01000382.1 coordinate 5,945,759, forward strand.
AACTCTAGGAAATTGGGATTACTCTCGGGAAACATTTCGAAAGTGGTTTCGAAAACCTTGGAGTAGTTTCTACTTCATTGAGATGTTTTAAAATGGTTTCATAAACAAGGAGTGGACAATGGGAGATGAAGGAGGTAGTGGATTTTCTGGAAAAAGGGCATTGTGTATAAGTGTTCGCCAAACCAATTACCCCCGTGCAACCACATTACCCGGTATGGGACGGGCTTAGTTTGAAGTCTATGTGCTTTAGTGCGGGGAGCCTCATACTATATAGGGGTTTGCAGGACTCCGGAATCCGGGTTGCCGCTAGTTTATGGGCAATAGTAAATCGGGATCCTTCGGGATTTATCCGGCCGGAAGACACTTGGGTTCTCCCGCCGTGGCGCCGGAGTGACACTCTGAGGGAGGTACTGCCGGGGCATGCCGGGGAGGTAAACTCCACAGGGTAGGCACCCGTACTAAGGTAGATAGATGGAGGGCTTCGATCAATTATCCGAACCCCGCATACTTGCGTATGACGGTCCGTGGTGGAATCCCGGCGGATTTATCGAATGGTGTGGGTAAAGTGTACAACCTCTGCAGAGTGTAATCTATTCGAATAGCCGCGTCCTCGGTCATGGACGGTTGGAATGGCCATACTTAACCTGTGTCGAGTTTTGGTTTTACAAAAATGTTTTCGAGAGAAAATGGAGAAGGGTGCCGGATGGAGTACTCGGAGGGTACTGCCATGGCACGGTTATGGTTCGGAGTACTTGCAGGGTACTGTCGAAGGAATGGAAGTGGTCATGTGTGATTGACCGGAATTAATAAGGATGGTGGTCATGTTTGATTGACCGCCGGCTTTTCTCTTGAAAAGGAGTTTCCCCCTTTCCTAGAGCTTTTGCAAAGACTTCTCTTGTAAGTATCTTCTTTAATAAGGATATAGAGATGTCGTATGACATGCTATATCGACACGAGAATCTTTCTACAAATCTTCTTTAATAAGGATATAGAAATATCGTAGGACATGCTATATCGACAAGAGAAACATTCTAGTATTAAGCTGCCTTCAAACAAGCCAACCTTGCTACAGCCCAAATAGCATGTGTTTATCTTCTCCTAGATGGTTTGCGAGTACAATTCCAAAATGTACTCACGGCTTTGTCCCTGGCTATTAACTTGGCCAGATTATGGAGAAGACTACTCGGAAGGTGACGATGGCTACGACGACGCTGGTGCAAACTAGGAACGTCTCCCAGTCTGTTGCCTGTAGGGTAGTAGGCATGACATGGGTCATCAACGCTGCTTGGTATCCGCTGCTTAGTTGTAGACTTGCCCTGCGTGGCAATATCATACTCGTTCATGTGACCAATTGTAACCATTATTCGGTACTGTAAAGGATGATGTAATTCTGTTATCAACTCGGATATGTGGATTCACGACGCACTGATCATGGGATCATGAATTGTATGCATATCGGGTATTCCGGATGGGTAATCCGGGGTCCCCACAGTGCCTATCACTATTCCTCTCTATGATGTTTTATAGGATACCACAGTCGTTGCTGAAAATCGTGCTCAAAACGACGTACCTATGCCGTCACAATCTTTTTTTAATGATTATACTGCTGAGGTCAGCAACACGGACACCAGAGCGGATTCTGCCAAACCCTCCACTAGCGCTGATCTCGAGGAGGATACTCCCGCGTCGCCCTCGCTGGGTTCCCGCGCCGCGTCCCCGGAATCCGAGGATGATCCGGTCAGGCCTACTCCGCCCAGCCCCGCCCCGGCGTCATCATCGCATGCGTCGTCATCGCATGCCAATGACCCGCCCAGCCCTGCTGCATCATCATCGCATGTGCAGTCCAGCGCCGCGTCGCCTTCTCCAGCTCCAACACCCATCCGCGCCCCTCGCCGCGCCGTGCAGCCGACTGTTTCTGCTGCTCCTCCTCCTGCTGGACCGAGAACGCGTTTACAACAAGGTATTCGACAACCGAAAAAATACACTAACGGTACTGTTCGTTATGGCATGCTTGCTTCTACAGGAGAACCTCAAAATTTACCTGCAGCTCTCAATGATCCTCATTGGCGTGCTGCCATGCAAGAAGAATACAATGCGCTCATGGAAAATCAAACATGGACCCTTGTTCCTTCTAGCTCAAACAAGAATCTGATTGATTGCAAGTGGGTTTATCGTATCAAGCATCGTGCTGATGGTACAATTGATCGTTACAAGGCACGTCTTGTTGCAAAGGGTTTTAAGCAACGGTATGGCATTGACTATGAAGATACTTTCAGCCCTGTTGTCAAAATAGCCACTATTCGCATTGTTCTCTCCATTGTTGTCTCTCGTGATTGGAGTCTTCGGCAGCTAGATGTCAAGAACGCGTTTCTTCATGGTGTTCTGGAAGAGGAAGTCTATATGAAACAACCACCTGGTTTTGAAAACCCTGATACTCCACATCATGTTTGCAGGCTTGACAAAGCTCTCTATGGCCTCAAGCAAGCTCCTCGAGCATGGTATTCTCGGCTGAGTGCAAAACTCCAAGATCTTGGGTTTCTCCCTTCCAAGGCTGACACCTCTTTATTTCTCTATAACAAGTCTGGTGTTACTATTTTTGTCTTGATCTATGTTGATGACATAATTGTGACCAGCTCCTCAGATCATGCTATAGCAACTTTGCTCAAGGATCTTAATTCTCATTTTGCCATCAAAGATTTGGGTGCTCTTCATTTCTTTCTTGGTATTTAAGTACAGCGGACTTCTCATAGTCTTCTCCTCACACAAGCCAAATATGCCCATGATCTTCTTGCCAAAGTTGGTATGCTTGACTGTAAGTCAGCGCCTACACCTCTGTCTTCATATGAGCCATTATCACTACATGAAGGTACTCCTCTTGGTCCTGAGGACAGTTCTCAGTACAGAAGCATTGTTGGTGCTCTCCAGTACCTCACTCTTACGCGTCCAGATCTATCGTTTTCGGTTAATAAGGTCTGTCAATACCTTCATGCTCCTACTACTACTCATTGGACTGCAGTTAAACGCATTCTTCGTTATGTGAAAAATACATCTCAGCTTGGTATCACCTTCAGAAAATCTTCTTCTACACTTCTTAGTGCCTTTTCAGATGCTGATTGGGCCGGATGCATTGAGGATCGGCACTCCACTGGAGGTTTTGCTACTTTCATAGGTCCAAACTTGGTTTCTTGGATTGCTCGCAAGCAAGATTCAGTGTCTCGTTCTAGCACTGAAGCTGAATACAAAGCTCTGGCCAATGCCACTACAGAATTAATATGGGTAGAAGCTCTTCTCCGTGAACTTGGAGTATGTCTTCGTCAGAAGCCCTGTCTCTGGTGTGATAATTTGGGTGCCACATATCTCTCAGTCAATCCTGTCTTCCATGCTCGCACCAAGCATATTGAGATAGACTACCATTTTGTTCGTGAACGTGTTGCACAAAATCGTCTGGATATCAGGTTCATCTCTACCAAGGACCAAATAGTTGATGGGTTTACCAAGGCTCTTCCTGTCAAAGGCTTCGATGAGTTCAAGCGTAATCTAAATCTCTCCCGAGCTTTAGATTAAGGGGGGATGCTAGCACATGTAATATGTACATGTATGTGTACGGAGTAGTACTCCGACCATACACATACAAAACCTTGTACCACCACGTAGGGGGCTCTTCCCTACTATATAACACGCAACCGATGGCCCGATAGGGCACGCATTATTCCACACAAATTGACAGTGTTAACTTGCTAGTTGACGTGGTAGGGCTCCTTGGTGGTGAGTTTGTCAAGCTCATACGTGATGTGCTAAGTGGCTCCCGAGTCCACATACCACGCTAGATCGAAGTGTTGCTGTCCACCATTAGCACTAAAGGCAACAACTGCATTGGCAGCCATAGCTATCTACTTTTCAGTGTTGCTGCCATCATTGCCAATGCTGAGGAAGCGCAGTTTAAGCGTTTGAAGCACTTGGATGCAATATGGAGAGGGATGTCACATAGTTGGCACACAATAGTGCCACACCCACTCGTAGTTTGCTTGGTACCAAGGGAGACCGGCACCTTTGGCTGGTAGGACGGCGGTGGAGATAGACGTGCATCTGGGCGGTAGGGTGGACGGAACTCACCATCGCATGGGGCACCGTAAGCAGCATGTGCTGCCGCTCAATATGGAGCTGGCGAGGAGTAGTGAGCCGCCAGATAGTAAAGCTCTCCTGCGCAGCGTGAATTCTGACGGTGCTCCGTAGCTTGAAGCTATGCAAACAGATACCGAATCGGCATCAGTGTAGTATGCAAGTTGACAACCTCATAAAGTGCATCATATTCCTTTGAAAGGCCACCGAGAATATAGTAGATAAGCTCATCGTCGCAAAGAGATTGGCCAATGCTTTTTAACTCATCAGCGAGAGCCTTCATCTTGGTAAAGTAGACTTTCATGGTCATGTCCCACTTCTTGAGTTCGGCCATCTGCTGTCGGAGTCCAGAGAAGCGCGCAAAGGAGGTGGCGGCGAAAGCGCCGGCCAGGGTCTCCCACGCATCCCGTGCTGTACTGGCAAACATCATCATGCCGGCGACGCTTTTAGTCATGGAGGAGACAAACCGGAGAGGAGGGCTTGGTCTTGTTGAACCCAGTGTTGATAGGCTGGATTTGGCAGCACTAGCAACACTTGTTTGGGCCTGGAAAACCGATGGCCTGCACTCAACGACAAGACAAGACGACACATCTACAGACCACGCTAGCCTACTATATAAGGAACCACACTGATCTGAAATACGCACGAGATTCCGAGAGCGGCCATTTGGAGCTCAGGCTTCATGGTGGCCAAATTTTAAGCCTCTAAAATTTTAAATTTGGATGCTTTAAAAAAATTGAAAAAAAATATCTAGTCGTAGCTAATGTTATACTCTATCATTGTGTAATTTTTTGGTCAAAATACGCTATATTTTGGGCTCAGCAAAAATAACAAATTAAGGTTTTGGAGTCTATGAACAGTGATGAACAGTAGACTGGAAACATGGTTTTGTCTTTTTGTGAGATTTTGTTAATTTTACTGAGCCCAAAATACAACATATTTTGATCTGAAAATTTGCACAATAATAAAGTGCAACATTGGCTAAGTCTACGTATTTTTAATTTTTTTTGAAACATCTAAATTTGAATTTTTAAAGCTTCAAAGAAGGAAAACTTAAAAAAGGCTCACTGGAGCCCGAGCTCCATCTTGAGTTTTTGCTACGTTCCCCTATTGTTGTCGAGCCATAGTTTGAGTCAGACATTTGTAATCTTGATTGCGAAAAGTTGCTTTGGCCCCCAATGCTCTTGCCAAGTGGATCCATCTTTTACCGCTGCTTCTTTCAGTCCATCCATCCATCTGTCTGTATGCTTCAAACATGGATACAGCTTCCGACTAGTATATGAGTATGTATATCACCAGCTTCTTTGTACTATTTCTCTGTGAATTGCATTACATGACTAGCAACAAACTATGCCGACAGCGAAGTGGACGCGTAGCTGCCTTCGCTTACCATGTGCAGTGTGGTTTGTATTGTAGTGTCACTCATAGGCATATAGGGCTGCAGAGCTCGTAGCTGTTTTGTTGCACAGTGAAACGCATGGGCATATATGACTCCAACACTCGTCTCCGTCAAATCCATCTTCTTCCTCCTTTAGCCCTGCTTGACTCCGTGATTTATCTCTTGCCCCTCTCGGCGCCAGCAAGCTCATAGCCATGTCCGATGCATCGTCTTCCTTGATGCAAGCAATCACTCATCCCCTTCCTCTGATTCGCTGTCCTATATGTGGGCGAGCAGAAGCTCTTGTCGCACATATGTTGTTCGTCGAGCTGGGAAAAATTAGGGCCGACTCTTTTACAAAGTGCACCAAAACGGTAAGCTTTTCTAATCGATTACAATATCAACAACTGTGAATCGCAAATGTTCCTTTTTTGTCATCTTTAATTCTTTATCAGCGTGCGCCCGAGGTTGCAACTTCCGGGAGTGGCACAAGCTTTACGCCAAAGGCCATCAACCGCATGCAGCATCAGCGATGAGCAGTATGTCAAGGCTATGTTGTTCCATGATTCCATCTCCACCGCCTCTCATTCCATCCGAGCTTTCGCGGATTGACATTGGTTTTAACCAGCCCCTGTAGATGATCGTAGCTGTCATTTGCTGCCTGAATCTCTTCGCGGCCCTGCTCATCCCGATGCACATGAACTAAAGCTCTTCAGAAGTCAATGATGGCATCGCCCCATGCTCGTCCCATGTGTCAACTAGGGGATTTTATTTTTTGCCCCTCTTTACTTAGTACTTCTATGAATTGCCCTCATTTACTTTGTCCTCTATTTTTTGCCACTCTTTTCTTTGCCAATTAATAATTTGCCCCCTGACAGGATGGGCCCACATGCAATGACCAATATAGCCCTCATACCTGTTCGACCTGAATGGATCCAATCTAGATCTCTGTTCGTTCTTCTTCCTGGTTTGTTTCAGACTTTCAGTAGAGTAGTCAGGCTCACACCAAACAGAACGGTGGTGCTAACTTTCACGGTAACAGCCGCCCAAATCGGAGGAGAAGCTCGGAGGTGTCGAACACTTAGGGTCAGTGGCAAGTGACGGAGGTGTGGCGGAGGTGTAGCGCCGGGCGGCAAGCTGCATGGCTAGGTACGCAGGGGGCAGCTTCTAGTGGCGAAGGTGCAGCGGCGAGCAGCAAGTGCCGGCGGAAACTACGCGAGCTGGGCAGTGGCAAGCGTCGGGGCCGGCGGCTAAGCTAGGGTTCTTCCCGTTCCCATTCTAAACAGGGGAGAAAGGGCTTAATTAAGGCCTTGTTCAGTTGTTCCCAACCCAACCGGTATTGGGCCGCAATCCCCGTCTAGCCGGGATCCGACTCGCCCGGGTGTAATCCCGACCTATTCTTATAACTCGTTCGGTTAAACCCGTCCGGGGTTGCATCCCACCCGATTTCCCCCGAAATCCCCCGTTCCACCGGGTTTTGGAAACTCTAGCCTTGACCCGTGGATAGCATCCCGAGCCACGCGAGCGAAACGACACGAGCGAACCTCCTCTCTCGCGACATCGGCGGCGGCGACGGAGGTGACGGCGGTGGCTATAGGGGAGACGGCGGCCGCTGAACTAGAGAAGAGGAGCTCATCGCGTTCCTCATCGTTGACTCCGCCACGGACTCCTTCCCCACCACCGATGGCCGCGCATCCAATTGGAGGAAAGGAGCTCGAGATCTCCGGCGACCCTCCCTTCCCCACCCCCAACGGCGGCTGCTAGAAGGCATGCCCGTCTCCTCCTTCTCATCACCTTCCCCTCCGTTACCTTGTTCATGTTCGTGCGATCTGGGAGATGATATTGACATGGTAGGATCAGATCTTGACGTGGTAGGATCAGATCTTGACGTGGTAGGACCTGATCTTGCTTGTCCTTGTCGCTTGCGTTGGAGAAATGGCCTCTGCTTGCTGTATTGTTCGTGTACTCGCAGGATCAGAACAGCTCCGTTGAATCAGGTAATTGTCTTCGGATCACTTAATTCAGTAATATCAGTTATATATTATCAGCGCAATCTCGTCTGGAATTGTTGTCCTTTGTCTTTTCGTTCGTTAGTAGTGGTGTGCAAATGGAAGACAGTTGATCTCTAAGCTTGTATCGTAGTCAGGCTATGCATTCTGAATTTTGGCTTCAGATATCTCCGTGGGCTATGTCTGGTATGCCAGCTGTAGAGCGATCTCACACTCTCATCGTGAAACTGGCAGTTTTGAAAATGAACACCCATGCCGACTCGCTGAGAACTGATATGAGCCTTACATATTTAGTAACGCGTAACCTTATGCATCTCTTTGACTCCCCTGTTAATAACTGTAACTTGAGTTCATCCGGTGTATGGAGGGCAAGGAAGTGATCCGAAATGGAACGAAACCTTTGTGTTCAGTCTCCGAAAACACAACAGAACTCATCATCAAGCTCCTCGACAGCGACAATGGCACGAACAGCGACAATGGCTCGAACGATGACAGTGTTGGTGAAGCAACGTAAGTCGAGTTAGAGTGGAATCTTAGTTTTGTCGGCCTGAGCCAGCCACTTTTATTTAGTTTCAGTTTCTATTTATGATTGTGGTGAATCCAGATTGGTCCTATACTAGTGGTTACTAGTTGAATGCCCGTGCGTTGCCACGGCTCACTAATTTTTTTACCGCAAATATAAACAAAATGTGCATGCAAAATTGAAGTTCATAGAAGAAGATACTCATATAATGTTCCAAAATATAAAATTTATTTAACTGTAGTTCAAAAATATATAATTGAACATTGTATGCATCAAAGCAATAACCCAACAATTAAAATTTATCTAAAACTACATTGTTTTGTCTCAAAATTAAAGGACTATGTTAAATAAGGGTGGTCATCTTCTCTTCTTGCTAGAAAACAAAGACATTGTAGCTAGGTCTCCAGGCATCACACATTAGGCACGACTGAAGCTTCTTGAACTCGACGATGACCATGTCAGATGTAAATAACGTCTTGACCACCGTACAACATGCTCCAGGCAACATCTCATAAAATAGCACTACCTTCTCTTGTCTACTTCCCTAGATCATTCATTGTTTTCTCCCATTAGAATGAGCAAGGACAAGTTGAGTTTTCAAAATCCAATTACTTTCGAGATGTTAGTTTAGCAGTGACAGACAAGCTCGGGAAAGGCACATCAGAGTGGTATACTTAGATGAAAACATTATTTAGATCTAAGTTGCTTACCGTTTCTTCTTTCTATGCTCCCAACAAATAATTCAGGTCCCTGAAATATGAGCATGGAATGCTTTGCATCAAGTAGATATTTGGTAATACATAAAGAGACTGAAACTACCTGGGAAAACATCTGGTAAAAGAGCCACTACCTTCTCTTGCCTACTCCCCTAGATCATTCTTTTTTTTCTGCTTTTGGACTGCGCAAGGACAAGTTGAGTTTTCAACAGTGTGATGCATTTTATTTTCAAGATGTTCAGTTCATTTGAAGAGACTAAGCAAGGTCAGGAAAGGCACATACTCTTTTCAGGGTGCATAGATGCACAATCTTCAATAGATGTGACACTGAAATGAAGAGGGAGTCTTTCTTCGTATAAACCTCACGGTCCCAACAGAAAAAATAGTATATATACTAAAATAGAGACATTTGCTTAGGAAATTTTGTCACAAGTCATAGCAGGAAACAATAAACAAATTATGTAATCCAGACATAGAGCACGATGCAAAAGCACACTTCAATATGAGACAGATGCGCACACGCACAGTTGCAAGTCATTTGCCCCAAGCTGACTTTGCAAGATATTTGCCCCAACCATGCTGCAAAAGCACACTTTGGTCTTCTGCATATGACAGACGTATACTCCCATTTTTTACCGAGCCGGTGAGCCCTCTGAATATAGCTTGTTTATGTAGAGACCAATGTAGCCTATTACTTGTACCACTATGCCTTTGACTTTTTCGAATGAGAACCATCAATTTTTTTGGGTTTCTTTGGGTTCATCCCTGAAATATGGACTTGTACAAACCGGAATGCTATTATGTGGAAATTGTACAAGGGAGCAAAGGATTGGCTTATATTCAAATTACATGGACAATTTACAGAGATTGAACTACACAAACTACAAACTAAATTACTTACGGAGGCCAACTCCAGCAACAGTCTGTGTGCAACCAACAACGTCCCTCCAATCTAGAGCCATCAAACTACACCAAAATCATCCCAAACAATCAATTGTGAGAGGGAAATATACCATTTTGATCGGCTCGCTTAAATGCCTATTCCAACACAACTAAGCCATCTCGAGGCCTCGAAACAAAACCCCTCCCCCTTGGAGTCCTCCGCCGCCACCGACGACGTAGGGAGAAGCGCACGTTAAGCAGTCAAAATGGAATCAGTGTACCACAAAAGCTGGAGCATAAAGCCTAAACTTAGAAGGTGGAATTTAATTATGAGGGCGCAAGCAGTGCATCTACAAACTATAGATCGTGATAATATAATGCATCTCATTTTACAGTTAAGACCGGACTGAGCTTGAAAGCACGTTTCTGTACGCCTACCTGGGGGAATCAGGAAGTGCAACCCAATAGTACTTTGAACAGCCTTATTCAAAAGCGGTGGACTCCTTGGAGAAGAAGGAAGATCTGCTTCTAGAGATGATGAGGATCTACTGAACTGGCCCTCGACTCCACATCCTCGGCCAGACCGTGTGGATGCAGGTGACATGCAGCTTGACCCCGGATCCACTGGAAGCTGGTGCCACTAACTACATCGGCCTGGAGATAAAAAATCTTATGTTTATGACTCTGATTGCAGCGAATCGCTTGATTGTTGCGATTGATACTCACCGTATCTAAAGCAAACTGATGCTAACAAATAGCAGCCAATTGCACAACTCATCACTTAAATCAGAAAATTGAAAGACCACACATTAGTCACACGTGCATCGATCACATTTGCAAAAATCAGAAAATACAAAGATTAGTCGAGAAGGATCGTTGCCTTGACAGTCAGCTTCAAGGCAGAATTGGACGAGTTGTGCTTGAGTGATCACCCGGCCAGCTGCGGAGTTGATGGCCCTCCTCCGCGGTGTCACAGAGGCCATCCCGCTCGGCCCCGGCGGTTCTCCACCTTCTCCTCCACAGCAGCGTGGTTCCCCTCCTCTGTAGCGGCGCAGCTCGAACGACGAATGGAGACAGGGACGGATGTGTGCGTTCAATCCCAGTCCATGGAATCAGGGGCGCGTATGTGGTGGGATTAGAAAAGATCATTAATTAGCCTTTGAAATACCGCATGTAAGATTGATTAGCCTTTCAATACTGCCTGCAATCCGTGTGATGCGTTGAATCAGGGACGCGTATGCGGTCCTTTACTCCTTTAAAAGATCACTACGGGTTTATTGTGAGATTGATTAGCCTTTCAATACTGCCTGCAATCCCTGATTTTTTGCTAGGGGTAAATTTGGAATTGAAATGTTTTAACCAAAAGTGGCTTCACCATCACCAACTCCAATCCTATAGTAAAGATACTAGTGGTTTTCTATACCTTGCAGAAGAATGAGGCATTAGAATCAAGTAATTAGGTTATTTCTTTAGTTGCAGGCTGGCATAGATAGAGTTAGTACAAGCATCACCTTACCAGATATTTATTTGAGTGGATGCATGATTGACCTCATTAGTTTTCCAGAAAGTTTACCACTGTATGTTATAGACAGATCTATCACAAAGACAATGAAGACAATGGATACTGCCATGTAATTGGTTCACTCTGAGTGAAATACGTCCTTGATCTACAGATTGGGGTGATTGCCAACGCACTGATGATACTACAAAACTGCTATCACAAGCTGATAGCTTTAGATTCGCCATTCAGTGATTAGCTTTAGTTTGGGCAGCGTGCCTTTTTGCAGTGTCTTTTTTGTTTGTAATTTGTAATTTTTTTCTTCCAGTCTATTCTAGAGTATTAGGTGATGAAATGGGAATAATTAGATGCAGTTTAGGAAGATGAGAGCTATCGTGTCTGTGTTTATTGATAAGAATTTTGTATCTGTTTGTCTTTATCCAAGAGGCTAGAGGAAAATGATGTTGGATGGGTTGTGTACTGTTGTTCCATGATTTATATATGCATGTTTTCCCTATTCTGAAGATTTTATGTTCTCGAAACACACATGGCAAACTGTCATTTATGTTAATACAATATACCTTTTGCATTTTGTGTAGGACCTTTATGGTTTACAACATATACCGTGTTTATAATTGCCATATACTATTTGCTGCCATGTTTAGCTATGAATCTTTACATACATGTCATTTATTTGCTGCCATGTTTAGCTATGAATCTTCACATACATGTCATTGATTTGCTGCCATGTTTAGCTATGAATCTTTACAAATATGTTATATTGATTGGTCATACAATTGGTAGTGGTTCATGCTTTCCTCAATGATTGTCCTATGTTGCTGACATGTTTAGAGGCCAAGGCTCTATGCATCTTATTTGGTCATTCTTATTCAATACTTTTTTCTGACGTGGAGACCGCTCTGATGTGGCTGCGAGCCAAAATGGCATAGGAAAGGTAAGATCTTTCTCCCCTTGCTTGTGTGGTTGTTGCTGTAGCAGTACTGGCGGACATCAGTAGCATATATATTACTTTGTTCTGCAGCATTTAACTTTGTTCTGCAACATTTAACTTTGTTCTGCAGCTAATTGGAATAAATAAATATTGTATGCACTCTGTTTTGCTGCTAGTAGATCTGTTCATCTTCCTTGTCCAGTAGCTTCCTGCTTCATCTTTTGTTGTGTACTAAAAAAAATTCTAAGCCTTGTGCTTACATAATTCTCTGTAAATTATAGGCATTGAGGGGAAAGAGCTAGAGTTTTACATGAAGAAGCTCCAGAAGAAGATGGTCAAGGGTGCTGCTTCTTGGATCAATACATTCGTGTTTTAGTGCCAAAAGGCTAAATATTTATCTGCTAGATTTTGTTGTGTCCTAAATTCGACCTAATGTAATGGCCCAGAATATTCTACTCCCTCTGACCCATATTACACTTCGCTACTATGAATGTATCTAGCACTAAAATGTGTCTAGATACATCTATATTAGCGAAGAGTATTATGGATCGGAGGGAGTATCATCTTTTTATTATCCACTATTTAGGTTCCATTGTGTACTTTTAAACCACTTGCATTGTTAAAGTTATTGTCTCTTTGCTGTGTGTATGTTACTGCTGACTGCTGCTTGTTGCCTGCTGCCTGCCGCATGCCCTCGCATGTGTTGCTTGCGGCACGCTGCCAGCTGACCGCAGGGATTAACCGAATGGCAATAAGTAGGAGGGATTAGTAGTGGAACCTGCGGGGAGGGGTAGTAGGAATTCAGGTGACCATTCGGGTTCACCCAATTCCCGCCGGGGGTGGACCCCCTAGTGGATCAAACCCCACCAAACCGAACAAGGCCTAATTTGGTTCCCTTTGGTTGGATCGGCTGTGCAGCCAGGGGTAGGTTTGTCTTCCAGATTTTTGCTATATCCTTAAAAGAAAAGAAAATAATGTAAAAGGGCAAATTATCAATTGGCAAAGTAAAGAGTGACAAAAAATAGAGAACAAAGTAAATAAGGGCAATTCATAGAAGTACCAAGTAAAGAGGGGCAAAAAGTGTCAACTAGTGTTAGGTCTAGGGACAAAGTTTATCTTACTCGTTATCGTTTCTGCAGTCATCAGTTAGCGCAAGTGTTGTTTCTTCAGTCATCAGTTGGTGATGTAATGTTAGTGTGGTCGTCAGTACCTAAAGTTCCAGTTGTAAGCAGCTAGCTGGGTCTATAATCGCTCTCTAATGCTAAATCAGATCATGAAATAGATGTCTTATTTTTCTCGACAGATATGTGTCGCTCCCTGTTCTGAATGACTGGCATGCTGTCAGCAGTAATTTTATAACGCAACCTTGCACCTCTCCACTTCTACACAAACTAAGCGGTTCAAAGTCTTTCGAATAATGTACGGTCAACAAATCCAGATGGCTCATGACTACAATTTAATGACTACTAGCTAAATACCCGTGCGTTGCTACGGCTTATTTAAAAAAATTACACGTCGCACATAAATATTTAGTCTAACTCCCTCCCTATGAAACGTGTCACCCCAGTTCTTTGCGCCATAATTGCCTCCAACTTGATTGGACCATTTTTTTCTCTAGCCTCTCAACCTAATGCAACCCTCGTTTCACTGCACCTAATAGCCATCCCATCGGCGTTGCACCTAGCTTGATCTCATGTGCTAGAGCGACTTGTCAATGACGATCACCAAGGATTGGGGAGACGTGTGGATCCCAGAATGAGAACGCCGAGAGGATCATTGGCACTACTCCACTCATTTGCAATTCTCAAAGACAATAAAATATGTGCAAGTCGTGCGTTGCCACGGGCTTTTTACTTTTTATCCCGCCCGCATGTAAGCATGATGCACATCACATATTACTCGAAATACATGAAGCACGACCATTTGCTTTCAACTCCAAATGATCACTTTGTCAAATTGAAGACTCTCATCTGGGTTTTTTTCTCAATAAGGAGAAAATCATAGTGGGCACTCGTACATCCGTATTTTTGTAAATACCGCCCAGGATTTGTCAAATGAATTCATAAATTTGAATTTAATTTAGTAAAAAAAATTGAGTAAAAAAACTGACTCATGTAAAATGTTGTTCAGTACTAAAGTTTATCGTTGGTAACCGGTAAAACCGGTTTTCGCTAAAATTTTGGAAATCCTGGCCGAGGAAAAAGAGCTCCCATCACTACTTTGGATCTTGTTTTCTTTTTCTCATCCTAGATAGTTTCATGAGGCTGACTTTTACTTACCATACATATATCACGAGGCCGATTTTTTGCTCAACTAAACACACCCCATAGAAAGTAAAACATGTTCCATCCTTGGAGTGCTTTGGCAAGATGTTGGAATGGAATATAAGCAGCTCATATGTCAAATATTTCTTTAAATATTTCCTGAGTTCATTGTTCGTAATGATGTTCATAGGTGCAGAACTAAATAGAACTCTAGAAAGATGTGTGAATTCGAATAAGATATAAAAATTTGTTCCTGTATGTCTTCCATTAATCTCTTACCGTGGCTGCTACTTGTTCCTGTATGTCTTCCATTAAGTCACGGCCTTTTGTATCTCTTGTGTTGGTGGAACTCTGCCTCCACATGGTGAGTTATTGGCAGTACCATCGAAGAAGCATTTGTGCCATTCTGAAAATCAGCAGTGCAAGCATGGACACTTGGACAGTCTTGCAGTTAATCAGGAAAGAATGATTATTTCGCATCCTAGACGGCTCGACCATAAACGAATCTCTTGGTACTAAGCATTCAACCGATGTAATGCTTAAACAAAAAAAATCATCATCTAGGTGCAAACTTAGAGCAATTAGAGAGACTGCCCTTTTGCCAGCAACTCTGGTTGGGACTAAAGCATTAACAGTGGCCATTAACAGAAGAAGTCATTAACAATTGTTCAGAACTTACAAAGCGATTGCAGCGAGAGAAGCCCGTACTTAAACTTGACAGGGAGGGAGATATGTTGCTTGGAGGCAGGGACAGGAGGCGGGCGAAGAGCGGCCTGACAGAGGCATCAGCCTTGGACCAGAAGCAGGCAGCGGTGAGGCCTAGGATTAGGCCTACGGCAGTGGGGTCCTGGAGGAGGCGGAGTGAGCGTTTGCAAGATTTGCAGGTTCACAGCATACTGTAAGGAGAGCGCAGGGTGCCAGAGTTTGTGGATGGCGCCGACAAGGTAGCAATGTAGGACTGCCACTTCGCCGTGGTGCTGCTGACGTTTCCCGTCGGTCGAGCAGTGGCCAAACTCAGGGAAACGTCGTGGTCGCCAATTCCCCTATATGTTGCCGCCAATTTTTGCCGCTGATTTCCCGAGTTGTTGCCGCCGCTAGCCTCGCTGATTTCCCCAGGTCGTTTGGTCTGAGAAAGTCACTGAGTAGAGCCCTCGCATTGTCTTGGGGAGCACCATGCCCACCTTTGCCAGGAACTCAAGCAACAACACCTGAAGACGGACGGAGTCGTCCACCTCGCAGGCGGAAAGATCAGCTCCGCTCGGATCCCTGCAGCTCCGGATCGACGATGTAGGGGAATCCAGGGTCCTGGTCGTCGTAGCGCCGCCGTCCTAGCAGTCCGCGAGCACGATGTGGATCCTGGGACGAGCGCAGTGCAGATCTGGAGGGCTGCGCCATGGAGGACGGAGGGGCGGCGCCGTGAAGGAGGGAGAACGGTGGCGCCTTACGCCATGGCGACGCCGACGTGCTAGAGGCGGGGATTGGGGATCTTTTTAATTGGCACATGCAGGAAGGACTGTGGGCTGATTTCCAGTGTTTTGAGGGGTAAAACGCAAAAGTGCCGACGAACGTACCAACCAATGCACCGGTCGCATTGCCATATTATTTGTAGAGAAGATGTGTCCATCGTGAGAAATGTGGCAGAGTGACTGGCACACCACACCTGAACCCGTGTGCCTACAATGATACCTACCTCCTGCACCTGCAGTATGCACTGTTTTATACCATATGTATCAACCGTAACACTGTTTTCCACCTCCTCTTATTCATTGGAAATACATTCTGGCACAGGTATCAACGCAGAGACCAACAAATCACAGGCTCACACATGGCAAGAGCCCTTGTGCCCATGAGCACGAAATCCCCTCCCTCTTGATTGCTAGTAAGATTTTATGTATAGTTACATTAGATACATGAAAATGGTTTGTATGAGTTTTTCTGAGAAAAGTTCCTTCGCGGCGTGTAGTCCTACTCGATTCTAGATATTGTAACATAATTAGTTGTCAAAGGCATATCTTGAAGAGCACCTCTATGTCTAAACAACACTTTTGGGGAACTCGGGGAGTAGAGTCACTAGTAGAAAAACGGTCTATAGTCCAGGTTGGTAAGGGCCTTTAGTCCCGGTTGTAGCAACCGGGACTAACAAATCGGGACTAAAGGTCCCCCTCTTTAGTCCCGGTTGTGCCACAACCCGGGACTAAAGGTTCTCCACGTGGCCGCCCTGAGCGCTGCGGGCTGGAGAACCCTTTAGTCCCGGTTGGTAACACCAACCGGGACTAAAGGTCATTTTGCTATTTTTAAATATTTTTGAAAACAGTTTCAGATTGTTTTGAATTTTCCTATTTTTGGATTTTTGATTTGTTTGACAGTTTTCCCTCTAATCTCTAATCTCTAATCACCACTCCTCTAATCTCTAATCACCACCCCTATTCTCATGTCAAAGTATATACTTGTGGTCCCACTTCCCGGCCGGTCACCCATCCTCACACTGCTCCACTCTCAGCACGCTTAACTTCTCCATTCCTTCCCTACTAGCTTCCAAGACTGCGCTCGCGACTTCTTGATAATACTATGCTATGAATTGTATTAACCCTTAGACTTTGATAACATATAATTTTACTTTTTTTAATTCCAAATAATTTGAAAAATAAGCAATAATGATTAAGTAATAATGAGCATCAATAAATTTGAAGTTTTTATCATTTTCGTTTATTTTTTTTAGACGTTTTTTCTGCGCGCGGGGGGGGGGGGGGTAGGCATGAGAGGAAAATTGGGGGAGACCCTTTAGTCCGGGTTGGTAACACCAACCGGGACTAAAGGGTGAGGCTTTAGTCCCGGTTGGAGACACCAACCGGGACTAAAGGTCACTAACCCATTAGTCCCGGTTCGTATTTCCAACCGGGACTAAAGGTCCCGTTTGAACCGGGACAAAAGATTCTTGGCCCACATAGTCTTTTGAACCGGGACTAATGCTCACATTAGTCCCGGATCAAAACACAACCGGGACTAAAACTCAAATTTGCCCTGGACATTAGGCCTGTTTTCTACTAGTGAGTAGAGCCATTGTCTATTCGCACCTGTTACATCAGAACATTTTTTTCTTTAAAATGAACCATCAGTTTAACTTAGAGAACCAAACTTATTTATTAAAACATACTCGTTAATAACAACAACAAGGAGAATATTTGTCCCAAACAGAACATCGTTAGAGCATCTCCAGCAGTGGCGCTAAATTGCAGCTCGGCAAAAGTGTGATGCAGCGCGCTGTGCTGTAAAATAACGCGTCCTCCGTCGGAGGCTCTAAATTGTAACGCGCGCGGCTCAACGAAATTTGTGCCTTTACTAGGCGCAAGCGCTGCAAAATACAGCGCGCGCTACCAGCGCAAACCAAAAACACAACAAGAACTATCACAAAGAAGATCAAAATGGACCAAATATTCATACATAAATGGCTCTAAAAATTCTCGAATCACCTAAA
This sequence comes from Dactylis glomerata, assembly GCA_007115705.1. NCBI lineage: Eukaryota > Viridiplantae > Streptophyta > Magnoliopsida > Poales > Poaceae > Dactylis > Dactylis glomerata. Next base: position 5,963,575 of record QXEO01000382.1, read on the forward strand.
TAACATAGTTCAACCACTGACAAGGGTGTAGATAATAGAGCCCATCAGTTAAAGTACCCCTGAGGCCCGTTAAGCTAGGCCCAATTGTAATACTAGTCTATGTATGAGTTCATGTCGTATGTCGATATTGTAATCTGTATCGGACCCCTCCCGATCCTTGAGACCTGGCCACCTATATATAGGGGCCAGGAGAGGACGGTAAGGGACGGATTGAGAGCAAGCCAAGTTTATTCTTACGGTTACTTTCAATACGCACCTTGTTTGACTGAGTTTACCTTCGAGTTCATCCGACGCCCTACTCCCCCGATTCTAAGTCCTTCATCTAGGACATTTGTCGAGTTAATCATCGTCAATTAGCGCCGGCCGTGGGGACTCTGGGCGTTGGAATCATGAATTCGACGGCTTTTTCGCTTTTAGCCAACAGCAGTCTGGAAGTCGACGAAAATCAAGAGATCGAGTTGACAATCGGAAGTCTAAGCTTCTATGTTGGACCTTCGGGTTCAACTTGTCTTTCGGATCCGGCGAAATCGGGTCCGTCGACAAACAAAACCAAGACAATCGCCAAGTCTGGGTCATCTGTGGGCTCTTCTAGCGAGGCAAACTCGCCGGTCAGTCCAGCAGCAACAGAAAATCTGCAAAAGAAACTCGAGGAATTCGACGAAACTCGGGGAGAGCCCGACGTGGAAGTAACAATGGATAAGCCACACGACAGTTCAAGGGATTTCGCCAGCAGAAGCAGCGGCGTCTCCAGAAGCATACACCAGTTATGCGTCATTATCACTGAAGCAGCAGAAGAAAATAATCACGCAGACAACGAAGAGGTCGACATGCAAGTTGACAAATTAAGGAGCAACGGCAAGAAGGAGAAGGAGAAAGTCCACGTCTCCACCGGAGAGTGGAGAATGATCATGTCGGCCATTAACCACGGGACAGATGTACCCGCAAATTCGAGAAGAGAAGTTCTAATGGGATATCAATATGCACTGCACCAGCGCAGAAGGAAGTTGAGGGAGGAAAAAGATATGTTTATGAGAAGCCAAGACAATAACAGTGCATCAAGTGGAGAATATTGGGATGAATATAGCGATGCATCAGAGTCCAGCATAGAAAGGCGCAGAAACCCGAAGCACAGCAGGAGGACAACAGCATGGACAAGAGAATAAAATGACATAGTTCATCCACAAAATGACATAGTTCACCTCAATGACATAGTTCAACCACAAATGACATAGTTCATCCACAAAATCACATAGTTCACCTCAATGACATAGTTCAAACACAAATTAGACTCATCAACATACACACATCATCATCATCACTTGTCAACATCCTCCATTCCACCGCCACCTCCATATTGAGCATCTTCATCGGAGTCTTGGACGATGGTGTTGCCGCTTGAATCTCCATATGCTTCATTGGTAGAAGGAGATGGATCAACCAAAGAGGCCATGTACCCTCCCGGCGGTGCTCCCATGCCACCCATGCCACCTTGCCCACTCATCCCACCCATGCTTCTAAGACCCATGCCTCCATAGCATCCAAATCCTCCCGGCGGTGCTCCAATGCCTCCATAGCCTCCCTCTTGTGCTCCCATGCCTCCATAGCCTCCCGCTTGTGCTCCCATGCCTCCGTAGCCCACCGGTGGTGCTCCATAGCCTCCCATACCTCCGTAGCCCACCGGTGGTGCTCCATAGCCTCCCATGCCTCCCATGCCTCCAAAGCTTCCATAGCCTCCCATGCCTCCGTAGCCTCCAAGTGGTGCTCCATGGCCTTCCACGCCTCCATAGCCTCCCGGTGCACTCATTCCTTCATTTTGGGCCTTCATGAGGTTTGCCAACTTTCTTTATTTGTCCAACACTTTGTCGCGAGCAAGGTTGATGTACTCCTTTTGCCTCACATCCATGTTTGAGGTGTCCATGAAAAAGAGCTTCCTCTCTTCGTCCAATAAGTGTTGATGCTCCTCATTGGCCATCTTCTTCTCCTCCATTGCCATCCTCCTCTCCTCGGCGGCTGCCAACCTCTCCTCCATTGCCATCCTCCTCGCCTTGGCTTGTCCACATTGTATTCCACTCTTTCCTTAGCCATCTTCTCCATAGCTTTTGTTATGTCATCATCACCGGCCTTCTTCCCCTTCAATTCTTTGGCGGCCTTCCTTCCAAGCACCGGCCTTTTGGTAACCGAGTGAGGAGTGGAGCTTCTCTTTCTATCATCACCAATTGAATCATCATCATCAATGATGGTTGCCGCCGCGGTTGCTTGTTGCGCCAAGAATGTTGGCACATCCACCCTTCCACGGTTCTTCCACTTCTCCTCATTTCCGAGCACGTCATAGCAATGGTGCAAGGTAAATGGCTTGGTGAGGATTTTCTTGCCCTTCTTGGTCTTCTTCCCCTCATCTCGGTACATGCCTTGACCCATGGTATTCTACATTGTGAATAAAGTAGAGCATATGCACATGTCAACAAAATATGGAAAGAAAACATAGAACATATGCAAAGAAAGCATATGCACATATCAACAAACTATGCAAAGAAAACTCACCCTATCAACATCATTGGTGCCACTTGGGTTGATATCATCAATCGTCTTTTGCACACTTGCCTACCTTGAACAATTGCCGTTGATGACCGACCATCGGGACCGAAGAGAGCGGTTGGTGCGACGAACTCCACTTTTGTTGTTGGAATCAAAGTACTCCTTCATTCTTATCCAATATGTGTCTCTACTTTGGTCGGTGCCAACCGACAGATCCATCCCAATCTTCAACCAAGTCTTACAAAGCAACACATCCTCATCAACGGTGTAGTTTGCCTTCCTCCCGGCTGGCGCTTCCACCATGCCCTCGCCTTCCTCATCCACCTCCTCATACTCCTCATCCACCTCCTCATCCACCAAGTTTTCATCTACATTTTGCGTTTGAGCAAAAGATGAACCGGCAACCTCCATAGTCTCCAAGAAACTTTCATCATCAACGCTACAATGGATGCACATATCACAATCCCAGAAAAACATTCATATGTATCTCAAAAAACAACAAAAAAGAGATATTTTACCTTGTTGCCATTTCATCGAGCACGTTGCGCGCGGCGACGGCGGCCGCGGATGGCGTCGCCCGTCGAGTAGCCGATGGAGGCGGAGCGGAGGTGGGTGGCGCTTGGGGGACCGGTGCAGCCTGCGCGCGATGAGCCGCGACGCTGTTCCTCGGCGCCTTGGGTTTGGGAGCCGCCGCCGCGCCGTGCTTTGTGGCCATGCTTTTCCCCTTCGGTGGCACGATGGGCGGTAGCGCTGCGCCGGGTGCTTGTTTGCGGCGGTATGAAGAGGGCGCGAGTGGCGGCCGACCCCACGGCGGTGTTCCCGGCGCCACCGCTAGGGTTTGGCGCGGTCGGTGGCGGGATTGCGCCAGCGCCAGCGCCGACAGTGGGAGGACGGAGTAGGGAGGGATTGGAGGGGTGCCGGAGGAGCCGTCCATCACTAGAGTTGCGTCGGTGGCCGCGCGGAGGGGGAAGGCGGAGTGGAGAGGTCGCGCGCGCGGGTGAATTTTCTGAGCGGTTGCGTGTTCCCGCGCGAGCGAAGAGATAGCGCGGCGCTGTAGTTGGAGCCAGAAATATGAGGCGCGAGATAACACAAAATTCCGCGCCACGCTATATTTTTGCAGCGCGCATCAAAACCGCGCCTCCGCTGGAGGAGTTTACAGCGCGCGGTAAAAAAATAGTTATTATAGCGCTGCGCTATTTTAGCGCCAGTGCTGGAGATGCTCTTAGTATATATAGACAACTGTACAAGTAGTACGTCACTTGGACTGAAAATGCATTCAAGCTATATATATTTTTCAAGCTATATATATATATGTACAACCATATTAGCCAAAGTTTATCTTGTGAGCACTTGAGAAGTGTTTTCCTGCTCCGACCATCTCGCCAGCTGGATCATACGGACCCCGGACCTTATAGCCGGTGCTGGTTGCCATCTTCGGTGAGCGAAAGCACGCAATCCAAGACGAGATAACCGACCAGAAACCAAATTTCTTACCGTCACCCATGAGCGACCTAGTATATGTATCAGTAAGTGCAGAGACCAGGGTAATCGATCCCCATTTCGGGAAAGAGAGCAAACTCGTAGTGTAAGAGCATCTCTAGCCGTCCCCCCGACTCGCCCCCTGGCGGCCGTTTTTTACATCCGGACGGCGGTATTCGGCCCAGTCGCGCCCCCGGTTTCTCGTTTTCCCCCGGATTTGGGCCTTAATCCATCCGGCGAGCCCAGGCCATCCCCGGTCCCCCGGGGCGCGCTCGGGGACTCCGGACGAGAGAAAAGCGGGAACGGGCCCGCTCTGTCGTCAAGAGAACACGCAAACCCTACAATCTGGACGCAATTCCCCCTCTCCCTCCCGTCGTGATGATAAGCTTGGCTCCTTGATGATTATCTACAGTGGTTACTCTTATTTTTAGCTGCCAGTTGTATTTCTGTCCTTTTGGGTTTCCATTGTGTTATTTGCAGGTAACTAAAGAAGAAGAAAAGAGAAGAAAAGAATGAAGACTTTTAGTTGTAGGTAGGGGTGAAAACGGAACGGATTATTTCCGACCGACCGACCGAAGGCTTACGGAACGCAAAAACGGATTTGGTCGGATAGTTGGCGGATACGGTCACGGATACGGCTAGTGATTAACGGATACGGAAAAGGATATGGTTTTACTAATATCCGACCGTATCCGAAGATATACCATATTTCACGGTTATATCCGGACAATATCCGACAAAATATCCGGCAATGAGTTTTTGAGTACGTGACTACAGAGAGAAGATAAAAGAGGGTTATACATTTTGTCTTATGGTATACAAACACCACCATGCAAGGCACAAGCTAGTTTTATATGAATATATATTTATGTTTGTAGAAAAATTACAAGCTAATTTTACTTTATTATCAATGATAGATCCGACAAAATGTTTATCCGCAACCAAACCGTATTCGCTCCATATTCGGTCTGTATTCATTACCAATAGACTCCGATTCCGTATTCGTATCCGCACACTATCCGCTCCGATTCTGAATCCGAAAATGATATGGTAACGAATATGGTTTTACTAGTATCTGTCCGTATCCGCTCCGTTTTCACCCCTAGTTGTAGGAATTAATTTACTTGTCTCCTTTTATTCATTTTTGTAATATTCCTTTTTATTCAATCCAATATTGTAATTATTCTTTTTATTCTCAGAATTTTGTAAAGACATTGTATCTTTTGGTGATGATTAATAAAGTTCAAGTTTTCCTTCTTATTAAATATTTATCCTTTCTAAATGTGCCTTTTGAATTCAAATTCAAATTTCATAATTTAAAGTCAAGTTTGAATTCATAACTTATACTTAGGGTTTTAGTTATTCAATTTCATTCCTTCCCCACAAACAAGTGGTCAAAAGAGGTCATGTCGAATTCTTTCGCACTTCGAGAGTATACCATTCCCCCTCGAAGAGAGACTCGATCCCTCTTAGGTTTTAGTGATAAAAGAGTGAAAAAATCCTGTAATTTCAGATGATATGCACAAAATCCCTCTATTCTACCCCGGAGTTGTCCAACGTGCTGGGATGTTACAGACTTCCCCCCTTAACAAAAACTTCATCCCGAAGTTTGGGGTAAGGTGTACCTGAAGAATTCTGGATAGGTTGTCCTTAGATCTTCTTCCTTCTGCTAAGTTGCTTCTCTTTCCGGGTGATGTTTCCAACGTACTTTGCAATACTTGATGGCTCAGTTACGGAGTTGCTTCCAATTTTCTGCCAGAATCTTCGACGGTTCTTCAACATATGTCAAATCAGCTTGCAGTTCAACCTCTTTGTAGGATATGGTTTCTTCTGGTGGCTTCATACACTTGCGAAGTTGAGAAGCATGAAACACATTATGGACCTTAGATAGTTCCTTCGGCAATTCCAACTCAAAGGCTACTCCCTGATACGTCCATTTTGCATCACTATTTTGTATCATAATTTACTGTTATTCATTGATATATTTCATACTTAGAGATGATACTTATGTTATTTCCTCTATTTTTACATGTTTGATGATCATTGGAGGATTTGCTGCCGGAGTCAGGATTCTGCTGGAAAAGGACCATCAAGACACCATATTTCGAAAGATCGGGAAAATTCTAGAAAAATACCAGAAAATTATATTTTACCGAAAGACTCAGGAAGCCAGAAGGAGGAGTCAAGAGGAGCCACGGGGTAGGCTCACACGTAGGGGGCGCGGCCTGGCCCCTGGCCGCGCTGGCCTACTGTGTGGCCACCCTGGCCCACTTCAGGTCTCGCCCCTTCGCGTATTTCATCGTCCCCGAAAACCTAAGTCAAGGGGGGGCTCAGAGATAGACACCGCCGCCTCTGCGGGGCGGAGAACACCAGAGAGAGAAAAGCTCTCCGGCAGGCAGGAATCTGCCGGGGAAATTCCTTCCAGGAGAGGGGAGATCGTCGCCATTGTCATCACCATCACACCGGACTTCATCGGGATAATCATCATCATCTCCATCACCAGCAGCTTCATCTCCACCATCAACACGCCATCCCGCTGTAACATCTTGAGTTGGATCTTATTAAATTCTTAGGGGAAACTTTCCCGGTGTTGATTACTCTTGTAGTTGATGCTATTTAGTGGAACTGTTGAATTAAGGTTTATGTTCAGATTGTTATTTACCATTATTTCACCTCTGATCATGATCCATATGATGTCTTGTGAGTAGTTCGTTTAGTTCTTGAGGACATGGGAGAAGTCAAGATGTTAGTAGTGAATTATTGTTGAGTAATATTTACTGGTTTGATATTTATTTGTTGTGGTGTTATTTCACTAATGGTGTCATGTGAACGTCGACTACATGATACTTCACCATTTATGGGCCTAGTGAGATGCATTGTGTATTTGGCTACCAATTGTGGGGTTGCTGGAGTGACAGAAACCTAAACATCCGTTGGGAAACCATTGCACCAGGGAGCGTAGGATCTTAGAGTTTAAGGCTGTGGTTAGATTTATCTTAATTACTTTCTTGTATTTGCGGATGCTTGCAAGGGGTATAATCACAAGTGTGTATTTATCCTAGTAAGGGTAGTGCGCTAGCACAGTCTCACCCCATAACACTTATCAAACCAATAAAAATTATTTAGCGGCATGAAGCGAAAGCTCTTGACAGAAACTCCCATGTGTCCTCGAGAACGTTTGGTTATTATAAGTTACACAACCGGCTTGTCCTTTGCTAAAGAAAGGATTGGGCCACTTGCTGTAATTATTACTACTATCTTTTCTTTACTCGCACATTATTTATTTGCATTACCAAACACCCCTGAAAACCCGTTTGCTAGTATTTACAGTGAAACCTTGATCAAAACCACTAGTCAACACCTTCTGCTCCTCGTTGGGTTTGACACTCTTATTTATCGAAAGTACTACGATACACCCCCTATACTTGTGGGTCATCAAGACTATTTTCTGGCGCCGTTGCCAGGGAGTGAAGCGCTATTGAAGAGTGGATTTGGTAAAGGTAACCATCGTTGTGAGTATTGTTTTTATTTCTGTCTTTTATTTTTATTTTATTTTGCTATGGAGAATTCTCCATTTGGTTTCCTATTTGGGAACACTTCTACCACTGCTGCACATGTGGATGAACCACCACCACCACCACCTGCTGAATTAGATCCTTTTAAAATACCTATGAAAATTGTTGAGCGTGTTATGGATAACTGCTATTCAGGGGATGGAACTGTCCATCCGGGTGATCACTTACTATTTATACATGAATTATGCGAGTTGTTCAAGTGTGCAGGTATTTCACCGAGCCAGGTCAAGAGGAAGCTATTCTCTTTATCATTGAAAGGCAGAGCTGAGGAGTGGTATCGGCTGCTCAAAGATGGTCCATCTATTGCATGGGAGGAAATTGTGCCTCTCTTTTATTCCAAGTTTTATCCTCCAAGTGAAATTCATAAAGATCGTAATCTGATATATAACTTTTGGCCTCATGATGGAGAAAGTATTGCCCAAGCGTGGGGGAGACTGAAGTTACTAATGCTCAAATGCCCCATTAATGAGCTCCCCAATAATATTGTTATTGATAATTTTTATGCGAGGCTTACTCTTCCTGATAAGGATTATTTGGATGCTTCTTGTTTTGGATCATTTACTCATATGAAAGAAGATGCTAAGTGGAAACTTCTTGACCGTATCCAAGAGAATGCTGAAGGATGGGAAAACGACAAAGGTAGGAAGTCAGGTATAAACTATGATTATGAATGCATTAAAACTTTTATGGGAACCGATGACTTTCATAGTGTTAGCATTGCTTATGGTCTTGATTCTCAAATACTTGCTAATTGTCTTAAGGCTTTTGCCTCTTATCTTGATGTTCCAAAGAAAGACTGGAACAAATATCATGCACCTTATAAAGATTCCATTAGTCATATTCCTGCTGCAGCTACTGAAGTTTGTACTGTTGATAGCATTGTGCCTAAACCTTATTTTGAGAAGACACCTTTCCCTGCTAAGGTAAAAAAGTATTCTACTTTGGTAAGTGTGTCTAATAAAAGTACTAAGAAAGCTATAGAGCCTGATGAGCAAATTACTATTAAGTCTCCTGTAGCTATATTGAAGAACCTTGTTACTAAAGATGTAGGGGATGAATATATTCTCTTTTGTGAAGATGCTTCTAACATTCTCTCACATCCTAAAAGGCATAGGAAAACAAGTGTTCCTGTTATTTCTGTTAGGATTGGAGATCATTGCTATTATGGTTTATGTGATATTGGTGCTAGTGCAAGTGCTATTCCTTTAGATCTTTACAAAGAAATTATGCATGAGATTGGTGCTTGTGAACTTAAAGATATTGATGTGGTTGTTCAGCTTGCTAACAGAGAGACTGTTTGGCCTCTTGGTATTGTTCGAGATGTGGAAGTTCTTTGCGGTAAGACTAAATACCCCACTGATTTTCTAGTACTTGGTAAGGAGGCTAGTAAAATTTGTCCTATTATTTTTGGTAGACCCGTTTTGAATACTTGTGGCGCTGTGATAGACTGTAAGAAGGAGAAATTTTTCACTAAGTTTAATGGAGAGTCTTATGAGTTTCATTTTTCTAAGTTTGCTAAGACTTCTTATGTAAATGAAACGCCTAATAAAAAAATTCGAGTTGAACAGCTTGCTTCTATTGCTCTTTCTCCTAATAATGCTTTGCAGCAATTCATGGAAGAACATGAAAGTGATGTTTTCAGTAAGGAAAGAGAAGATATTGACAACATTTTCCGTCGTCAACAATCGTTGATCAAGCACAATTTACCTGTGGAGGATCTTGGTACCACTTTGCCGCCTAAGGAAGATCCTGTTTTTGAATTAAAACCCTTGCCTGATAATCTTAAATATGCCTATATAGATGATAAGAAAATATATCCTATTATTATCAGTTCTAAACTTTTAGGAAAGGAAGAAGAAAGGTTATTGGAGATATTGAGGAAACACCGAGGAGCTATGGGATATACTCTTGATGATTTAAAAGGGATTTGCCCCACTTTATGTCAGCATGCTATTAATATGGAGAAAGACGCGAAGCCGGTTGTGGAGCATCAACGCCGCTTAATTCCCAAGATGAAGGATGTGGTAAGAAATGAGGTATTAAAGCTCCTTGATGCTGGTATTATTTATCCTATTGCTGATAGTAGATGGGTTAGTCCTGTTCATTGTGTTCCTAAGAAAGGAGGTATGACTGTCGTACCTAATGAGAATAATGAGCTTATTCCTCAGAGGGTAGTAGTTGGTTATAGGATGTGCATTGACTATAGAAAAGTAAACAAAGTTACTAAGAAAGATCATTATCCTTTACCGTTTATAGATCAGATGTTAGAGAGGTTGTCTAAGAAGACTCATTTTTGTTTTCTTGATGGTTATTCTGGTTTCTCTCAGATTGCTGTTAAAAAGGAAGATCAAGAGAAAACCACTTTTACTTGTCCTTATGGAACTTATGCTTATAGACGTATGCCGTTTGGTTTATGCAATGCTCCTGCTACTTTTCAAAGATGCATGTCTGCTATTTTTCATGGTTTTTCTGAGGAAATTGTGGAGGTCTTCATGGATGATTTTTCCGTCTATGGAACTTCTTTTGATAACTATTTGCACAACCTTGATAAAGTTTTGCAGAGGTGCGAAGAAACTAACCTTGTTCTTAATTGGGAGAAATGCCACTTTATGGTGAATGAAGGAATTGTCCTTGGACATAAAATTTCTGAAAGTGGTTTTGAAGTTGACAGAGCAAAAGTGGAAGCAATTGAGAAAATACCCTGTCCCAGAGATGTTAAAGGTATTCGTAGTATTCCTGGTCATGCTGGTTTCTATAGGAGGTTTATTAAAGATTCCTCTTTAATCTTCTTCAAAAAGATGTACCATTTGTCTTTGATGATGATTGTAAGGAAGCTTTTGAAACTCTTAAGAAGGCTTTAACTACTGCTCCTATTGTTCAACCACCTGATTGGAATTTACCCTTTGAAATTATGTGTGATGCTAGTGATTTTGCTGTTGGTGCTATTCTTGGACAGTGCGTAGACAATAAGTTGAATGTTATTCATTATGCTAGTAAGACTCTTGATGCTGTTCAGAAGAATTATGCTACCACCGAGAAAGAGTTTCTTGCTGTTGTTTTTGCATGTGATAAGTTTAGATCTTATATTGTTGATTCTAAAGTTACTATTCATACTGATCACGCTGCTATTAGATATCTTATGACTAAGAAGGATGCTAAGCCTAGGCTTATTAGATGGGTGTTTCTTTTACAAGAATTTGATTTGCATATCGTAGATAGGAAAGGTGCTGAAAATCCTGTGGCTGACAACTTGTCTAGATTGGAAAACATTTCTTTTGATCCTATTCCTGTTAATGATAGTTTTCCAAATGAACAATTAGCTTCTATAAACGTAGCTTCGCGAGACCTTCCTTGGTATGCTGATTATGCTAACTTTATTGTTTTCAAGTATTTGCCTCCAACTTTTACAGCTCAGCAAAGAAGAAAATTCTTCTATGATTTGAGGCATTACTTTTGGGATGACCCACATTTATATAAAGAAGGAGTTGATGGTATTATGCAAAGATGTGTACCGGAATATGAGCAACAAGAGATATTAAGAAAATGCCATGGCAGTGCTTATGGAGGGCATCATGCTGGGGATAGAACCGCACAAAAGGTTCTACAATCAGGTTTTTATTGGCCAACCCTCTTTAAAGATGCTAGAAGGTATGTTTTATCTTGTGATGAATGTCAAAGAGTAGGTAATATTTCTAGACGAAATGAAATGCCTATGAGTTACACTCTTGTTATTGAACCATTTGATTGTTGGGGATTTGACTTTATGGGTCCTTTTCCTCCTTCACAAGGCTATACTCACATACTTGTTGCTGTTGATTATGTTACTAAGTGGGTAGAAGCCATACCTACAAAGAGTGCCGATGGTGAGACCTCGTTAAAAATGCTTAAAGATGTTATTTTTCCTAGGTTTGGTGTGTGCCTAGATATCTTATGACTGATGGAGGTTCTCATTTTATTCATGGTGGATTTAGAAAAACTCTTGCTAGATATGATGTTAATCATAGAATTGCTTCTGCTTATCATCCCCAAACTAGTGGGCAGGTAGAGCTTTCAAATAGAGAGATTAAGACTATCTTGCAGAAGACTGTCAATAGATCTAGGAAAAATTGGGCTAGCAAGTTAAACGATGCTTTATGGGCTTATAGAACTGCTTATAAGAACCCCATGGGCATGTCTCCTTATAAGATGGTTTACGGAAAAGTGTGTCACTTGCCTTTAGAATTAGAACACAAAGTTTTTTGGGCAGTGAAAGAGCTTAATAGAGACTTTAAACTTGCCGGTAAGAAAAGGTTACTTGATTTGAGTTCCCTAGATGAGTGGAGAAATGAAGCTTACGAGAATGCCAGACTTTTCAAAGAGAAAGTCAAACAATGGCATGATAAGAGAATTCTTAAGAGAGAGTTTCATGTTGGTGAGAAAGTTCTATTGTATAGGTCTTGTCTCAGATTTTTTGCAGGAAAATTACTCTCAAAATGGGAAGGACCATATGTTATTGTGGAAGTATACCGCTCAGGTGCAATAAAGATTGCTTCATTGAAAGATGACACTACACAAGTGGTGAATGGACAAAGACTCAAGCATTACATTGCTGGAGATTCTTATAATGAAGATGTTGATGTAATTGAAACAGTTTCTCCAGAAGAATTCATCCAAGACAATTTGCAGGTACCTGCAGAGTTCATTTTCGAATAGGTAACAGTTCTAGTTAGAAAAGTTTCGCGTTGAACTCTTCCTTTAATATTTTTGCTATTTTTACTAAATATGAAAAATCACGAGACGAAAATGGGCAGGAAAAGGAGTCCGGGTGCTCCTCACACACAGGGGGCCACGCCGCCCTGGTGTGAGGACACCTCGGAACTCGTTTCCGTCCCGGTTTCCTCCTGTGATTTCCCCTCGATGTTTTATTTTCGCCTATATAACCCCCCGGAGTACCCGAGGTCTGTATATCGTTTTCTCGTCGTGTTTTTGTTTCGAGCTGTTTCTGTCAGGAGTTGATCTTAGTTTTGAGAGCACCATGGCTTCCTCGAGCAGCGACAAGGAGAAGGCACCTCCGGAAGATAACCACCAAGACCTTCAGCCGAAGGAAGAAGTTGAAAGTGAGGCCGAGGAAGAAGATCAAAGTTCACGCACGAGCACCATGATCGCAAGCATTGGGGTCTTGACAAGTCATGACAAGTTCAAGAGGAGTGGACGTATAAGAACCGGAGGGGGTGTGCCGCGTCACATTTCAGCTCCACGGACATCTCCGTCAGGCAACAACCCTTTCCATACTCTAATACATGAACATCAGTTTCAAAAGGTGCCTAGATCATGATTGCCCTCTGGTTGGGATATAGATCATTCTAATAGTGCAGGGAAAGGAAGTTCCAAGAGTGAAGAAGGATGGGGAAATAACTCCAAGAGCTGGGATTCTCTGGCTAACAGGTTCATGAACCGTATTGAGCACAATTCAGAGATGATTCGTAACCTCAGTCACAAGATCGATGACTTGAAAGATTTGATTGAGAAGCTCATTAAAGACTCTCCGCCACCGCCAAAGGAGTAATTCATCATCGGTATAGGCATCCCCTTGGCTTGTTCCAAGCTTGGGGGAGTGCCGCGGTATCACATCATCACCTTTTTACTCATTTACTTTTCAAGTAGAGTCATATCATGAATAGAGAAATTATCTTATAGAATAGTTTGCAATGTGGAAGTACCCTCCTAGTTGGTTATCTATGTATCCAATGGTGTGAGTTGCGGTAATGAAATATTAATGAGAAGTTTTATCGTTTACTTTCCGCATACTTTATTTTAGTTTGCAATCTCTCTCTTATACGACTAGTCTTGTTGATTAGTATTGGTATCACTTTGGGAGCATGAGTAAATTTAGTTGGTTTTGGCAAACTTAGCTTGGTCAGTAGCAACATTACCTTGAGGTTTGAGTAGAAAAGAAGAAAGAAGTGCTTGTAGCTACATCACTTCAGTTTTCCCTTCATGTTTGGCTTATAAGCAATATTATTCTTAAAAGTTAAAACCGTTGTACCTTCAAGGAAGTTTGCATGATTGTTCCTATTATATGTATGTATGTTTGTTTCATGCAACTCTTATGTTTGCTACCCAGCCTTGCTAGCCAAAAACCTGTACTGAGAGGGAATACTTCTCGTGCATCCAATTCCCAAAAGCCAAGTCATTTCCAAAGAGTCCACTATAAATCCCTATGCATGGTATTTTAAGCCATTCCAAGTAAATTTTCATGTGCTACCTTTCAAAAACCTTCAAATACTTCTCATTTTGTGCCACTGTTTTTAGCTCATGAGGACGTAGTGGATGGGTTTGTTATCTTCCATACTAAATTAAGTACCCCTCGACTAGGCAGCTTCATCTGCTCGTCATTAATTTTGCAAGGGAGCTGGTCAGACCATTATAATCTCAAAAAGAAAAGAAAAAAGAGCACTCCTCCATGGTATGTGAAAGTTGGTTGGCACCCGATGGAATCGGTTAGCCATGGTTTGAGAAAGGAAAAGGTGGGGAGGAGTGCAAAGCTATAAAAGAGCACCATTGTGCCAATTAATCTAACATCTCGGAACCGCTCTCACTTGTTTAGTATGGAAGATATCAAGAACTCCGTTGCTAGTCATTGACAAAAGCAACCACCTCTCAAAATAACTTTTTACCTCTGTTTTACAAATGAAAAGCTCTAGCACATGTTTAATCCTGCTTCCCTCTGCGAAGGGCCTGTCTTTTACTTTCATGTTGAGTCAACCTATTCCCTTCTCTCTCAAGCAAGCATTTGAGTTGTTATGTTTCACTCATTCATATGTTGATCCGTTTAATCATGTTTACTATCTTCTTTTGATAAGTACAATGCTTTTGTCTGAAGGAATATATCTTTGAAAGCTTTTCTATGAATATAAAAAGTTTGTTTTGTTGAGCATATGGTTTTTGCTATACTAGCTCTGTTTTAAAAGGCTTTGTTCAAAAGAAAGAATAGCTTGTTCATCACTCTCTGACCAAGAACTAAGGTTTGCCATCGCCAATTATAGTTTACCTTGTGCATCCTTATATGTGATTACCTTTTACTTATTGCAAGTCTATATCTTATAAAGGGAAGTTGCTGTCTATTATAATTTGTGCCTTGGTAAATGTGATGCTTCTTGTCCGTATTTTGATTATCGACACTTCACTCCATAAACCTGTGGTCATGTTTACCGAGTTTAGTTTTCGCTTGGGGACAAGCGAGGTCTAAGCTTGGGGGGTTGATACGTCCATTTTGCATCACTATTTTGTATCATAATTTACTGTTATTCATTAATATATTTCATACTTAGAGATGATACTTATGTTATTTCCTCTATTTTTACATGTTTGATGATCATTGGAGGATTTGCAGCCGGAGTCAGGATTCTGCTGGAAAAGGACCGTTAAGATACCATATTTTGGAAGATTAGGAAAATTCCAAAAAAATACCAGAAAATTGTATTTTGCCGAAAGACTCGGGAAGCCAGAAGGAGGAGTCGAGAGGAGCCAGGGGGTAGGCTCACACGTAGGGGGCGCGGCCTGGCCCCTAGCCGCGCCGGCCTACTGTGTGGCCACCCTGGCCCACTTCAGGTCTCGCCCCTTCACGTATTTTATCGTCCCCGAAAACCTAAGTCAAGGGGGGGGCTCAGAGATAGACACTGCCGCCTCTGCGGGGCGGAGAACACCAGAGAGAGAAAAGCTCTCCGGCAGGCAGGAATCTGCCGGGGAAATTCCTTCCCGGAGAGGGGAGATCGTCGTCATCATCATCACCATCGCACCAGACTTCATCGGGATCATCATCATCATCATCTCCATCACCAACACCTTCATCTCCACCATCACCACGCCATCCCGCTATAACATCTTGAGTTGGATCTTGTTAAATTCTTAGGGGAAACTTTCCCGATGTTGATTACTCTTGTAGTTGATGCTATTGAGTGGAACCATTGAATTAAGGTTTATGTTCAGATTGTTATTTACCATTATTTCACCTCTGATCATGATCCATATGATGTCTTGTGAGTCATTCGTTTAGTTCTTGAGGACATGGGAGAAGTCAAGATGTTAGTAGTGAATTATTGTTGAGTAATATTTACTGGTTTGATATTTATTTGTTGTGGTGTTATTTCACTAGTGGTGTCATGTGAATGTCGACTACATGATACTTCACCATTTATGGGCCTAGTGAGATGCATTGTGTATTTAGCTACCAATTGTGGGGTTGCTGGAGTGACAGAAACCTAAACCTCCGTTGGGAAACCATTGCACCAGGGAGCGTAGGATCTTAGAGTTTAAGGCTATGGTTAGATTTATCTTAATTACTTTCTTGTATTTGCGGATGCTTGCAAGGGGTATAATCACAAGTGTGTATTTATCCTAGTAAGGGTAGTGCGCTAGCACAGGTTCACCCCCATAACACTTATCAAACCAATAAAGATTATTTAGCAGCATGAAGCGAAAGCTCTTGACAGAAACTCCCGTGTGTCCTCGAGAATGTTTGGTTATTATAAGTTACACAACCGGCTTGTCCTTTGCTAAAGAAAAGATTGGGCCAATTGCTGCAATTATTACTACTGTCTTTTGTTTACTCGCACTTTATTTATTTGCATTACCAAACACCCCTGAAAACCCGTTTGCTAGTATTTACAGTGAAACCTTGATCAAAACCACTAGTCAACACCTTCTACTCCTCGTTTGGTTCGACACTCTTATTTATCGAAAGTACTACGATACACCCCCTATACTTGTGGGTCATCACTCCCTGACTTTGACTTAGAATCTTGAAAGGTCCAGTTTATCTTGGGCTAAGTTTTCCCTTAACTCCAAAACAATGTACTCCCTTCATGGGACTAACCCTTAGATAAACCATGTCCCCAACTTGCGGTTCCCATGTCCTTCTCTTGGAATCTGCATAGCTTTTCTGTCGACTTTGAGTAATCTTCAACCGGTCTCGAATAATATCAATGACATGTTTTTTCTCCTTGACATAGTCCGGATGAAAGTCCTTACTGGCTCCCGGTTCATACCAGCAATTAGTTGATCGACACTTCCTTCCGTAGAGTATTTCAAATGGTGCCATTTGTATACTAGTTTGGTAACTGTTGTTATATGAGAATTCTGCCAGTGGTAAGTGTTCTTCCCACGATCCTCTAAAATCCAATGCACATGCTCTGAGCATATCCTCCAAAATCTGATAGGTCCTTTCAGTTTGACCTCCTGTCTGTGCTAAAGTCTAGCCTGGATCCTAAAGCTTCATGTAATTGCCTCCAGAAAGCTGAAGTGAATACGGACCCTCTATCCGATATTATTGTTTTCGGCACCCCATGCTTGCTCACAATCTCTTGAACATATAGATTTACCAGTTTTTCTCCGGAATCCTTCTGATTGACAGCTAAGAAATGAACACTTTTAGTCAATCTGTCCATGATTACCCAGATCATATCTTTCTTCTTAGGTGTCAGTGGTAAACCTGTAATAAAGTCCATTCCAATTTCTTCCGACTTCCACTCTAGAATATTCAACGGTTGCATAAGTCCAGCGGGACTTTGATGTTCCGCCTTCACTCTTTGACAAGTAAGGCATTCACACACAAACTTGGCTATCTCCCGCTTCATGTTGTTCCACCAGAATAGCTCTTTAAGATCCATGTACATTTGGTACTCCCCGGATGTATTCAGTATGGGGTTTCATGTGACTCCTTGAGTATTAATTCCTTGATTTCAGGTATGTCCAGCACACATATTCTATTATGAAACCAAAGTGAATTAAAATCACCTAAGCGGAATTTCGATGGTCTACCCTCTTCAATTCTGCGAATCTCTTCGGCAATGAATGCATCTTCACCTTGTCATCGAAATATCTTATATTTGAGATCACTTTGTCGTTCTTTCATCACCTTCATGGTAGATAAACTACCCAGAGATTGCACTTCAAAACATTGAATTTCTAGTCTTTCCAAATCCATAAGCAATTCCTTAGGAAGTTCTCAGCACAATGGTTGAGTGTGCGTGCTATTTTTGCTCAAAGCATCGGCTACCACATTAGCCTTCCCCGATGTATAGTTGATGGTCAAATCATAATCCTTGATCAATTCTAACCATCTTCATTGCCTGGTGGCGTGGTATTGAATAGTGCCAGAGAACTTGTTGGCGTGTAGTTGATGAAGTAAATGACCGGCCAGTTGGAAACCCCAAGAGAAGGTTTGATGAATATAGCAGCAAGTTTTCCCTCAGTTACGAAACCAAGGTATGTCAATCCAGTAGGAAAAAGCCAAACTCCAGAAGGTGATGCTTGCTAGCTTCGCGACAGCTCCGGACAATTTATAAGGCGCCTCATCCAGTGCTTTGCTTTGCCAGCTGCAACGCGGAACCTGCACACAACACAACCAAATACTTTGTTCCCAACTTACGATGAGGTTGTCAATCTCACCGGTTTGCTATAAACAAAGAAATGAGCGTATCGAGTGGAAAGCAATAATAGTATGCGAATAAAGTAAACAGTGTGAGTAAAGTAAACAGGTGATAGCAATATAAAGGAAATAGGACCGGGGTCCATAGTTCACTAGTGGTGTCTCTCCATAAGATAAAATAACACATGCTAGGTAAACAAATTACAGTTGGGCAATTGATAGAATAAAGACAACGTGCATACGTCAAGAGGATCACTATGAGATTTACTCTGGGCATTACAACAAGATACATAGACCGCCATCCAACTGCATCTATGACTAATAATCCACTTATGGCAAATCAATCTGAGAACTCCACAAGTATTAAGTTGCGAACAACAGAAGACTGCATTAAGCAAAGTGTGTAATGTAAACAAAGCATATACCCTTGGACATATGAATGTTGTTTTCTCCCTAGTGGCAACAGCACATCTACAACCTTAGAGGTTTCTGTCACTCCCCCAGATTAAATAGAGGCATGAACCCAACTATCGAGCATAAATACCCCCTCTTGGAGTCACTAGTATCTACTCGGCCAAGATAGCTACTAACAACGGAGAGCATGCAAGATCATAAACAACATAGAGATAACATAAGATAATATTCAGCACATCAACTCAATCATAACACCAATATTCATCAGATCCCAACAAACACAACATGTAGAATTACATAACGGTGATCTCAATCATGTAAAGCAGCTCTAGAGATCTAAACATGAAGCACATGGTGGAGAAGACAACCATCTAGCTACTGCTATGGACCCATAGTCCAAGGTAGACTACTCACTCATCGCGTCGGAGGCAAGCATGGTGATGAAGAAGACCTCCGGTGGCAATTCCCCTCTCCGGCAGGGTGCCGGGAAGAGCTTCTGGACCCTCCCGATCTCGGGTCGACGACGGCGGTGGATCGCGATGTATTCTGGAAAAGTGATCGGGTTCTTAGGTTTTTCCTATCGGGGGGTCTTTATAGGCGAAGGGGCATCGTCTGAAGTGGACTGAGGTGGTCTCACACATAGGGGGCGCGGCCAGGGACTGGGCCGCACCACCCTGTTGTGTGGGCCCCTCGTGGCCCCACTCCATCTCCTCTTCGGTTCTCTGGAAGCTTCGGTAAATTTTTGGATGTTTGGCTTTTGTTTCGTCCAATTCCGAGAATATTTCCTGTGTAACTTTTCTGAAACACAAAAACAACAGAAAACTGGGAACTGGCACTGTGGCATCTTGTTAATAGATTAGTTCCGGAAAATGCATAAAAATGCCACGAAGTGTAATGAAACACTAAGCAAATGGTGTAAAAACAAGCATGGAGCATCAAAAATTATAGATACGTTTGAGACGTATCAGCATCCCCAAGCTTAACTCCTGCTCGTCCTCGAGTAGGTAAGTGATAACCAAAGAAATAATTTTTGAGGTGACATGCACCTACACAATCTTGATCATCTATGTAAGCGTTGTGCGCTGGGATCAAAAGAACTTAAAACATGGGCATGAAAGATATAATCTTGATAGAAGAAACTTCGCAACCATGTTATAACATGAAAAAGAACACAAACGAAAGATCTTGAAAATGAAACAATGAAAGTCAAACATGTGTTCAAATCATATGGAAAAACATACAAATGGTTTTCAGCTTGTCCTTCATGAGAGAGCAAAACATAAATGCATAGGACACCTTCAAGTTTAAGAGGGCGACTAGATACAAATAATTTAAGAACAAGTGAAACCAACATCATGAATCAATCAATGAAAACTTTGGGACAATGCACATTATACTCAGAATGACAACTATGCTCTCTTAGACGGTGCATAAAGGTAGAAGGTGGAGACTCAACATAAAAAGTAAAAGAAAGGCCCTTCGCGGAGGGAAGCAGTGATTAAACATGTGCTAGAGCTTTTTATTTGTAAAACAGAGAGATAAAAATTGAGTTTTGAGAGGTGGTTGTTTCATGTCAACGACTGGCAATGGGGTCTTACTATCTTCCATAATAAACAAGTGAGAGCGGTTCCGAGTTCTTTGAAAATTTGGCACATTGGTGCTCTTTTATAAAGCTTTGGCACTCCTCCCCACCTTTTTCCTTTCTCAAACCATGGCTAACCGATTCCATCGGGTGCCCACCAACATTCACATACCATGGAGGAGTGCCTTTTTTTCTTTTAGAATTAGATTGCAATGGTCTGACCAGCTCCCTTGCAAAATTAATGATGAGCAGATGAAGCTGCCTAGTCGAGGGGTACTTAATTTAATATGGAAGATAGCAATTCTGACCACTACGTCCCCATGAGCTAAAAACAGTGGCACAAAATGAGAAGTAGTTGAAAGTTTTGAAAGGTAGCACATGAAAATTTACTTGGAATGGCTTGCAAATACCATGCATAGGAATTTATAGTGGACACATTGGAACAACTTGGTTTTTAGGAGTTGGATGCACGAGTAGAGCTCATACTCAGTACAAAATGAGGGCTAGCAAAAGACTGGGAGCGACCAACTAAGAGAGCAATAACGGCCATAATCATGCATAGCGACAAAGCAACATTAAAAGAAGCATAAGATGGCATCAAAAGTCAAAAACTAAATGATCATAGAGGCTTATGGTGACTTTGTATGAGTCAAACATGTGTGAGCATGCGCCAAGTCAACCCAAATAAAGCATCAAATGAGAAAACGAAATTAATGCTTCCAAATAATTAAGACAATGCATGATTTTTTCAAAGGCTCATTAAGCAATCTCAGTCATTTGAGACAAGTCATGCTATAGCAAAACCACTAAGCATACTATCAAAATGACATCAAGCATGACATGCAAAAGCCTAGGCCGCAGTCTACACAAGCTCCTTTTTGTACCACTTTTTTGCATAAAGCTTTTTCTCTTTTCCAACACCATTCGAACTTTTTTTTTGAAACAACTCTTTTGATGAAAACCAACATGGACCAGAGGTCAAAATACACCTTGATGCAAAGATATAACAAGATCTGAACAAAAATGAAGGCGAAAAACGAAAACTAAACGCAGTAGCAGAAAAAGAGAACACTCGTTGAAACGATAAGAGTGAAAAACGGAGTGTTCTTGGCAAATGAAAAGCAAAGCAAATTCTCCAAAAGGAATTTGTTGGGTTTCAACCATTATTGCAGCAAACAAAACTAAACTAAACTGAAAACTAAAAATGACTGACGCTCCAAGAAAAACGCATAATGCATGAAGCAATAAAAATATAGTGTGTTGAAAGGTGACCTAATTTTTGCCGATGATGAAGGGGTGCCTCAGGGGCATCCCCAAGCTTTGACCCTTGTACTTCTTGGATATTTCTTGGGGTGACATGGGCATCCCCAAGCTTGAGTTTTTTTCCATTCTTCAACTCATCTCATCATTCTCCAATCCCTACACTTGAAAATTTCCTTCATACAAAACTAAACACAATTCTATTAGCAACATTAGTGTAAGCATAGCAATGAATCAACCCTTTTTGCTTCAGGTTTTAACTCAAAACCACCACGTATAAAGTATATACTACTGTAGCAACTTCCCCAAAAGTTCCGTGATCAAAAGAACTCAAAAAGAAAGCGATCGAGCGGCAAACACAAATATTGGCAAAAATCTGTCAAAACAGAACAGCTAACAAAGCTCGAATTTTTAGAGGGTTTTGTGTAGCTCAAATCAAAAAGTGTATAACTAATGAAAGTTTGGATATAATCTGGGGCATATGTACAAGAAATCGTAGGTCCAAAAGATATTCTGAGAATTTTCACAAATTTTTACGGTGCAGCACCGAAATCTGTTTTAGGACAGCAACATCCCCAAATCTTACCTCACTCAAATTAGAGGCTTCTCTTGGCACAAAAACGAAATAAAAAGGATAAGGAGCGGTTATTACAGTAGTAATAACTTCCAAGACTCAAATAAAAGAAAAAGAACTGAAAGTAAAACATTGGGTTATCTCCCAAGAGTGCTTTTCTTTAACGCCTTTGAGCTAGGCGCAGAAAATGCGAATCTAGTAATATCAAGTGATGAAGCATCAAGCTCATAATTTGCTCTAAGAATAGAGTCAAAAAGTAATTTCTTCCTCTTCCTAGGGAAGTGTTCCATACCTTTCTTGAGTGGTAATTGATATTTGATGGTGCCTTCCCTCATATCAATGATGGCACCTACAGTTTGAAGAAAGGGTCTTCCCAAAATAATAGGATATGAAGCATTGCATTCAACATCCATGACAAGAAAATCAACGGGAACAAGGTTATTGTTAACCATAATAAGAACATCATTAATCATTCCCAAAGGTTTCTTCTTAGCAACATCAGCAATAGGAACATCATAATAACACTTTTCAAGAGGCGGTAAATCAAGCATGTCATAAATTTTTCTAGGCATAATAGAAATACTAGCACCTAGATCACATAAAGCATGGCAACCAAAACCATTAACATGCATATCAATGATGGGTTCCCAACCAACTTCTAACTTCTTGGGAATAGAAACTTTTTGCTTCAACTTTTCATCCCTAATTTTCATGAGAGCATTGGTAATATGCTTAGTAAAAGCAACATTTAAAGAACTAGCATTAGGAGTCAAAGCAAGCTTTTGCAAGAACAAAATAACTTCAGATATATTGCAGCCATCAACATCAAAATCATTAAAGGAAATAGAGCTATCATCTCCCGCACTCCGAAAAATTTCAGCACTCTTTTCAGAAAAAGTTTTAGCAGTTTTAGGCTTTTTAACACTAGGAGTGGGAGTTTTCTCTACACCAATCAAAGTAAGAGGATTGCTAGCATTAGGAACAACATCATTAGAGGTAGTAATGGTACATACCTTCATCTTTCTAGCCATCTCATCTTCTCTTTCCCACCTGGCATGCAATTCTACTAACATCCTAACATTTTCATCAATTCTAACTTGGATAGCATTAGCAGTGGCAAAAGGATTGTTCTCCTTCACATCATTAGGCAACACTTTTAATTTCAGAAGTTCAACATCATGAGCAAGGCTATCAACTTTAGAAGCAAGAATATCAATTTTGCCTAACTTTTCCTTAACAAACTTATTAAAAACAGTTTGCTTACCGATGAAGTCCTTGAGCATGACTTCAAGCTCGGAGGGTGCAGCCCTAGTGTTGTTGGAGGAATTACCATAAGAGTTACCATAACCATTACCATTGGTAGAAGGATACGGCCTATAATTGTTACTAGCAAAATTGTTCCTATAAGCATTGTTGTTAAAATTATTATTTCTAATGAAGTTTACATCAACATGCTCTTCTTGGGCAACCAAAGAGGCCAAAGGAACATTATTAGGATCAACATGAGTCCTATCATTAGAAAGCATAAGCATAATAGCATCAATCTTATCACTCAAGGAAGAGGTTTCCTCAACAGAATTTACCTTCTTACCTTGTGGAGCTCTCTCGGTGTGCCATTCAGAATAATTTACCATCATATTGTCGAGAAGCTTGGTTGCGGCGCCCAAGGTAAGGGACATAAAAGTGCCTCCAGCAGCTGAATCCAATAGGTTCCTTGAAGAAAAATTCTGTCCTGCATAGAAAGTTTGGACAATCATCCAAGTAGTCAGTCCACGAGTGGGGCAATTCTTTATCATAGATTTCATTCTTTCCCAAGCCTGAGCAACATGTTCATTATCAAACTGACTAAACTTCATAATATTGCTACGCAAAGCTATAATCTTAGCAGGAGGATAGTATCTACCAATAAAAGCATCCTTACACTTAGCCCAAGAATCAATACTATTTTTAGGCAAAGACAGCAACCAATCCTTAGCTTTTCCTCTCAAAGAAAAAGGAAACAACTTAAGCTTAATAATATCACTCTCTACATCCTTATATTTCTGCATCTCACATAACTCAACAAAATTGTTGAGATGAGCTGCAGCATCATCAGTACTAGCACCAGAAAATTGCTCTTTCATAACAAGGTTCAACAAAGCAGGCTTAATCTCATAAAAATTTGCAGCAGGAGCAGGTGGCGCAATAGGAGTGCAGATAAAATCACTATTATTAGTGCTAGTAACATCACACAACTTGGTGTTCTCATGAGTAGCCATTCTAGCAAAACTAAAAGCAAACAAGTAAAAACAACTATAAGGAAACTAATTTTTTTGTGTTTTTGATAAAACAAAACAAGTAAAAATAAAGTAAAGCAAAACTTAAAACAAAGTAAAGGATGTGCGTGCGAAACTCCCCTTGCAGAAGTCTTCTTTTTCCCTCGCAACGGCGCCAGAAAACTTGTTGGTGGCGCGGTATTGAATAGTGCCAGAGAACTTGTTGGCGTGTAGTTGATGAAGTAAATGACCGGCCAGTTGGAAACCCCAAGAGAAGGTTTGATGAATATAGCAGCAAGTTTTCCCTCAGTTACGAAACCAAGGTATGTCAATCCAGTAGGAAAAAGCCAAACTCCAGAAGGTGATGCTTGCTAGCTTCGCGACAGCTCCGGACAATTTATAAGGCGCCTCGTCCAATGCTTTGCTTTGCCAGCCGCAACGCGGAACCTGCACACAACACAACCAAATACTTTGTTCCCAACTTACGATGAGGTTGTCAATCTCACCGGTTTGCTGTAAACAAAGGAATGAGCGTATCGAGTGGAAAGCAATAGTAGTATGCGAGTAAAGTAAACAGTGCGAGTAAAGTAAACAGGTGATAGCAATATAAAGGAAATAGGACCGGGGTCCACAGTTCACTAGTGGTGTCTCTCCATAAGATAAAATAACACATGCTGGGTAAACAAATTACAGTTGGGCAATTGATAGAATAAAGACAACATGCATACGTCGAGAGGATCACTATGAGATTTACTTTGCGAATTACAACAAGATACATAGACCGCCATCCAACTGCATCTATGAGTAATAATCCACTTGTGGCGAATCAATCCGAGAACTCCACAAGTATTAAGTTGCGAACAACAGATAACTGCATTAAGCAAAGTGTGTAATGTAAACAAAGCATATGCCCTTGGACATATGAATGTTGTTTTCTCCCTAGTGGCAACAACACATCTACAACCTTAGAGGTTTCTGTCACTCCCCCAGATTAAATAGAGGCATGAACCCAACTATCGAGCATAAATACCCCCTCTTGGAGTCACTAGTATCTACTCGGCCAAGATAGCTACTAACAACAGAGAGCATGCAAGATCATAAACAACATAAAGATAACATAAGATAATATTCAACACATCAACTCAATCATAACACCAATATTCATCGGATCCCATCAAACACAACATGTAGAATTACATAACGGTGATCTCGATCATGTAAAGCAGCTCACAAGATCTAAACGCGAAGCACATGGTGGAGAAGACAACCATCTTGCTACTGCTATGGACCCATAGTCCAAGGTAGACTACTCACTCATCGCGCCGGAGGCAAGCATGGTGATGAAGAAGACCTCTGGTGGCAATTCCCCTCTCCGGCAGGGTGCCGGGAAGAGCTTCTGGACCCTCCCGATCTCGGGTCGATGACGGCGGCAGATCGCGATGTATTCTGGAAAAGTGATTGGGTTCTTAGGTTTTTCCCGTTGGGGGGTCTTTATAGGCGAAGGGGCATCGTCAGAAGTGGACCGAGGTGGTCTCACACATAGGGGGCGCGACCAAGGCCAGGGCCGCGCCGCCCTGTTGTGTGGGCCCCTCGTGGCCCCACTCTGTCTCCTCTTTGGTTCTCTGGAAGCTTCGGTAAATTTCTAGATGTTCGGCTTTTGTTTTGTCCAATTCTGAGAATATTTCCTGTGTAACTTTTCTGAAACACAAAAATAGCAGAAAACAGGGAACTGGCACTCACTACAACATGACCATGCCTACAGCAACGCATAAATCTGTACCTATACATCCATATAGGCGTTGCTAGCACCCCTACCAACGGATTTAGCAAGCGTTGCGTTTTGGGGCGTTGCAAGAATAAAATGCAACGCATATAGATGCGTTGGTAACCACTAGGTAGAGCGTTGCAAAGTGGCAACGGATATCGAGCAACACTTTTATCCGTTGGACCATAATGTGTATGGATTGAATAAATTGATTTTGAAATTAATATTATTTGTGGACTGGGTTGCTTAATCGGTTCAAAGATTGTTGTTTTGCTTTTGCTCAACAAGAGACTTAGATTTCATTTAACGCAAGAGGACACACACAAAACACAGAATATGAATGCACTGAACAAAAAAACACTTCAATATATTGATTATTGAAATCGCCATCCCATACATGAAAATCATCTTTTAAGTACACAGCTCTACAATCTTTCATCAGAAGATGACATTCTAACCAATCCTATACATATTCCTTCTAATGTTCTTCAGACGTCTAATGTACAAATTGATATTCCGAATAAACCATTCTTTGCTGATCTCTGGGCCTGCAAAGACAAAATTCTAATTTTAGAATCAAGGTGGGGAAAAAACAAAGTTCCTTTCTGATCTAATGAGCAGCTCAATGAACATTAACACACTTACATACAGGAAAACAATTTTATTACAGAAATTTCACAATTTCAAGAACCATAGAAATTAACCACTTAGGCATATTTGAGCATTCAGATCAGAGTAACTTAGTTATTTACAGTTTATTAGTAGACATATAATATGACTGTTAGTAGCAGTAGTAGACTACTCAAATTTCAGCAGTCACTCTCAAACTAACATACATGCTGTCCACCAGTAAAAAGAGCTTCTCAGCTATATACAGACTTATGCTGATACCTCATAAAAGAAACAACGCACAAGCCTAATTTTTTGCTGAATAAGAAGTTGGACAAATAATGGGAAGAAGGTTATTTACATAAGGCCAACCGTAACAATGGAATTATTTAGACAATAGCAAAACATAATAGAAATTGCTCGTGATTTTCATAGTTTGATAATCCTGTCCTATATGCACATATCTAAGCTTCAGTCTACATAGATTTTCTTATTTATCAAGTAGAGATAATAACAAGAGAGCAGATATTCCGCAACTAGTTGCGGGTGCACCCCATAGTTGCATGTCGCACTTTCAAATGTTGAAAAAATGTGAAATAATTCATAGACCTAAATTATGTTGTATGTTGTGCACCTAAAAAATTTCATCTCAAAATATAACAATATGTGACCCGTGCGAAAAAGAGAAAACATAAGTGAATAGTATCATGTGTTATTCACGTATCATTTGTCTTTTTTCTACAGACTACAAAATATCATATTTTTTGATGAAAAATTGTAGATGCACAAGATACAATATAATCTATATCCATGATTTATCGTATAATTTTTGGAGAATTAAAAATATGTCATGCAAAATAGGGTGCAGATGCAACTAGTTACGAATTGTCATTTCCAACAACCTAAAGATGAAAAAGTTTCTGTACCTGTAGATTGAAAAACTCATTGACATGATTGAGTAATTCCTTTTACCTGATAGAACTGCAGATGACTAGTAGAATATAAATGTAAATGAAATCAGCAACCAATATTGGTATATAGGACCGCATGTTCAGAAAAAGTGAATCAATTCCTCACACACCACATACACCCACTCTAGTGAATTAACTCTGACCTTAAATATTAAGACGAGCAGAAAGTACAAAATTAGTTGAAGAATAATACTCTAAAGCTTTCATAAGAGGCATTTAAGAAGACTCACGATGATAAAGCTTGCATACGTATAATACCTCATATATATTCAGAGTTGCAGAGAGTAGTCATGCCTTTTTCTGTCTCGTACTAAGACAAAAAAACGTATTTTGGTTTGCTGGTCTATGCAATAGAAATAGATGGCTACATATACATGTAAACAATAGTGATTGACATCTAGCAAACCAAGAGGGAAGGCATTAACTGCAGTTGATCAGACGCCAGCGGTCTGTGATGCGGCAAGGACGCCCAAACAGACTATGAATCGGTCAACATAAGAAAAAAAAGAGAACAGAATCTGGAGAAGGGGAAAAGAACAGACAAACCTAGATGGCCATTGCCACATCATTCAGTATTTCAGTGCATGGGCGATGAGCAGCCACATGACAGCAAGAGGGCAAGACGAGGCGGAGGCGCAGAGGAAAGGAGGTTTTTGTTTTCCCCGTGGTGTAATCGAGGAGGAACGGGAGGGGCGCTGCATCCGGCGCGTGGAGATCGACCAGATCGATTGCTGCGCGGAGGGTAGCCTCGTGAGCGACAAAGCCCACCCCATCGAGAGCAGCCGCCGGGGATTGACTTGATGTGGAAAAGACTGCGTATGTTGGCTACAGAGGCGCGGGGGGGGAGGGGGGGGGGGGGGGGGGGTAGGGAGGTGGGGGAGGTGGACCCTAGATACATATGCCAATGGCGTTGCAAGCTATGTGTTGCGGTACGGCTAATCGTGTTATAGTAACTATGGCATCCTGTTAATAGGTTAGTTCCGGAAAATGCATAAAAATGCCACGAAGTGTAACAAAACACTAAGCAAATGGTGTAAAAACAAGCATGGAGCATCAAAAATTATAGATATGTTTGAGAGGTATCATTGCCTCATGTTCAATTCCTTCTGAGTGAAGAAGTATTTGAGACTCTTGTGATCTGTATGAAGTTCACACTTAGCTCCATAAAGGAAATGTCTCCATCCTTTCAGTGCAAACACCACGGCTGCTAACTTAAGATCATGTGTCGGATAGTTAACTTCATGTGGTCGTAATTGCCTCAACCCATAAGCTATCACCTTCATATCTTGCATCAATACACACCCAAGTCCGTTCTTGGATGCATCACAATATACCGTGTAATCCTTCCCGGTTTCGGGTACGGCTAACACAGGTATTGTGGTTAACTTCTCCTCGAGTGTTTGGAAACTTGCCTCACATTCTTCTGACCAAACAAATGGTGTATTCTTCCAGAGCAACTTTGTCATTGGTCCTGCAATCTTGGAGAACCCTTCAATAAACCTTCAATAAACCTTCTATAGTACCCTGCCATCCCCAAAAATCCTCTAATCTGCTTGACATTCTTCGATGCCTCCCATTCCAGAACAGATGCTACTTTGCTCGGATTCACTGCTATGCCTTCTTTACTAATCACATTCCCAAGGAACTCCACTTGGTCCAGCCAAAATTCACACTTACTGAACTTCATGTACAATTGATGTTCCCGTAGAATCTGTAGAGCAATCCTCAAGTGTTTGGCATGTTCTTCCTTGTCTTTAGAGTAGATCAAAATATCATCTATGAATACTATCACAAACTTGTCCAAGTAAGGCATAAAGATCTTATTCATGAGGTTCATGAAAATTGCCGGTGCATTTGTCAATCCAAAAGGTATGGCTAAATATTCATGGTGTCCGTACCTGGACACAAAGGCTGTCTTCGGAACGTCTTCCTTTTTTATCTTAATTTGGTGGTATCCTGACCGAAGATCTATCTTGGAAAATACTCCTGCTCCCTGACTTGATCAAATAAGTCCTAAATTCTGGGAAACGGATACTTGTTCTTGATAGTAACATTATTGAGGTTTTTGTAGTCTCCGCATATTCTACGTCCTCCATCCCTCTTATCTACAAATATCACTGGTGTACCCCAAGGTGAAATACTTTCTTGAATGAACCCTTTCTATTCTAATTCATCCAGGTGTTCCTTTAACTCTACTAACTCCTTGGGTCCCATATTGTATGGTGCCTGAGCTATTGGTGTTGTCCCCGGAATTAAGTCAATGGTGAACTCAATTTCTTTGTCTGGTGGCATTCCTGGTAATTCCTGAGGAAACACATCTTGGAATTCATTGACCACTGGAATATCTTTGAGTT
This sequence comes from Dactylis glomerata, assembly GCA_007115705.1. Lineage (NCBI taxonomy): Eukaryota > Viridiplantae > Streptophyta > Magnoliopsida > Poales > Poaceae > Dactylis > Dactylis glomerata. The sequence continues at coordinate 5,993,356 of QXEO01000382.1, forward strand.
TAGCTTCTTTCAAAGCATTTAGCTGCAATTGCACTACAATATATATGTGCATGTCGGTCACCTTGATAAACTATCCTTCCTCCTCCTGGGCTTCTAAGTGACACAGTTTTTTTTTTGCGATCAATCTGAGCTCCATTCTCCTCTAACCAATCCATTCCAAGGATCACAGCCATATCCTTCATAGGAATGAGAAAGAGATCGACAAGATAAACACAATCGCGGATCATAATGACCTACTCTTGCTTGAGGTGTGTGACTAAAATCGTTCCCCTCGCAGATAATACAGTGATGGGATATTCTAACTTATTGCAAGGAATCCCATAAAGGTCAACAAACTCTTGCAAAATTAAAGAAGTAGTTGCACCAGTATCAAAAAGTACTTTACCGGGATGAGATAGGATTTGAAACGTACCTATCACAGTCTTATCAGAGTCATTGACTTCCTCCAAGTTGGTGCAATTTAGTTTCCCGAATGGTCGGGACCTTGCTGCGTGGTTGATGTGGGAGCAGATTGTCCTTGTGCGTGGTGGATAACTAGCCCGTTGGGAACCCCAAGAGGAAGGTATAATGAGTATAGCAGCTAGTTTTCCCTCAGTTTAAGAAACCAAGGTTTATCGATCAGGAGAGGAGAGACAAACGACTGAAGGTGATGCGGAACCTGCACACACACAAACAAATACTTTGTTCCCAACTTGCGATGAGGTTGTCAATCTCACCGGTTTGCTTGAAACAAAGGTTATGAGTGTATCGAGTGGAAAATAATATAGTATGCGAGTAAAGTAAACAGTGCAAGTAAAGTAAACAGGTGATAGCAATATGATGTAAATAGGACCGGGGTCCACAGTTCACTAGTGGTGTCTCTCCATAGATAAAATAACACATGCTGGGTAAACAAATTACAGTTGGGCAATTGATAGAATAAAGATAAACGTGATATGTCAAGAAGATCACTATGAGATTTACTCTGGGCATTACAACAAAATACATAGACCGCCATCCAACTGCATCTATGACTAATAATCCACTTGTGGTGAATCAATCTGAGAACTCCACAAGTATTAAGTTGCGAACAACAGATAATTGCATTAAGCAAAGTATGTAATGTAAACAAAGCATATGCCCTTGAGCATATGAATGTTGTTTTCTCCCTAGTAGCAATAGCACATCTACCACCTTAGAGGTTTCCGTCACTCCCCCAGGTGAAATAGAGGCATGAACCCACTATCGAGCATAAATACCCCCTCTTGGAGTCACTAGCAACTACTCGGCCAAGATAGCTACTAACAACGGAGAGCATGCAAGATCATAAACAACATAGAGATAACAAAAGATATAATTCAGTACAGCAACTTAATCATAAACACCAATATTCATCGGATCCCAACAAACCAAACATGTAGAATTACATAACGGTGATCTCAATCATGTAGGGCAGCTCATGAGATCTAAACATGAAGCACATGGTGGAGAAGACAACCATCTAGCTACTGCTATGGACCCATAGTCCAAGGTAGACTACTCACTCATCGCTCCAGAGGCAAGCATGGCGATGAAGAAGACCTCCGGTGGCGACTCCCCTCTCCGGCAGGGTGCCGGGAAGAGCTTCTGGACCCTCCCGATCTTCGGGTCGACGGTGGCGGCGGATCGCGATGTGTTCTAGAAAATTGATAGGGTACTTAGATTTTTTCCGTCGGGGGGTCTTTATAGGCGAAGGGGCGTCGTCAGAGGAGGAGCCAGGCGCCCTCACGCGGGGCCCGCATGGCCAGGGGCCTGGCCGCGCCACCCCTGCGTGTGGGGCCCTGGTGGCCCCCCTCCGACTCTCCTTCGGATCTCTGGAAGCTTCCAGGTAAAATAAGACTTCAGGAACTTGTTTCGTCCAATTCCGAGAATATTTCCTGTGTATCACTTCTGAAACACAAAAACAGCAGAAAACTGGAAACTGGCACTGTGGCAACTCGTTAATAGGTTAGTTCCGGAAAATGCATAAAAGTGCCACGAAGTGTAACGAAACAATAGGCAAATGGTGTAAAAACAAGCATGGAGCATCAAAAATTATAGATACGTTGGAGACGTATCAGACCTCTTTCCAGAACCGTTGCCTCCTGGATTCCCACCTCTATTGGGTCCGCCTCCATTTGTTTCCTTCCCCAAGTGGCTTTGTTTGGACATTGATTCTTCATGTGCCCTTCTTGATTGCATCCAACGCAAATAATCTTGGGCTTCTGACACTCATTGGAGTAATGTCCCTTGGCCCCACAAGAACAACAAATAACTCCACTCCGAGGATTTCCTCCTCCAGACCTAGGGAGTTTTCCCCGATTCTGCTGTCGTGGTTTGAAGCTAAGATCCGTTGATGGTTTATTAAGTGGAAACCTCCTAGGCTCCAGTTTGGCCTTCTTCCGTCGCTCCTCGTGAACTTGCTTGAAGTCATCTTCCATGGTGATCGATGCGTCAACAAGTTCCTAAAAATCCGCTGCCTTCAACATCCTTAGTTGCATCTTTGCGAGTGGGTGCAAACCTCTCATGAACCATTTCTTCCTCTTCTCATCGGTGTTCACTGCATCTGAAGCATAGAGTGACAGAAGAGTAAAATCCTTGGCATACCTCATAATGGTCTTGTCCTTCTGTTCGGTTATCAAACTCCCTTCTCTTTAATTCCATGATGCTTTCGGGCACATTCGCCTCCCTGAACTTCTTTTTGAATTCATCCCAGGTGAATACCCTTCCTGGAGGATGTATTGCCACAATATTGTCCCACCATGCTGCCACTGGTCCACATAACAGATGCGTGGCATATCTAATCTTCTCACCATCGCTGTAGTTCACGGTGTTGAGCTTCCTCTTAGTGTCCAACAACCAGTCTTCAGCGTCCATTAGCTCCTGTGCTAATGCAAATGGAATTGGTCTTGTATTCAGAAAGTCTGCCAGTGAGACTCCATGCACTCCTTCATTCCGACCATCTCGGTTACGATCCATCACGTCCTGCATCATCTTGGTCTGCCATTCAATGAGCATTCACTGCCGTTCATCTGCCAGTCTCATGTATTGAGCAAAATCTTGTTGCGTAAGAAATGGTGGTAGTGGTGGTAATGGTTCCCTTGCCACTGCATTAGCTGCCTCCTTGGCCTCAGTTTCCATCCTCTATTGTTCAGATTCTTCACCAACTACCGTCGCCATTTTATCCCCCTAACCCTGTTACATCAAGCGAAACTCATAGTTACACCATGCTCATGCTTTCTGAGCTCAACTTCATGCACAGAGTTAGTCACACAATAAAATCCAAATAAAACATAGCCAAATCACACCAAACATATACCATATATATACATGGGTAAAAGCAACATAGTGTTACATAGCTTATCGTCCCACTACAACATATTAAGCACGTAGAGACGCTAAATTTAAAGGCTAAAGACGATATATTTCATCTCTAGAGAACTGTAAAGCCGCTTTTATAAAGCATCGTTGGATCGTCTTCTTATGCACCGTCTCAATGATATAAAGACGCATGCGAAGCGTGTCTACATATATAAAGACGTTTCAAAGAGACGCTCCAAAGCATATCTACACATGTAAAGATGATTTGATAGATACGCTTTTGTAACGTCTCTACTCATATAGACACGTCATATATGCGTCGCAACCAAGATTAGAGATGTTTTTTCTATGTACAGATTATAGTCTTAAATACATAAGTTCATACATAATATGTATACATGAGGTATACCCATTTTATACAATTATGTATATACGTATATATGACAGCATGTACATACGTCATTTTAATTGTCCATTTAATAAAGCGTCTCAACACATGTTGGTATAACTGAATTTTTTTTTTGAAATTTAAGTGGAAACTGATATTTATATTATATCTAGATTCATGCACTCACTTATCGATCGTACAAGACTATACTATTATAAGCAGCGAACACTCAGAATTGTACAAGAAATTAGAATAAGTGCAATATATTAAATAAAATTTAGAATTGAATCAAATATTATATTTATAATATGCGGATACATCAAGAAAGATCGTGAACAGCTAAAGTAATAAAATATATCCTATATATCATTAATTTTCTTTCTAAACTAATAGTAAATCCCTTCATAGTTTTGTTGAGGCAGAAACTAATGCTTTATCCTCTCCACCTTCATCCAGTTCAAACTCGTTTAGCTCCAGAATTAACCTGAAAAGTAAATCATGTTGAAGGTGAGGAAATTTATGGAATAAGCTAGTAAATGGGGCTGATGAAAAGTTTGTTTGATAAAATAAAAATATGAATCTAAGACTAATCTTGCATGAAAATATCTACTATCCATAGCTACAACCTGCATCCTTTTGCCCGTTGGCATCTAATGTCTAGGAAACTTGACGTTGCATGACTTATGTATTGACAATATCTCTAGAATCAGAAAGTGTATTTAAATATGCCTTATGTACTTCTGTTGCGGGGTAGCAATTCCATGATCAACCTTTGAAATTGACAGTAGCTATCTACTTTGAACCCAACTTTTTAAACTTATGTTCACAACAGTTCTAGTTGGTTCTTTAAATGCACGATGACATGTACCAAAATATGTTGGGGGGCATAGACTGCCCAACTGGCTACAAAAACCCCAAATTGGACGAAGAGAGATGATATGGAGGCAACTTGATTTTTCAGACCTACATTGTTCCAGCGAGTACAAGGATAATGCACTGATTAATAGTCATTCGTGTGTTCGTAACTGAGAACATGCAAGTACAAGTTTGGAAAATTAATTAAAAGCTAAAGTCTCTACTCTTAACATAGTGGGACAGAAGTACTAAAACAAAATATTTGCAGCTTTCAGTTTTCCCCTTTGGAAAAAATCAAAAGAAGGTAACATACCAGGTTGTTACTAGTCTGATTTGAGCTACATTTCTTATTTTTGACCTACAAAGCACAGAGTTCATAAAATAATTAGAAAGTATTAAAACTAATAAGGCATTGTAATGCTTGTAAATATGAAAATGTACTTACAATGAACTTTGGCCAAGCGATAACATGACCAAAAGCATCTCTGACAGTTTCAATATCTTTATATGGTCTAGGCAATTTTTCATCTGAAATATCTGTAAGACGATTAATAAGAACTCCATAATATTCTTCTCCAAGCATGTTTCCTCCAACCACATATGTTTTATCTTGACTCATCAAAGTTCCTATTGCTACAACTCTATTTTTGGTTCTCGGGTTTGCCGAAAACAAATGGACTTCAGAATTATCCTGTAACTTCAAGAAATACAGCATATAAGAAAAGACACTATTACTTATATGAAACAACAAAACCACATTGGTTTAGATAGGTTGTTTGCATGTACCTTGTTAGTAGGTTGCTTATGCAGAAAAGATGGTACATCACAACCTTCATCTGGTTCACTGGAGTTTTCATTATTTGCTTTCTGCAACCAAAGATCATGAGTTATACATAACAATTGAAAATTCAGATATGGTCTAAAGATGAAATTCTTTTGCACCATAGCAATTATGCGTCGACGTCCTAAAGATGAATTGGCATAACTCTCTTTGGTATAACTTTCAGGGCGTGGTTGCTGCAATTGTAAATAAACAAGCATAATCAATAATATTATTTATAACCATACTGATTCCAAATGCATATCCATAGTAGCATATACCTTCTTAGTAATCTGCTCACGTGGTACAAAACCCTGATGTTCCTTAGCACATATTTCTGGGCGAGCTTCCTACACTTAAACCCAGTTGAGTTCATGCTACAAAATTAGGAACAGTTTTGTAACTTAGTAAAAACCTTGATCATACCTTAGTAATCATGTTCTCATGTGGTAAAGATGAATTTTCATAGTCTTCTATTCTTCCAGTGCACTTCCCAGGAAGCAGTTCCTGCTAACAACAACAAAATACCTCAGGAATATAGGATCTTCCACTAATACTTGTTAACTAAGAAACTATTAGGTAAAAAATAGTTGCATCACCTGGAAAGTATTTGAAGTGTGCATATTGCAAGGTGATTTTTGATTATCATTACTCATATCATGTTGGATATTTGTATCATCGGCTCTTCCATGAATGCCAACCTGCAAAAAGAACATGATAAGAGCATATAGCAGATCATTAATTTATCTTTCCACAATGAGATTGGTTCAGGTGCTAACTTCATCATTTTCTGCCGCTTCCATTAAATTTCTATAATCCTCTCCTGGAAACTTTTTTGCCATGAAGGCACGCATCATTCGGACCTCATCCATTACGTTTTCTACATTATCTCCAATAGCTCGTAGTTTCCACTGATCCTTATTTTCTTGCTCGGATTCATCCAGGAAAGTCATTCCTTGAGAAACCTTTACATGGCTCCAATACTTATCATGATAAAATCCCCGAAGCTTTGTCCTTTTTGCAAGTAAACTTTTAGACACTTCACTATCTTTGGTTATAAGAATTTCCTTATCACCTAGTTTACTTCTAGATAACTCAACATGAGTTGTATCCTATGAAATAAACACAACATTAATATAATGAACTAAATAACATTACTTCTCCAAACACATGTAATAAGTACAGTCATACCATTATTGTGTTCACATTGTCAGAATCATTACTGTCGACCTTTCTCTTATGGGCTCGATCCCATAGTTCAATCTTGCTGACCTTTCCATTCCTCTCAGTTTCCTGTAAAACAAAGTGAACTAGATGGTTTAGTAATATTCCTTCTATTACAAGATCTTCAGTTTTTCCAATAAAAGATTAGACCATCTCTTTTAGGAACCGAGCATGGCCCTTTCTCCCGGTTGTATGCGAATTCTTTTGTTGCTTTGCACACTCAGAATTCTTGAGACATATTTTCTACAAGTAAGGAAGATTTAAACAGTTTTAGTATTAGAAAACTGATTCTGGAATCTTGTTTAAACATGATAAAATAAAGAATAGTACCGTATGGGAATCCTGACACCAAATTCCAACAAGAGAATGCCACTGATGTTCATTAACACCACGTGGAACATCTTTTAAAATTTCATCCAGAGACCTTGTGTTACGATTGTAATATTTTTTCTTCAAGCGAGATTTGTAGGCTCTCCACTTTTTTGCAAGTGTCATTAGGATCCAGTCTCGTGTAAGTTGCTTTGGGTGTGTTTGGTAGCCCGGTGGTACTCAGAAATTCTCCTCCCAACCGAGATTTCGAGGCATCCGATGTTTGGTAGACCGGCTCTCGCTTCCGAAGGGATACGAAAAACAGCCCAGCGCCCTGCTGAGCAGCGAAGCCCGAAACGAGCTTCGCAGGAGAGCTCGGTCGACCTCGCCCCGAAAAGAGAGATCCCGCGCGACCGAAATAATCTGCGCGCGTCCCGCAGAGGGGGGGTAGACCGACCCCCGTACGAATCCCGTCACCCCCTCACCCCTTTCCCCTCGAGACCCCCTCTTTCTCCCGCGACCGAAGAAATCGCCCCCATATCGCCGCCGCCCTCCCGGCTCCGCCGCCTCGCACGCCGCCCGTCCTGGTTCCGCCGCCTCCTCCGAGACCCCCGTGGACGCCGCGGTTCCCGCTCCGCCACCTCTCTCTGCCTCCCCTCGCTCCTCTCGTTGAGATCGAGATCCAGATCGGAGAGGTGGAAGCTTCCAGAGAGCATCAGCATGGAGAGTCCAGAGAGCACCGGCATCGAGTTCCTCTCCCGTCTGTGAAGGTTGAGCTCGCCCTCCCTCTACCGGTTGCTTCCACCACCGGCAGGACCTCCTTCTCTCCCGGCCAGGACCTCCTTCTCCACCGTAGCTGCAGGACGCGGGGAACAAGCAGGACGTCTCCAACCTGCACATCTCCTACGAACAAGTCACCAATCTGAACATCTCCTGCCGGATCTGCACGAGCTGTGAAGGTAGTATCAAATCCTGCACATTTTTTGTAAATTTTTCAGCTCAGTTCATGCAATTTTGTGGCACGTAATGGTGTAGGAGTAAGGATAATAGTCTTTTCATTATTGCAGCACTATGATAGTAATTGCAACACTATGATATGTTTAATTTGTGGGCAGCAAACTTGATATATGTAGAGCCTTTTCATTATTGTGAGTGCTGCATATGTTTATTGTATGTATGTAAGATGCTTTGTTGTTTATATTTGTGTTAGATGGATGATTTGGCAAGAAAGAGGCGCCAACTAATTGTGCAAGCAGCCGGTATTGCAGCTATATTGGGTGCATACATGATGTTTATCTCAAGGAAAGCTAGGAAACAAACTCCGATGTTAACAATAGGTCGTAGGATTGATATGGATGTTGCTAGGGAATCAAATCTGAGATATATCTATCATTCTAGCGACATAAATTGCTCAAACCAGCTAAGAATGAAAAGAGCTCCTTTCTTTCGTTTGTGCAATTTGTTTAGAGAGAGAGAGCTTTTGAAAGATAGTATTCATACTCCTATTGAGGAACAGGTAGCAATGTTTCTCCTAGTAGTTGGCCATAACACAAGATTTAGAGCACTACAACCGATTTTTAGAAGATCTATTGAAGTAATTAGTAGGTATTTTAAAGCGGTGCTATATGCTGTTGGAGAGTTGCGAGCTGAGATGATACGTCCTCCCTCCAATCATATCCACCGTAAAATTGCGGAAAACAGCCGCTTCAATCCTTACTTCAAGGTAATCTATTTTGAAACTTTAGATATTGTTATGTTGATAAGGCCCATGAATAACCCAAATTTATATTTTCCGATTTAGGATTGTATTGGAGCAATAGATGGAACTCATGTCATGGCTAGAGTCCCAGCAGCTATCTCAGCCGCCTTTAGGGGTAGAAAAGATGGCACTACCCAAAATGTAATGGCAGCGGTAGACTTTGATTTGAAGTTTACCTATATTCTTGCTGGTTGGGAGGGGTCAGCCCATGATGCCCTCATACTTGCTGATGCTGTGGAGAGGGATGATGGGTTGTCACTTCCTCCAGGTAATCATTCAAACCCATGAGCTCCCAAAAAATTAGTAGTTTCTCCCATAGCTAATAGTTGCATTTTTCATAGGAAAATTCTACCTTGTTGATGCTGGTTATGCCGTGAGACCGGGTTTCCTTCCACCATACCGTAAAACAAGGTACCACTTAAAGGAGTATGGTGGAGGAAATAATCCTGAAAATTTTAAAGAGCTGTTCAACTTAAGACACTCCTCTCTAAGGATATCAATTGAAAGGGCCTTCGCTGCATACAAGAACCGTTGGAAGTTTGTTTACAATAGACCATTCCATCCATATAAGACCCAAGTAAAAGTAGTTATAGCTTGTGCCATTCTCCATAATTGGGTACTTCAATTTGGGGAGGATGACTATTTCCCAGCGGAGGCGACATGGGCACCAGAACCTGTCCATGAGGAGCATAATGATTTTGCTTATGATAATGATACTTGGAAACAAAAGAGAGATGAGTTTGCACAAGCTATGTGGGCAAACAGGGGGGCAGCTCAAATTTGATGATCGTACTTTATTTTGTTGTTGTAATCTGCTATGAATATGCCATTTCGGTGTTGTAATATGTCATATTTTTCCTGGAATATTGATGGAATGTGTTATATGTTGATGAAAACTGCTGGAATATTGCTGAAATGTGTTATATGTTGATGGAAACTGCTGGAATATTGCTGGAATATGCCATTTTATTGCTGTTATGTGTTATATATTGCTGGAATATTGCTGAAATGTCATGTTACTGCCGAAATATTGCTTAAATGTCATGTTACTGCTGGAATATTGCTGGAATGTCATTTTATTTTGCTGGAATATCATTTATTTTGCTGGAATATGTCATATTGCTGCTGGAATATCATTTATTTTGCTGGAATATGTCATATTAATGGAATATGTTGTATTTTGGTGCAGATGGCTGAACCTGTGGAGGAGCTTGTTGATGAAGGTTCTCAACCCAAGAAGGTGAAGATGATGACTTGGACCCCTCCGATGTCAGCATACTTGCTGAAATGTCTAGCCCATATAGCAGCAAAAGGTGTTAAGACAGATAAAGGTTTTAAGGAGATTCATATTACGAAGGCTGCAAAAGATGTGACACAACTTGTTGGTTTTGAGGTGAGTACCACCCAAGTGACCAATCATCTCCGCAAATGGAAGACTAGGTGGCAGAAAATTGATAAATTGAGAACATTAAGTGGGGCGCTTTGGGATGATGAGTCAAAAATGATTGTTCTAGCTGACCAACATTACTTGGAGCACGTACAGGTATGTACATACTTGCTATAGTAATCTATAAATGTGTTGGAGACATGCTATGTACATACTTGCTATAGTAATCTATAAATGTGTTGGAGACATGCTATGTACATACTTGCTATAGTAATCTATAAATGTGTTTGAGACATGCTATGTACATACTTGCTATAGTGCTGACATTTGTTGGAAACATGTGCAGGATCATAATAAGGATGCAGAATTTCTGAACACACCGCTTGTAAACTATGAATATATGGAAGCTTGCTTTGCTGATAAGCTAGCCACGGGTAAGTTTGCAATGGGGTCTAATGAGCCTTTAGGGAAACCCATTCAAGTAGAGCGTCCCAGAAATCCTATTGATTTGGAGAGCGGTGCAACACAGGAAGAAGGGTTTGGGGAAGCTCAAGCCTCATTTGGCATTAGTGGTGAAGGTATGGATGCAACTACTCCTTCACCTTCTTCTGGCCCAAACAATAAGAGAAAAAGGGCTTCTATTTTGAGTGATGAAGATTCAACTCAGGTTAGCAACATGTCTGATGCATTGCGTGTTGTGGCTGATGCTATTAATAACACTTGCCATTCCGAAACACACCCGCTTTTGTGCAAAACTATTATGGACCTTCCTGAATTTGATATGGATCAAAAGCTGGCCGTTTTAGATTATCTAACAGAGCATAAGGGCAAAGGCCTCAATTTCATGCAAATGAAAGCTGATGTCCGTGTAGCCGCATTCAGGCGTATCATAGCAAAGAATCCTGATATTGTTTGACTTGTTGTAGCCTGATGCAATATTTCTTTTGTAATGTTTATGAGACTATGTATTATGAAATACTATTGATTTAGACTTTGTAATATTGATCGGATGATGAATGATCTATTATGTGTATTTGGTGTTACCCAATATATGTACTTGGTGAAAATACGTATGTACTTGTTGACAATTTATAATACGTATGTACTTGTTGAAATTTTATAATACGTATGTACCTGTTGAAATTTCATTTCATTTGGTGGTAGTCTCACCAACTCAGGGAGAAGGTAACCATATCTCATCTCAAACAGTCTAACAAACAACATCCCAGCTCAACACATCTCAATAGACACAGGCTAACAAACAACATCTCTGTTTAACATATCTCAGCTCACCCGGGCTACCAAACACATGACAATTTCTCAGCTCAACTAAGCTAAGGTAAGCATGTATGAGGAGAGATGGTGTTTCTGAGTAGCCCCGGGCTACCAAACACACCCTAAATTGATCAGAGGCGACAGCATGGATACATAGGTGTGATGAGAAAACCAAAATTCAGAATATACTAGCACCTGAACTAATCTGATAGATACTAGTTCCTTATCGCCCGCTGATTCCAGGCCATACCTTTTCCTATCCATGAAAAAGATATAGCGGTAGACAACATGAGTAGCAGAGAACAAGATTTTCACATTAACTGAAAGGGCAGATTGCCGGCGTTCTGCACAAGATGGATCCACGGGACCCTGCACCCAGTACCCCACATATCGCACACGCGCACACCCACCGCATCGTCTGCAGGCCGCAGCAACTCTACCTCTACGCCGTTGACCGTGATTGCACCGGCGGCGCCACTATCAGGCCGGCCATAGATTGCCTTAGTAGTGAAAATTACGATGTCTAACGACATGGATCTGAGGGAGCACAAACCTGCGCGGAAGCAGACGGCAGCGGATCCGATCTTTGATTCAAGAAACAGGGTAGCGGCCGGAGAGATGCAGGCGAAGGTTTGCCCTTCGTCTAAAGAAAAGATGTATGCGAGGAGAATATATGAGCGATAGTATATATAATTATGTTTTTATCTCAAATAAATAAGCGGAAATATTTGCTGAAGCGGTAAAACAACGCGCCAGAACGAAAATATAAGCGGGAATGCTTTCCTTTAGCGATACAAAACCAACAATGTTAGCGCCAAAACGAAAATGTTTTAATTTTATTATTTCTAATAAAAAATATTTTATATAATATTTCTCAATAAAATTAGAATATGCATCCAAAAAAAGTAAATCAAAATTAAGCTGCAAGACCCTAGACCCTATCATCTCAAATTCGGTCAAAAAAGGAACTAAAATTCAAAAAAATAATTGAAAAGTTTACATTGTGGTATATATATATCAAGGTATTATATTGCTAATGTTCCTTGATAACTGGCCATTTGCATATCGTATTTTTCATGAAATTATATTTGTATTTATTTTGGGGGGTTTGAATTTAGATTACGATTCCAGTGATACCAGCTAAATAGATACGACAAGCATAATCCTCGATCTTTTAGGTTTATATTCAACCCTAGAGCACAACCAAGGTGGCGGTCGATGGGCATCGCATTGCTAGTTGGGCCCCAGACCTAGCCAATTTGGTGTGGGACGGATCTAGCAAGGACGAGTTTGGAAAGTCGTGGTATAGTACTAGTGGAGTGCTTTTGCTAGTACATAAGTAAGATATGGTTTTTTCAAATAGAATCCTGGCATTAAAAAAAAGATCGAACAGTACAAAGCACCTCAACTAAATGAAAAGTATAACAAAATCCTTAAGATGCCCTTCGTCTTCAACCTCCAGACCGTGTCGATGGTCTGCCACCGTTGCCGCTCCTCCCTGAGTCAGCCTGACATTGTTAGTTGCAGACGGGAAGTCACCGAACGATCAAGAAGACCACATCCGTCCTGAAGACGAAGAAGGAATAACTATAGATAAAGCTCCATGACGATCCGAAGATGCCCCCAGCCAGAACAAGTCCTTGAGAACTATACCACTCCCACAAACTTCTCGACATCACCATCAAGATGGGGCTGAAGCCGGGAAGACTTTATCGAAGAAGACGCCGCCGCCACCACCTGAGCGCCGCTCCACCAAACCCCTAAAACCAGGGGAACAATTTATTCATGTCCTTCAACAATGTTTGACTCCCTCGCGAGTGACCAGTGCTAGCATGTCATCGGTAGTGTGGCTTTCCCTTGTTTTGGTGGACCGCTGGGCTGATGTAGGGTAGGAGAAATCACTATAGTAGCGGTCAATGGTGGTTCCTATGGGCGCCGTCACCTTTTGAGCAGTGGGGGGAACCCTAGATCTAGCTTGCTGGTTCAGGTTTTGTCGCACGCTAGTGGCTTTGTGTCTCGACGCACCATTCCTGTTGGGAGTTGACAAGTCGCTCCGACTTCTCCCCTCTCCTTCGATAGCCTCGTCCATCAAAGGTATAGAGGTGGGAGGAGACCAACCTCCTCCCATAAATACTTGTAGGCGCTATGATCCATGGCCGATGGCCGGCCACTCCCTGCTTTGGTGTCTTTCACGTACATCAACTATTCCTCCTCTCGGTTAGTGTGCCATAGGAGATGATCTTTTACTACACGCGACGCCCCACACTACCTTGACCCAAGTGGTGTAGTCGCTAGCGTGACGAGGTGGAAGGTCATGCTTTGAGGTTCTATCGTAGGATCGGTAAAGAAGGACTGGAATTCAATTTAGATTTCTCTTGTAGGGTCCTTTTTTGTAAAAGGCGAGTACAATGTTGTATGTTGTGTATACGGGGGTCCTCTTTGTAACGTGTCTGCCATGTCTCTTCTAGTAGCTCAAGCTGGTGCGTGTCGAGCACCTGCCGAGCGTCGCGGCCACGGCGTCCTCCCCGTCTCCATAGACCACTCTGAGCCCTTCCACCTTGCCTGATAGCTCTGCCGCGCCCTCCTTGTTCGTTCTTCCGAAGTAATCGACGAAGGAGGCCTTCTGTTTGCCTCGTCAAGCTCATATCCCCCCGCTCCGGTCCGTTACCGCGGCCGCGTCGATCCCCTCCTCTGGCGAGACCTGATGCATCCGCTGTTCTCCGCAGCCTTCTACTGGAGTGCCTGAAGCTCTCTGACCTTCTCCTCGAGCTTGCTCATCGCGTGTCGACCCCGCCCCGTTCGTGTACCCCGCCGTCCGCCGGCGTCGTCCATGGCGTCAACGCCGTGCCCCTTTGTCGACTTCCAGCGCGCCTACATTTTTCTGGTGAGCTCCCAATTCCGCCGAATCTCTCCCCATTCTCCTTCGTGTCCTCGTGTCCTCTGTCTGGTTCCCACCTAGTACCGCCGCTCGCCGCCCCTGTACCACGTCGCCGCAGTGTTTTCAGTTTATTCAGAGTAGTAGCAGCTGCATATTTTCAGTTCCAACAAACAGCTTGGTTCAAGGAAACTTTTAATTTGAGGTGCTACATATCAAAGATGGCATCACTTGCCCTCTTAAGTTCACTTCAGTTATTATGATTTGGTTTGCTCGTCGATAGCCCAAGATCACAGCTCAAAGGTTGATGAACTAGTCTAGTTTTTGCTGGGAAAATCATACCACTTATTATTTATGTTGTGTGTAGCTTAAAGAAAATTTGTAGGGAGCATGGAGTTTAATAAGAGACTGTTGACTTTCAGTTTTTTACTTCTGCGTGTTAAGATACTGTTCAATTGGGTTTCAGTATGGCTCGTTATTGTGGAAATTGTGTTTAGCTTCAGTTGCCGTGCATGATTTATATAGGAAAGGTCATAGCTATTCCTTGTGAATTATTTGTTCTTTGTGGTTTAGGCTCGTTATTGTTCTTCTGCAAATATTTTCCTTGAAGAGAACTGTATTCATGTTCTCACCAATCATACAGGTTTCGTCAGCCCGGTGAAACCTGAGGAGAAACTTGCTGGTGTGAGGATCGATGTCCATTTCAATACTAGAAGTTAAATGTAAGCAATGTTTATCCTTTCTCAGAATTTCAGCCTTCGAATTATTTCAGTTCAGTTTTACAAGTTCATTGTTACGTTTTACGCCTGAAGACAGTTTCATTCAAATCAAATTATCAATAGATGCAAAACAAATATTTTTTTGAAAAGTATATAGTATTTCAAGTACATAAATTGTTTGACAATTGTGTAAATTAGGATCTCTAAGCAAAAAAGCAATCACATCCAGTCTACTTGCCTACGATGTACTAAAAACACATTGCTCTAATATGTTTCATCCGATGATTGCTCCCCGCTACTGTCATCAGATTCGTCTGATGATTGCTCGTCGCCCATATCAAAAAAATCACGTGGTGGGCTGCCTCCAACCACTGTGTTCCATCCTTCATGTTTTGGATCTTCTACATAAAAAACCTGTTTCACTTGAGAAGAAAAGACAAAAGGATCATCGTCTAATTTCTCACCGGTGTGTATTTTCCGAGAGAAGTTCACAAGAGGGAATCCAAACTCATCCTCTTTAAAGCCAGCTTTATGATGAACATCATACCAATCGCATTTGAAGAGCACAACCTTATAATCCTTATATGATAATTCCCAAATATCAGATAATCTACCATAATAAGTAACTCCATCTGCTGCAATGTTCACTACGCCGCTATTTTGTGTGACGTGCCCAGTCTCACGGGTCATAGTGTGGAACCTAAAACCATTAATAATATATCCACTGTAACGCACACCATATTTATTTGGTTTTGCAGCCAGTGCTCTTATCTCTTCAGTGAATCCCTGTCCATCATGTTCTAAAACCTGTATATAAAAAATATTTACATTTAGTTCATGGTTTATGCAAGTCTACTGTGTAGAAGCGTGATGAAATGCACCTTCTGTTCCAACCAGTCAGCAAAGTGCTCGTTAATCAACATTTCAACGTTAGCATCCTCCAAATTAGCTACAGGGGATTGTTTCTCCTTCTCATGGTCTAGAAATTCTCTGCAATAGGTAGAGCAATTAAATAATAACACAATTTCATCATGTTGTGTAAAAAATAAGTAAAGGCAGAATTAATACGTACCTGCGCAGATCTTTAAGCTCATCAGAGTGTTGCAAGACGTACCGATGTGCATGCAGAAGAAGTTGGTTATCGAAATGGCTTACTATGGTACCCTTTCCAATTGATTGGCCAGCACTACCAAACATGTACATATCCTTTGTGTTATCTAGAGGATCTGGGTTTCTTGCTGGTTTTGTAAAACGTGTAGTTCCTTCTAAAAATCTTGAACAGAAGGTCAAACATTCGTCAGCGATATATCCTTCAGCTATTGAACCTTCTGGATAAGCTCTATTGTGTACAAATGACTTTAGCCGAACAAATGATCTAAATTTAAAAGAAAATGTTATTTTCATGAATCGTTCAAGATAGAATATCAAACTGAAATTGCATACCTTTCTAGAGGATACATCCAACGGTAGTGCACTGGACCACCAAGTTTAACTTCTTCGACTAAGTGCACCATTAAATGCACCATGACAGTAAAAAATGATGGAAGAAATATTCTTTCCATATCACAAAGTGTCATTACAATACTCTCTTGTAGTTCATCAAGCTCAGATTCTTCTAAAACTTTGGAGCATATCTTCTTAAAAAACTTAGCCAACCGGATAACTATTGTCATGACCTTTTTGCTGGGGTAACAAGATCGAAGTGCAATGGGAAGAATTTCTTGTATCAGAACATGACAATCATGACTTTTCATGCCAGTCAATGTACAATCTTTCATGTTGACACACCTGGAAATGTTTGACGCATAACCATCAGAGGTCCTAATCTTCTTAATGACTGAACAAAGAATTTCCTTCTTTTCTCTAGACATAGTGAAAGGTGCGGGGCGGTATGTATCTTTTCCTTTGTCATCTGGAAAAGGCTGAAGGTTTGTTCGAATTCCAATTTCCGCCAAGTCATATCGTGCGCTAAAGCCATCCTTTGTTTTGCCGTCAATATCCAATAATGTGCCAATTAAATTGTCACACACATTTTTTTCTATATGCATCACATCAAGATTGTGCCTTAACTTGTTGTGCTCCCAATAGGGCAACTCAAAGAATATTGACTTTTTTTTAAACCAATCCTCCGGCTTCTTTTTGTCACGCTCATGCGGAGTGCTTGATTTTTTCTTGGTCACGTTTCTCTTACGTTTCTGATTTTCACTATTTGCTGTCCCGTTTTTAACATTTTTGCCTTTTTTCCTGCCTTTTCTTTCGGTAGCTACTTTGAGTTTTTTGCCTAGCACAAACACTCTGCCCTGCAACATATTCAAAGCTGAGCTGCCAGTCATAGTTTCAGGCGCGAGTTCTGTTTCTTCAGTATCATCAAACTGCATCCCCCTACGTCGATACATATGATCCTTTGGCAACCATCGACGATGACCCATATAACACCATTTCTTCCCATTTTTTAGCCATCTGGATTTTGTAAAGGCAGCACAAGATGGGCATGCATATTGACCACTTGTGGTCCAACCATAAAGGTATGCTAATGCAGGAAAATCATTCAAAGTCCACAATAGTGCAGCTTTAAGAGGAAATTTCTCCGTGGCAGAAGCATCATATGTGTCCACACCGTCCCACAGTTGTTGGAGCTCATCAATTAATGGCTGCAAATATATATCAATATCATTACCAGGGGAATGTGGTCCAGGAATGATCATTGACAAAATTAAAGATGTTTGTTTCATGCAAATCCAAGGTGGTAGATTGTATGGAATAAGCATCACTGGCCAAGTACTATGCTTTGAAATCATGTTCCTGTACGGGTTAAAACCATCACTTGCAAGACCAAGGCGTACATTACGGGCATCCTCAGCAAATTTGGGATATCTGGTATCGAGATCTTTCCAACACCCACCATCGGCTGGATGTCGTAGAAATTTATCTTTGGTGCGTCCCTCATCATGCCAACGCATGTCATTAGATGTTTTGGTAGTTGAAAAAAGCCTTTGGAGCCTTGGTATCAAAGGAAAGTACCGCAACACCTTTGCTGGTATCTTCCTGTTCTTCTTAGATAAAATTGGAGCATCTCCCTCATTATCAGTCAACCAACGAGATGTACCACACACATGGCAAGACTCTTGGTTAGCTCTTTCCCCTCGAAAAAGCATGCAATCTTGAGGGCATGCATGGATTTTCTCATACTCAAGCCCCAAACCGCGGATGATCTTTTTGGCTTCGTGGTATTTCTTTGGTAACTTTGCCTCCTGAGGAAGTGCTTTAGACAATACACGAAGTAGATCCGTGAATGATTCTTGTGACCAACCATGTAAGACTTTCAAGTGATATATTGTGACTAAAAATGACAACCTTGAAAAGGCTTCACATCCGTTGTGCAACTTTATGTTCGCATCTTGTAAGAAGCTTTCTCTCTTTCCATCTCCTATTTCAAATGGATCACTCCAACTATCAGCCACATCATGTTCCATATTGGCAAATTCAGATTGAGCACCATCAGATGGGCTTGATAATGTTTCATAGCTGTTACTGAAAGTAGTACCAAACACAGCATTTACAAGACCTAGCATGTCATCCATCTTTTGGCCATCTTGTACAACATTATTCTTAGGAATACCAGGAAAAGCAAAATTCCTATTGTTCTCTGATACGTGCGCAAATGCAATGGATGGTGCATCACATTCCTCTCCATGGAAAACCCATCGAGTGTAATCTTGAAGAATACCATCACACCGTAGGTGGGTTTTCACTTCATCGAAACTTTCTCTTTCTTTGTTCGCACAATTTACGCATGGACAAAGGATCTTTTCACCATGTGGAATATCACGGTATGCAAAAGAAAGGAATTCCTCGACACCATGTTTATATTCAACAGTTGCTCTTGGTTTACTCATCCATTCCCGATCCATTCCACTTCAGTATGCTGCGGAGATAAATCAAATAAAATCAATTATTATATGTCCATGAGTCCTCCAAGACATGAACCTTTGGTTGAGAGAAATACAAATATGTAAGGGACACTGGGGCTCGAGTTGCATAACTTTATTTATGCACCAATCTCAGATTCAAAATTGGTAGACTTTAACTGAAGTATGTAAAGGAAGTTTGCCACTAGATAGTTTGGAATAAAATATCTGACCATATTTAGCATAGATCATAACATAAGTTTTCCTTTACTTTTTAGAGATGTACAAATATGATAGCTTCACATGATTCATACAACAAACAAAGAAAATCGTATCAAGAAAGGAACACCCCATGCTAGGTGTACAATTCAATCCACATGCAAGCTTCACATTAAACAGAAACGAGACCAAGAAAATAGATTTAAACCTGTTAGCGTCCAACCTTGCAAAACTGAACTTCCCTGCTGCCTTCTCTGAAATCATGTAAAAAACACAAGGGTTTCCTCTATTATTACTGAACCTGTCCAAGTTTTCTCCCCGATAAAGCTATACTACTTTGACCTTGCAATACTAGAATTGAAACATTATGTTATAAATACATGAAGAAAACTTTTTCTGTAGCTTTTCTCTAAATTCACTTCTGTTGGCTTACTTAATTTTATTGTCTCTTTTCGTTCTTTTCTACATATGCTGTCTAATCAAATCTGAATTAAGCTCTTTCCTTCTCTTCTCTGAAAACTCAAGCCTGACAGTGGCAATACCCATCTCAGCATGTCTAGCTTTAAATTAGAAAAGTTAAAACTGTAAGTAGTAAATAGTACTACCAAGCTTAGATAGGGCGTTTTACTCTGTCACAACACCTATTGACTGAAACGAGATTCAGTTCAGCACTAGAGCTTACCAAATACTGGATTGACAGTAGTTGTACAACACCATATATCTGCAAAAAGAACATCAGATGCGAATTGAGTTCAACATATCGCTAATAGAGGCACTTAATCCCCAAATAATCAGGAGATTTACGAATTATGTAGCCCCAAATTTAAACAATTGATGGCTTTTACTTTTCAGCAATGTACAAGCAAAAAAGCTTCACGTGAAGGAGACAAGAGAGCAATGAGCAGGAGTATATAAAAAGAAGATCCATCCTCTCCGGTCTCCACAGAAAAGCAACGGCCAATTGGTGCATACAGAGATCCACATCATAGATTCAGATTAAGAAGGAAGCATGGCAAGTAGGAAGAAATTAACCTCACAGCGTCCGGCCGCAAGGAAGAGGTTTTGGTCAATACTCAGGCGAAGAAGATTCTAGGTTTGGTCTTCACCGAGAAGAGATAGAATCAGATAGGAAACTCGGGGCGGTTTCGGTCGTTTGGGTGAACATGATTTAAAGAGTTTGTCCAATACGGGAGATACCTAAGTTTTTTTTTTTAAAGCATAAAGGTTGTACAGAGTTGGGACCTTCATAACTGGACAAGATCAGGATTTTGTTCCGCTATATTTTTGTCCAGAGTGTATTTACCATGGGATTTTTTTGTCCGTCCAGTTTGTATTCACATGCGTATTGTCACAGTATTGATCTTTGACCGATCACAAAATTATTTTTTCCAGTCTACAAAGGTCAATTGTACGGACGCAATCCAAAACGTCCCAAGATTCGTCCCTAAGGAGCCACAAATTAGCAAACTTATTTATTTAGCTCGCCAATAAATATAAATTTTGAGACGTCATGTAGAGCGTCTAAAAAAACGTCCTTACGTTGAGCTCCCCCCATGTCCTAGGGACGAAAACAAATGCGTCTCATAAATAACGTCTTTACGTGATAGTTTTCTTGTAGTGTCCATTGAGTAACTACACTCACTTATTCAAACTGCGAAAGCAAATACTACATATTACACATATGGTACATATGTTACACAACATGACGCCTCCATCTCGGTGGTGGTCCTCTACGGGTAGTCGCACTCCCGGTACATCCCCGGTGTCCAACCGGTCGCTCGTGATGTCCTCCTGAGTGAAGCAGGGGCATAGGATGACTCTGCCGGTATATAGCCAAAATCGGGTGTAGTACCTAAGTTGAAGTTAGTCATCCGCACATAACTGCTCAACGACGGGTATACACTATCTGTGGCACCCCTCTCCATCTTGGGCCTCAAGCATTCTCCATGCTCCATGTGGATAGGCATCTCTCCCTCCGAGTCCGACCCTATGTCTATGGGCTTCCCCGCCACATCTCCAGCGCGGTGTACAACCCTAAACTGACTCGTTACCTCCTGCTCCGAATCACACGGAATCGGATCTCTGGCCGTCCCCATATACTCACCAAAATGCCAACCCATGGAGTTTCCTCCAAAACTGTCGTCATGGGGCATTCCCCACGACTCCATTCTCGCCTCGTATCTGGCTCCAATCGAGCCGTGTGCGAAATGTGCTGGTGGCATCTCCGGTTCGGCCTCGGGCTCGAACTCCTGCTCCTCGGGCTCGACCTCCTCCTCTAAAGTGATAAAATCTCCAGTCAAGAAGGCTAGAGTAGGTGCCCGTGGTGGTCCAGAAGTCTCCCCCGTACACCATGGAGTCGGTATCGACTCGGTGATCTCCTCCACTAAACTCTGTATCTCTCCAACTAGAGCTCCGTGGACATGATAGAACACACTAAGCAGATGCTTACACCTGTCCATGTGCTCTGCTGTGGCATGTGGGTGTTTCTTCGCAAACTTGTAACTATCCCGACGAGGGTCTTCTCCTTCCTCGTCATGTGGGATGTGCATGAACTTAGTACCCAATAACTGTTCTGTTTTGTGTTCGCGGATATCAGTTATGGCCTTCATGACTGCTATCTTATAGGCTACACTAACTGTGCGTGCCTCTCCAGCAGGCATGATCATGCTCATGCCCAATTTGGCAGGAAGCATGATCCCTACCCTGTACTTCTAAAAAACTCTACCCTCATAAGAAGCATATTTCTTGATAGGGATATGGGTTTCACACCCGCACTCCTGTAGGATGCCTCATAGCATGTCGGATAGATTCCCATCATACTCATCCAGAGTCACATCTCGAACTTGCACGGTCCTTGACGGGTTTGTGCGTGACATCCTGGCAATATATAAGAGATATTAGTACATGATGCATCATAATAGTAACAATAAAGAATTATAACACTAAAAAGTATGAATTTGTTATTGTCACGTGAATAATGTCATGACCATTTTAGAGAACTCTTTACTATTCCTATTTGACTCCTACAGGTCGTTCCCATTAACTAGGCGTCCAACCTAAGGTCAAAGCTTTTGCTCTGATACCAACTGTGGTGACCCAGCATACCACTGCATGTTGTAGTATGCAAGTCGTTGACATAATACTCATGAAGTACCATTTCACAAATATTACATCCCTCTAAGTGGTATAACAGAAACATAGCGATCTTTATTCAAGCACTAAATATTGCAAGCCATAATGTTACAAAGGACTCCAGTTCCTCCTTGGTCCAAAGAGCAACACTAGCAGGTTCTACCTTAACACTACAAACCTTGGCTAAGACAGAAAGTAGTAAACTAAACATGATGCCCTACTCAAGTCACTTTATTCTATAGGATTCGGTGCGACTTAAGTTACTACACTAAACTACTAGTTGTCGGCCTCCTCCTCGGTTCCTTCGGTGATACCATAGGCGATGGTGTAGTCAATGCCTTCGAATCCACCGAAAAGGTCCGGCTCCTCATAGTAAATTTCTTCCATGTCTTCCGAGGCTCCTTCAGTTTCTTTGTTCTAGCCGTCTGAATCTAAGCAAGGGTTAGAAAACTTATTTGAAATGAATCAAACAATTGAATGGAGCAAAATACAAATATACCCTAAACCCTAAACCCCTAAATAACAATTGAAATCCAGAAAAATAAAGAAGCAGCAGAGGCTGCCACGTGGGGACACTTTAGTCCCGGTTCGTAACACGAACCGGGACTAAAGATCCTACGCCCACGAGCGCCTGGCCCTTGCCACGTGGTCTCTCTTTAGTCCCGGTTCGTATAGCAACCGGGACTAAAGATTGGGCATCAGTCCCGGTTGGTTAGTCCCGGTTGCGCAACCGGGACTGAAGGCCCAAACGAACCGGGACTGATGCCCTGTTTTCCACTAGTGTGTGAAACTTTTCATTGATTTGTGTTGCACACTCTTGATGATGTCTCTTTGAAAATGAATTGTTTACCCTTGGACTAAACTTGTCTTTGTAGTAACTTAGCATTTCACCAACAACTTTGAGCTGCCACACCACGTCGTTGCCTGCCATATCCTATGGCGTCATTAAAAATTTAGAATGTCTAATACACCATGTTTCCGGTGAGACATTATAATTTGCAAAAGATATGAGGAACATGATTACTGCATATGTTTTTTTAAGGTCAACAAGTTGCACTTTATTAAACAGAGAATTCAGAGTCTACAGTATGTTTTGTTAGAATAGGAATGGATGGAGGTTGGCTAGCACATAATATTTATGTGTGTGTGTATGACCTTTTTTCTACTATGCATGAACTGTATACCTGAGCATGTTCTGTCTTGTATTTGTTCTAATAGCAGTTACATTGATTACCAAAAAAAATCCACGGATGCTCATATATTTCAGTAATAGCAGTTGTGTTATATCATTTCTAATACATGCCATTTACTTTTTTATCTCCCTGTGCTAGGTGATGTCGCAGGCACTATCAGCAACAGTTGCTCTTACGAACACTGTGCTAGGTTAGTACCATACCGTACATGTCGAGGCTAGCGTGGCCAAGAAAGCATGTGCCTTACTCCTGGAGCGCTTCACCACCCTCTCAATAGACGCCGAGTGCTGCCAGGCCAAGGTGGTCGAGCTCGAGGCCAAGGTGATCGAGCTCGCTACCATCTCCGATCGCCTTGCCGTGGACCTTTCCTCCTCCCAGTCCGAGCTACACCAGCTCCGCATCCAAAAAGTACGAATTCTAGATTTTTTTTCCTGCCTTATTCTTCATGCACTTATCACTTGCACTTGGTACACAAAAAATATGTAGGAAGTTAGTTTATCTTATGTGAGCAAGGCACTCGGGACTTTCCCCTTTCCTTGCCCCCTTCACAGCCTTGCCCTTGAGGCCTTGTTTACTTCTTCGGTATTTTCACCCTCGAAAGATGTGGGGATATGTGGGGATTTGGTGTTCACCCAATACTCTTAAATCCCCTCAAACACTCTTCCCTAAAAATACTCTACTATGATGAAGAGTTTTTAATCTAGCCAAAAATACACTAGAGTGGAGGGGATTTGTGGGGATATCCCGGGATTATCCCCTCAAAACCTGGACTAGTAAACAACCTATCGGGGAAATTCTGGGATACGAAATAATCCCCTCTCATCCCCTCAAATACCCTAGAAGTAAACAAGGCCTGAGAGTCGCATGTGAGGTGCCGGGCCGATCCCGAGCTGTCCTCAGCGGCGCTGTCGGCCAGAGATGGCGGAGGAGAGGTGCCAGAGTCGCTGTAGGTAGTAGTAGTAGTTTTAGAGGTAGTCCCGTATGGGCGTTTGGGAGTAGGTCACCAGGTCTCGCTTGTCGATGTTCTGGATACCGAGGTATCCCGGTCCACCTGCTTCCTTAGCCCCTTCAACGGCCCAGCTTCGGCCCAGGGATAAACCGAAGACCAAAGCCCAATAAGGAAGACCCTCATAAGGAGGCGCCTCATGAGGAGAACGACGACTAAAAGTGCTAAGGACCAGAAGGCCTCCTCGCGAGCTGTTCCTCGTGAGGGGATGGACCATATCCACGTCATCTCAGCACGTTCCAGTGCTGAGCAAGAAGATAAGGACGGAAGATAGCATACTGCCCACGCTACCCCAACAAGGGGGAGACCAGCTCCTGCCGTGCCTGCATAAAACTGCATGGTGGTTGTTGACCACCCCCTAAAAATAGGGTGGACGGTGCAGGGCGCCAGAGGAGGACGTCAGCCTCCTCCACCCACTCCTGTGGACCGGCGCCACTACTCTACGAAGACTACGTCCACGGAAGACTGAAGACAACAGTTGTCCCACTCCTTGGCCGTTTGTGGCAACCCCTTCCCCAAGTTGATAAGGGGAAGGAGGACCTCGGCACTATAAAAGGAGGGGAGGCCGCCCCTTAGAAGGGATCCGATCTCCATCTTTGAGCTCCTAGCTAGGCTAAGTTGGTTCTTCTACCTCCGGCCGGTTAGTCTTGAAGAGCATCAAAAAATGGAAAAACGCTTCCAAAGACTAGAGTTGAAGCACGTCCCACGAGGGGAAAATGTGGAAGCAGATGAAATTACCAAGCGCGCCTCTCATCGCCTGGCGCAGCCAGCTGGTGTCTTAGAGGAACGCCTCTTCAAGCCATCTGCTTCTCCACCAACGACAGGATCTGAGCTTCCGCCTGCCTTGCTGCCGCCACCAGAGTAGGGGGCTCCGGACTACGGGCCATCTTTGGGCGATCGCGTCCTTCTGGCATTGGCGAGGCAGGAGGGAGTGGATTGGATCCTCGAGCTCAAGGCCTTCCTCATCAGCAGTAGGCTTCCCGAGGACGAGTCGGAGGCCGAAAGGATAGTACACTAGGCCTCGGGATACTGCATCAAAGACAGTGATTTGAACCGGTGTCGCCCCAATGGCGTCGCTTTGAAGTGCATCTCAACTCACCAGGGCCAAGAGCTCCTCAGGGACATCCACACCGGCGAGTGTGGACATCATGCCTCAGCCGCGACCCTCGCCGGGAAAGCGCATCACAACGGCTTCTACTGGCCTTCAGCGATCTGGGGCGCGACTGAAATGGTCAAGAGGTGCAAGGCGTGCCAATTCCATGCCAAGCGGATTCATCAACCAGCGCAGGAGCTACAAACCATCCCGCTCACTTGGCCCTTTGATGTTTGGGGGCTGGACATCCTGGGCCCATTCCCTCGAGCGCAAGGGGGCTATCGCTACCTCTACGTCGCCATCGACAAGTTTACCAAGTGGGTGGAGGTGGAGCCTGTGTGCACCATACCGGCCAGGTCCACAGTCAAGTTCATCCGTGGGATGGTTTGCCGTTTTGGTGTGCCTAACCGCATAATCACCGATAACGGCAGCCCGTTCACCAGCGGGCTGTTCCGGCATCAAGATCTGCTTCGCCTCTGTCGCCTACCCCAAAAGCAATGGTCAGGCCGAGCGTGCCAATGCCGAAGTCCTCAAGGGCCTCAAAACGAGAAGCTTCAATGCCAAGCTCGAAGCCTGCGACAAGAAATGGTTAGACAACCTCCAATCCATCTTATGGTCCATTCGTACCACTGCAACCAAGCCTACTGGGGAGACTCCATTCTTCCTGTTCTACGGGGTGGAGGCTGTCCTTCCCACCGACGTCAAGTTTAGGTCGCCAAGGGTGCTCGCCTTCAACGAGCTGCGTCAAGAGGACCTCATCAAGGATCGCCTCCTCTAGCGTGAAGAAACTCGGTGCCAAGCAGCGCTTCACGCTGCGAGGTACCAGCAGGGACTACGCCGCTACCATAGCCGCGATGTTCGAGCAAGGACTCTGGAGGTCGGCGATCTGGTGCTCAGCAGGATACTCTCTCGCGAGGGCCTTCACAAGCTGTCTCCAATGTGGGAAGGCCCCTTCAAGGTGACACACATCGCTAGGCCAGGCTCGGCGCGGCTGGAAACCGCAGAAGGTGTGCTAGTGGGGAACCCATGGAACATAGCTTATCTGAGAAAGTTCTACCCGTAGGTTCCTCACGAGGAGATAAGACCGTTATCACGGCACTTTGTATCAACTTAAACTGCTCTTCAGCACTGAGATTAAGTTAAAGCGCATGTAGCGCCTCTGCTTCGGCATGATATTAAAATGGCATGAAATCCATTTATTTTCTACTGTACTTCACACGGAAGGGAGCTAGGCACGGTGTCTATGCTGGGGCCTTCGCCCGGAAAATAGCAAGCCCGGAAAACAGCAAGCCCGAAAAACCCAAAAGGACTGAGCTCTGGTCAGGGGCGACGGCCCCATTATTGATCACCTCCACGTGCCCGTGGTGCTTAGTTCCTCGCGTAGTACACCAGAAAATAAGAAATCTTTGGAGAAATTCCAAGGCGTGCCAAAGGCACTCACCAAGGACAAATGCCTCTTGAGCAACCCTCACGAGGGCGTCCAAGACGCGTCGATGCACTTAGCATCCGCAGGAGTCAAAATCCTCCTCGCTCGAGGAAGGCCAAACACGGCAGGATCATCGAAGACTAAGGCCGCTCCGATCATCTTGCGAAGGAGACGCAGATCCGGAGGTCCGCGCCAGGCCCTTCACCTCGTGAGCAACCCTCAACGAGGTGTCGACGGCCTCTGGGCTCTCTTAAGCGTCGACACTTTCGCGTCCGTGAGAGTCCAGCTTCCCTCAGGACGAGAAAGGCCCCGTGAATCGCCACGTGCAGCAATTTGCTCTTAGCTGCTGGCACAGATAGTGTCGTGCTCCCTCACGACGAGGAAGGTCCCTGTGCCGATCACAGGGGCATCTTATTCGCCTTTTCTTTTTCGTTTGTTTTATCGATTTGTTTCTCGTTTTTGGGGATTTGGAGTTTTTTGTTTTCCAACTATTTCTTCAACTATTTGGATTTTATTGCTCCACACCCATGCAGCATAACAATGCATGGGCACAGGAATCGCCCAACTATTTCTTTTTCATTTGTTTTATCGATTTGTTTCTCGTTTTCGGCAGATGAAATCCAAACAGTTTGTGTCGTTACCATGTAGAGCTTGCCATGAACGGGCATTGTTATGTCAAACTAGGTAGGAAGGCGTGGCTTGCCGCACGCTTGCCCGCCTGCGGCGAGCAAGCCAATATGAATAACCAATAAAAATATATATAATTGGAATTACCATCAGGTTGGCAAGTAAAATTTATGTTATATCAATGTTCCTATATTATGCACATCATATTAGTAGAATATAAGATGGCTAAGGAGTTCATCGAGCCTGCAGTGCACATACATATTTCAACATGAGCTATGACATTGTCTTTGCAAAGGCTCTAAGAGATATCTCGACATCGGTCTGTGTAAGGAATTGTAGAGCAAGAACAACATCATTCACAGGTGATAGAGGGGTTTCACTTGCATCATATGAAATCTTGGTCCTCATAACCGCTTCGTCAAGTGTTTCCGTCGAGCATTCTCTAGGTCATGTTGGTCCTCTACACAAGGACCACCTCCTACATCTGTGGCCAGAATTCTGGCATTCATATGAGAAGGTTATACACAATAAATTCATGATAAAGCATACTGATGTCAGCTGTATAGCAAATTACCTTGGGACTGCAGCATCATGATCATAGGAGAACAGCTTGCCACGTACAACCATGTTCCTCAAAGTCTTGCTTCATACATATGTGCTACCTTTGTTTGTGCCAAGACTTTGGTCTCGGCAAGAAAAAGACTATTTTGTACTAAGCTCTATAGCTATTAAACAGAGTTGTCAATAGATCCTTTTTTAGACCGCTATTCGTGCAAAGATAAGACATATATAAGTTTCATTGCAGCAAGTGCAAATCTCCCAACCCTATTGAAAATGAATATCCTGGGGGTAGAGTAGTGAACACAACAGTGCAACTTCACTGAAACAAAAAAAATAGATGGTCGATATACACCCGGTTGGTCTGTGAAAGGCATCATAAGAATTTTAGAGACCTTAGCTGTGAATAACCAAATCATCATGCCAAGTAAAGGTGGCAATGAAGCAACACACACCAGCACTGTGAATGAAATGATATAAATCTCACTGAAAGAATGAAGAATGATGAACTTGTAACAAAGTCTATATTGGGTGTCATAAAGAATCTTAACAAAGTAAATGCAATAAATACTATATTGGAAACAAATAAATAACAGAGGGATATTGTGCAGTTAGACGTGGAGTGAGAAGATAACAAAAGTTTGACATCGTAGAAGCTATCTTTTGTACTCATTCAAAACCACCCAAAGGAACACCAACATCTAACTGTGTGGTTACATAAGACAACTTCCCAAGCCTAATATTGTTTAACTACAAAAATCACAACTATCACAGTATAGACTAAGTAACACAATCTCTATGCATGGAGCATAAGTGCAGAACGTAAATACCAGATTAGACACATCTTATTAATCTAATTTGGGGTAGGTTCCAAACCATGAGATAAACCTTATTAATTCATTCTAGCAGGTTGCTCGTTACTGCCACCACCGAACGTGGGAATTGCTGCTGCTCCGGTCGGCAGATTAGTTCATTTATATGAGTTTATCACAAGCCAGCTCAATGCTAGGAAAATGCAGGTGAATCATGGTGTATCATTATGGCAGCCAATTTCTCAAGATTTGTTGATAAATTCACCAAACTGCAAATAGAGCAGGGAATTTAAGGTGTGGAGTTCCTTACGTGAGCAGGAACGTAGTTCGTCCACTCCGCAGACTCGCCGACCATTACAGCAGCTTAATGCCACAAATTAGCAGGTCAGCAAATGCACCAACTCTAAGAACATATGAAAGCTGATGAAGCAAATGCAATGAGATAGTCAAAATAGAGAGAATATACCAAGAAAAGAAAAACCGGTGGCAAGTGGTGCCAAAATGGAAGAAGGTGTCAGGGCATAATTAGGATATACATGTATACTCTATTGGATATTTCAGACTACTGATACAAATTAAATATATAAGTAGTGATATAGCTAGTTGGAAGTTGGGACCATGCAAAGCATAATTATACCATGAAAAGATGAAAAGGGACTCAAGTATCATGTAATTGACGTGCACACAGAGCCTTCTTTGAACAACAATATAATTCTAGCGAACCAGCAAAGAACGATGGACTACTCATCTAAAACCAGAAATATAATAAAACTTGCAGTTGCTAATCTGTATTCTAGAGAAAGCAAAAAACCATCACGCAATGGACACCATAAAAATCATTCCCTACCAAAGGGGTACTCAATTCTAGATGGCAGGCAGAAATGCTAAATAGTGAAGAGTACTATTCATCATTGTAAATAAAGCTCTACTGAGGAAAACCAAGTTAGCTCTCATACCAAATAAATAGTTACTATTATGTGTTGTTATTTTGAGCCACCAAACTAAGTTTAAATGTACATATCGCATAGTCGCTTGGATTTTTTCTCTTGCATTATCTTACCACGGTCATCATAGAAGACAAAGTCATCCAGCGTGGACGTCTTGCAGACACGATCCTTGACAATTTAGCACCAGAAGACTGAACCAAGTAAACCTAAGAAGACAACAAAACAACACACCAATCGTACTAAGAAAGAAAGATCAAGCCACACAATATTAGCACCTTAAAACAGCACACGAGTCATACTAAGAAAGGAAGATCTAGTCACACAAGACTATCACCTTAAAACAGCACACCAACCCACGCTATTTCCAATCCATGTTTCGTTTGGGTTTGGATGCTGGTCAGTAGTAAGATAATACAAGCATGTTGCATGGTGCACATCAGAAAAAGTGTGACCTACAAAATGAAAGGTAACAAACAAGATATCATTCATTGAGAGAATTAGGTTGACAGAAGATAATGTAATATTCAGATCACTTACACGCAGAACCGCCAATCCATCCTACGCAAGCTCATATTCTCCCTCTTCATCAGATAGGTACTTGCCACACGCCTGCGACGCCTCCCCGACCACTTCAGCTCCAGACCCCTCCCCGACCACTTCAGCTCCATCTCTCTGGTGATTTTCTTGCTCTCCTTCACTTTCATGTTTCATTACAGAGAGGCTGCATAAAAGCAACCACTACAATTCAGCTTGAGCTTGATTTCTGGCATGAACCTGTTTCAAGAAATTATAAAAAAATGCACATGTTAAAATCAAAAGGAGAGACATACAAATGCAACTGAGCATCTATTTAATCAGTTCGAGCACAAATTTCAAGAAAGGCACGCTCTAGGGCAATATAATACTTCACTGAGCCGGCCCAGGTTAAAATAAACCTGGAGAGCATAGTATCCAGTATAATTATAGCAAGAACCTGGAGAGCATCCATGGCGACGATCTGATGGTGGTTCAGTGATTGTGGTACGTAGGATAGATAGGGCTAAAAGGTGTATAGTTGAATTTGAATTTTGTATAAGGGGGCTCTTCTTTATGCAATACAAATTCTATGACAGTTGCAGGCTATAGAAAACTAAAATAAAAATAAGCATCGGTTAATAACACCTGCATTTACCGGTCTACGAATGATATGTGTTAAGAGGGCTCTTAAAAGTGCATGTGCTAATAAACTAACGGTAGTAACCCAGGGCAAACATCGATGGCATGGACGATCAGATAGGTAGCAACGACCTTTAGATTGTGAACTAATTTGACCAAACAAATCGATTCAAAAAGCAGGCTCAGCAAAGAGCAAATGAAATGAAGTTCTTGGTAGCTGGTTAGACTATTAACTGATTTGACTGGACAGATCTATTCCAAGTGTTTCAGAAACATAGTGTTAATTGAATATAAAAACAGGTCTACTGCAGAATGGATAGGAGACGCGACTTGCCGCATTCTTGCCTGCCAAACAGCACAAAAATTAAACCAAATTAGGTATCTCCAAGCAGAAGATTCACTCCAATTTCCCAATCAAATAGACAAATTATGTTATGCAGATTAAAAATCAAAAATTTGATCTATAGTTTAAGATCACATGGATAAAAGAATCATCTCTGAGTCCTTGCTGGTATAAATAAAAATTTCATGACATTTATCTTACATGACAAACCTAAATAGTAGGGAGCTTAATCAACATTCTATTGATCTCTCAGATTTTAGGAGAATGCAAAAAATAGTAAAATACAGAGATTGCAGAGATTGCTTGTCCTCACCGATGGTACTAAAATGTAAGACAAATAAAACTGACTGTAACCACTACTCCACAAGAACTATCGATAAAATATACTGAGCTGAACTGTACATCAGGCTTGGATACCAAGTAGATGGAAATGCATGAAAAATCATGGAACTATTCACCAAGACAGAAAAGTGCTCAAAACCCAAGTATAGATAACCCAAAGAAGTTGTCTAACAGATGAAAAAATAGTAAAATACAGAGATTGCTTGTCCTCACCTGATATAAGTGAGTATGTTGATGTTCTTTTGAACTTACTAATAGTTAAAGTGCCCTTTTCCTGGAATCATATGAAGATTGAAGACCCATAGTAAGCAACTTAACCCGCTCTGCTTAAAAGCACAAGCACAAACGTATATGCATAGGAAGGCATAACTATGTAAGCAAAGTTGATGTTTTTTTTTGACCATGATCATAAGTTGACGTTCATTAGCAGAGGCTAAACAGACTAATAAAAATGAGTGTAAAATCTATACCATGATAGGTTGATGGGAATCTCAGATCCTCATTTTTTGCAGACATTGGTTCGTTCATCTTCTGATAATCAATTTATGCAAATGAATGAACACAGTTGATACCATGCTGACAACTAAAGAAAAAGGAACATCGCCTAGGCCAATGGTAAATGACATGGACAGCAAATGCATGAACATCATAGCAGGTGATAAAAGCAAAGGGGAAATGGCCCAGTACATTTTCTAGTGGCCATAAGATAGGCAGCACGGCTTATCTAGGAATCAACCTACATCGTATCATCTTTAAAAGAGTTATACAAGTTAAGGAGAATGTGGAGTCAAAGGCCGTGACCTGTGAGATAAAGAATCTATAAGCCTCTAAATTCATGGCATCCATGACTTCACATGATCCTGAAATATTAGAAGATGTTTACTTCAAACAATACATTAAATATTCAGTCTAGAAATCACATTCCAATGCAGAAAAATATTATCGATAGATGGTAATGCTAAATTTATTGTGCTTTTGGCATAGAACAGAGAAAAGGAACTATAAAGAGCTTGTTTGGTACGGTTTGGTAGTAGACAAATACATACAGCAGTCTAAACAATCCTTAAACTCACGGCAATCATTGGAGGAAATCAGCTACGCAAACAAAAAAAAATACCAGACTTAGAAGTGTTTACCCTATACACATGGAACCTTGACGGATAGCCTCACGAGCTGGGCAGATATTCAATCAGCATGGATACTAATCTGCAAAGCAAAACACAATCACAAGAGGACACCCATAGTTCATGAAATCACATCACAAAACCTTGCACATTAGAATCCATCCACTGAACAAGGAAGAACAAGAAAGGGCAGTGGGAGGGGTGGGGTGACCTTGTTGACGACCTCAGCTGGAGAGGGGTGGCGCCGCTGGATCTCCTAGTCGCGGTAGAGTTAGATGGGGCTCTCCTCCTTGGACGAGAACGCTCCAGCGGCAACGCCTGATGGGGAGAGGATGCGGGAGGAGAGGTGCCGGCGAGGGAGGCTGTTGTCGGCGTTCTCTCACGATCCTCAACCTCGCACACGAGGTCTTTGAGCAGATCCTCCACCTTGGGCACCCTGCGGGCGGGTGCCGCGGGTCGACCGGCAGCAAGTAGCTCCGGCGGCGCCGTCCACCTCCACTGAAGCTCCGGCGGCTGGGCTGAGGAACCCTAGCGGGTGAGAAGAGGAGGGGAACGGGAGAAGAGAAAATTGTGGCAGCTCCATCTAGATCTAGGGTACCACAGGACTAATCTCCATGCCTTCACACGCCCGCGCGAGGCTGGCAAGGGCAGATCGTCCAGGCAGGGAGGCCGTGGTGTAGCATGTCGTACGGCGGCGCCTCGCCGTCCGCCACGCGCTCACGGGCTGGGAAGAGGAAGGACGAAATGGCACCTGAAATGACAATTTTGCCCATGTACACTCGCAAAACCACAAGTATGCCACCGCGTCTCTCTCCTCTCCCTTCCATCTGCACTGAGGACGAAACGTGGGACGGCCACTGACGAGCGGCCCTTGCACAAAGCTGGCCCACCTTTCAATAGCACAGGCTAGATCGGCGCGTGTGAAAAAAGGAAACAGAGGGAGAATGGACGGTCAGGATCAAGTAGGCCATCTAAATCGGACGGTGCGGATTACCTGTGGTCTCAGATGGCCTGAGAGCTGGGGGGTTCCTGGCGGCAATATTTTGAAGGATGCTGCATTTGATATCACAGGGAGATCTACTGCTGCCAGGATACCCTGACCCCAGGCACCGGATGGACGACGGACATGCACTTCCACCGACAACTTTCGCCCCACGAGCAGCAGGGCTACGTAGGCGATGCCCTCGCTGCTATCCATGGACAAGAAAATGTTGTGTTGACTGTGGCGATCTATGGCGAATGGGTACTTAAACCTGTCAATGCTAGGTAGCGACACCGACGGCGGCAGGACAGGAACCAGAGCTCGCGTCGGGCACATTAGGTTGCGCATGACGAAGCCGCCGTGGGTAAACGCTCCGAGCTTGAGGAGGAGGCGGCCGTTTTGGCAGTCGAGGATCCCTAGCTAGAAAGGGATCCTCGTCGAAGCGAGCGCGGCGGACGGCGGAGTGGAGCTCCGGGACTTCTGTGACGCATACGAACCGAGGGTGCGGGGAGAGGAAGTCGTTGATGTAGAAGCCGATGAATTTTGCCGGATCGCGGTCGCGTTATCGACGGAGGAATGCGCGGTGGGCGGCGAAGCCGAGCCATCACTTGGAAACGAGAGCCGCAAGAACGAGGAAGGCGGGGAAGCCGAGGCGGAGTAGGATCTCGCGGAGCAGGTCGTCGTCGCCGATGACCTTCGCCATTGAGGCCTTGCTGCTTTCCATTCCTCCTACCGTGCACCTGGGTGGTAGTTCAGATTTGGGAAAAATTGCTGGCCGTAGTACTACTGTACTAGTGTCTAGTGGAAACCTAACTAAAGACAGTGGAGGATTTCGGGCTTCTGCCCCTTCGTCTTCGGAACGGCAAAAAGGTTGGAAAATTTCGGACGGTAACTTATTAAAAGACAATATTTATAGTTTTATTACTCTCTCCGATCCATAATATTCTTCCCTAGTGTAGACACATTATAGTGCTAGATACATCCGTATTAGTGAAGAGTAATATGGGTCGGAAGGAGTACTTCTTTTGCACTAACGTATTAGATTGTGATCAATTTGTTTGGTGGAATAGAAAATGATACTCCCTCCGACCCACGTTACTTTTCGCTAATACGGATGTATCTATCATTAAAATGTGTCTAGACACTTCCATATTTATGAAGAGTAATATGGGTTGGAGAGAGTAACATATTGACAAGATTTTCTGAGCACCATCTTAGCTATCTCCCCTATCTGGGCTGTTCAGAGGTGCATCAAGATCCGTGCTAGTAATTTTTTTCCCTCACAAACAACTTCTCTTTTTTGTATCTCACTAGTGGAAAAACGGGCTTCCATTCGGAGCATTTGTCTCGGACCAAATTCGATCCGCGGCTAAAGGATCCATCAGTCCCGGTTCATTTGAAAATGTGGGCCAGGGGGCATTAGTCCCGGTTCAAAAGGGACCTTCAGTCCCGGTTTCATATAACAGCCGGGACTAATGCCACATGGCCCTTTAGTCCTGGCTCGTAGCACAAACCGGGACTAAAGGTAACCTTTAGTCCCGGTTGGTGCCACGAGCCGGGACCAATCACCCGTTCAAACGAACCGCCCACTTCGCGCCAGTTATCGATCGACGACGCTTCGATACCGCGATCGACATTACGCGCTGATCGGGAACCGGCGCCGGCGGCCTTGGAACTCGCCTGCATTCACACGCCGGCGTGCCCTCTCATCTTCTCCCTCTTTCACTATATAAATCAGTCACATTTGATCATCTTCTTCCCCAAAACATCTAGCCTCTCTCTTCTTCCCCAAAACCACTCCCACACATCACCATACCGCCGGCGCCCGCGAGCTCTCCCTCGGCGACAATGGAGGAGCAACATTGGCCCCGGTCTCGGATCTACTACGTGGTCATCGAAGAGATGAACTTCACCATCACGGAGACCCTCCGTGCTTCGAGGGTGGAGAAGTGGATCGCCATGGTCAAGCGCCGGTTCCTCGACGACGCACCGGTCAAGTGCGTGGGCTTGGACTGTGAGTTCACCACTCACGCGCACCCTCAACGTGCCGCCATCCTTCAACTCTCGGTGGAGTCCGAGATATTGGTCTTTCAAATTTGCAAGGCCAATGCCGTGCCGCAACTACTCAAGGACTTCTTGAAGGACACCACCATCAAGTTTTGTGGCGCGGCTATCAACAACGATCTACGCATGCTATGGCCATACGGAATTGTTATTCCGTCCGCGTATGATCTTCAACAAGTTGTCCCAAACCCCACTAGCAAGCCAACGCCGAGTCTCTATGATTTGGCCAATGCTATTATTGGGACACATCTTGTGAAGAAGAAGAGGGACAACAAGAAGAAGAAGGACAAGAAGAAGAAGGAGAAGAAGTACAAGAAGAAGGGAGAAGAAGAAGAAGAAGAAGAAAAAAAAAGATGATGAAGAAGATGAACTAATTTTTGGTTGGGAAAAAGTTCCATTGAGCATGAACCAACTAAAATATGCCGCTTTAGACGCTCGCCTAGGCTTTGAGATAGCTAGGAGATTCTGGAAGCTAAAGGGCTACAATAGCAATGTTGATCGTCTTAACCTTAATAATTATGTGGATGATTATGTATGGAAAAATATATGTTGGATGAGCAATTGGAAAATGTACTTCATTTGAGCCATATTGGATGAGTATGTTTGGAAAAATGTACTCCCTTTGTTTCGGTTAACAAAGTCTATTAATTTTCGAATTTGTGATTTTTCAAGTATTTTGGCTTTTTTGAATATTTTAATCATCTAAAAATTAATAATTAAATTATATATAAAGAATATTTGAAATTCATTGGTGCTTATTATTCGTAATCATTGTTTCTTATTTTGTGAATTTATTTGGAATTTTAAAAAGTAATATTATATATTACCAAAATGTATAGGTTAATAGAATTGGTAGCATACTTCTATCAACAAGTCGCGAGCGCAGTCTTGAAAGCTAGTAGGGAAGAAATGGAGAAGTTAAGCGTGCTAAGGGTGGAGCAGTATGAGGATGGGTGACCGATCGGGAAGTGAGGACCACAAGTACTTGTAATACTTGTAATTGATTTGAGATATAGAGTAAGAGCTATAAGTATCTAATTTGATATGAGATATAAGAATATAGAGAAGATTAGATAATAGAGAAATAAAGATAATACAGAAATTCCGAAACAGAAAAATACAATTTTATTCCGAATGGACCTTTAGTCCCGGTCCTTGTTACGAACCGGGACCAAAGGTCCTCCAGCCGCTGCACATGCCCCGGGCCACGTGGAGGACCATTGGTCCCAGCTCGTAAGCAACCGGGACTAAAGGCTGGAGCCTTTAGTCCCGCATGGTTAGTCCCGGTTGCGGAAACCGGGATTAATGGGCTTTACAAACCGGGATTGAAGGCCTTTTTTCCACCAGTGTCTCTCACACTATGCAATATTTGAATTCAAAACTTTGCAGTTCACCGAATTATTTGAGATAGAATGTGGGAAAAATACTTTCATATTTTTATGACATTAAATATATACATATTTAAAGAAATTCTTTTGAATTTTAAAAATTCGAATATTTCAAACTGCACAAAAAAATCCCAAATTATTTTTGTCATGTTGTAGTTGTAATGTTTCAATGGTACGCAAAGTTTTAAATTCATATATTATACATTTTGAGAGATGTAAAAAGAGAAACTGAAAAAGGTTAAGAGAGTGTAGGTGAGAGCCTGCTCATTTCATACTTTTTCTTTTTTATGAACTTTTGGTGAAATTGCAAGCTCGAGCCTATCGAAGCCTAGCGAGGCGAGGCATAGGCGATGGCTCACCTTCGCTCCTCCAAAGTAGGATAGTGCCTTCGACCTGAAGAATTACGGTGGAGAACCTGCTAACGCCCCCACCCCATATCCCACCGTCGGCTCAGCATCTATAGCCATTCGTTATTAGTATCCCTGCCGTAGTAATTGCGATGTATTACAGGAAAAACTCGTATCTGCAGCCGTATCAAACAGTTCCCTTAATTATTGGGCCCCGCAGTGTGACGTGATCCACATTTATTCGCTCCAAAGGCTCGTTGGGGGTGTCACCCATCTTCTTCCCTTTCCCAACTCCAGATCCATCCTCCACCCTCATTCGACATTGATCTCCATCCCGTGACTTCCTCGACTCCATGGATGCTTGTCCATGATCCGCCGCGAGGAATTACACAGGGCGCGTCGTCTTCTTATTCCCCAACCACAAGCCATGTCCGCCAACACTTCCACCAGGACTCCACCACCGGCAAGTGGTCCACCGGCGAAGCTGTGGCCGGATCCGGCCTCCATGTGCCCCGCCTAAGCATACTCTATAGTTGTCTGGAAGGAATCGAGTTAACTAGTTTTTCCCGTGGTGCTTTGGTTTTCCAAAGAGTTACGTACAACAACAAATTCATTCTCTGTTCTCTCTCATACTCTATGTCCTTGGATAATTCGCTGTCCACATCCGAAAGTTTCCTAGCTCAGCTTGTGGTGAAAGAAATTAGTCTTAAGATGTTTGATTTAAGATTTCACACCCCGAAATTTCCACTTTTTCTTCCCTAAGTCGATCTGTTTCTCTGTCCTTTCAGTGGCTTCTGGATTCTGTAAATCTGACTGAGATGAGGAGAGCTTGATGCATAATAATTTTGATGTGAAAAGGGATCCGATTATTTCTTATTATTATTTTTTTTCATCTTGCAGAAATTTCTTGATCATGTAATATATTTTTAAGTTTTTTTACTGAAGAACCAATCGATCTATACTTTCCACTGTAAATTGTTTTTGTTCAGGAAATCTAAACATTAAATCGTCCAGATCCAAATATCTATGGATGGCTTGCTCTGAATAATTTTCTATTGCTAATCCAAATTCCGTTAGAAATTTGTATTACCAGAAATTAAGTTCTAGATTATATAAGAATTTTATTGATATCAGGAGTATATGTTCTTCGTAATTTCTATATCTTATGAAAAAAAAAACCAAATGTGGCATGATCTGTACTGAGCTGTGCTGCTGACAAAATAATAGGCATACTTAATGCGTACCTCTCCTGTATTCACCCGCATTGTGCAGCGTAATCGATTTTCTAAGGCCTTTATTACAATACAACGTTAGCTTGTCCACGGATCACGAAGCGCGTAATGGACGGCTTGATACCAGGTGGGTGCGTCGCGCGGAGCCAAAAGTCCGCTTTCCACCTAGCGTCAAACCTCTCCCCCGCCTCAAGATTTTCATGTGTGTCAGACACTACCTCACGTGCATAGATTTCGTGCCGGCACTTTGTCATTCTTGTTCTAATGCATGATTTAGTGACAGTTTTCGTTAATGCCGATAATTACTATTACCTCCATTTTGAAATATAAGGTATTTTGGTAGTATCTTAATTAGCAGCAAACTGAGGAAGTGCTCCTAATTTTCGGAAATAGGTAGTGGGACAAGAAATAGCTAGTTGAACCAGGATCGAATTTTAAATAATGCTAATTCAAAGTTCAAAAACTAGAATACCTTTTTGCATATACATATTCTGTTGATACTTACTCGTGCAATTTTTTTTAGAAAAAATACGATTGTATGCGGACTACACAAATGATAAAATATTCAAGTACCACTATATGGGCATCTCCAACGGGCGTGATGCAAACAAATCGAGGCGATCCGAATGTCTCCGACCAACAGGGGAGGTGGCCCAGCGTTGCGACCCAAATGGATCGACCGCCGCAAACAGGTCCGACACGACCCATGCCCAACCCAAATTTGGGTTGGGAATGTTGTAAAGTGAACATAGCCCGCGTCCTGGCCTTGTCCTTCCCCCTCCCCCCCTCTCCCATCCCCTGCCGCCCGCTAGTGACATACAAACTACTCACTATCCCGCCACTATCATACAATTTCTGTTGTCGTTGCCTCCCTAATCGCAGTCAGAAATGGAGGATACCGTCACCACCACCCCCGTCCCTGGGGGAAGCTTGATCACACCGGTCCTAGTCAAGCCAAAGAAAGAGTTGATGACAAAGCAGCGATGGAACAAGACGTGGAAGCGCGCTGGACGAAAAGAGGCGTTAAGTGCACAGGCGGCCAAAGAGAAAGTGGCCGCCGAGCAGGAGAGAGAGGCCGGACACATCCTGCTCCTTCGGACCAAGGCCAACAACACCTCGATTCAAATGTCTTGGTATACAAAGAACTAAATGGTCATCCAAGAACGTGATGCCTGGTCTCACGAGTAACTTCTTTGTATAATTCATATGATACCCATGTCATTGAAATTTTGGTTCGGTGCTATGGCGTTTGAACTCCACGAGGCCTAATAAGTGCAAATTTATTAGCTACTATATTTATTTGTGGTGACATTTTCATTTATATATGTCAATTGGGTAAAACTGATTAAAAAAAGGGTGCGAAATTGGCCATCTCGGGCCAAAATGGAGCACCCCGCTAGGTGCATCCGACCCAAATGGACAAGGAGAGGACATGCCAGCGCTCTATTTTCTATCCGTCAGTCAACCTAAATAGATCGAAACGGATGCATTTAACGTATTGTTGTTGAACTGTATATACTGATACACCTCTATCTGTCACGTTGTGTAAACGTTCACCTGTAAGTGTTAGAGCTAGTCTTCCGATAGATCAGCTCTTAGCCTAGAATTTTGGTATGACCTTGCCCCACGTCTGCACAATCTGTTGCAGCCTCTGTATTTATATGTGTATTAATTGTTGAGAGTAATGAAGTGTACGAGATTACTGTAATTCAGTTGAACCGCCGAAGGTGCTCTAAGCTACTAGAATGTCTAATAACATGCCAAAATCCCACCACTCTCACCCAACATGTTGGACGGACTGACAGCAACATTTTTTTGTTCAGCAGTTGACTTTGACCGACGAATACCAGCTCGACCTATATAGCTATCTATCTGGACTGGGCAGATCATTCAGAATTGTATTTGACCACGCGAAGATGCGAGTCCTCCTGCGCATTGTAGACGCTGCGTTTGACTCGCCGTCAACGGGAAGAGACGGCACTAGTCTAGTGACACGTACGTATACGTTGTTAGAGCACCACTAGTCCAATGTATATAACGTCAACGTGTTATCGGTCACGGCCCATCAATATATGGTCGACTGATTAATTAACTAGCTAGAGTTGCCAAAACTTCATCACGTACGGCTAGCCTTACATTAGGGCCGTGTTAGGCAGTTTTTGTCTTAGTCTGATCATCATGTCAATGGCACCAGGCGGAGATCATAGACTCTACTAGTAATCTCTCACTTTCAAATTAAATATATCATATTTATATAGCTTCAAATTTTAGTTTATACTATGT
This sequence comes from Dactylis glomerata, assembly GCA_007115705.1. Taxonomy (NCBI): domain Eukaryota; kingdom Viridiplantae; phylum Streptophyta; class Magnoliopsida; order Poales; family Poaceae; genus Dactylis; species Dactylis glomerata. The sequence continues at coordinate 6,034,466 of QXEO01000382.1, forward strand.
GCCAGGTAAATGTTTCCGTCTTAGCCCTGACGCTGATGCCTCGGGCCTGCTGATGGTCCAAAACGATGGATGCAAGAAAATCGAGTGAGCAAGGTGACGATGCGGGGCGACGAGTCAGGCTGCAAGCAATCAGCCAGTACGCCGTACGGGTAATGGATATGCTTGTATGGCTGTATTCCATACACCCTGGTATTTCATCTAAACTGGATATCACCTCAGATTCTAGGCACGCGGCCCTGAGTAGTTTACTCTAATACAGAATATGTAATATCACCTCAAATTTCATAACATATCTTTTCAAGAATTCTTATAATTAATGCAGAAACTTCACAAAAAATATGTAGTGAACTTCAAAACGATTTATGTATTACTCCCTCCGATCGGAAATAACTGTCGGGCACTTAGTACAAACTTTGTACTAAGCTAGTACAAAATTGCCGACAGTTATTTCCGATCAGAGGGAGTACAGTATATCACAAAGCAAAGCACACATGTGTCGCTAGCTAACTATGCCACGCCCGACCAGGTAGAATCAGACGACACGATTCGAGGAGTAACTAATAGTTTGCACTTCATAAGTTCTAGTTTACCTACTCAGTTTCAACTAAACTGGATAGTATTGTCCTCCACAGTCCTCCACTGAAATATTTCTAGATTTTTTAGAACCTAAAATAATTTACCAACTTGTGTAGATATACAAGAATGTTATGGGAAAAATACATACAAGGGCATAATGTGATAATAACAGTTTACCTAGGTTTACATTGAAATGCATCGTATCAAGTTGTATCTTAATCTTAAATTCTCAAAATATAGTATCAATTAAGTTCATTTGTAAACATAAAGAATGATATTGTGCATTCGTAACAAAAAAATAATGATATTTTTAAAAATATGGGTAGTAATATACACTAGCATTATTAAATCATCAATTTTGCTAGTTCTATCCAAACATGTTAATATAATAGTATCAAATAATTCTGAGAACAAAAATAATATGGAAAAGTAAAAAAATAGTATAAATATGTATCATTGTTTTAATTTGTCACTATCACATAAAAATGTCTAAGAAAAGGAAGTAATTAATATGAATATGGCAATGTAATCAATACATTTAGAAACATTGAATAAAAAATTCAAATAATCTAAAACTCTAGGAAACCTAATAAGATAAAGAAAGTTGATATTTTTATAATGATACTAGAAATTATTTTAAAATAAATCATAATGAAAAAAATACTTTCTAAATATTAAATTAAAAAAATTTAGTTTTTGAAACAAAAAGTAAATACTGAAAATATGCAAATTTGCAAATAAATTGTATTTGATGTCAAATTTTTAAAATTGTTGGATGACTTTCCAATAGTTACCTTCAAATTTCTCTTATTTTTATTTTTAAATATTATCGCCTTTCATTTGTCATGCTTTATTATTTATCTCCTAGTGTCCTTTTTTGTATTGAATGAGTTGGACGATTTTGAAAAAAATTAACCTTAATCGCGAACTTAAGCACAAAATAACATGTTCGCGAAAAGATTTCACAAAATAACTTTTTTGTAACGCCACACGCCGTGGCTCTAAGCCAGGAAGCATGACGCCATTGGAAGAGGCGTCATACCCCTATGGCGCCACGGTAAAGAGTGTTATGTTTCGTATGACGTGGCTCTCGTGCGATTTTGAGGGCCCACGGGCAGGGATGCTTGGCGCCTTGGTCAACGGCTCTAAGCTATAGGGTATGGCGCTGTTGACCAAGGCGTCATACCGGTTCAGCATTATTTCTCCCATCTCATGGCTGTGCAAGCTACTCCCACCTCATTAGCCCCCCTCCCCGACCCCAACCCCTTCTCTCTCTCTCCCTCTAACTCTCCTTACTCAAATCCCCCCAGATCCCTCTCCTTTGGTGTATTTTCTTTGTGGATTTCGTTCTCTTTGGTCCCTAGAGGTAATCTCCCCCATCTCCCTTTGTTTTGTCCAATTAAATTTGAGCATTATGGTTCTTTTTATGGGTATGGTGAAATCCTAGATCTAGTTTAGTAATGTTGATTGTGGTTATTGGGTATGTTGTTTTTAGCAATGGTGATGGTTGTTTATTGGTATGAGGCATTTAGGTGTGGGTATTGTAGGTTGGGATTTAGGAGAAGCAAAATTTAGTTAGGGTTAGGGTTAAGATTAAGATTAGGTGTAGTTTTACATTATTATTAGTATGACATGTTTAATTGAAAAGGTGTGATTGTTGTGATTCATTTCGGTTGTTGTCATTGTTTTCTAGATGGCAAGAATTGTGAATGTACATCATATAGACAAGGCCTCATATTTGAAAGGCAATATCAATTGTGTTGACCCGGACGAAGTAGTCATGGTGTTTGCGACTAGTCGACGTATGCCGAGGTTGTTGAGAGAGTAATGATGGATTTGAAGTGGATAGAGCTAAGTGATTTGTGTGAATTGGTTGGGAGGTATAATGCCGGGTTTGGACATCACAATGTATTGAAGGTCATGCCTGTTGACTCTGAATTGAATTGGACTGCATACAAGGAGATTGTGGCGGCTTCACAAGACAAGTCTCTCGAGCTATTTGCAACAAGGTTGGTGCTTGCTTGACCATTGACTTGAATCGGCATTCTTCCCCATATGTTGGAGATGAGCCTATCAAGGAACGTAGAGTAGATGAGTACGATGTTTCGATGGGCCAACCGCCCATGAGCCAATTTCAAATGAGCCCTATTCACGATGACCTATATGAAGAAGCGGAAATGGATGGTGAGTCGGCGGCCAATCATCGTGCATCAACTCAATGGGACGCCCAACTGGCAAGCGGCACTGATGTCTACGCACGCGTCTGTTCTTGTAGACAGTGTTGGGCCTCCAAGTGCAGAGGTTTGTAGAATAGCAGCAAGTTTCCCTTAAGTGGATCACCCAAGGTTTATCGAACTCAGGGAGGAAGAGGTCAAAGTTATCTCTCTCAAGCAACCCTGCAATTACGATACAGAAAGTCTCTTGTGTCCCCAACACGCCCAATACACTTGTCAGATGTATAGGTGCACTAGTTCGGCGAAGAGATAGTGAAATACAAGTAGTAGTGATGATTATAAGTAGCAAATGTGATCTGAAATAAATATCGCTGCAAGCAAATAAGTAACAAAACAGCAAGTAAACGGTGTGCAAAGCTTGGAAACAAGGCCTAGGGATCATACTTTCACTAGTGGACACACTCCCAACAAATATAACATAATTGAACAAATAAATAACTTCTCTTCACTATGCTACTCTGAATTACTCTCCTATTGAATAACACTAATCATTGCGTAGTGGCTACAGAAGCACCCCTTAAAGTTCATCAAGTACTTGACAAACACCACTCATAGAGATATCCAAATCAAATCACAACTCAAGATAAATATTATTGCAACTTAGACCAAGTACTAACACGGTGCACACACTGTCAACATTACACCATGAAAGGAGGAATAGATCACTTCAATACTATCATAGTGATAATTATTCTCATAATCCATAAGAGATCACAATCGTAGCCTAGACCAAGTACCACCACGATGCACGCACTGTCACCGTTACACCATGGCAGGAGGAATAGATTACTTTAATAACACACTAGAGTACACATAATAAAGAAGAGTAACATCTACTTATTCAACATGATACAAAGCTCACGATCACATAAAGATCACATCATGGGAGAGAGAGGTGAACCACATAGCTACTGGTAGAGCCCTCAGCCCCGGGGGAGAACTACTCCCTCCTCATCATAGGTGAACGGATCGTATGGGCACCTAGAGGGGGGGTGAATAGGTGCTACTCAAATTTTAATTCTTTTTCAATTTAGGCTTGACACAAAAGGTAAATTCTCTAGATATGCAACTAAGGTGAATTTACCTATATGAAAACTAGCAAGCTAAGCAAGATACAAGTAGTAAAGGCAATAAAGGATAGAGGTAACCGAGAGTGGAGCACATGGAGACACGGATGTAATTCCGGTAGTTCCTTCCTTTTTAGGGGAAGTACGTCTATGTTGGAGGGGTGTGATTGCCACAAAGGCCTAACCAACGCCACAAAGGCTCACCCTATTCTCCGGTGCAAGCTTCCGCCACAAAGGCCTAGCTCACTTTCCACTAAGGGATTCCTCAAGGCGGAATCGGCCTTTACAAAACTTGGGGCACAACTCCACAACTGAATTGGAGGCTCCCAAGCACCACAAAGCAATCAATCAACAAGTATCAAGATATCAATCACACAAATCAAGGTCAAGGGACACAAGGGAACCCAAGATACAAGGGGACCTCAAGCAAATGAGAGGGGAAATCAAATCGCTTCGGTGAGGATGTAGATCAAGGCCTTCTCCTTCGATTCTCCAAAGATCAAGAGCTTTGGTGGGTTGAGGGAGGAGATCTTGCGAATTTGGTGGCTCCAAATGGGGTGTTCTTCTTGCACAGCTCGAGCAGCTTCTTGGGGAAGAAGGGGAGGGGTATTTATAGCCCCTCCCAAAATGTAGCCGTTGCTGACTTGGAGGGGCGGATTATCCGGCCAAAGTATGGCCGGATTATCCGGCTGGCCGGATTATCCGGCCCCCCTGGCCGGATTATCCGCCCCCTATATCTGGTTGACGCCGACTCTGGTCCTTAGCAGAATTTCTGAAGTCGTCGAAGGGGGGCGGATTATCCGGCCCCCTGGCCGGAATATCCGGCCCCATTACTGGGTGACGCCGACCAAGTCCTTAGCAGTTTTGGAGCTCTCGCTGGGGGGGGGGATTATCCGGCCCCCTGGCCGGAATATCCGGCCTGGAACATTCTTGAGCTGTAAAATCTGTATCACTTAACACACACTTAAAATTCCTAATGTTGTTATCTAACACACAAAACCTGAGGGATACAAAGTTTGCACTTTCTATCTCCCCCTTTTTGGTGTTAGATGACAACACTAGGATTTGCAAGAGAGATCGAATATTTCAAACAATCAATATTTGAGCAAGGAATAAAGCTCCCCCTAAATGTGTGCATCTACACAAATGAGTTTGAAGGAGACATACCTTTTCATAGATACCTCAATCATTATGGAATTCCGAATATGATAATAACGAGATACCGGACAATAATTCCATGGCCATCTCACACATATACCATGAGCTCACAAAAACATAAGTGAACAAACATAATGTTCCACACGGCACATATAAAACATATAACATAGTCTCATACACACCATAGAGCAAATAAACCACACGAAGTTCCAAACTTAAGACAAGTAAAATAAGAAGAAACACAAGCACCAAAGGAATGATAAACGCGCAAGCTTGTGTTTCCACCCATGCAAATCCCATAAGACTCCTAATAGAAGTACTTCTCCCCCTTTGGTATCAAGACACCAAAAAGGGAGAAGAGTGATGCTACATGCCCCGAGTAATCAATCCTCCCAATCACCGATGTCGTCGGAGTCCTCAGCATAACCATCTCCGCCATCACCATCATCTTGTTCCGCATCTTCATCACCTCCAGCATCTTCATCCTCAAAGTCCTCCTCAGCCTCTGGATGAGTATCTCCTGTGGGAGCATCTGGAGCACTAAAGAGATGCTTCTGCACATCAACCCAGTTGAAGCGATCGGTGTTCCAAGCTTCATAGGGGGTAGGAGCAGTAGGAGTGGGATCAGCGGTCTGAGCACCACTGAGACGGTGAAGGATCAGCTGCTGAGAGTCCTGAATGCTCTTCCTCTCAACATAGGCCTGGTAGTTCTCACGGTGGATCTCAACCTTCATGCAGAGAACGTTCCTCTCAAACCAGCTGAGCTTCCTCACTTCCCTGGACATAGCAGATGCAGCAGCCCTCTGAACACGAGTAGAAGCACTCGACCTCGCATCAGCCATGAAGGTGCTAGGATATGCAGCTGCTGGAGCAGTAGTCTTCTTCCTCTTGACATACATCTTCTTGACTAAGTGCTCCACACTATCATCATGGATATCATAATCTCCAAGGGCATGCTTGATGAGGAGCATGATGTAGGGAGCATATGGCACAGTGTTCCTCTGAATGATAGCATCCTTAATCTCATAGAAGATGAAATCCATCACATCAAGAGTAAAGTCCTCGGCAGGGTCAGTCGAAGTAGCACACTCATGAGCAAAAGCGAGGAGGTCAACAAGAGAGGTGCGAATGGCATCATTGTTACCACCACTAGGAGCAATGTTCTCTCTGAAAATGCGGACAAGCTGATAATAGAGGGGATGCAGGCCATTGATGAAGCCCACAACACCTGTGGAGTCATAGAGGTCATATAGCTTATCCTTATCAGGCTTGGTCCCCGGATTGTGAATACGGCGACCCACTGGAGTGTCTCCATTATACGCATACCCCAAGAGAGAGGCAAACGTAGAGAAGTCCGATGTACACTCATGTTCTCCAGTCATCCACTTCATAGACTTCTGAGGATTAGGCAATATCACAAGAGTGGCATAAAACTGCTTGATGAGGCCGGGGTTATAGTTGCACTGAATGTTAGCCAACCCCATCAACCCCATCTTCTCAACCACAGAAACTGCTTCATCAAAATAGGTCTTGTTGCGAAGGTGATCAAAGTCAATAGGATGCATCGGTCGACAAGGATTCTTGAGAGGCTCATAGACATCACAGAAAATCCCCCACTGCTCTTCATTCCAGAAACCACGGTCCTCAATATCTTCATCTCTTGCTATGGCGTACCAATTGTTGCGCCGCACAAGAATGTACTCGGCCTCTGGCATGCTCTTGTAGTTGGGACGAGTCGCTTTGCCTTTGCGACGACGGGCTTGAACCTTGGCAGCCTTTTCTTTCTCAGCTTTCCTAGCAGCTTCTCTCTGACGCTGACGGATTGCAACCTCATCAACCAGGACTCCGCGTTCATCCGGAACAAGCCGACGCTTGTGCTTTGGCATACTCGAACCACCTGTGAAAGAGATATGCAAGGAGAGCATGGGGATAAGCATATGCACACGAGTTACGGAAAGGATCAAAGAATCATGCAGTATGAACAAACACACTTCACCCAAGGAATCAAATTTACAGCAGCAATATAGAAGAAAAAAATGGAGCAGTGAAATCCCAGGCCGGATTATCCGGCCAGGGGGGCGGATAATCCGGCCCCCTTGAAATTTTCTTCTACAACTTGCTGCAGCAACCAATTTGATAGATCGGGGGAAGGACTTCATACAACATGATTCATGGGAGTCAAGAATAACTAGTGGAGGACTAAACACCAAGCAAAAGACATGGGTAAATTCATACAAGGCCCTAGAGAGGGGAGATGAGCAATACCCGGATCCATTGCGAAAACGACTTGGTGAAAGCCCTCCCAAGGTGGAGGAGATCAAATCCCGGCAAAATCCGGCCAAGGGGATGGCCGGAGCTCCGGCGGCGGCGACGAGAGGGTGGCGGCGGTGGCTGGGAGCCCTAGGACGGGGTGGGGAAAGGAACTTCCCTAAGGCAGCCCGACCCCGCCCTTTATATACCCAGTCGCTACCCGGCCGGATTATCCAGCCAGAGTGACCCGGATAATCCGGCCCAGCCGGATATTCCACCCAGGGGGGCGGATATTCCGGCCTGGAAGGCCAGAAATTGATCCACTCGAAGTTTTCAAAAACAAAAGTTATTTTTGACGAAAAAATGAACTCATGTGCATAGATTAGATGTCTTGAGAAAGGATGGCTTAGGTGAGAGAGCAAACAAGGAGTGGTTCTCGGCACTTGACATTGCAAGAACAAATCAACGAAAAATCCAATGCAAGTGCCTTCCCATATCAAAATAAGAGACAATACCAAGAGAGAACACCAAGACCTCAAATAAGATATGCAAGGAATCAACTCTTCGAAAAGAAGAGGTCGGTGGCCGAAGCCACCATGTTTGAGTGTTATGGCATTGGACCGCGAAGATGTATCTTGGGTCCATAACCACTACTCGTCATTGAAGCTCATATATCACAAAAATGATATTAAGAGAATGATATGATTACTATCGGCATTATGGGAGGAGGGATAGCCCAATTAATTAGGACCGCACTCCCCTATCTCCATGCCCACACCTAAACCAAACAAGCATTGAAATATAGGTGTATTTGCAAGATGTTCAAGCCACACTCCTTGAATCAATGATATTTAGCTCATTCCTCAAATATCCAAATCTTGCTTCATCAAGAGGCTTCATGATTATATCGGCAAGTTGATCCTTGGTGCTAACATATGCAAGCTCAATATCACCACGGGCAACATGATCTCTAATGAAATGATTCCGGATCTCAATATGCTTGGTTCTTGAATGTTGCACCGGATTATAGGCGATCTTGATAGCACTCTCATTGTCACATAAAAGAGGCACTTTGTCACAATTGACACCGTATTCCTTTAAAGTTTGCCTCATCCATAACAATTGAGTGCATCCACTTGCGGCGGCAATGTATTCGGCTTCGGCGGTGGAGAGATATATACAATTTTGCGTCTTAGAAGACCAACACACCAAAGACCTACCAAGAAATTGGCAAGCTCCGGAGGTTGATTTCCTATCATCCTTGTCACCGGCCCAATCCGAATCCGTGAAGCCACAAAGAGAGAAATCCGAGCCTTTGGGATACCAAAGCTCATAAGTTGGGGTATGAACCAAATATCGAAAGATCCTCTTAACCGCCATAAGGTGGCTTTCTTTAGGAGCGGCTTGATACCTTGCACACACACCTACACTCAACACAATATCGGGTCTAGATGCACAAAGGTAAAGCAACGAACCGATCATAGAACGGTATACCTTTTGATCCACGTTTTTACCATTGGGATCTAGATCAAGATGACATTTAGTGGCCATTGGTGTGGCAGCCCCATTTAGTTCCTTCATCTCGAACCTCTTGAGCATGTCTTGGACATATTTGGCTTGATTAATAAAAGTCCCTTCTTTCAATTGCTTGATTTCAAAACCAAGAAAGAACTTCATTTCGCCCATCATAGACATCTCGAACCTATCGGTCATAAGCTTTGAGAATTCATCATTAAAAGCTTTGTTAGTAGAGCCAAAAATAATATCATCAACATATAGTTGGCATACGAAAAGCTCCCCATTGACCCTCTTAGTAAAAAGAGTGGGATCAATTTGCCCAACTTCAAACCCACGGTCTAACAACAACTCCCTAAGGTGCTCGTACCACGCACGTGGGGCTTGCTTAAGGCCATAGAGTGCCTTATGGAGTTTGTAGACATGGTTAGGGAAGTTGAGGTCCTCAAACCCCGGGGGTTGCTTAACATACACTTCCTCTTTCAATGGACCATTTAGAAAAGCACTTTTAACATCCATTTGTTGCAACTTAAAGTTATGATGAGTGGCATATGCAAGAAGGATACAAATGGACTCAAGGCGAGACACGGGAGCATAAGTCTCTCCAAAGTCAATTCCTTCAACTTGGGAGAAACCTTGAGCAACCAATCTTGCCTTGTTCCTCACAACAATTCCATGCTCATCTTGCTTGTTTTTGAAAATCCACTTTGTGCCAATCACATTGCGGCACTCCTTTGGCTTCTCTACTAACACCCATACATCATTGCGCTTGAAGTTGTTGAGTTCTTCATGCATAGCATCCAACCAATCCGGATCTTCAAGAGCTTCAAATACTTTCTTGGGTTCAACCATGGAGATATAAGCATGATGATTGCTAAATTGTGCCAATTGACGCCGGGTTGACACTTTGCTCCTTAAATCTCCAATAACCCTCTCAAGAGTATGACCTTTAAGTTCCAAGTCCCTTTCAACTCTTCTCTTGCGACGGGCTTCGATCTCCTCATTTGACGATAGAGGAATCACTTGATCATCTTGATCATTTTGGTCCCCGTCTTGACCATCAACTTTACCTTGATCATCATTGTCTTCATGAGTAGGTTGATCTTGGTCTTGTGAAGAATTGGGGGCGGTTGAGATAACCGGAGAGGATGGTGGTGCCCCTTCTTCTTCATGAAGGTCCTTGTCTTGTTCTTCGGTTGGTGCATTAGTTGCTTCCTTGGGAGAGGCTTGTTGAGCTTGTGAAGATGAAGGCTCCACTTGAGTAGAGCATAGTCCTTCTCGGTCCACCACAAGGTGTCCCTCAATGGGGCGGAAAAATCCCACGCCCATTCTTCCTATGGCTTCTCGAGGTATTTCATCATCTACATCACAAGAAACAACATCTCACCCCCCTTGGGAGCCGTCATTCTCTTCGAATACCACACTACAAGATTCTTCAACACGTCCGGTGGACTTGTTGAAGACTCTATAAGTGTGGGATTCGGCACCATAACCAACAAAAATACCTTCTATTGCTTTCGGATCAAATTTACCTAAACGAACTCATTTTCTTTGAAAGAAACACTTACACCCGAAAACTCGGAAGTAGGAGATGTTGGGCTTGCTTCCGGTGAGTATTTCATATGAAGTCTTGTTTAGGCCTTTGCGGAGGAAGAGCCGGTTTGAAGAGTGACAAGCCGTAGAGATAGCTTCGGCCCAAAAGTTGTATGGAGACTTAAACTCCGCCAACATGGACCTAGCCATATCCATAAGAGTCCGGTTCTTCCTTTCGGCTACACCATTTTGTTGAGGAGTGTATGCAGCGGAATATTGATGACGTATCCCCTCAGCACTGAGAAACCCATTTAAGGTGTAGTTCTTGAATTCCGAGCCATTGTCACTTCTAATTGCCAAAATAGTTTCCCATGTTGACGTTCAACTTCCTTGGCAAAGTCGATGACGGTTTGTTGAGTCTCACTCTTATGCTTGAAGAAGTAGACCCAAGTATATCTTGAATAGTCATCAACAATTACCAAACAATATTTCTTCCCACCAAGACTTGCATGAGAGGGAGGACCAAAAAGATCCACATGAAGGAGCTCCAAGATCCTCTTGGAAGAAATGATAGTCTTGCTTGGGTGGGGAGAATCATGCATTTTTCCTAGAACGCAAGCCCTGCAAACATGATCTTTGGCAAAAGAAACATTCTCTTTTAGTCCGAGTATGTGGCCACCCTTGTGAAGGCTTTGCAAAGTTCTCATATTGACATGGGCTAGTTGGCGATGCCAAATCCAACCCACATCGGCCTTTCCAAATAAACACATAGCACTTGTAGTGGTTTTCCCCGAGAAGTCCACCACATACAAGTTGTTTTCAATGTGCCCAACGAAAGCGACCTTTAGAGACTTGCTCCACAAGAGTACCACAATTTCATTATCAATGAAGATGGCAAAGCCCATCTTACCAAGTGCACGAACTGAAAGTAAATTGTAACCTAGGGTCTCAACAAGCATGACGTCCACAAGGGAAATATCCGGTGCGACCACCACCTTGCCAAGACCCAATACCTCGGATTGTGACATGTCTCCATAAGTGACGGTTATGTTGTTGTCATTAGGCCTCATCTCCGTCATAATCTCCTTGCTTCCGGTCATATGACTTGTGCATCCACTATCAACCACCCATTTTGATCCACCGGAAGCATAGTCCTACAAGAGATTATTGCTTGGTTTTAGGTCCCCATTTCTCAATGGGTCCTCTTTTGTTAGCAACAAGGGTCTTTGGAACCCAAATAGACCAAGCAACATAACCATCATTTGGACCAACATATTTTGCATAAACATCACCATAATAATCACGAAATAAGACATAGTGAGGGTTAGCAATTCCCGCATGATCGTCATGAGTGGCTTTGCCACCCACAATAGGATCCTTCTTTGCTTGTGCGGGCTTGGCCTTCTTTTTCTTGTTGTTGTTCTTCTTCTTTGAGACAAAGTCAATTCCCGTTTTATCACCAAATGCCTTTTGCTTACTCAAAAGGTCATTCAAGTTTTTCTCACCTATGGGAATAGAGGACTTGGCAAGCTCATCTTTCAACCTAGCATTTTCTTCAATAACATTTGCATGATCACAAGTAGAAGAACTAGGCACATTATTCTTAGTCAATTGAATTTGAAGTTGTTCATGTGACTTGGTAAGAATAGAGTGTTCACTTTTCAAGGCCTTGTGAGCCTTGTCAAGATCTTCTAAATCCTTAACAAGTAAATCATGACCAACACCAAATTCAACCTTTTCCTTTTTAAGCATTTTTACTTTAGCACGAGCATGGTCTCGCTCTTTAATGAGTTTGGAAGCAACTTCATTATTAGATTCCTCAATGGAATCGAGCTTCTCTTCGAGAGTTGCTCGTTCCTCTTGCTCTTCTTCAAGAGACTCGGTTAGTGAGGCAATATCTCGAGCATATTCCTTTTCAAGCCTCATTTGTTCATCTAGTTTTTCAAGAGTTTTACCATATTGGCTCAATAGACGTTCAAAGTGAAGCTTATGAACGCCATCAACACTAGACACATAATCATCAAAAGCAACAATTTCTTCCTTTACTCTAAGACTAGCAAGATTATTCAAGGAAGCATCATTTGTCTTAGAGGAGGAGAAAGGTGTGGGTGATACCTCGGAAGACTTGGCCATAAGGCACTTGACGTTCTTGACGAGAGAGTCCTCATTGGGGGATTCAAAGAGTGATGTGGGGGAAGTGGAGGTGGTTGCCATTGCGGCCATCTCACTACTTGTGGTTTCTTCTTCATCACTCTCACTTGCGAAGTACTCTTCTTGAGTCAAGAACACAAACTTTGGTTGTTTCTTCTTTGGTCCACCCTTCTTCACAAATGGCTTCTTTGATGGTGACTTGGTCTTGCTTTTGAGGATGAGCTTTCCACCATGGTCTTCTCTCTTCTCATAAGGGCACTCGGCAACAAAGTGGAATCTATCATTGCAATTGTAGCATGTCCTCACCCTTTGACCATTGTTGTCATTCCTTTGATAGCCACTTGACTTGCTTCTTCTTTGATTGTCTTCTTTAGCCTTATGTGGATCAACCCAAAAGGTTTTTCCATAGAAGGCCATGTGCTCATTGTACTCATGTCTTATGTCCTCGGGACACATCTCTAGCCTTGCTTCAATGCTTGCTTGAAGAGGAACCTCTTTCTCAACCACACTAGCTTTTAATGCAAGATTGGAGCTTCTTTGCATTCCTATGGCACGAGCACGAGCATCTTCCACATTTTGTGCGGCAACCTTGTAGGCTTGAATCTCTTGCATCACTTGATTGGAGGTCATCTCATTGAAGTTGTGCTTGCCTTGAACACTCTTCACATCCGCAGGCTCATATGGAGTAAGAGCAAGAATGTACTTCATCTTGATCCACTCATCATCAATATGGTGAGCACCGAGATTCTTGAAGGTGGTAGCGATAGCCTTGAGTCTTCTGTACATCTCTTGATGGTCCTCACCATCCATCATGAAGAACCCCTCCGCTTGATTTGAGAAGGCCACATATCTTGTTTTCTTCATGCTCTCATTGCCAACAAAGACGTCGGAGAGTCCTTGCCAAGCTTCTTTGGCGGTGGAGAAGTGTTGGATGTGAGGCAAGTCCTTGGATCCAACGGCGACTTGAATCATGTGAAGAGCGGTAGCATTGAGTTGGCTATCGACCGTCTCTCTTCTTGTCATGTTTTTGGGATCCACGGCCTTGAATCCTTCCTCAATGATCCTCCAAAGCTCGATGCAAGAACTGTGCATATGAGAGATCATTTGATATTGCCATTGACCAAAGTTTAATGCATCAAGCTTAGGTGGATCTCCTCTATTGTTAATATGAGGATGAGGAACCGGCGGGTCGGGTGAATACCAATGTGGGAATTCACCTTTCCCATCGCCCTTGGTGGAAGACTTAGCATCGCCATTTTTGTCGGCACCCTCCACATCTACCACCACATTCTCCACTTGTGGAGTAGCGGGTTTTTCCGGAGGTGGAGAAGCATTAATAGTTTTAGCTTGCATGAGTTGCGCTATCATTTCACGCAACTCGTTTATTTGAGATGTCATGGAAGTCATGGATGATTCCAAAGATTTGAACTCACCCATGGAAACTTGACCCGAGCCCTCACTCGGAGAGGTGTCCATACTCTTAGGCGGTTAAGCCCGAATAAAGAGCCGAGGCTCTGATACCAATTGAACGGATCGTATGGGCACCTAGAGGGGGGGGGTGAATAGGTGCTACTCAAATTTTAATTCTTTTTCAATTTAGGCTTGACACAAAAGGTAAATTATCTAGATATGCAACTAAGGTGAATTTACCTATATGACAACTAGCAAGCTAAGCAAGATACAAGTAGTAAAGGCAATAAAGGATAGAGGTAACCGAGAGTGGAGCACATGGAGACACGGATGTAATTCCCGTAGTTCCTTCCTTTTTAGGGGAAGTACGTCTACGTTGGAGGGGTGTGGTTGCCACAAAGGCCTAACCAACGCCACAAAGGCTCACCCTATTCTCCGGTGCAAGCTTCCGCCACAAAGGCCTAGCTCACTTTCCACTAAGGGATACCTCAAGGCGGAATCGGCCTTTACAAAACTTGGGGCACAACTCCACAACTGAATTGGAGGCTCCCAAGCACCACAAAGCAATCAATCAACAAGTATCAAGATATCAATCACACAAATCAAGGTCAAGGGACACAAGGGAACCCAAGACACAAGGGGCCCTCAAGCAAATGAGAGGGGAAATCAAATCGCTTCGGTGAGGATGTAGATCAAGGCCTTCTCCTTCGATTCTCCAAAGATCAAGAGCTTTGGTGGGTTGAGGGAGGAGATCTTGCGAATTTGGTGGCTCCAAATGGGGTGTTCTTCTTGCACAGCTCGAGCAGCTTCTTGGGGAAGAAGGGAAGGGGTATTTATAGCCCCTCCCAAAATGTAGCCGTTGCTGACTTGGAGGAGCGGATTATCCGGCCAAAGTATGGCCGGATTATCCGGCCCCCCTGGCCGGATTATCCGCCCCCTATATCTGGTTGACGCCGACTCTGGTCCTTAGCAGAATTTTTGAAGTCGTCGAAGGGGGGCGGATTATCCGGCCCCCTGGCCGGAATATCCGGCCCCATTACTGGGTGACGCCGACCAAGTCCTTAGCAGTTTTTGAGCTCTCGCCGGGGGGGGTCGGATTATCCGGCCCCCTGGCCAGAATATCCGGCCTGGAACATTCTTGAGCTGTAAAATCTGCATCACTTAACACACACTTAAAATTCCTAATGTTGTTATCTAACACACAAAACCAGAGGGATACAAAGTTTGCACTTTCAATAGGAGACAGCAAGGTTGATGGAGATGGCGGTGAGGTCGATGGAGACGGCGGATACGACGATGGAGACCGATGGAGATGGCTCCGGGGGCACTTCCCCGTCCCGGCAGGGTGCCGGAACAGAGACTTATGTCCCCTGAAATTTGTCTTCGACGGCGGCGGCGCTGCGGAACTGTTCTGGAAATTTCGCTGACCCCCCTAGGGTTTTCCGTCCCGAGGCTTTATATAGGCGAAGGGGCGTCGTCAGGGGGCTGCCAGAGGCTCCTCACACATAGGGGGCGCGGCCAGGGGCTGGGCCGCGCCACCCTGGTGTGAGGCTGTCCCCTGGCCCCCCTCCGGCTCTCGTTTGGTCCTCGTCCTTCGTCTGGGAAAAATAAGACTTCTAGAACTTGTTTCGTCCAATTCCGAGAATATTTCCTGTGTAGCTTTTCTGAAACACAAAAATAGCAGAAAACAGGGAACTGGCACTGTGGCATCTTGTCAATAGGTTAGTTCCGGAAATCGCATAAAAATGCCACGAAGTGTAACGAAACACAAGGCAAATGGTGTAAAAACAAGCATGGAGCATCAAAAATTATAGATATGTTTGAGATGTATCAGCATCCCCAAGCTTAACTCCTGCTCGTCCTCGAGTAGGTAAGTGATAACAAAAGAATAATTTTTGAGGTGACATGCACCTACACAATCTTGATCATCGATGTAAGCATTGAGTGCTGAGATCAAAGAACTTAAAACATGGGCATGAAAGACATAATCTTGACAATAAGAAACTTAGCAATCATGTTATATCATGAAAAAGAACACAAACAAAAGATCATGATTAATGAAACAATGAAAGTCAAACGTGTGTTCAAATCATAAGGAAAAACATGCAAATGGTTTTCAGCTTGTCCTTAATAGAGAGCAAAACATAAATGCATAGCACACCTTCAAGTTTAAGAGGGCGACTAGACACAAATAATTTAAGAACAAGTGAAACCAACAATATGAATCAATCAATGAAAACTTTGGGACAATGCACATTATACTAATAATGACAACTATGCTCTCTTAATGGTGCATAAAGATAGAAGGTGAAGACTCAACATAAAAGTAAAAGAAAGGCCCTTCGCAGAGGGAAGCAGTGATTAAACATGTGCTAGAGCTTTTCATTTGTAAAACAGAGAGATAAAACTTGGGTTTTGAGAGGTGGTTGCTTTTGTCAACGACTAGCAATGGGGTTCTTACTATCTTCCATACAAAAATTGAAGCAAGTTTTTGAGAGAGAGATTGGCACTTTTATGCTCTTTTATAAAGCTTGGCACTCCTCCCCACCTTTTTTCCTTTCTCAAACCATGGCTAACCGATTCCATCAGGTGCCCACCAACATTCACAATTCATGGAAGAGTGCCTTTTCCTTTTTTCTATTTTTTTCTTTTTGGAATAAGCAATATGGAAGATAGCAAATCCGACCACTATGTCCCCATGAGCTGAAAACAGTGTCACAAAATGAGAAGTATTTTGAAGGTTTTTTGAAAGGTAGCACATGAAAATTTACTTGGAATGGCTTGCAAATACCATGCATAGGAATTTATAGTGGACACAATGGCAAACTTGGTTTTTGGGAGTTGGATGCACGAGTAGAGCTCATACTCAGTACAAAATGAGGGCTAGCAAAAGACTGGGAGCGACCAACTAAGAGAGCAATAACGGCCATAATCATGCAAAGCGACATTAAAAGAAGCATAAGATGGCATCAAAAGTCAAAAACTAAATGATCATAGAGGCTATTAGTGACTTTGTAAGAGTCTAACATGTGTGAGCATGCGCCAAGTCAACCCAAATAAAGCATCAAGGAGAAAACCAAAATAATGCTTCCAAACGATAAAAACAACGCATGATTCTTTCAAAGGCTCATTAAGCAATCTCAGTTATTTGAGACAAGTCATGCTACAAGAAAACCACTAAGCATACTATCAAAATGACATCAAACATGACATGCAAAAGTCTAAGCCGCAGTCTAAACAAGCTCCTTTTTGTACCACTTTTTTGCATGAAACTTTTTTCTCTTTTCCAACACCATTCAAACCTTTTTGAGGAAACTCTTTTGAGGAAAACCAACATATACCAGAGGTCCAAATACACCTTGATGCAAAGATAAAACAAGATCTGAACAAAAATCAAGGTGAAAAATGCAAGCTAAACACAGTAGCAGAAAAAGAGAACACTCATAAAACGATAAGAGTGAAAACTAGAGTGTTCTTGGCAAATGAAAAGCGAGTTCATCTCCTCCAAAAGAAACATGATGTGATCTAACCATTTATTGCAGCAAACAAAGCAAAAGAAAACTAAAAACAAAAACAACTGACGCTCCAAGAAAAACGCATAGTGCATGAAGCAATAAAAATATAGTGTCTTGAAAGGTGACCTGATTTTTGCCGATGAAGAAGGGAGTGCCTCGGGGGCATCCCCAAGCTTTGACGCTTGTACTTCTTGGATATTTCTTGGGGTGACATGGGCATCCCCAAGCTTGAGCTTTTGTCCATTCTTCATGTCATCTCATCATTCTCCAATCCCTACACTTGAAAACTTCCTTCATACAAAACTAAACACAAATCTATTAGCAACATTAGTGTAAGCATAGTAATGAATCAACCCTTTTCAGTTCAGATTTCAACACAAAACCACCACATATAAAGCATATACTACTGTAGCAACTTCCCCAAAAGTTTCGTGATCAAAAGAACTCAAAAAGAAAGCGATAAAGCGGCAAACACAAATATTGGCAGAAATCTATCAAAACAGAACAGCTGACAAAGGTCGAATTTTTAGAGGGTTTTCTGTTACTCAAATCAAAAAGTGTTAAACTACTGCAAGTTTGGATATAACCTGGGGCATATGCACAAGAAATCGCAGGTCCAAAAGATATACAGTGAATTTTCACGATTTTTTACGGTGCAGCACCGAAAACAGTTTCAGGACAGCAACATCTCCAAATCTTACCTCACTCAAATTAGAGGCTTCTCTTGGCACAACAACGAAATAAAAAGGATAAGGAGTGGTTATTACAGTAGTAATAACTTCCAAGACTCAAATAAAAAAAAGTACTGAAAATAAAACAATGGGTTATCTCCCAAGAGTGCTTTTCTTTAACGCCTTTGAGCTAGGCGCAGTAATTTGCAAAGATGCTCATGTGGGCGCCATATAAGAGCTTGAGGCAAAGGCGCCATATAGGAACTTTAAGCAAAAGAGAGCATCAAAAAGTAAGTATGTAACACATTTAAATCTAAACCACTTCCTATAAAAAATAGTCTTGTAAAGAGACAAATCATAAAAGCGCAAAGCAAAAAGCATAGGAAGGCAAAACAAGTATAGCTTCAAAAATTGCAACATAAAGAGGGGAAACTCAATATTGTTGAGATCCATCAAACCATGTTTCCCTCTCTCATAATAACTTTCAGTAGTATCATAAATAGAACTAACAATATAACTATCACATAAAGCATCCCTATCATGAGCCACATGCATAAAAGGATTAATACTCCCCACATGAACAATAGTAGTAGGAGCAGATTCAACAGAATAATTATTCTCATCACCATAATCATCAAAAATAGGAGGCATATTGTAATCATAACTAATTTTATCCTCAATAGTAGGTGAACTGAAAATATTATACCCATCATCATAACCATCATAAACTAGAGGTTTAGTATCATCACAAGCTAAAGAACAGCTATTTCGCAAAGCATATTCTTCAAACATATCATCATAAGAAGGAACATCACATATGGGAGACAAAACATTATCAGAACAAACTTTCTCCACTAAAGCTGGGGAATTAAAAATATCATGCTTAACAAAACCAGCTTCCCCAATCTTAGACTTTTCTATAGCATTAGTAATAACAGTGTTCGAAACATTCATACTAACAACACTATTAGCATGCAAATTAAGCTTCAAAGGTTTTTCAATTTTCTCTTCAAACACTTCATATCTAAACTCAGGAAAAAGGCTAAAGAACTCTTTGTTTTCCATTAAGCCTAACTAGTGAAAATAAAAACAAGAAACAAAAAGATATAATTACAGAATCTAAAGGAAATAACTCCGAGCACTCACACAGGAGGATGCGAGTACCTTTTACCTTACCTCCCCGGCAACGGCGCCAGAAAATAGCTTGATGTCTACACACGTGTCTGTTCTTGTAGACAGTGTTGGGCCTCCAAGTGCAGAGGTTTGTAGAACAGCAGTAAGTTTCCCTTAAGTGGATCACCCAAGGTTTATCGAACTCAGGAAGGAAGAGGTCAAAGCTATCCCTCTCAAGCAACCCTGCAATTACGATACAGAAAGTCTCTTGTGTCCCCAACACACCCAATACACTTGTCAGATGTATAGATGCACTAGTTCGGCGAAGAGATAGTGAAATACAAGTAGTAGTGATGATTATAAGTAGCAAATGTGATCTGAAATAAATATCGCTACAAGCAAATAAGTAACAAAACAGCAAGTAAACGGTGTGCAAAGCTTGGAAACAAGGCCTAGGGATCATACTTTCACTAGTGGACACACTCCTAACAAATATAACATAATTGAACAAATAAATAACTTCTCTTCACTATGCTACTCTGAATTACTCTCCTATTGAATAACACTAATCATTGCGTAGTGGCTACAGAAGCACCCCTTAAAGTTCATCAAGTACTTGACAAACACCACTCATAGAGATATCCAAATCAAATCACAACTCAAGATAAATATTATTGCAACTTAGACCAAGTACTAACACGGTGCACACACTGTCAACATTACACCATGAAAGGAGGAATAGATCACTTCAATACTATCATAGTGATAATTATTCTCATAATCCATAAGAGATCACAATCGTAGCCTAGACCAAGTACCACCATGATGGCTAGTTGATGAAGGAGATTATTCTTCTTCGTCCCCCAGCAGCAATCCTTGTGCGTGGTGAATGACCAGCCCGTTGGGAACCCCAAGAGGAAGGTATGATGAGTATAGCAGCTGGTTTTCCCTCAATTATGAAACCAAGGTTTAATATCGGTCAGGAGAGGAGAGACAATGACGACTGAAGGTGATGCTTGCTAGTTTGCGACAGCAGCGGACAACTGGCGCCTCGTCCAAGCTTTGCTTGCTAGCTGCAACGTGGAACCTGCACACACACAAACAAATACTTTGCTCCCAACTTACGATGAGGTTGTCAATCTCACCGGTTTGCTTGAAACAAAGGTTATGAGTGTATCGAGTGGAAAACAGTAAAAGTATGCGAATAAAGTAAACAGTACGAGTAAAGTAAACAGGTGATAGCAATATGATGTAAATAGGACCGGGGTCCACAGATCACTAGTGGTGTCTCTCCATAGATAAAATAACACATGCTGGGTAAACAAATTATAGTTGGGCAATTGATAGAATAAAGATAAACGTGATATGTCAAGAAGATCACTATGAGATTTACTCTGGGCATTACAACAAAATACATAGACCGCCATCCAACTGCATCTATGACTAATAATCCACCCCCGGGGATATCAATCCGAACACCCCAAAAGTATTAAGTTGCGAACAACAGATAATTGCATTAAGCAAAGTGTGTAATGTAAACAAAGCATATGCCCTTGAGCATATGAATGTTGTTTTCTCCCTAGTAGCAACAGCACATCTACCACCTTAGAGGTTTCTGTCACTCCCCCAGGTGAAATAGAGGCATGAACCCACTATCGAGCATAAACACCCCCTCCTCTTGGAGTCACTAGCAACTACTCGGCCAAGATAGCTACTAACAACGGAGAGCATGCAAGATCATAAACAACATAGAGATAACAAAAGATAATATTCAGTACAGCAACTTAATCATAAACACCAATATTCATCGGATCCCAACAAACCAAACATGTAGAATTACATAACGGTGATCTCAATCATGTAGGGCAGCTCATGAGATCTAAACATGAAGCACATGGTGGAGAAGACAACCATCTAGCTACTGCTATGGACCCATAGTCCAAGGTAGACTACTCACTCATCGCTCCGGAGGCAAGCATGGCGATGAAGGAGACCTCCGGTGGCGATTCCCCTCTCTGGCAGGGTGCCGGGAAGAGCTTCTGGACCCTCCCGATCTTCGGGTCGATGGCGGCGGCGGATCGCGATGTGTTCTAGAAAACTGATCGGGTACTTAGGTTTTTTCCGTCGGGGGGTCTTTATAGGCGAAGGGGCGATGTCAGAGGAGGGGCCAGGTGGCCTCACACCACGGTGGCGCGGGCCAGGGGCTGGCCGCGCCACCTGTGTGTGTGGGCCCCTGGTGGCCCACCTCCTACTCCTCTTCGGATCTCTGGAAGCTTCCGGGTAAAATAAAACTTCAGGATGTGGTTTCGTCCAATTCCGAGAATATTTCCTGTGTATCACTCTGAAACACAAAAACAGCAGAAAACAGGGAACTGGCACTGTGGCACTTCGTTAATAGGTTAGTTCCGGAAAATGCATAAAAGTGCCACTAAGTGTAACGAAACAATAGACAAATGGTGTAAAAACAAGCATGGAGCATCAAAAATTATAGATACGTTTGAGACGTATCAAGCATCCCCAAGCTTAACTCCTGCTCGTCCTCGAGTAGGTAAGTGATAACAAAAGAATAATTTTTGAGGTGACATGCACCTACACAATCTTGATCATATATGTAAGCATTTGTTAGCTGGGATCATAAGAACTTAAAACATGGGCATGAAGATATAATCATGACAATAAGAACTTAGCAACCATGTTGTAAACATGCAAATGAACACAAACAAAAGATCATGAAAATGAAACAATGAAAGTCAAACGTGTGTTAAATCATAAGGAAAAACATACAAAAGGTTTTCAACTTGTCCTTCAAAGAGAGCAAAACATAAATGCATAGGACACCTTCAAGTTTAAGAGGGCGACTAGATACAAATAATTTAAGAACGAGTGAAACCAACAATATGAATCAATCAATGAACTTTGGGACAATGCATATCACACTAAGAATGACAACTATGCTCTCTTAATGGTGCATAAAGAAAGAAGGTGGTGACTCAACATAAAAGTAAAAGAAAGGCCCTTCGCAGAGGGAAGCAGTGATTGCAAGTTTTATAACCTTCAAAAATTATGGTACTTACCGGCTTTGAGCTCTCATTGCCCCCATCATAAGCATCTTGAATGGTTAAAGTTAATGCGAGAACAATTATGATGCATATGCTTGACAAATCATAAGTTGAAAACCTCGTGCCCCGTGAATACGAGTACCCAAACCTCATGCTACTTTACTTAGAGTCCCAAGCAAGGCTCTTGTCATTGTAAGTATATGCATATCATTGAGAACCGCCAATGGGGTACCTCCGTGCCCGATGACATGGAACAAGCCCACACCAAAATGACAGGACAAGCAGACAATGAACACCTCGACATCTCTTTTATTTGCCTTTTGTTTAGCTTTTTATTGTGAGATGCGTCGTCGAATGTTCACCATGGGTATGCTGCAAATTTCCACCATGAATTATGCATGGCTTAGATTGGCGGCCCGGCGTTTCCCTAACACATATACAAACTCCATGATCCCCACAAGATTCCCAATTCATTTCACACCGCGGGCATCCATAAACAAAAGATCACGATATCAACTCAAATAAGAAGTGCAATGTTGAAAGCTTGCCCATGACAGCATGGATGGGCTAGAATCCAACTTACAACTTGCAAGCATAACAACTCAACATAAGAGACCACAATGTCAAATTTTTAAGAACAGGAAAAAGTAAAGTGTGCCTTCCGGTTCGTGAGAGCTTTACTGACCGAATTGCGCATAACACTGGTAAGAGTTTAATTTGAAGAGAAAATAAAAGCAAGTCAAATTTACTTAGAATAGCAAATTGCTAATAGGTATGTATGGTGGACACTTTGGAAAACTTTGGCTTTTAGGAGTTGGATGCACGAGTAGAGCTCATACTCAGTATAAGGCGAGGGCTAGCAAAAGACTGGGAGCGACCAACTAAGAGAGCAGTAATGGCCATAATCATGCAAAGCGACAAAGCGACATTAAAAGAAGCATACGATGGCATCAAAAGTCAAAAACTAAATGATCATGAAGGCTATTGGCGACTTTGTAAGAGTCTAACATGTGTGAGCATGCGCCAAGTCAACCCAAATAAAGCATCAAAGGAGAAAACCAAAATAATGCTTCCATACAATAAAAACAACGCATGATTTTTTCAAAGGCTCATTAAGCAATCTCAGTTATTTGAGACAAGTCATGCTAAAGCAAAACCACTAAGCATACTATCAAAAAGACATCAAGCATGACATGAAAAAGCCTAAGCCGCAGTCTACACAAGCTCCTTCTTGTACCACTATTTTGCACAAAGCTTTTTCTCTTTTCCAACACCATTTGAAACTTTTATAAACACCTCTTTTGATGAAAACCAATAAAGATCAGAGGCAAAAATACACCTTGATGAAAATATATGACAAGATCTGAACGCAAATCAAGGCGAAAACGAAAACCAAAAGCAGTAGCAGAAAAAGAAGAACGCATCGATGAACGATAAGAGTGAAAACTGAGCGTTCTTTGCAAATGAAAACGAGTACATCTCCTCCAAAAGAAAATTTGTTGGGGTCCAACCCTTTATTGCAGCAAACAAACAAACTAAACTAACTAAGAAAACTAAAACAACTGACGCTCCAAGAAAAACACATAGTGCATGAAGCAATAAAAATATAGTGTTTTGAAAGGTGACCTGATTTTTGCCGATGAAGAAGGGGTGCCTCGGGGGCATCCCCAAGCTTTGACGCTTGTACATTTCTTGGATATTTCTTGGTGTGATGCATGGGTATCCCCAATCTTGAGCTTTTGTCCATTCTTCAACTCATCTCATCATTCTCCAATCCCTACACTTGAAAACTTCCTTCATACAAAACTAAACACAAATCTATTAGCAACATTAGTGCAAGCATATAATCAATCCTCTATTTGCTTCAGGTTTCAACTCAAAACCACCACATATATAGCAAATACTACTGTAGCAACTTCCCCAAAAGTTCCATGATCAAAAGAACTCAAAAGAAAGCGATAAAGTGGCAAACACAAATATTGGCAGAAATCTGTCAAAACTGAATAGCTGACAAAGGTCGAATTTTTGAGGGATTTTCTGTTGCTCAAATCAAAAAGTGTTAAACTAAGAAAAGTTTGGATATAACCTGGGGCATATGCACAAGAAATCGCAGGTCCAAAAGATAAACAGAGAATTTTCACGAATTTTTACGGTGCAGCACTGAAAACAGTTTCAGGACAGCAACATCCCAAAATCTTTACCTCACTCAAATTAGAGGCTTCTCTTGGCACAAAAACGAAATAAACAAGATAAGGAGCGGTCATTACAGTAGTAATGACTTCCAAGACTCAAATAAAAGAAAAATTACTAAAAATAAAATATTGGGTTATCTCCCAAGAGTGCTTTTCTTTAACGCCTTTGAGCTAGGCGCAGAAAATTGCGAATCAAGTAATATCAAGTGATAAAGCATCAAGATCATAATTTGCTCTAAGAATAGAGTCAAAAAGTAATTTCTTTCTTTTCCTAGGGAAGTGTTCCATACCTTTCTTTAGTGGGAATTGATACTTGATAGTGCCTTCCCTCATATCAATGATAGCACCTACAGTTCGAAGAAAGGGTCTTCCCAAAATAATAGGACATGAAGCATGGCATTCAACGTCCATAACAAGAAAATCAACAGGAACAAGGTTATTGTTAACCACAATAAGAACATCATTAATTCTTCCCAAAGGTTTCTTCTTAGCAACATCAGCAATAGGAACATCAAAATAACACTTTTCAAGCGGTGGTAAATCAAGCATGTCATAAATCTTTCTAGGCATGATAGAAATACTAGCACCTAGATCACATAAAGCATGACAATCAAAACCATTAACATGCATATCAATGATGGGTTCCCAACCATCTTCTAACTTCTTGGGAACAGAGGCTTTTTGCTTCAACTTTTCATCCCTAATTTTTATGAGAGCATTGGTAATATGCTTAGTAAAAGCAATATTTAAAGAACTAGCATTGGGAGTCAAAGCAAGCTTTTGCAAGAACAAAATAACTTCAGATATATTGCAGCCATCAACATCAAAATCATTAAAAGAAATAGAGCTATCATCTCCTACACTCCAAAAAATTTCAGCACTCTTTTGAGAAAAAGTTTTGGCAGTTTTAGGCTTTTTAACACAAGGAGTGGGAGTTTTCTCTACACCAATCAAAGTAAGAGGATTGCTACCAGTAGGAGCAACATCATTAGAGGTAATAATGGTACATACCTTCATCTCTCTAGCCATCTCATCTTCTCTTTCCCACCTGGCATGCAATTTCGCTAACAATCTAATATTTTCATCAATTCCAACTTGAATAGCATTAGCGGTAGCAAAAACATTGTTCTCTTTCACATCATTAGGCACCACTTTTAATTTTAGAATTTCAACATCATGAGCAAGGCTATCAACTTTAGAAGCAAGAATATCAATTTTGCCTAACTTTTCCTCAACAGACTTGTTAAAAGCAGTTTGCTTACCGATGAAGTCCTTGAGCATTACCTCAAGCTCGGAGGGCGCGGCCCTAGTGTTGTTGTAGGAATTACCATAAGAGTTACCATAACCATTACCATTGGTAGAAGGATACGGCCTATAATTGTTACTAGCAAAATTGTTCCTATAAGCATTGTTGTTAAAATTATTGTTTCTAATGAAATTCACATCAACTTGCTCTTCTTGAGCAACCAGAGAGGCCAAAGGAACATTATTAGGATCAAAATGAGTCCTATCATTAGCAAGCATAGCCATAATTGTATCAATCTTATCACTTAAGGAAGAGGTTTCCTCAACACAATTTACCTTCTTACCTTGTGGAGCTCTCTCGGTGTGCCATTCAGAATAATTTACCATCATGTTGTCGAGTAGCTTCGATGCAGCGCCCAAGGTAAGGGACATAAAAGTGCCTCCAGCAGCTGAATCAAGTAGGTTCCTTGAAGAAAAATTCAGTCCTGCATAAAAAGTTTGGATAATCATCCAAGTAGTCAGTCCATGAGTGGGGCAATTCTTTATCATAGATTTCATTCTTTCCCAAGCTTGAGCAACATGTTCATTATCAAACTGAGTAAACTTCATAATATTGCTACGCAAAGCTATAATCTTAGAAGGAGGATAGTATCTACCAATAAAAGCATCCTTACACTTAGCCCATGAATCAATACTATTCTTAGTCAAAGACAACAACCAATCTTTAGCTTTTCCTCTCATAGAAAAAGGAAACAACTTGAGCTTAATAATATCACTATCAACATCCTTATATTTCTACATCTCACATAGCTCAACAAAATTGTTGAGATGAGCTGCAGCATCTTCAGTACTAGCACCAGAAAATTGCTCTTTCATAACAAGGTTCAACAAAGCAGGCTTAATCTCATAAAAGTTTGCAGCAGTAGCAGGTGGTGCAATAGGAGTGCAGATAAAATCACTATTGTTTGTGCTAGTAAAGTCACACAACTTGGTGTTTTCAGCATTGGCCATTTCAGCTAAACGAAAGTAAACAAGTAAAAACAACTACCAAGGATTCTAATTTTTTTGGGTTTTTGATATAAAGAAATGCAGGTAAAATAAAGTAAAGTAAAGCAAAACAATAACAAAGTAAAGGATGTGTGTGCGAAAAACTCCCCTCGCAGAAGTCTTCTCTTCCTCCCCGGCAACGGCGCCAGAAAAACAGCTGATGGCTAGTTGATGAAGGAGATTATTCTTCTTCGTCCCCCAGCAGCAATCCTTGTGCATGGTGAATGACCAGCCCGTTGGGAACCCCAAGAGGAAGGTATGATGAGTATAGCAGCTGGTTTTCCCTTAATTATGAAACCAAGGTTTAATATCGGTCAGGAGAGGAGAGACAATGATGACTGAAGGTGATGCTTGCTAGTTTGCGACAGCAGCAGACAACTGGCACCTCGTCCAAGCTTTGCTTGCTAGCTGCAACGTGGAACCTGCACACACACAAACAAATACTTTGCTCCCAATTTACGATGAGGTTGTCAATCTCACCGGTTTGCTTGAAACAAAGGTTATGAGTGTATCGAGTGGAAAACAGTAAAAGTATGCGAAAAAAGTAAACAGTACGAGTAAAGTAAACAGGTGATAGCAATATGATGTAAATAGGACCGGGGTCCACAGTTCACTAGTGGTGTCTCTCCATAGATAAAATAACACATGCTGGGTAAACAAATTACAGTTGGGCAATTGATAGAATAAAGATAAACGTGATATGTCAAGAAGATCACTATGAGATTTACTCTGGGCATTACAACAAAATACATAGACCGCCATCCAACTGCATCTATGACTAATAATCCACCCCCAAGGATATCAATCCGAACACCCCAAAAGTATTAAGTTGCGAACAACAGATAATTGCATTAAGCAAAGTGTGTAATGTAAACAAAGCATATGCCCTTGAGCATATGAATGTTGTTTTCTCCCTAGTAGCAACAACACATCTACCACCTTAGAGGTTTCTGTCACTCCCCCAGGTGAAATAGAGGCATGAACCCACTATCGAGCATAAATACCCCCTCTTGAAGTCACTAGCAACTACTCGGCCAAGATAGCTACTAACAACGGAGAGCATGCAAGATCATAAACAACATAGAGATAACAAAAGATAATATTCAGTACAACAACTTAATCATAAACACCAATATTCATCGGATCCCAACAAACCAAACATGTAGAATTACATAGCGGTGATCGCAATCATGTAGGGCAGCTCATGAGATCTAAACATGAAGCACATGGTGGAGAAGACAACCATCTAGCTACTGCTATGGACCCATAGTCCAAGGTAGACTACTCACTCATCACTCCGGAGGCAAGCATGACGATGAAGGAGACCTCTGGTGGCGATTCCCCTCTCCGGCAGGGTGCCGGGAAGAGCTTCTGGACCCTCCCGATCTTCGGGTCGACGGCGGCGGCGGATCACGATGTGTTCTGGAAAACTGATCAGGTACTTAGGTTTTTTCCATCGGGGGGTCTTTATAGGCGAAGGGGCGATGTCAGAGGAGGGGCCAGGTGGCCTCACACCACGGTGGCGCGGGCCAGGGGCTGGCCGCGCCACCTGTGTGTGTGGGCCCCTGGTGGCCCACCTCCTACTCCTCTTCGGATCTCTGGAAGCTTCCGGGTAAAATAAAACTTCAGGATGTGGTTTCGTCCAATTCCGAGAATATTTCCCGTGTATCACTCTGAAACACAAAAACAGCAGAAAATAGGGAACTGGCACTGTGGCACTTCGTTAATAGGTTAGTTCCGGAAAATGCATAAAAGTGCCACTAAGTGTAACGAAACAATAGGCAAATGGTGTAAAAACAAGCATGGAGCATAAAAAATTATAGATACGTTTGAGACGTATCACACCACGATGCACGCACTGTCACCATTACACCATGGCAGGAGGAATAAATTACTTTAATAACACACTAGAGTACACATAATGAAGAAGAGTAACATCTACTTATTCAACATGATACAAAGCTCACGATCACATAAAGATCACATCATGGGAGAGAGAGGTGAACCACATAGCTACCGGTAGATCCCTCAGCCCCGGGAGGAGAACTACTCCCTCCTCATCATAGGAGACAACAAGGTTGATGGAGATGGCGGTGAGGTCGATGGAGATGGCGGAGACGGCGATGGAGACCGATGGAGATGGCTCCGGGGGCACTTCCCCGTCCCGGCAGGGTGCCGGAATAGAGACTTCTGTCCCCCAAAATTTGTCTTCGACGGCGGCGGTGCTGCGGAACTGTTCGGGAAATTTCACCGACCCCCCTAGGGTTTTCCGTCCTGAGGCTTTATATAGGCGAAGGGGCATCGTCAGGGGGCTGCCAGGGGCTCCTCACACATAGGGGGCGCGGCCAGGGGCTGGGCCGCGCCGCCCTGGTGTGAGGCTGGCCCCTGGCCCCCCTCCGGCTCTCGTTTGGTCCTCGTCCTTCGTCCGAGAAAAATAAGACTTCTGGAACTTGTTTCGTCCAATTCTGAGAATATTTCCTGTGTAGCTTTTCTGAAACACAAAAATAGCAGAAAACAGGGAACTGGCACCGTGGCATCTTGTCAATAGGTTAGTTTCGGAAATCGCATAAAAACGCCACGAAGTGTAACGAAACACAAGGCAAATGGTGTAAAAACAAGCATGGAACATCAAAAATTATAGATACGTTTGAGACGTATCAGGCACCACAACCAAATGGACAGAAGAAGCATACAACCACCAATACTAACACCTTTGTCAGTCCTGCAACACGCCTCGTCCAACTGCCCATACATAACAATCACAGTATATTTATCAACTAGTAAATAGCATGAGATAGTGAAAATTATGATAGTTTGATGGTGTAGTACCTAGCGGTACAAGTAGGCGAGTGCAGTTGTTCCCCAACTGAGATTGCGCTCTCATCCAGCAAAAAGCTTGAGCCACATAAAAGCAGCGTTCGTGTCGGTGACGTCTAAGAAAAGAACACGACTAACGACATACCATAGGTATGCCCGGGCATACCTCTGAATCACCTCATCGTTGGCGTTATCGGGGCACTTGTTAAAATTTTCCTGTATCCATGGATAGAAAGCACCCGCTGACACACCTTCTTTCGTTGGCGCCGTCCCGATCATATGGGTCATATGCTCATGCCAATCAGTGGAATCAGAGCTCATGCAAACAGGCTGCCCTCTAATGGGAAGTGACAGGATCATGGAGACATCCTGCAGAGTAACAGTCATCTCACCACACGACAAGTGGAAACTGTGTGTCTCCGGCCTCCATCGATCAACAAGAGCTGTGATAGCACAAGGGATCATATGTGGCATCGATCGGGAGACAAGCTGCACGAAAGGGAGAAGTCTGGTCTTCTCGACATACGGCCTATAGCGCTCATCATATGGCATCTTGTTGCCACTAACCCTATGAGACCTCAAGTGCAACCACTTCAACCTCTGCAATACAACGATAAAGTAAAAAATATTAGCACGAAGCCAAAAAAATTCATATAAGAGGATAAAATACATCAAAAGATGGGTTATTACCTCTCCCTTCACCACCATAGCCCGAGCACGGTGACGTACATCATAGTGGTCATGCAAAATAGGTTCGGGCTCCATTCTACAAAAGTGGATACACTACATCATCAAATTTATATTCAATGTATCATATGCTAAAACTATACACAATGTAAAATCTCCTCTATATAAATTTGATCTATAACATTTACACACACAAAGGTATGAATAAGATTTTACAAGCATTACCAAAATATAAACTATGTATCTTGATTAAAAATCACTAACATACATGCATACATATGAATTAACATGAACTATTTGAGATTTTCCACAATAACATCTAGCCTCTAAATACATAACATAGAGGTGTGCTAACTACACAAAGCAAATCCATAACATCTAGCCTCTAAATTTTCGGATCTAAACAAATACACCAAATTTCGGATCTAAACAAATAGCACCAAATTTCGGATATCAAATCTAGCTTTGAAATCAAGTCACCAATCTCAGATTTAACTACACATAGCTAGTCCAAAACATCAACCAAATTCAAAAATAGAGTTCATAATAGGATGAACTAGGGTTCATAGGAATGGGAGCGCAAGCAAAGAGGGTTACCTCTAAGAAGAAGGGCGTCGCCGCCAGGGAAGTACGGCGCCGCCGCCAGGGTCGCCAGGGCCGCCGCCTTCTTTCTCGAGGGATTCTGTCGGGGGTTGGGGTCGGGCTCTGGGAGGAAGTCGGGACGGGGTAGGGGTCGGGGCTCTGGGAGGATTTCGGGACGGGGTCGGGGTCGAGCCATGCCAGGGGTTCCAAAAAATCTCACACTTTTGACACCATGGCCTGGGTGCCATACTATGCGTGCCGACGCCGCGGACCGTGGCGTCATACGTGCACAAATTGGGCCCACGTAGACATGTCAGCAGGACTACGAAGCCATGGACCAGGGCGTTGTGTTGTATACACGACGCCGGCGACCGAGACGTCGAGCTTCCTGGCTTAGAGCCACAGCTTGTGGCGTTACAAAAAAGGTTATTTTGTGAAATCTTTTCAGGAACGGATTATTTTGTGCTTAAGTTCACAATTAAGGTTAATTTTGTCAAAATCGTCAATGAGTTGTCACGCATTATCGCTTACATGTTAGGTTCGATAAGCCGCTTTAAACCATCCGAGACCAAATCTATCAGGGTATCATTTTTGTTTGGTTTTTGAATTTACATATATGTCATCTGGCATGTCTGGAAGGAAAGGGGCCGGCGTATATTCCAGGACGAGTCCATGACGCCAAGACAAGTCGCTGGTCTCATACGAGCTGACCTAGAGTTAATAACTTTGGCGAGAGGATAGCCTAGTTGCAGTTGAGCGCGTTCTAAAACCCTGTGTTTTTTTCTGGGTTTTGGTGTGGGTTTTTGTGCTTCATGTTGTAACCACTAAGTTGTACCTGCTAGTTTCGTCAGAATGTACATACATGTACCAAAAGTATACAATACCGATATTTAAAATACACTATTCACACTAATTACTACACGTGCTCCTTTTGCTATGCAAGCAAAGGCTCCCCTTGTCCTTGAAGCACTTGTTAGTCACGCAAAATCGGTAGCCAGCAGTACAGGTCCTTGATTAATTAAACAGGTCATTGAAATGCATCTTATCATGAGTGCTATGATTGTAGCGAAAATTGACAGGAAAGCTACACTTAATTGCAAGGAGTGGCACCACCACATTTGCCATCGACAAACCAACCGATGAGCAAAACAGATTAATTCGTCGTTCGCTCTCCCCAGCAAATCGACGGCGTCGCCTGGGCACTTGACGCCGCCGTGCGTGGTTGCGGCGCGGGCACGTCGACGGCCGGCCCGCCGGGGATCCACCCGTCGCCGCCGTCGTGTGGACATACACACACGTCGCCGCCCGTCGCGCTCGCGCTCGCTGGTCTCCCGTAAAGTGGTAGCATGTCTTTTTCCCCGTGAATGGAGTTCATGTGTGTGGTTACCTAGAGTTACACATGGATTACACACAACTGCTGAGCTGCATCGTCGTCTCGTCTCTGTCGCCCATCGATTACATAGGCCGTCAGGCAATTAATCGATCGAGCTCAACGGATGGCCGGCGTACCGTCGCAGTGTTACCGGTGCAATCGTAACCCTTTTTGGAAACAGAGCAGCAAAATGTCGCGCTCAAAGATTAATGGCCACTATTAGGAAAGTGCAATCTGGGAAGCAGAGAAAAAACTTCTTCAGAAAAGAAGAAGAAAGGGACGATGGAAAGGGAGGTGCTCGATCCACCACTCGTCGGCGTTCACACCTCGCCGGTGCGACCACGCGACGACCACGTCCACGCTGATCATACTCAACACCAATCTTATAATTTTCAATGACCTGTTTAATTAATCACATACTAGCTAACCTAAGCACCGATCATCGGCGCAAGAATCCAAGCTTGAACACACGAATGGAGGGTGATAAATAATCTTCTGGGAGCGCGCGGAGGCGACGACCGGGGTCGTCTCGTCGACGTGGTGGGTCCCCGGTCAATAGGGGTGCGGGTGGCTCCGGCTGATGCCGTGGACATTGGCGAAGAAGCCCACCAGCTCCTCGCGGTACGGCAGGAAGGTGCGCCGCGGGGTGCCGGCGCTGACTGCCTTGGCGGCGCCGTATTGGGCTGCCCGATGGGCGGCGGCCACCGTACCGATCTCGGTCTTCTTCTTGGCGCCTGCCCCCGCGTTCGGCTTCGTGGCAGGATTCTTGATCGGCGCCGCTGTCTGCGGGTTGGCCGGGAGGAAGAGGAACTTCTCCTTGCCGTCGCTGTGGCTGCGGCCGACGACGAGGTCGCTGACGCGGCGCCATCGCGCCATGGACCCCGTGGACCCGCTCTTCCTGGGCCGCGGCGGGCGCGGGGAGGAGGCTGCCGAGGCGCCCGGCGCCCACACGCAGTAGCTCTCCGGCGCCGCGCCCTCGATGCCGCCGCCGTCGTAGTCGTCGGTCGTGGCCGTGGAGGAGGACGAAGTGGACGCGGACGATCCGGTGCTCGAGGAGGAGCTGTTCCATGCGCGGGACTCCTCGAGGAACAGCCGCCCCAGCTGCCCCCTCTTTCTCCGCTCTGTCGCCGGCGCCGGAGACGGGGCGAGGCCGTCGGCTACCGACGATGAGGGGCGGCCGAAGACGGGGTAGAAGGCGGCGGGCCTGATGCGGCCGTCGGCGAAGAGTTCGTCGGCGAGCGCGGGGGAGCCGTGATTCCCGCCGAAGAAGCAGGGGAACTCGAACTCCCCGTCAGTGGACTCGTCCCCCGAGGAGAGCTCTCTCGGTTCCTGCCGCTGGTGATGAGCTCTCTCCTCCATTGCTACTACACCTTGCAAGTCGGAGACGTGTTCCTACTCTGCGTGGTGCGGTGCACAGATCGTAGGGAAACGAAGAGAATCGGGAGGGAAGTTGCGTGGGGAGAGAGAGGAGATCGAGGAGGCTTCCGGTTACGGGGTAAAGAAGGGAGGGCGGCGTTTATAAAGGCTGTGCCACGGTGGTGGGGCCTGGGGGTTTGAATTCAATGGCTTCCACAAGGGGAGGAGGCTCGGTGCGGAACCCTAGAGCTGCCGCCTCCAGCCTCCCCCTTCCCCTCGGACTGGGATCCTCTGACGTGCCAGAATCCTGCCTTTGAGCTACTGACAGGTGAGTCCCACCTGGCCTCAGGTCCACATGTCAATGTCGAATGTCAGGGCACGGTAGGGATTGGAACGTCAGGCGATGCAAAGGATGCCGTCAGTCAAAGGCCGCATGCCTGACGGTGGTGGCGGGCTCTCATCCCAGAGCGCAACTAGTAGCGGAGGGGGCCTCTTCCTCCTCGTGTGGCGGGATCTCCGGTTGGAGTTTCCCGGTGGCCTTGGACGGTGCTGCTCGTTCCGCGGAGATGGACGTTGGGCCGGTGGCCTTGGACTTCTTCGGTAACTGTTGTGGTCGCGAGGGCGGCACAACGCCTGGTTCGGAGGGGAGGGGGTTAGCTCCTCATTCCCGCGTGGTGCAGGTGGTGGCCGCTGAGATCTCCGGCCTGCTGTTGGGAGGGCGCCGATGTGGTGGCCTACCGATATGCCTAATAAAAGGGGAGTTTCTAGGGTTCTTCTCTTCCTAAGACGATGTTCTGTTTGATCTCTAGACTCACTAGTCTTGCAGGTGACGAGTTCCGGAAGGCTCTGCCGAAGATTTTCATTGATCGTTTGATGCCTGTAGATTACTGGATCGGTTGAGATTCGATCATGTGCACCACTATTTCAAGCCATGTGGCTTTAGGATGGGGTGACGCGAAGCATCACTATTTATTATCATCATGGGACATATCGATATTTGGATTTCCATGGTGAAGACAGTGGCTTAGAATGTCATGGCGGCTGAGGTCTAGTAATAGCAGACCAATTCGTCAAGGCAATGAGGACCTTGCTTGCTGATCCTTGACTTGTAGCAGCGACATCAGCAAGCGGGCGCGACATCACATGCAGAGTACAAGCTCTTACCTTTTAGGATGAAAAATCCAAGATCTAATCTTAATTAGTTGTGCTCGGCAATAACCTAGCTGAAGGAATTATTTTGAGGGAGCGGACTTGTGAAAACCTAGTTCTATGATCGGAGGTCGATGGCAGTTGTGTATTTTTTTATTTTAAAGGTGTCATTTTTAGAGAATTTGGACTCGAGGTGTTGTCTTGACAATTATCTATGTTGCACCTACAAGATTTTGATCATTGTATCCAGATCTTTTTTTTTTTTTTGCTGCAGGGTTGTGCGATATACAATATCTTTAGGATATTTAGCTGTTGTAAAGACTAGATGTATTTGATATCTAGACAATATTAACACTTCCTCCGACCACTAATACATATCTTTACATAGATGTATTTAGACACTAATATCTATCTTTATATAAATGTATTTAGATATATTTTAGTGTCTAAATACATCTATGTAAAGATATGTATTAGTGGTCGGAGGAAGTATATTTTCTTTATTATAAAAAAAGAAGAAGAGGAGGTCTCTGTAGTCCGGATGTGGATGGCGTCTCTGCTTTTCCGTGCGTGGTGCTGAGTTTGGTGCAGGGTGGACTCTGCTCGTCCGAATCTTCGCGTCAGGTTCAGTTCGGGGCCGGCAGACAGAGGAATTTCGCAGCAAGTTAGTTCAGGTTATACCCGTCCCAGTGACTTTGGGTTAGTACGCAGGTAAACGTGGTGTGTGCTAAGATGGTTTCTAGAAGGATTCTCGCCACGGTGTCATGTATGCATTTTTCTGTCGCACGAAAGGGCTCAAGTCAATACCAGCTCCCGATTGGGTCGATGATCATCAGAGATCATGTAATCATCAGAATGGTTTGGTTAATTAGGCGGTGTTTTACTCTTCTGGTCTGCTAGTCGTCGAGCAAACAGCTGGATTTTGCGTGAGCCCTGCTCGATTGAACGAGCACCACCAGTGTCCGGTGACGCGACTGCCAGTGGACGCGGGAGGGATTAATCAACGACCCGCATGATTCTGCTGGCTCCACCACGCGAGACTTATTTGGTGCGGATCACTGCCGCTCCGGTATAAAGCGGACTTCCATTCCTCCCTTGGACTCTAAGGGTTGTTTGGTAGCCCGGGTGAGTCGAGAATAGCTATTCCAACTCAGCCAAGCTGACCCTAGCCAAACTGAGTTAAGATTTTGTGGCGTGTTTGGTAGGTCGTGTTGGTTGAAATAGTTTGAGTGCATATGTTGTTTGGTAGGTTGTATGAGGAAGGAGATCTTAAATTTGCAGAAAGACACCACTATATAAAAAAGAAACGCAATCCGGTCCTTTCATATCAAATAAAAAAGCAATTGGATCCTATATATAAAAATAAAAGCAATCAAGTTCTGTAAACAAAAATAAAAAGCAATCGAGTCCCTGTAAAAACTCAATCCAGTCCCTAGCAAGATGAGCTCCGGCGAGAGCTCCGGCTGCTCGCAGATCTTGTGGAGGTGGCTGGCAGATCTTGTTGGGCTGGACGTGGCTGGTAGTGGAGGTTGCTGGCAGATCTTGTCGGGCTGGTCGGCCATGTCTCCTGCGAGGAAAATCTCAAGCCCCAAGGCGCTGCTCGCAGATCTCGGTGAGGGAGGTCGAGGGGCTCGGCCTGAGCGGCATGGGCGAGCTCGGTCAAGAGGTCGAGGGGCCTTGGTGTCCTGGGCGACCTCGAGGCCAGGTGCGGCGTCGAGACGCATCCGGCGTCCAGGCGGCTTGGAGTGGCGTCCGGGCGGCTGGCTTCGAGACGCATCCGGCGTCCAGGCGGCTGGCTTCGAGACGCATCCGGCGTCCAGGCGGCGGCGACCGGCTTGGAGTGGCGTCCGGCGTCGAGGCGGGGGTGGCCGGCGTCGAGGAGCCTGCGGCGGCGGCCGATGTCAAGGAGGAGGTGGCAGGTGCAGTTGAGGGAGAGAGTGTGGCTGGTGGGGGAAATGAGGACGGGTCGTTTCGACCCCTGCTGGAATTTCGGTCCGGGTACACGCGCGCGGGGCGTTTCTCGGCTGAGGTGAGCCCTGCCCAGGTGCGAAGCTCGATTTGAGGTTCTCTACCGGGCAGGGCTGAGAGGCCTTTTTCGGTTTAGTTGGGCAGTGCCCATATAGGAGAGCCGGCCTATCAAACACCCATATTCTTGAAAATCTCGGCTGGGCAGGGAATTGGTGGGTTGAGCCGACCTACCAAACACACCATAAGTCTCTTTCTCTTTTCCTTCCTTGGTGTTGGAAACGACCATTTTTTTAGCCCAGATAGTACCAATGATTCCATTCACGGAAAAAATGAGGCTAGTAACAGTCTTAACTAAGCCAGGGTTGTAATCTAAGTATTTCCTCTCAACAGAGAGTTCTACTACTCCTGATCATTACACATATTTGATGTTCTCGCTTTATACTAAGTCAAAAAAATTCTTTTCTCGTGCAAACAGGCTAGATATTTCAGTTGCGTTTCAATTCCTCTTGCGTGCAGGTTGGGGATGGAAAAGTTCCTCTCTTCAAATGGATTACCAATGGACCTCTCTGCTTTCAATTTTCTGCTCCTTTTTCTCATGCAAACAGGCTAAATATTTCAGTTGCGGATTGTTGGAGAGATGGTGAACGGATTATCCCCTTAAAGCACATCACCTCCAGCGAGGCAGAGAGTGAAAGAGAGGCTCTGTTTGAATTCCTAAGTACCTGTGCCTTGCATAGTTCTAAGGTGGACAGAAGAGGGTGGACAATGAATAAGTGTGAAACCTTCTCGGTTAAAAATCTTTATAAGATCATGAAATGGGGAGGGGTTGAGTACGAACACAATTTGGAAATGTGTTGGGCTAAAAAAATGGAAATTATT
This sequence comes from Dactylis glomerata, assembly GCA_007115705.1. Lineage (NCBI taxonomy): Eukaryota > Viridiplantae > Streptophyta > Magnoliopsida > Poales > Poaceae > Dactylis > Dactylis glomerata. The sequence goes on from QXEO01000382.1 coordinate 6,072,012, forward strand.
TGCATGGCAACTAATAAAAGGAAGAATCAAGGTTAGGTCTGTTCTTTTTAGGTAGTAGATTATGGATGGCGAAACTTGCCCCTTCGGTTGTAAAATGAGAGAAACAGCTGAACACTTTGCGTTGGAATGCGGCCCAACAAAACAATTTCTCACGATCCTGGGGATTGATCTGACCGGTGTCTGTGGTTTGCCTAGCATCCTTGATGAAGCTAAAAACAGATGCTCATTCCATAAGAACAAAGCCTGGGACATGGTTGTCACTGCATTGTTTTGGAGTATTTGGTTGTCAAGGAATAGGAAGGTCTTTGATGATGTGGAGATCCCGGGTCAGATTGCAGTAGGACATTGCATGGATTGTGTAAGGTCTAGGCTCATAGGGCTAAGAAGCACGAAAAAACAGCCTTCCAATATTGGGTTTCTGAAGAATGATGGCATCTTTTTTTAGTCTTGCTGAACCACTACTGGATTCCCTTCTCTGTATCTTGAATGTAAAAAAGAGCTTCCTTTAGCTCTTTTGTGTTTTAATAAAATTTGAGGTAGGGGTTTGCCCCTCCCAATGTTCGATCAAAAATTTTATCTTAGTTTGATCAAAGCTATAGAAAAATGTGCATTATCCACACCGCCTAATCTATATAGAGGGAAATTCATTCTGCACTTATTGTAATAAAACTAAATTAACGTTTTAGATTTTAATAAACTTTTCTGCAAGGTTGATCAAACTTAAATAGCTTGAGTTAGGTTAAATCTAGAACATTGCTTATTTTGGGATGGAGCTAGTACTGAAGAAGAGAATGAAATACAAAGAGACTGATCCACCATCTTGAATGACTAACTCTTCATGAGATTGTTCAAATCCTGGACCAGGAATTGATATTTTTGTTCAAGACCATGATACACAATGTCAGCCCCTCTAGAGAAGAAACTAACTTTGTTCAACTTTAGAAACCAGGGATCCTACATTTTTTCTATATAGAACATTTTTAGTTGAAAATAGATATACCCACTTTTAAAAAATAATAATATTTGGCCTGGTATATAATGAATAATTTTTTTGTACTGCATTGCCGAATTTTCCATTACGTCCATAATGAAAAAAATTCTTTATAGAAAATTCTCGAATGAAAACCACGCAAGCACGATTTTTTTAAGAAACGATCACTGAAAAACCCTAACTACGAGGAACCAATCTAGCTATCCTAGGCCCAAAGCATCCTGTAACCACACGGCGGCAATGGAAAGGAAAACCTAAGTGCAACCACTACTTCTTGCTTAATGCAAGTAGTAGGTGCCCACTCGTTAGCCAGTCACCATTATTTTCCTTTTATTTTTCGATTTTTAATGTTTATTTTATTTCCACTTTTCCTCTTTCATTTTCTCTTTTCATTATTGTTTACAATACATTATTATTATTTTCCACTCTTGAATATTCTTTCGAATTCCTAAGCTATTTTTTAAACCACAAATATTTTCATGACCTTATTTTCTATCCAGCAAACAAACTTTGAACTATGGGTACTTTTTAGACCCTCATGAAAATTGTTCAAACACATGAGCCAATTTTTTCTAATCAATTAATATGGTTTGAACTTGTGCGTTTTCACATTCGTCAACCTTTTTTTTAGCCCGTGTGTTTTTAAATCCGTGGAGCGCTCGTAAGCATGCACAATAGATGTAGGCGTTGATCCCTGAACTGCGTTACCAAATCTCAATATCGTTGTTGTGATTGCTTGTCCTAGTATGATTGACAGATAACGTCTTCGACAATAATAGAAAGTAATGTCAGATTTTTTTAATTCTCATACAGAGTGAAAATTCGTTCAAGAAGCATCTTGCGTCCGATTAGCTTGTTGGGGAGGCAAAAGCTTCCAAGGTGATGATTAGTAGTATCTGGTATGAGAGGATGATCAGCCAATTTCAACAGGGAGCAATGCCGTGAAACCTAGATGAAATCTTCAAGATGGTTCGTTCACTAATTTAATACTAGTACAAAAACTTTGGCCTGTAATATTCATTGTTAATTGGATTTTTCAGGTTTTGAATCTTCAGGTACGATGAGTCTCGAGCTGTATGAGAGGATGAAATCTTCAAGGCAGTTCCTTTACTAATTTAAAAGTGCAAGAACTTCGGCCCGTAATGTTTGGTGTAAATTGGAGTTTTTCAGGTTTTGAATCTAGCCTGTGTGGCGGTTCGCACTCTATATATATGTGGCTAATTGTATAACAAGATTGTTTGGGTGGAACCGGCACAACGCTGGTATGGCCTAAACCCTAAACTCTAAAAAATATAATTACAGTGTACAAGGTATGTATAGAAGCTAGACAGGCCAGATACAAACTCTAACGCTCCCCTTCAATCTTAACCGTGCTATGAATATTCAGCAGGTTTAGATTGCGCCTATAACCTTTAAACAAGGGCGGCGACAAAGACTTCGTGAAGATGTCAGCAAGCTAATCTTAGAGAGGATGAATTTGATCTAAAGTAGCTTTTATGCAATATGTTGTCGAACGAAGTGATAATCAACTTTAATATGCTTTGTCCGAGTATAAAATACTAGATTTAACGAGAGATAAGTGACACTAATATTATCACACCACAAAACAGGAGGCTGTTGCTGAAAGATCTCAACTCTTTAAGCAAAGACTGTACTCGTATAAATTCACCAGTAGCTTTGACCACTGCTGCCCTTATATTTAGCCTTAGTACTAAGGCGAGAGACTCTAACACTGATGCGCTCTTCTTTTCCGTAGTTACTCGGTTGTGCAGCATAAGTATAGCTTTCTTAGTCCCAGCACGATCGCCATCGTCCGGACCGATGGATCGTCAACCGAAACAGTTAATCGAGCTAGCAGATGATCAATCCATCCCCTGGATCGCGCGCGTGTATCAGCGTCGGTCGATGATCCGGTGCTGGCGACATGTTTCGGGCCCAAAACAGCGACCCATCGGCGTCGCGCTCGTCCGTAATTAAAGACCGACACGCCATATGCGTTCCCACGCGTTCTCACCGTACGAAAGCGGCGGCACAAGCAACCTGCATCTGCATGCCAACGCGCGCAACATAACAGAGCAAACGCACGCCTTCCTTTGGTTCAACTGAACGAACTGGCACCAGCACGGCAGCACCGTGCATCTCGACGACAGACGCAAAGCGACGCCGCGCCGCCGCGCGATGGGAACGGCCGAGCCGTGCGCCGGTCGGTCCGAGGGGACTAGCTGCGCGGCGCCGTGCGAGGAAATCGACGTAGCTGAGCGCGATCAGTCGACGTACGGACGGACTCCGATGACCTGCTCGTCCAGTGCCATGGCGCATTCAGTTTTCAAAGCCGGGCTTGCTAGAGTTAGGCTGTGTTATCTGCTAACTCACCGACACTTATTTCCGATCAGAAGGTGTAGTCCGAACCGGTAATGCCCAGTGGCGACTCTAGGAATTCATTAGAGGGTATTCATAGGTATTCATTTTGTTAAAATCATCACTGTTTTACCAAAATTTTCACTGTTTTGCTATAATGAACATTGTTTTGCAAAAATCATGGGTATTCACTTGCATACCCAGGAATACACCTGGCGCCGCCCCTGGTAATGCCCCAAGGGATAGAGACGATGCGATCTAAGAAGAGAGCTAGGGTTTGGCCTCCTCGCTGGCGAGGCCGCTGGTCTGCACCGCCTCCGATAGTCTTGGGGCGTTGGAGGATGGCGAAACCTGGCCCTTTATCGGCATGAGGGTACCTATTATTCTATTTTAGGTATTTATAGGGTCTTCTTTTGCAAGGTGAGGTGACTAAAGTAAGAATAATATTTTACACACTATCCCCTTTGCAATGGTGCGTCTAAAAAGCCACAAAGAGTGTGTAGAGTTGTCTTTCCAACGGATCTTCAGATATATGTTTAATGTTAGTGTGGTTGCCGATATAGCTCTTTTGATATATGGTTTTCATCTTTGACAATAGTTGCTGCTTTGGTGTGTTGGTGTTTTGGGGCATTAACACGACGCATTCCCATTTATGTATGCACTACAACAAGTTTTAAATGGCTCACGTGAGGGAGGGACGAGGACGGCTGGGCGGCTTCGACTTGCTCTAATGGTTGCTACCTAACTATTATAAAGACATTCACAATGTAATTAGAGAAAGAAAATATGTGTTGCTACCTAACTAAGCCCCCCCCCCCCCCCCCACACCCACCTACCCAGAATAACTCTACTTCGGAAACGTCTATTGAGTTATAACTAGACTTTTTATACCCTAGCTAGTCGTCTACACAGTTTTGTAGATATTTAATAATGTCGAGAAAAACTTACAAACACGAAAAATTAATAATACTAGTTTAACTTGGAAATCCATCATCACAAGGGAGTATTTTAAAAAATCCCTGTACTAAATATAAACATTTCTTTGAGAAAAACACGATTTCAATTATGCACCCAAATATGCATTTTTAGGAGAAATAAGAGGATACTATGACTAATGTGTAATTTAATGTACTTGGGTCATATTTAAACCACTAACTCCACAAGTTCTATTTGAAAAACATTATATGTGATCCGATGAGAGTATAAGGGCATCACGAGTAATTTGGCTGCAGGGGATAGACGCGACCATGGCGACGGGGGGTCACCCGGTGCCGCCGCCGGCCTGATCTCCCTCTACCGGCCACCTCTTCCAGCCACGCGACCGGATCCGGCTTCTCCTCCGCGCCCTCTCCCCTTCCACCCCCAAGTCCATCGCTGCCAGGCTTCGCGGCGGCCACCATCCCCGTCTGTTGGGTCATGGGTTGAAGCTGAAGCTCTGCTGCTCCATGGCTCCAGCAGCCTCTCCGTCCGAGGTGAAGGTCGACCTGGCGCAAGTCGGGACCTATCCCAGCGGCAAGGGCTGCCCAGCTCGCCCCCGGGGACCTCCGTCGGTGACTTCGCCGGCGCCTGCCGCCGCTGCCGCTCCGTGGCCTGCTTCGTGGTCCTCCCGTCCGGCTGCTTCGTCTTCATCGGCCTCCTCCGCCATGCAGGGTCTTGTGGCTGGTGACGCCTCCGTGGCCACGCCGCCCTCCGCCGCCGAGCTTGCTGCTGCTGTGCTTGCCTCCCGCAGGTCGGAAGCTGCTGTTCATGGGCGGTTCATGGTGGCCGGCTCCGGGGACGCGATGTCGTCCTTTCCAGCAACGCCGACTGCCGCTCCCCTCGCCAACCTGTTGCCGTCCACTGGATTGCTCGCAGGCAGTGCGCTCAGCGGCGTGGCCATGACCGCTCCACCTCTGAAGCTTGCGGCCGTGCTTCCTGCGGCAGGCCGTGCCTTGGATGGGCAGATGGGTCGCTTCCGGACCGCAGCTTCGCGCCCTCCCAATGGACAGTTGCATAGTGACTCTGCTGTGGTGTTTGAGGGCCTCGGGTCCCTGTCGCTCCTCCCGGCTGTCTTGGACGACGATGTGTCCGAGATGCCTATTCCTGATGGTGTAGCGCTGCAGGCTCCAAGCTTGCTTTGGGGTGCTTCTTTGAGCTCCGATGAGGACAACGGCGATGAGGTGTTGGCTCCGCAGACGCCATTGGTCTTCGCCAAGGATGATGTTTCCGGTTTGGTCCTCGGCACCGTTGATGTGCGCCACGATGAGGAAGTGCCACCAGGGCCATGTGGCGGCCTCTTTGCTGCTGCTACCACTTTAGGAGACAAACAAGGCTGGGTGCAGGTGGGTCGAGGCAGCCGCCGCGCTTGTGAGCCATCGTCTTTGCTTGGGAAGGAAGGTCTTGAGCGTAGTCTCGCCTTCAAGCGTTGGGCTCAGGGGAGGTGCTTTCGGTGCCTCGAGCATGGACACCAGGTCCGCGTGTGTTGTGGGCCCTACAGATGCATTCGTTGTCGTCGTCCTGGTCACCGAGAGCGTTTCTGTCATGCTCTCTTTCCTGCTGCTCGTTCTCGCTCTCCGGACAATCGGGCTCGTTCTCCAGACGTTTGTTCTCCTTGCCAGCAGAGTCCTTCTCCGTGCGCTCAGCCTCGTCGTTCCTCGGCGTCTCGGAGTTGGGCTGAGGTTGTGTGCCACTCATCGTCGCGTGCAGCTGCACCGCCTGGACTCTCTCCTAGGGGTTGTGAGGAGTTCAATGTCAACGCCGGTTTGGACTCTCTCGTTCAGTCCCATGTTGCATTGATGCGCATGCAGCTGCTTCAGTTAGTCGACGTCCGCGTGGAGGAGGCGTCTTGCCCCCCTTCGTAAAGAGGTGGCAGCTCTCAAGCTGTTATTGGCGCGTGCTGGTGATTCTTTGGAGCCGGCTGAGGCATGTGCTTTTGGTGTCCTAGGGATTGCCCTTGCGCAGGCTTCGCTTCCGCTCGACTCCATTGAGCAGAAGTCTTCTGTGGTTGAGGAAGAGCATCTCCATGGTGGTTTCTCTCCTCGTGGTTGTCCTTGCACGTCGCCACAACCTGCCTCTAAGAGTGATGGCATGGTTGAGATCTTGGCTCCACTGCTGCAGATCACACCAGAGCTTAATGAGTTGTGTGGGGATCCTTCTATGGTGGTGGTGTCCTCGACACCCTCACCACCGCCGTCTGAGCCTTGCCATTCGCTCGCCCATATGGATAGTGGAAGTTTGGATGCTTCTGTCTCCCTCCCGTCCATGGACAATGTGGTGTCTTTGAGTGACAAGATTGCTGAGATAGGTGTGTTGGCACCTAACTCCGAGGCTCTCTTTGCAAAAGAGTTATCTGATTTGCTCATCAGTTTAGAGGCCATTAGCCCTGGATATGACATGGATATTACTCGTGTCTTAGTGGGGAAGGCATCTGAGGACATGATCAAAAAGGTGGAGAATTCTCTCAGGATCAAAAGAAAGAAGAGGGTCATCTCCTGGAAGTTCCCGCGGCTACTTGATTGATGGTCCGCTTTCGAGTTGGTGGTTTCGTTGTTTTTCTTTGCGGTGTGGTGCTCTTTGTGTTGTCAGTTTGTGGTTGTTGTAGGTTGTGAGCGTTTGTTGGTTGTCTTGTTGGTGAGTGCTTTCGGTGTTGTTTGTGGTGTTGTTGTATCGGTTTTTGCCCAGTTTTCCATTAATTAACTGGGCAATTCTCTTCTTCTTAATTAATAGATTGGCGCAAAGCTTTTGCCCCCATTTCAAAAAAAAAGTTGATCCATAAAACAACATAACTTCAATAACAATAAGGATTAGAATAAACTATAAAAGTTTAATATAAATAACTTACAATGGTTTAACATTCCATGCAGGAGTCATGTCAGTTTGGTATTGTCGAGAGCAAGTTTGTTTTTGACTAGAACTTGTCCGCTCTGCATGTGTGTCTCTTAGTTTGAAATATGCTATAGATTGCAACGTAAACATTTCTAAAAGAAATGGCAGACCATGTTGGGAGTGCTGTTTTTGTTTTGAGTTTGGGAGGAGCTACTTCTTTCAAGAATTTTTGCGAGCTATACACTTGGAATTGTCACCTTGTTATGATCACGATGTATGTATGCTTGTGCCCCCTCCCCTTTTCTCTTGACTTCTGATGGTCTTCCACCAGTAGATCTATACCATCAACTACTATGTATATACCCTAGTTCATTAATTATAACACAAATCATCAATGTCGCTTCAGTCTAAAGCGGACTTTCTCACTTAGACTCCAAGTCTGCTTTCCAAGTATACCTCCTTTGGTGTTGGGAACAATCTTTTTTCATCTTGCTATCATGATCCGTTCATGGAAGAAAAATACGTTAAAGACCAGTATCAATCTTCATTTAGTCCAGCAACTAACCATCTCGTGGAGTTGACCTACAACACTTGTCAGATAGTCTTTGTTGAATAAGAAAAAGAACATGAAAATCGGAGAGAACTGTTTCGTGCATCAACCAATGCATGGATCATCGTTTATCCACGTATTCAAAATGAAGATAGGCTAAGTGAGTTTCATAGGGATTGGTGTTCTTCCTATAGTGACTTAGTTTGTCTTAATGACAATCCATGTTGGGAGTGCCATTTTTTCTTTTGAGTTTGTTGTTGATTGTGGGAGAAGCTACTTCTTTCAAGGATTGTTGCGGGCTACACACTTGGAGTCATCATCTTGTTATGATCACGCGATATGTATACTTGTGCCTCCCCCCTTTTTTCTCTTGACTTCTAAGGGTTTTTCTAGTCATCTGCTCCTTCACTAGTAGATCTATACCATGAACTAATGTGTATATACCTTATTTCATTAATTATAACACAAATCACGAGTGCCACTAGAGTCTAAAGCGAACTTCCTCACTTGGACTCCAAGTCTGCTTTCCAAGTATACCTCCTTTGGTGTTGGGAACGACCTCTTTTTTCAGCTCACTATCATGATTCGTTCATGGAAGAAAAATACGGTTAAAGGCAAGTATCAGTCTTCATTTAGTCCAACAACTAACCATCCCGTAGAGTTAACCTACAACACTTGTCAGATAGTCTTTGTTGAAGAATAACAAGAAAATGAAAATCAGAGAGAACTGGTGGCTCGGTGTTGATGATATAAACGACCTGCCAGTTGGAAACCCCAAGAGAAGGTGTGATGAATATAGCAGCAAGTTTTCCCTCAGTTATGAAACCAAGGTATATCAATCCAGTAGGAAAAAGCCAAACGTCTGAAGGTGATGCCTGCTAGTTGCGTGACACTCTAACAAGGGCGCCGTTAACGATACTTGTTAGAGCGTCTTCAACTAGTAGCAACGCGGAACCTGCACACAACACAACCAAGTACTTTGCTCCCAACTTACGATGATGATGTCAATCTCACCGGTTTGCTGTAAACAAAGGTATGAGCGTATCGAGTGGAAAGCAATAATAGTATGCGAGTAAAGTAAACAGGTGATAGCAATATAAAGAAAATTGGACCGGGGTCCACAGTTCACTAGTGGTGTCTCTCCATAAAATAAATAACAACATGCTGGGTGAACAAATTACAGTTGGGCAATTGATAGAATAAAGATAACGTGCATATGTCAAGAGGATCACTATGAGATTTACTCTGGGCATTACAACAAAATACATAGACCGCCATCCAACTGCATCTATAACTAATAATCCATCCACGGGGATATCGTCCGAACACCCCATGAGTATTAAGTTGTGAACAACAGATAACTGCATTAAGCAAAGTGTGTAATGTAAACAAAGCATATGCCCTTGGACATAAGAATGTTGTTTTCTCCCTAGTGGCAAGAGCACATCTACAACCTTAGAGGTTTTTGTCACTCCCCCAGATTAAATAGAGGTATGAACCCAACTATCGAGTATAAATACCCCCTCTTGGAGTCACTAGTATCTACTTGGCCAAGATAGCTACTAACAACGGAGAGCATACAAGATTATAAACAACATAGAGATAATATAAGATAATATTCAGCACATCAACTCAATCATAACACCAATATTCATCGGATCCCAACAAACACAACATGTAGAATTACATAACGGTGATCTCGATCAGGCAGCTCACGAGATCTAAACATGAAGCACATGGTGGAGAAGACAACCATCTAGCTACTGCTATGGACCCATAGTCCAAGGTAGACTATCCACTCATCGCGCCGGAGGCAAGCATGGCGATGAAGAAGACCTCCGGTGGCGATTCCCCTCTTCGACAGGGTACCAGGAAGAGCTTCTGAATCCTCCCGATCTTGGGTCGATGACGGATCGCGATATGTTTCTGGAAAATTGATCGGGTCTTTAGGTTTTTCCCGTCGGGGGGTCTTTATAGGCGAAGGGGCAGCGTCAGAGGTGGACCAGGGTGGTCTCACCCATAGGGATCGCGGCCAGGGGCTGGGCTGCGCCCCCTCATGGTGAGGCTGGCCCCTGGCTCGTCTCCATCTCCTCTTTGGTGTTCTGGAAGCTTCGTTTAATATCTGGACGTTCGGCTTTTGTTTCGTCCAATTCCGAGAATATTTTCTATGTAACTTTTCTGAAACACAAAAATAGCAGAAAACAGGGAACTGGCACTGTGGCCTCTTGTTAATAGGTTAGTTCCGGAAAATGCATAAAAATGCCATGAAGTGTAACGAAACACTAAGCAAATGGTGTAAAAGCAAGCATGGAGCATCAAAAATTATAGATACGTTTGAGACGTATCAGCATCGCCAAGCTTAACTCCTGCTCGTCCTCGAGTAGGTAAGTGATAACAAAAGAAATAATTTTTGAGGTGACATGCACCTACACAATCTTGATCATCTATGTAAAGCATTGAGTGCTGGGATCAAAAGAACTTAAAACATGGGCATGAAAGATATAATCTTGATAGAAGAAACTTAGCAACCATGTTATAACATGAAAAAGAACACAAATGAAAGATCATGAAAATGAAACAATGAAAGTCAAACGTGTGTTCAAATCATATGGAAAAACATACAAATGGTTTCCAGCTTGTCCGTCATGAGAGAGCAAAACATAAATGCATAGGACACCTTCAAGTTTAAGAGGGCGACTAGATACAAATAATTTAAGAACAAGTGAAACCCAAATCATGAATCAATCAATGAAAACTTTGGGACAATGCACATTATACTCAGAATGACAACTATGCTCTCTTAGACGGTGCATAAAGATAGAAGGTGGAGACTCAACATAAAAGTAGAAGAAAGGCCCTTCGCAGAGGGAAGCAGTGATTGCAAGTTTTATAAACCTTCAAAAATTATGGTACTTACTAGCTTTGAGCTCTCATTGCCCCCATCATAGGCATCTTGAATGGTTAAACTTAATACAAATACACTTATGATGCATATGCTTGACAAATCATAAGTTGAAAACCTCGTGTCCCGTGAAATACGAATACCCAAACCTCATGCTACTCGACTTAGAGTCCCAAGCAAGCTCTTGTCATTATAAGTATACACGTATCATCGAGAACCGCCAACAGGGTACCTCTGTGCCCGATGACATAGAACAAGCCCACATCAAAATGACAGGACAAATAGACAATGAACACCTTGGCATCTCTTTTATTTACCATTGGTATAGCTTTTTATTGTGAGATGCGTCATCGAATGTTCACTATTGGCATGCTGTAAATTTCCACCATGAATTATGCATGGCTTAGATTAGCGGCCCAGGCGTTTCTCTAAAACATATACAAACTCCATGATCCCGCAAGATTCCCAAATTATTTCACATCGCGATTATTCATAAACAATAGATCACGATATCAACTCAAATAAGAAGTGCAATATTGAAAGCTTGCCCCATGACGGCATGGCTGGGCTAATTTCCAACTTACAACTTGCAAGCATAACAACTCAACATAAGAGAGCCACAATGTAAAATTTTAAAGAACGAGAAAAGTAAAGTGTGCTATTAGGTTTGTGAGAGCTTTACTGACCAATTTTCGCATAACACCAAAAGAGTTTAATTTGAAGGATAGATAAAAGCAAGTCAAATGTACTTTGGAATAGCAAATTGCTAATAGGTATGTATGGTGGACACATTAGAACAACTTGGTTTTTAGGAGTTGGATGCACGAGTAGAGCTCATACTCAGTACAAAATGAGGGCTAGCAAAAGACTGGGAGCGACCAACTAAGAGAGCAATAACGGCCATAATCATGCAAAGCGACAAAGCAACATTAAAAGAAGCATAAGATGGCATCAAAAGTCAAAAACTAAATGATCATAAAGGCTTATGGCGACTTTGTATGAGTCTAACATGTGTAAGCATGCACCAAGTCAACCCAAATAAAGCATCAAAGGAGAAAACCAAAATAATGCTTCCAAATAATATAAATAACGCATGATTTTTTCAAAGGCTCATTAAGCAATCTCAGTCATTTGAGACAAGTCATGCTACAGCAAAACCACTAAGCATACTATCAAAAAGACATCAAGCACGACATGCAAAAGTCTAAGCCGCAGTCTAAATAAGTTCCTTTTTGTACCACTTTTTTGCATAATTTTTTTTCTCTTTTCCAACACCATTCGAACTTTTTGAAATAACTCTTTTGATGAAAACCAATATAGACCAGAGGTCAAAATACACCTAGATGCAAAGATATAAGAAGATCTGAATAAAAATCAAGGCGAAAAATGAAAACTAAAAGCAGTAGCAAAAAAAGAGAACACTCGTTGAATGATAAGAATGAAAAACGGAGTGTTCTTGGCAAATGAAAAGCAAGGCAACTTCTCCAGAAGAAATTTGTTGGGGTCCACCCATTTATTGCAGAAAACAAAACTAAACAAAACTAAAAACTAAAGACAACTGATGCTCTAAGAAAAACGCATAGTGCATGCAGCAATAAAAATATAGTATGTTGAAAGGTGACCTGATTTTTGCCGATGAAGAAGGGGTGCCTCGGGGGCATCCCCAAGCTTTGGCGCTTTTACCTCTAGGATATTACTTGGGGTGACATGGGCATCCCCAAGCTTGAGCTTTTGTCCATTCTTCAACTCATCTCATCATTCTCCAATCCCTACACTTGAAAACTTTCTTCATATAAAACTAAACACAATTCTATTAGCAACATTAGTGTAAGCATAATAATGAATCAACCCCTTTTTGCTTCAGGTTTCAACTCAAAACCACCACATATAAAGTATATACTACTGTAGCAAATTCCCCAAAAGTTCCATGATCAAAAGAACTCAAAAAGAAAGCGATAAAGAGGCAAACACAAATAGTGGCAGAAATCTGTCAAAACAGAACAGCTGACAAAGGTCGATTTTTTCAAGGGTTTTCTGTTGATCAAATCAAAAAGTGTATAACTAATGAAAGTTTGGATATAACCTGGGGCATATGCACAAGCAATCGCATGTCAAAAAGATATACTGAGAATTTTCATGAATATTTACGGTGCAGCGCCGAAATCTGTTTCAGGACAGCAACATCCCCAAATCTTACCTCACTCAAATTAGAGGCTTCTCTTGGTACAAAAACGAAATAAAAAGGATAAGGAGCGGTTATTACAGTAGTAATAACTTCCAAGACTCAAATAAAAGAAAAAAAACTGAAAGTAAAACAATGGGTTATCTCCCAAGAGTGCTTTTCTTTAACGCCTTTGAGCTAGGTGCAGAAAGTGCGAATCAAGTAATATCAAGTGATGAAGCATCAAGATCATAATTTGCTCTAAGAATAGAGTCAAAAAGTAATTTCTTTCTCTTTATAGGGAAGTGTTCCATACCTTTCTTGAGTGGGAATTGATATTTGATGGTGCCTTCCCTCATATCAATGATGGCACCTACAGTTCGAAGAAAGGGTCTTCCCAAAATAATAAGACATGAAGCATTGCATTCAATATCCATAACAAGAAAATCAATGGGAACAAGGTTATTGTTAACCATAATATAAACATCATTAATACTTCCCAAAGGTTTCTTCTTAGCAACATCAGCAATAGGAACATCATAATAACACTTTTCAAGCGGTGGTAAATCAAGCATGTCATAAATTTTTCTAGGCATGACAGAAATACTAGCACCTAGATCACATAAAGCATGACAATCAAAACCATTAACATGCATATCAATGATGGGTTCCCAACCATCTTCTAACTTCTTGGGAATAGAAGCTTTTTGCTTCAACTTTTCATCCCTAATTTTCATGAGAGCATTGGTAATATGCTTAGTAAAAGAAACATTTATAGGACTAGAATTAGGAGTCAAAGCAAGCTTTTGCAAGAACAAAATAACTTCAGATATATTGCAGCCATCAACATCAAAATCATTGAAGGTAATAGAGCTATCATCTCCTACACTCCGAAAAATTTCAGCACTCTTTTGAGAAATTTTTTTTGCAGTTTTGGGCTTTTTAACACTAGGAGTAGGAGTTTTCTCTACACCAATCAAAGTAAGAGGATTGCTAGCATTTGGAACAACATCATTAGAGGTAGTAATGGTACATACCTTCATCTTCCTAGCCATCTCATCTTCTCTTTCCCACCTGGCATGCAATTCTTCTAGCATCCTAACATTTTCATCAATTCTAACTTGGATAGCATTAGCAGTGGCAAAAGTATTGTTCTCATTTACATCATTAGGAAACACTTTTAGTTTCAGAAGTTCAACATTAAGAGCAAGGCTATCAACTTTAGAAGAATATCAATTTTGCCTAACTTTTCCTCAACAGACTTATTAAAAGCAGTTTGCTTACCGATAAAGTCCTTGATCATGACTTCAAGCTCAGAGAGCGCAGCCCTAGTGTTGTTGGAGGAATTACCATAAGAGTTACCATAACCATTACCATTGGTAGAAGGATACGGCCTATAATTGTTACTAGCAAAATTGTTCCTATAAGCATTGTTGTTAAAATTATTATTTCTAATAAAGTTTACATCAATATGCTCTTCTTGAGCAACCAAAGAGGCTAAAGGAACATTATTAGGATCAACATAAGTCCTATCATTGCATAAGCATTATAGCATCAATCTTATAACTCAAGGAAGAGGTTTCTGATGCGGCACGGTGTTGATGGTTTTTCACCGTCCAGTTGGGAACCCCAAGAGGAAGGTATGATGAGTACAGCAGCAAGCTTTTCCCTCAGTAAGAAACCAAGGTTTAATCGTATCTAGGAAAAAGCCAAACTCCAGAAGGTGATGCTCGCTAGCTTCGCGATAGCTCCGGACAATTTATAAGGTGCCTCATCCAGTGCTTTGCTTTGCCAGCTGCAACACGGAACCTGCACACAACACAACCAAATACTTTGCTCCCAACTTACGATGAGGTTGTCAATCTCACCGGTTTGTTGTAAAGAAAGGAATGAGCGTATCGAGTGGAAAGCAATAGTAATATGCGAGAAAGTAAACCGTGCGAGTAAAGTAAACATGTGATAGCAATATAATGGAAATAGGACCGGGGTCCACAGTTCACTAGTGGTGTCTCTCCATAAGATAAAATAACACATGCTGGGTAAACAAATTACAGTTGGGCAATTGATAGAATAAAGATAACGTGATATGTCAAGAGGATCACTATGAGATTTACTCTGCGCATTACAACAAGATACATAGACCGCCATCCAACTGCATCTATGACTAATAATCCACCCATGGGGAATCAATACGAGAACCCCACAAGTATTAAGTTGCGAACAACAGATAACTGCATTAAGCAAAGTGTGTAATGTAAACAAAGCATATGCCCTTGGGCATAAGAATGTTGTTTTCTCCCTAGTGGCAACAGCACATCTATAACCTTAGAGGTTTCTATCACTCCCCCAGATTAAATAGAGGCATGAACTCAGCTATCGAGCATAAATACCCCCTCTTGGAGTCACTAGTATCTACTCGGCCAAGATAGCTACTAACAACGGAGAGCATGCAAGATCATAAACAACATAGAGATAACATAAGATAATATTCAGCACATCAACTCAATCATAACACCAATATTCATCGGATCCCAACAAACACAACATGTAGAATTACATAACGGTGATCTCGATCATGTAAGGCAGCTCACGAGATCTAAACATGAAGCACATGGTGGAGAAGACAACCATCTAGCTACTGCTATGGACCCATAGTCCAAGGTAGACTACTCACTCATCGCGCCGGAGGCAAGCATGGCGATGAAGAAGACCTCCGGTGGCGATTCCCCTCTCCGGCAGGGTGCCGGGAAGAGCTTCTGGACCCTCCCGATCTCGGGTCGGCAACGGCAGCAGATCGCGATGTGTTTCTGGAAAATTGATCGGGTGTTTAGGTTTTTCCCGTCGGGGGGTCTTTATAGGCGAAGGGGCAGCGTTAGAAGTGGGCCAGGTGGGGCTCACCATAGGGCGGCGCAGCCAGGCCCTGGGCCGCGCCTCCTGGTGGTGAGACCACCCCTGGCTCCGTTCCGTCTCCTCTTCGGATCTCTGGAAGCTTCGGTAAATTTCTGGATGTTCGGCTTTTGTTTCGTCCAATTCCGAGAATATTTGCTGTGTAACTTTTCTGAAACACAAAAATAGTAGAAAACAGGGAACTGGCACTGTGGCATCTTGTTAATAGGTTAGTTCCGGAAAATGCATAAAACTGCCACGAATTGTAACGAAACACTAAGCAAATGCTGTAAAAACAAGCATGGAGCATCAAAAATTATAGATACGTTTGAGACGTATCAGTTTCCTCAATAGAATTTACCTTCTTACCTTGTGGAGCTCTCTCGGTGTGCCATTCAGAATAATTTACCATCATGTTGTCGAGAAGCTTGGTTGCGGCGCCCAAGGTAAGGGACATAAAAGTGTCTCCAGCAGCTGAATCCAATAGGTTCCTTGAAGAAAAATTCAGTCCTGCATAAAAAGTTTGGACAATCATCCAAGTAGTCAATCCATGAGTAGGGCAATTCTTTATCATAGATTTCATTCTTTCCCAAGCCTGAGCAACATATTCATTATCAAACTAGCTAAACTTCATAATATTGCTACGCAAAGCTATAATCTTAGCAGGAGGATAGTATCTTCCATTAAACGCATCCTTACACTTAGCCTATGAATCAGTACTATTTTTAGGTAAAGACAGCAATCAATCCTTAGCTTTTCCTATCAAAGAAAAAGGAAACAACTTAAGCTTAATAATATCACTCTCTACATCCTTATATTTCTGCATCTCACATAGCTCAACAAAATTGTTGAGATGAGCTGCAGCATCATCGGTACTAGCACCAGAAAATTGCTCTTTCATAACAAGGTTCAATAAAGCAGGCTTAATCTCATAAAAATCAGTAGCAGGAGCAGGTGGCGCAATAGAAGTGCAGATAAAATCACTATTATTAGTGCTAGTAAAATTACACAACTTGGTGTTCTTATGAGTACCCATTCTAGCAAAGCTAAAAGCAGACAAGTAAACATGACAACTAATAGAAAATAATTTTTTGTGTTTTTGATAAAACGATGCAAGCAAAAATAAAGTAAAAGCAAAACAATGAAAAAGTAAAGGATGTGCGTGCGGAACTCCCCTTGCAGAAGTCTTCTTTTTCCCCGGCAACAGCGCCAGAAAACTTGTTGGTGGCTCGGTGTTGATGATGTAAATAACCGGCCAGTTGGAAACCCCAAGAGAAGGTGTGATGAATTTAGCAACAAGTTTTCCCTCGGTTATGAAACCAAGGTATATCAATCCAGTAGGAAAAAGCCAAACGTCTGAAGGTGATGCCTGCTAGTTGCGTGACACTCTAACAAGGGCGTCGTTAATGATATTTGTTAGCGCGTCTTCAACTAGTAGCAACGCGGAACCTACACACAACACAACCAAGTACTTTGCTCCCAACTTACGATGAGGTTGTCAATTTCATCGGTTTATTATAAACAAAGGTATGAGCGTATCAAGTGGAAAGCAATAATAGTATGCGAGTAAAGTAAACAGTGTCAGTAAAGTAAACAGGTGATAGCAATATAAAGGAAATTAGACCGGGGTCCACAGTTCACTAGTAGTGTCTCTCCATAAAATAAATAACAACATGCTGGGTGAACAAATTATAGTTGGGCAATTGATAGAATAAAGATAACGTGCATATGTCGAGAGGATCACTATGAGATTTACTCTGGGCATTACAACAAAATACATAGACCGCCATCCAACTGCATCTATGACAAATAATCCACCCACGGGGATATCGTCCGAACACCCCATGAGTATTAAGTTGCGAACAACAGATAACTGCATTAAGCAAAGTGTGTAATATAAACAAAGCATATGCCCTTGAGCATATGAATGTTGTTTTCCCCCTAGTAGCAACAGCACATCTACAACCTTAGAGGTTTTTGTCACTCCCCTAGATTAAATAGAGGCATGAACCCACTATCGAGCATAAATACCCCCTCTTGGAGCCACTAGCAACTACTCGGCCAAGATAGCTACTAACAACGGAGAGCATACAAGATCATAAACAACATAGAGATAACATAAGATAATATTCATCACATCAACTCAATCATAACACCAATATTCATCGGATCCCAACAAACACAACATGTAGAATTACATAACGGTGACCTCGATCATGTAAGGCAGCTCACGAGATCTAAACATGAAGCACATGGTGGAGAAGACAACCTTCTAGCTACTGCTATGGACCCATAGTCCAAGGTAGACTACTCACTCATCGCGCCGAAGGCAAGCATGGCGATGAAGAAGACCTCCGGTGGCGATTCCCCTCTCCGGCAGGGTGCCGGGAAGAGCTTCTGGACCCTCCCGATCTCAGGTCGACGACGGCGGCGGATCGCGATGTGTTTCTGGAAAATTGATCGGGTCTTTAGGTTTTTCCCGTCGGGGGGTCTTTATAGGCGAAGGGGCAGCGTCAGAGGTGGACTAGGGTGGTCTCACCCATAAGGGGCGCGACCAGGGTCTGGGCCGCGCCCCCTCATGGTGAGGCTGGCCCCTGGCTCGGCTCCGTCTCCTCTTCGGTGTTCTGGAAGCTTCGTTTAATATCTGGACGTTCGGCTTTTGTTTCGTCCAATTCCGAGAATATTTCCTGTGTAACTTTTCTGAAACACAAAAACAACAGAAAATAGGGAACTGGCACTGTGACATCTTGTTAATAGGTTAGTTCCAGAAAATGCATAAAAATACCACAAAGTGTAACGAAACACTAAGCAAATGGTGTAAAAACAAGCATGGAGGATCAAAAATTATAGATACGTTTGAGACGTATCAAGAACTTCGTGCATCGACCAATGCACGGATCAGCATTTATCCTTGTATTCAAAATAAAAGTTTGAGCAACCTAATCAACTTTTGTTAGATTATTCCAATCATGGTATGGAAATTGATTGGAGTATTATTGTTCCAGTTGTTGAATACCGATATGTGTTGTGATCGTGTATAAGTAGAATAGAATTTGGCTGGGTTTGTAAGGAAAACCAGGACCATTGACAACACAAGCACAGTTTACTCACCACAAAACCCTAACTATGAGCAACCCATCTAGGTACTCCCTGTCCGAAGAATCCATGACCGGTCGGACCAAACAGTTGCAATGGCATCCAACACAGGGTACCATATATTTTGTTTCCGAAGAAGTTACGCAACTTAGTTACACTGTAGCTTGGTCTCATTTGTTTGTTTTTAATCAGTTGGCATATATTATCATGATTGAGTTTCAAAATTTACTCACACTTGTTCGGTGCATGAGTATCCATTATCTACATGCTTGGTTTTTTTCGTAATTTCTTGAAACTAAAGTAAAGTTGTTTTTGCTGATTTTTTCTATGATCATTTCCCTAGGGTCTAGGATATGACTTGTAAAGCCAGCTAGCCTTTTGTGTTTAATCAAAAAGGAGGTTTTTCACGCTGATAGATGATTGCGTCACAGTTCAAGCTCCATACATAACCGATGTAGTACTACACAATTGGTGCCTGAACCCTACATTTGTTCGGCCGCAATTATACGTTTGTTGATCCGTAGTTCCCAGGTCCCAGCACGTTGGGCGACAAAAATATCCTCAACCGAAGCAGTTGGCTGGGGATCGCGCGGGTATCAGCAATCAGCATCGGCCGATCCATTGCTGTTGACACGTTTCTGGATCGAATTAAACAGCGACGGATCGATCAGCATCGCGCTCTCCTGCATATTAAAGACCGACAGGCCACATGCGTTCCCACCGCGTTCTCACATGAGATCGACCTGCATGCGCTCTACCAGAAAATGAACCTCAGGTGTAGGACACAACAGACACGTACGCGCCTCTCTGATTGAACTGAAATCCGTTCGTTCGTACCGGCGGCCTCGACGAACGCAAAGCGACGCCGCGCCGCCGCTTGATGGAGAAACGACGCCGTGCGCCGGTCGTCCGGATGGGGCCAGCTGCGCCGGTGCCGGCGCGCGGCCAGCTAGCTAGGCTAGGCCAGCAAATCGTGGTGTTGGGCTGGAGACCTTGCTGGGCGCGAACGTTGGAATGCACTCACTCTTCGGTGTCTAACCTCCTTTTTTAGACGGAAGGAACCAATTTTTTGTAACGAAGACACTAAGTAGTCAACTGGCCCGTAGATTACAGTATTACACAAGGACATCATTACAAGCTCACATCGGCCAAACCATACCAGAGAGCACACTCTCAACGACATAGAACTCTCAACTGGCTCCCAAGTACTCCCTCCATTCCGTTTAAATCAACGCTGGAGATACTTGGTTGACAGCAACAGAGGGAGCAATGCAGGCGTCGATTAAATCGGATTAGAGGAAGTACGTGTGTGTAATAATCTAGGTGTGTGCACTCTGCCCACCTCGTGGTTAGGAATGGTTTCAGTACCATGGCACCGGGGCAAGGCCCTGTTCTTCGAAGAAAAAGGAAGGAGAGCATAACTTGCGAAAGCAAAGACCACAACTATTCGACACGAACGGCTCCAACCAATAGAGCCACGGCGAGGCACTGCCATGGAGCAGAATGGAAGTCTTGAACAACGAAAATAACTAGGTCTTGGATGGTACCCTGTTTTAGATGGATCTGTGCCTTGGAGGTCGTCCCGCTGCAGGATGAATATCCAAGCCTCTTTGGGATTTTCTCGAAGACGACTGCTGGCGTGTAGTTGGCGTGGGAAAGCTTCTTCTTCTTCAATCCCCGGCAACGGCGTCAGCAATTTTTCTAGCGCCGTTGCTGGGGAGGTAAGGTAAAAGGTACTCACATCCTCTAGTTACTAAGTCTTTTAGTTGCTGGTGAGTGCTCGAAGTTATTTCCTTTAGATTCTGCAATTATATCTTTTTGTTTCTTGTTTTTATTTTCACTAGTTAGGCTTAATGGAAACCAAAGAGTTCTATAGTATTTTTCCTGAGTTAGGACATGAAGTGTTTGAAAAACCTTTGGAGCCTTATTCGCATAGTAATGTTATTTGTATGAATTCTTTGAACACCGTTATTGCTAATGCTATAGAAAAGTCTAAGCTTGAGGAAGCTGGTTTTGTTAAGCATGATATTTTTAGTTCCCCAGCTTTAGTGGAGAAAATTCGCTCTGATGATATTTTATCTCCCATATGTGATAATTCTAGTGATGTTTGTGATCCTCGTTCTTTTAAAATATCTATGAAAATTGTTGAACGTGCTATGAATAACTGCTATTTAGGGGATGGAACTGTCCATCCTGGTGATCATTTGCTCTTTATACATGAATTATGTGAGTTGTTCAAGTGTGCAGGTATTTCTACAAGCCAAGTTAAGAGGAAGCTATTTTCTTTATCACTAAAGGGCAGAGCTGCGGAATGGTATAAGACGCTGAAGGATGGCCGACCTGTTGATTGAGAGGAAATTGTATCTCTCTTTTATTCTAAATTCTATCCTTCTAGTGAGGTTCATAAAGATAGGAATTATATTTATAATTTTCATCCTCATGATGGAGAAATCATTGCCCAAGCATGGGGAAGATTGAAGTCACTAATGCTCAAATGTCCTATTCATGATCTTCCCCGTAATATTGTTATTAATAATTTTTATGCAAGGCTTTCAGGACATTATAGGGACTATCTAGATGCCTGTTTTGAGGGGTCTTTCACAAACAAGGAGGTTGACGCTAAGTGGGATCTGCTTGAAATAATTCAAAGCAATATTGAAGATTGGGATAACGACAAAGGTAAAGGATCAGGTATAAATTATGAGTATGATTGCATTAAGTCCTTCGCTGAAACTGCTGATTTTCAAGAGCTTAGTGCTAAATATGGTCTTGATCCTTAAATTATGATTGATTGTTTTAGAGCCTTTGCTTCCCATATTAATGTTCCCAAAGAAAATAGGGATGTGTATCATGAACCTTTTAAAGACACTTGCATAGAAAGTGATGTTGTTATTGATGATTGCAATAAATATGCTCAAACTTCTGAAAGTACTATTTCTTATAAGCATGTTAATTTTTGTGGAGCACTTAGACCTTGTGAACAAAGTCACAACAAAGAAGATTATTGTATCCACCACAGGAATGAAGAAACTAGAATGTGGCACATGGCTCTAGAGGAGCTTAGTGAAAAGGTTTGTGCCCTTTATCCTTTTATTTGTGAACTTTGCCATGAAAAGGGTCATTTTAATTTTCAATGCTCAGGCCATAATGCCCCTTCTAATCCAATGAGTACTGCAAGTTTGTGTTGTGATGACAAGATCACTCTCAATCAGCATGATGAGCTTACCTTATTTTTGGGGTGTGAAGAGTTATCTAGAAAAACTTCTTTGGTAGATATGAGTGCTTTTGATACTATTAGCATCCTGCGTGGTTGTCATCTTTATTGTGTTAAAGATTGTCGCGCAAATACTTACATACAAAATGTTATAAAAGAGGATGCTTTACCAAATTATGACAGGTCTGATTTGTGTTTATATCTTATTAATAAAAAGGAGGAATCCTCCAAAGTTTCTTCTGTCGTTTCTGTCAGTAAACCAGACTATGTGGAGAAGCTTCCTTTCAAGCCTCTCCCTCCTAAAGAAGTGAAGAAGAAGAAGAAGAAGAAGAAGAAGAGGAGGAGTAAAAGGAGAGAGGAAACGGTATCTTCCCCTAAGCATGTTGCTCCTATTATAATTTTTGATGAGTCTGAACTCGATGATGTTCTTATGCCTGTTACCTATATTAGTGATCATGATTGGGAAAATCACTCTACTGTGGATATTGAAAATCTTTTTGGAACTAATTCTGAAAATTATGAGGTTAATAATTGTTGTACCATTAGTGCTATCCATGTTCCTTCCAATGATGATATGTTTACATATGAACACACTTTGGAAGATAGTTGTTCTATTGCTTATGATGATTACAACAATGAGTATAATATTTTCAGTTCACCTACTATTGAGGAGGAAACAAGGTATGATTACAATATGCCTCCTATTTTTGATGATTACGGTGATGAGAATAGTTATTTTGGTGAATCTGCTCCTACTACGATTGTTCATGTGGGGAGTATTAATTCTTTTATACATGTGGCTCATGATAAGAATATTTTATGTGATAGTTATATTGTTAATTCTATTCATGATGCTACTGAAAGTTATTATGAGAGAGGAAAACATGGTTTGATGGATCTCAATATTATTAAGTTTCCCCTCTTTTTGGTTGAATTCTTGAAGTTGTACTTATTTTGCCTTCCTATGCTTGTCGCTTTGTGCTTTCATGACTTGTCTCTTCACAAGACTCTTTTTCATAGAAAGTGGTTTAGATTTAAATGTGTTTCATATTTGCTTTGTGATGCTCTCTCTTGCTTCAAGTTCTTTTATGGCGCCTTTGCCTTAAGCTCTTTTCTGGCGCCTACATGAGCATTTTTTCAAATTACTGCGCCTAGCTCAAAGGCGTTAAAGAAAAGCACTCTTGGGAGATAACCAATTGTTTTCTTTTCAGTACTTTTTATTTTATTTGAGTCTTGGAAGTTATTACTACTGTAATGACCGCTCCTTATCATTTTTATTTCGTTGTTGTGCCAAGAAGAACCTCTAATTTGAGGGAGGTAAGATTTGGGGAAGTTGTTGTCCTGAAATAGATTTCGGTGCTGCACCATAAAAATTCGTGAAAATTCTCAGAATATATTTTTGATCTATGATTTCTTGTGCATATGCCCCAGGTTATATCCAAACTTTCATTAGTTTTGTACTTTTCGATTTAAGCAACAGAAGGTCCTCAAAAAAATCGACCTTTGTCAGCTGTTCTGTTTTGACAGGTTTCTGCCACTATTTGTGTTTGCCTCTCGATCGCTTTCTTTTCGAGTTCTTTTGATCATGGAACTTTTGAGGAAGTTGCTACAGTAGTATATGCTTTATATGTGGTGTGTTTGAGTTTGAAACCAAACCAAAAGGGTTGATTTACTATTATGCTTATGCTAACGTTGCTAATAGAATTGTGTGAAGTTTTGCATGAAGGAAATTTTCAAGTGTAGGGAATGGAGAGTGATGAGATGAGATGAAGAATGGACAAAAGATCAAGCTTGGGGATGCCCATGTCACCCCAAGAAATATCCAAGAAGTACAAGCGTTAAAGCTTGGGATGGCCCTGAGGCACCCCTTCTTCATCGGCAAAAATAAGGTCATCTTTCAAGACACTATATTTTTATAGCTTCATGTACTATGCATTTTTCTTGGAGCATCTTTATTTTCGCTTTCAGTTTTCTTTTGTTTTGTTGTACTAAATGTTTGGATCACATCATGTTTGTTTTGGAGAGAGCTATGGTCCGTTTTTCATTGCCAAGAACACTCTAGTTTTCACTCTTACCGTTCAACGAGTGTTCTCTTTTTCCGGAACTGCACTTAGCTATTGTTTTTTACCTTGATTTTTGTTCAGATCTTGTTTTATCTTTGCATCAAGGTGTATTTGGACCTCTGGTCTATGTTGGTTTTCATCAAAAGAGTTGTTTCAAAAAGGTTTGAATGGTGTTGGAAAAGAGAAAAAAGTTTCATACAAAAAGTGGTACAAAAAGGAGCTTGTTTAGACTGCGGCTTAGACTTTTGCATGCCATGCTTGATATCGTTTTGATAGTATGCTTAGTATTTTTTGCTGTAGCATGACTTGTCTCAAATGACTAAGATTTCTTAATGAGCCCTTGAAAAAAATCATGCATTGTTTTTATTATATGGAAGCATTTATTTGGTTTCTCCTTGATGCTTTATTTGGGTTGACTTGGCGCATGCTTACAACATGTTTGACTCTTACAAAGTCGCCATAAGCCTCAATGATCATTTGGTTTTTGACTTGTGATGCCACTTTATGCTTCTTTTAATGATGTTTTATCGCTATGCATGATTATGACCGTTATTGCTCTCTTAGTTGGTCGCTCCCAGTCTTTTGCTAGCCTTTATTTTGTACTGAGTATGAGCTCTACTCGTGCATCCAACTCCCAAAAACCAAGTTATTCTAATGTTTCCACCATACGTACCTATTAGCAATTTGCTATTCCAAGTACATTTGACTTGCTTTTATCTATCCTTCAAATTAAACTCTTTTTGGTGTTATGTGAAAATTAGTCAGTAAAGCTCTCACGAACCTGACGGCACACTTTACTTTTATCGCTTTTAAAATTTTGACATTGTGGCTCTCTTATGTTGATGTTATGCTTGCAAGTTGTAAGTTGGAAATTAGCCAAACCATGCCGTCATGGGGCAAGCTTTCAACATTGCACTTTCTCTCATTTGAGTTGATATCGTGATCTTTTATTTATGGATACTCATGATATGAAATAAGTTAGGATCTTGCGAGATCATGGAGTTTGTATATGTGTTAGAGAAACGCCTGGGCCGCTAATCTAAGCCATGCATCATTCATGGTGAAAATTTACAGCATGCCCATAGTGGACATTCGATGACGCATCTCACAATAAAAAGCTATACCAATGGTAAATAAAAGAGATGCCGAGGTGTTCATTGTCTGTTTGTCTTATCATTTTGATGTGGGATTGTTCCATGTCATCAGGCAGGAGGTACCCCGTTGGCGGTTCTCGATGATACGTGTATGCTTACAATGACAAGAGCTTGCTTGGGACCTAAGTCGAGTAGCATGAGGTTTGGGTATTCCTACTTCATGGGACACGAGGTTTTCAACTTATGATTTGTGATACGTCTCAAACGTATCTATAATTTTTGATGCTCCATGCTTATTTTTACACCATTTGCCTATTGTTTCGTTACACTTCGTGGCACTTTTATGCATTTTCCGGAACTAACCTATTAACGAGTTACCACAGTGCCAGTTCCCTGTTTTCTGCTGTTTTTGTGTTTCAGAAGTGATACACAGGAAATATTCTCGGAATTGGACGAAACAAGTTCCTGAAGTCTTATTTTGCCCGGAAGCTTCCAGAGATCCGAAGAGGAGTAGGAGAGGGGCCACAGGCCAGGCTCACACATGGGTGGCGCAGCCCAGGCCCTGGCCGCGCCACCATGGTGTGAGGATGCCTGATCCCTCCTCTGACATCGCCCCTTCGCCTATATAAAGCCTCGTGACGGAAAATCCTAAGGGATTCGGCAATTTTCCAGAAACAGTTCCGCAGCTCCGCCGCCATCGCCGACGAATTTCGGGGGACAGAAGTCTCTGTTCCGGCACCCTGCCGGGACGGGGAAGTGCCCCCGGAGCCATCTCCATCGGTCTCCATCACCGTCTCCGCCGTCTCCATCGACCTCACCGCCATCTCCATCAACCTTGCTGTCTCCTATGATGAGGAGGGAGTAGTTCATCCCCGGGGCTAAGGGCTCTACCTGTAGCTATGTGGTTCACCTCTCTCTCCCATGATGTGATCTTTATGTGATCGTGAGCTTTGTATCATGTTGAACAAGTAGATGTTATTATTCAGATATTATGTGTACTCTAGTGGTGATTGTTAAAGTAATCTATTCCTCCTGCTATGGTGTAACGGTGACAGTGCGTGCATCATGGTGGTACTTGGTTTAGGCTATGATTGTGATCTCTTGTGGATTATGAGAATAATTATTGCTATGATAGTTTGAGTGATCTATCCCTCCTTTCATGGTGTAATGTTGACAGTGTGTGCACCGTGTTAGTACTTGGTCTAAGTTGCAATGATTTCTATCTTGAATTGTGATTTGATTTGGAAATCTCTATGAGTGGTGTTTGTCAAGTACTTGATGAACTTTAAGGGGTGCTTCTGTAGCCACTACACAATGATTAGTGTTATTCAATAGGAGAGTAATTCAGAGTGCCTTAGCAAAGAGAAGTTATTTGTTCAGTCATGTTATATTGTTGGGAGTGTGTCCACTAGTGAAAGTATGATCCCTAGGCCTTGTTTTCAAGCATTGCACACCGTTTACTTGCTATTTTGTTACTTGTTTGCTCGCAGCGATATTTATTTCACATCACGTTTGCTACTTATAATCATCTATACCACTTGTATTTCACTATCTCTTCACCGAACTAGTGCACCTATACATCTGACAAGTGTATTGGGTGTGTTGGGGACACAAGAGACTTTCTGTATCGTAATTGCAGGGTTGTTCGAGAGGGGATACCTTTGACCTCTAACCTCCCTGAGTTCGATAAACCTTGGGTGATCCACTTAAGGGAAACTTGCTGCTGTTCTACAAACCTCTGCACTTGGAGGCCCAACAAGTGTCTACAAGAATAGAAGTGCGTAGACATCAATTTGTTAAGCATATGCTTCGTAATTGTACTCGCATTAACTTTAACCATTCAAGATGCCTATGATGGGGGCAAATAGAGCTCAAAGCTAGTAAGTACCATAATTTTTGAAGGTTTATAAAACTTGCAATCCCTGCTTCCCTCTGTGAAGGGCCTTTCTTTTACTTTTATGTTGAGTCTCCACCTTCTACCTTTATGCACCGTCTAAGAGAGCATAGTTGCCATTCTAAGTTTAATGTGCATAGTCCCAAAGTTTATCATTGATTGATTCATGATTATGGTTTTGCTTGTTCTTAAATTATTTGTATCTAGTCGCCCTCTTAAACTTGAAGGTGTCCTATGCATTTATGTTTTTCTATTCCATGAAGGACAAGCTGAAAACCACTTTGTTATGTTTTTCCATATGATTTTAATACACACTTGACTTTCGTTGTTTCATTATTCATGATCTTTCGTTTGTGTTTCTTTTCATGTTATAACATGGTTGCTAAGTTTTATTGTGAAGACTATGTCTCTTATGCCCATGTTTTAAGTTCTTTGATCCCAGCACTCAATGCTTTACTTCATTGATCAAGATTGTGATGGTGCATATTGCTACTTGTTGATGGCGCCAGAAAAGAGGCTGCTGGCGTGGAGCAGTAAGTCCTTGTGCGTGGTGAATGACCAGCCCGTTGGGAACCCCAAGAGGAAGGTATGATGAGTATAGCAGCGAGTTTTCCCTCAGTTAAGAAACCAAGGTTTAATATCGGTCAGGAGAGGAGAGACAGTGACGACTGAAGGTGATGCTTGCTAGTTTGCGACAGCTATGGACAATTTATATGTGGCGTCTCGTCCAAGCTTTGCTTGCTAGCTGCAACGTGGAACCTGCACACACACAACCAAGTACTTTGTTCCCAACTTGCGATGAGGTTGTCAATCTCACCGGTTTGCTTGAAACAAAGGTTATGAGCGTATCGAGTGGAAAACAATATAGTATGCGAGTAAAGTAAATAGTACGAGAAAAGTAAACAGGTGATAACAATATGATGTAAATAGGACCGGGGTCCATAGTTCACTAGTGGTGTCTCTCCATAGATAAAATAACACATGCTGGGTAAACAAATTACAGTTGGGCAATTGATAGAATAAAGATAACGTGATATGTCAAGAAGATCACTATGAGATTTACTCTGGGCATTACAACAAAATACATAGACCGCCATCCAACTGTACCTATGACTAATAATCCACTCCCGGGGATATCAATCCGAACACCCCAAAAGTATTAAGTTGCGAACAACAGATAATTGCATTAAGCAAAGTGTGTAATGTAAACAAAGCATATGCCCTTGAGCATATGAATGTTGTTTTCTCCCTAGTAGCAACAGCACATCTACCACCTTAGAGGTTTCTGTCACTCCCCCAGGTGAAATAGAGGCATGAACCCACTATCGAGCACAAATACCCCCTCTTGGAGTCACTAGCAACTACTCGGCCAAGATAGCTACTAACAACGGAGAGCATGCAAGATCATAAACAACATAGAGATAACAAAAGATAATATTCAGTACAGCAACTTAATCATAAACACCAATATTCATCGGATCCCAACAAACGAAACATGTAGAATTACATAACGGTGATCTCAATCATGTAGGGCAGCTCATGAGATCTAAACATGAAGCACATGGTGGAGGAGACAACCATCTAGCTACTGCTATGGACCCATAGTCCAAGGTAGACTACTCACTCATCGCTCCGGAGGCAAGCATGGCGATGAAGAAGACCTCCGGTGGCGATTCCCCTCTCCGGCAGGGTGCCGTGAAGAGCTTCTGGACCCTCCCGATCTTTGGGTCGACGGTGGCGGCGGATCGCGATGTGTTCTGGAAATCTGATCGGGTACTTAGGTTTTTTCCGTCAGGGGATCTTTATAGGCGAAGGGGCGATGTCAGAGGAGGGGCCAGGCGCCCTCACGCGGGCCCCGCGCGGCCGGGGGCTGGCCGCGCCGCCCTTGCGTGTGGGGCCCTGGTGGCCTCCCTCCTACTTCTCTTCGGATCTCTGGAAGCTTCCAGGTAAAATAAGACTTCAGGAACTTGTTTCGTCCAATTCCGAGAATATTTCCTGTGTATCACTTCTGAAACACAAAAACAGCAGAAAACAGGAAACTGGCACTGTGGCAACTCGTTAATAGGTTAGTTCCGGAAAATGCATAAAAGTGCCACGAAGTGTAACGAAACAATAGGCAAATGGTGTAAAAACAAGCATGGAGCATCAAAAATTATAGATACGTTGGAGACGTATCAAGCATCCCCAAGCTTAACTCCTGCTCGTCCTCGAGTAGGTAAGTGATAACAAAAGAATAATTTTTGAGGTGACATGCACCTACACAATCTTGATCATATATGTAAGCATTTGTGAGCTGGGATCATAAGAACTTAAAACATGGGCATGAAGATATAATCATGACAATAAGAACTTAGCAACCATGTTGTAAACATGTAAATGAACACAAACAAAAGATCATGATAATGAAACAATGAAAGTCAAATGTGTGTTCAAATCATAAGGAAAAACATACAAATGGTTTTCAGCTTGTCCTTCAAAGAGAGCAAAACATAAATGCATAGGACACCTTCAAGTTTAAGAGGGCGACTAGATACAAATAATTTAAGAACAAGTGAAACCAACAATATGAATCAATCAATGAACTTTGGGACAATGCATATCACACTAAGAATGACAACTATGCTCTCTTAATGGTGCATAAAGAAAGAAGGTGGTGACTCAACATAAAAGTAAAAGAAAGGCCCTTCGCAGAGGGAAGCAGTGATTGCAAGTTTTATAACCTTCAAAAATTATGGTACTTACCGGCTTTGAGCTCTCATTGCCCCCATCATAAGCATCTTGAATGGTTAAAGTTAATGCGAGAACAATTATGATGCATATGCTTGACAAATCATAAGTTGAAGACCTCCTGCCCCGTGAATACGAGTACCCAAACCTCATGCTACTTTACTTAGAGTCCCAAGCAAGGCTCTTGTCATTATAAGTATATGCATATCATTGAAAACCGCCAATGGGGTACCTCCGTGCCCGATGACATGGAACAAGCCCACACCAAAATGACAGGACAAGCAGACAATGAACACCTCGATATCTCTTTTATTTGCCTTTTGTTTAGCTTTTTATTGTGAGATGCGTCGTCGAATGTTCACCATGGGTATGCTGCAAATTTCCACCATGAATTATGCATGGCTTAGATTAGCGGCCCGGCGTTTCCCTATGTAACAACTCAGAAAATTGTAATCCACTTCCTATTAATTAAAGTACCAAATTTTGGACCAAGATAAAACTTTTTTTTCTCTATTATTGCATGTATGCTTGTATTTCCTATTATATGTATTTTATGATTTCATGTGTGTTATTATTTGTTGTGCATTAGTTAGCTAATTCTAACTTAACCAACAGAAGCAATTGAGAAGAATTATAAGAACCAAAGAAACAAGAAACAAAAGAAAGAAAGAAAAAGAGAAGAATAAGATGATCTAGAAAATCTTATTGATCACCCTACTTTGGACACTTATATTAAGAAATCTGTTGCTCAAGCAAAGGTTTGGCCAGTTAGTTGAGCTTGACCAAGTTATATACTAACTCAACCAAGAAGTTTCTAATCAAAATTCAAATCAGAACATCACTCAAACTTCAGCCAAACTTTGAATCTGAAACAGTGACAATACCAAAATTTGAAATATGATTCCTGCAAAACTTAACCTTTCTTTGTAACAAAAATATCTCTGGAAACCTTATCTAATATGTTGATCACCCAAAGTGAAAAATTTCAAAAATTCTAATTTGAATCTCTTGCGGGCATTGTGTCGAACACCTGGCAGACAAAAATCGAAGAAAATCAAGCTACTGTGAGGATCACTGTCGCCGTCCGTCTCAACCCTGTAGCCATACTCGTGGACGACGCCGCAGTCGAGCCCAGCCCCCTCTGCCCCGACCCGAGCCGTGAGAAATGGAGGGAAGAAGAGGAACGCGCCCAGGACCCCCCTCTCTGTCTCTCCTCTTCCTGCACGACGCCGACCGCCATGACCGCGCCAGAGCCGACCCACAGCACTCCGCAGCTAAGACCAAACCCCCCCAGCACGCGAGCAAGGTCGCCATGCCCGGTGTTGCTCGACGCGCATCGCCAGGGCCCCCGCACCGGCGAGCTACTGGACGCCCTCGCCCCCGACGCTCTGGCCTATAAAAGCCCCCGCCGATCAAACGACTGGACGCACCCCACTCCCAGCTCGCTCCCAGACATCTTCTCTTCTCCCCGCTCGCTCTAGTTCGACGACGCCTGCACCGCCGGTGAGGTACTGGACGCAAGCCGCGCCACCGCGTTGGGCCGCCGCGGGACGAACGGACGCCGGGCGCTTGAGGAGGAGTGCTGCCGGAGCCGTTTCCGCCCGTCGCCGTCGAGTTCTGCTTCCCCTACGCACGCCGCCGTCGCCGTCGTCTTCTTCACTGCGCGCAGGTGAGCTCCACCCTCGCCGTCGAACACGATGCACCAGCGCCGTTAGATCTTGATCCGTCGGTCGCGTACCGGTTCGGTAAACTTAAGTGACCTGACGAGCGGACCCCACCTGTCAGGTTCAGTTTTATTCATTTCCCGCCCGGGGCGAAGCGGTATGGGCCGGCCCGTTCGCGTTTAGTTTGAAATCAGCCCAGCTCAGTCCGAATTCGGTCCGATTCGTTTTATTTAATTTCCCGCCCATTTGAATTATTTCAAATATGATTCAGATATGATTTTCAAACTTTAATTCCAAGAGATTTACAAATCCTTTTCTAGCAAATGAATATGCATTGGAAAGCTTATGAAATGCTCTACACCCCAGAACTGGTTAGAATTCAAATTGAGTTAGGGATTTAAATAAATAAGAATACCTTGACCATAGCTTAATTAATCATAGGAAAATTCTAGAAAATTGTTTAAGTCTCCAAAAATTATGAAACTTAAATTGTGAACTCACTAATTACCTCCCCTACTATTTAGTCGACCTTAATCAACTCAAACCTTGTTAGTGGTATCAATTAGACCCTAATCCAATCCTAGTTGGTAGCATAAAATGATAGATTTCTATTGCACACTTAGAATTAATTTTTGCCCTCAATACCAATCCACTTAATTAAACCCTCCCCACTTGAACTAGTCCAACTACCCTTAGTTCAATACCAATGCTTGGAAAGTAAACCACCTATGGTATTTGGTAGAAAAATCTAACTTGTGCACTTAATAAAAACTTGGAAGAAAAACTTGCCACCCAATTCTATAAACTCCACCATGAATATTATTGTTTGAAAACAAGTTTGTGCGTTTGAAGTGATGTTAGTATTGTGTGGTGATTGTGTGTATTGTGTTTGTTCGTTATTAGATGCTAGTGTTGCGGAGGAGGATATTGAAGGGGAATATTATCAAGAAGAAGAAGAATACCCCAGACACTTTGCCAACCAAGGCAAGCCATCTTTTGAATCATACTCCACATGCCTAGTTTTACTATTGCTTTTTTCCCGTTTTAAGTAAATTGCATGAGTGAATTGCTAAAGTAAAATGATAGATGTGTATTGATATCTTGCTTAGCAAGAGCATCAAGCTGAGTTTATCCAACCCTACTTTAGTGGTATCATCACTCAATGTAGTTGCTTAGTCGCTAATAAAATTGAGGCCATCTCTAGGTGGAACCCCATTTAAACTTGGTGAATTGAACTTGAACACTTGAATTGGAGATCCCTCCTACATGATGGTTTTATGAAGGAAAATAATATTGACTAAGGACTATGGAATGTATTTGCTAAATGATAATAAGTGATGTACCATGTGAGCCAACCATTACCGTACGACCACATTACCCCTAAATGGGAAGGGGCTTAGTCCGTAGCTTGTTCACCCTAGTATGGGAGGTCTTGTATCATCCTTTATAGAAGTGCACCGTGCGCGGGTACTTCTGAACCGAGTGGAAATTCCATTCATCCGGCACTCCGGAGCGGGCAAAACTAGAGACGCTGGAACGGAAGATGTCCGTGTCTCGGGCTCTAGGGAAGGATCCTGTACTAGAGTGAGCAAGTGAAAGAGTTTGTTTGATTATCTGAACCTCGCATACTTTGTGTATGACGAACCGTGGATTTCTCCCGGCAGATGTATCGAATCTTGTGGGTAAAGTGTACCCCTCTGCAGAGGTTTCAAACTATTCGAATAGCCGCGTCCTCGATTATGGACAGTTGGCAAACTGTACTTGACTTTTGTCAAGAATGAAAATAACTTATGGTGAACTTGGTGAATGACATGACTTGACTTGACATTGATATTGACACACTGGAAGTTCCTCTTTAGATTGAACTTAGAGAACTAAACCTCTTTTCTACCAATGAACATTCTTGGGAAATAAAACTAGCTTTTGCAAATAAACTTAGTGCTTAGTCCACCATATCCACCTTGCATATCTACTTCATCATTTCAATTATAAGATGGTTTGCGAGTGCATCCAATGTACTCACGGCTGTGTCCCTGGCTATCAACTTGGCCAGACTATGGGGAAGAGTATCCGGAGGAAGGGTATGAAGAAGAGTATCAGAACTAAGATCTTCTACTGAGTAGCCATTGCCTGTAGGGTGAAGGCATGGACCCGAAGACGTTATTTTCGCTGCTATATTGTGTTGTAAAATGAACTTGGTCACTATGACCATTGTATTCGAATCATCGTATTGTAATGTCTATGGAACTGGTTACCGACTACGTTATGTGTATCACAACAATGATTCTGGGATTGTGGTGGAATGCAGAACGGGCACTTCGAATTTGTTGTAAATTCGGGGTTGTCACAAGTTGGTATCAGAGCCTAGGCTGACCATAGGAGACCTTAGTTAGAATGGGCGTTAAATGAAACCTTTATAAAAACAAAAGAAGATAAGTAATGGTTTAAAATTGCTTAGTCTTTTTCTCTCTATTGCCAAAGCTTTGTACCTGCTTCGGGTTTTACCTACTTAAAATTTTGCACACTTGAGTTGATCACTAACTTAATCTCATCTAAAATTTTGTAGATGGCCCCGGTATTCACTGAGCAGTACCAGTTGGGCCATGGTGGCAGCCTTTGTTTCGAGCGCGACCTCACCACCATGACCTTGTTCCTGAACCGTCTGTATCCGGAGTTCAAGGGAGCCGTGCTCAATGAGCACCCGGATGGAGAGCTATGATGGCTTGTCAGGGCCAGTTGCCGTGGCAAGAAGGGAGATTTGAGTTCTCCAAGGATCAAGTTTGAGCTTGTGGAGAACACTTGGGCCGATGGTTTGGTCCGAGGTATGCAGGAGATGCACGCCCGCTTGTGCGGACTGCATGTTGAGGAGGTCCAGGGGGAGCGCTTTAGGAACTTTGCTCGGCGTGATGCGGATGGGCGTCCCGCAAACATGCCATGGCAAAATGAGCCGAGTACCTACGTCGATCACATGGACTTCTTGCTGTACTCCACTTAGCAGGAGGCGGATCGTGCCCGTACCAAGGCCAACCTTGAGCACTTCACACTGGTGGAGGCAAGGAGCACTATCAGGATTCTTGCTAGGGATCGCAAGAGTCTTCCCCGCCAGCGCGATGAGAGGGATCATACCATTGATGAGTTGAAGGCCAATGTGGCTGAGCTGACTGAGTACATTGAGAGTCTCGAGAGCCACCTTGGTGAGGAGGAAGGCATTGATCTCCGCAAGGAGGATAATGCCCTCATTAGTGACGAGGATGACTTCATGGAGGACCTTGATGATGAGGAGCATGATGAGGATGCTGGATTCATTGTGGATGATGAGGAGGAAGACCCCGAGGAGCCCGATGTTTAGATTGGAGATCCCCGTGTTATCTAGTTATGAGTTTTACTTTGAGTCACTTCGTGTAGGTGTGAGTTGAATCCCCCTCTCTAGTAGACGAGTCGCAATGGTTTGATGTAAACCATTTGTAATGTGTGAACTCGTATGTGTATGGTATGTTTGATGCTTGTTGAATGAAATATGAATTTGGCCCTTAAGGCCTTAGTAAGACAAAAATTGCATCATCCATGTTACATTTAAATCTTAGCAAATTAGTTTTTCCCTCTTGTCTTACACACCTTATCTTCAGATGCCGCGAGCACCCCCACCCCCGAACCCGGAAATGGCCGAACTGCTAAGGTTGATCATGGAAGACCGGGAAGCAGCCCGAGCTGAGCGCCAAGCTAACTTGGCCACTCTTCAGCAACTAACCCAGATGGCAATGAACCACAACAATGGCAATGGAAATGGCCATGGTGAAGGAGAAAACAATGGCCATGGT
The DNA here is from genome assembly GCA_007115705.1 of Dactylis glomerata. Taxonomy (NCBI): domain Eukaryota; kingdom Viridiplantae; phylum Streptophyta; class Magnoliopsida; order Poales; family Poaceae; genus Dactylis; species Dactylis glomerata. Next base: position 6,107,234 of record QXEO01000382.1, read on the forward strand.
GATCACCGATCGAAGTTAAGGAGTTTCCAAAACACCAACCCTCCTATATTCACTAAGTCTGAAGAACCCCTAGATGCTGATGACTGGCTTCGCACTATGGAGAACAATTTGGCAGTCGCCGAAGTTGGTGAAAATGAGAAGGTCTTGTACACCACCCACTATCTTGCGGGGGCCGCAAGAGCTTGGTGGGACAGCACTCGTGCAATGCAAGCCCAAGGGTATGTGATGCCTTGGGAGGAGTTCAAGAGCAAGTTTAGCAAAGCCCATGTTCCTTTGGGATTGGTTAAAAGGATGAGAGATGAGTTCAGAAATCTGAAGCAAGGTTCCCTATCTGTGGTTGACTACCATGACAAGTTCCTTACCTTGTCTAGGTATGCCCCTGATGACACCAACACCACTGAGAAGAAGCAAGAAAGGTTTCTGGATGGACTTCATGATGAGATGCAATGTGTCTTGGTCAGCATTCACTTTGCAGACTTGGAGTCATTGGTTGATTCTGCCATTCAGATGGAAGGCAAACTCAAGCAAGCTGCAGAGAACCGCAAGCGCCGTATGATGTATCAAGGCAACTCAAGCAACTCGCAGAAGCCAAGGGGAAATCCACCTATGGGTTTCGCCCCTAGACCTATGAGGCCATCTGCACCGGCTCCACGTCCCAACTTTCCTAGCCATCCACCCGGCAACAACTTCAACCGTGCACCTCCGAGACCTAATGGCAACAACTTCAACCCCAATGCTCCCAGGCCCAATGGAGCACCTGTGCCACCCAAGTCTGGTGACAAGTCTGGTGTTACCTGTTATGAGTGCGGACTCAAAGGGCACTACTCCAATGAGTGCCCCAAGAAGCTGAATGATGCATCCAAGACCACTGCCCCTGCTCAGCAGCAGCGCCGTGTTGGAAATGGCAAGAATTATCCACCAAGGAATCAGCCTCACCCTCGAGGCCGTCTGAACCACATGAATGTTGAAGAAGCTCAGGAAGCAACCGACGTTGTGCTTGGTATGTTCCCTGTTAATTCAGTTCCTGCAAGAGTTCTGTTTGATTCTGGAGCTTCGCACTCATTTGTTACTAAGTTATTTGTTGATAGAAGTGGACTTCAACCAACACCCCTAAAACATGCCATGTTAGTACAAATACCTGGGTCAACAACAAGGGCTGAGTGGAACTGTTTGGCAGTTCCCATAGAAATTCATGGAATATCTTTCTTAGCCAACTTGATAGTATTGGGAACCAAAGGTTTGGAAGTAGTTCTCGGTATGAATTGGATGTCTTCCCATCAAGGAGTGATAGATTGTGCCAAGAAGACCATCACCATGAAGAGTAGCACTGGAAATTGTAGTAAAGAATGTGTCTGTAAAACCACCCCAATCCACAAGATGTCATAAGAGTATCTCAGGACCAACTATAGAGGAAGTCCCCATCGTCTGCGAATACCCGGATGTTTTTCCCGATGAGCTACCCGGAATGCCACCGGATCGGGATATTGAGTTTATCATTGAGCTTATCCCCGGAACTGGATCCATAGCCCAACGTCCCTATCGTATGAACCCAGCTGAACTAGTGGAGTTGAAGAAACAATTGGATGACCTTTTGAGTAAGGGATTGATCCAGCCAAGTTCCTATGCTTGGAGATCACCCATCTTGTTTGTAGATAAGAGTGACGGTTCCAGCCGACTGTGCACTGATTACCGCAAGCTAAATGATGTGACCATCAAAAATAAGTATCCTGTCCCAAAGATTGATGATCTGTTTGACCAATTGACCGGAGCTCGCGTCTTCTCGAAGATAGATCTTAGGACTGGATACCATCAACTGAAGATCCGTGCAACTGATATACCCAAAACAGCCTTCACTACCCGATACGGATTGTATGAGTACACCGTAATGTCCTTTGGATTAACCAATGCCCCTGCCTATTTCATGAACCTCATGAATAAGGTTTTCATGGAGTTTCTGGATAAGTTTGTTGTTGTCTTTATTGATGACATTCTTATCTACTCCAAGTCCGAAGAAGAGCATGCAACCCATCTGAGATTAATCTTAGAGACTCTGAGAGAGCATCAGCTATATGCCAAGTTCAGTAAATGTGAGTTCTGGTTGAAGGAAGTTGGATTCTTAGGCCATGTGTTATCAGCAGGAGGCATATCAGTAGACCCAAAGAAGATCAAATCAGTCATGGAATGGGAAGCCCCTACCACTCAAATGGAAGTTCGAGGTTTTCTCGGATTAGCGGGATATTACCGCAAATTTGTTGAAGGGTTTTCAAGCATTGCCAGACCCATGACCCAATTGTTGAAGAAGGACAAGAAGTTCGAATGGACCCCTAAGTGTGAAGAGAGTTTTCAAGAGCTCAAGAAGCGACTGGTGACCGCTCCCGTCCTAACCATGCCCGATATCGCCAAGAACTTTGATGTCTATTGCGATGCTTCCAAGTTTGGACTTGGTTGTGTGTTAATGCAAGAAGGCAAGGTCATAGCTTACCTCTCCCGGCAGCTTCGACCTCATGAAGAAAACTACCCAACCCATGATCTGGAGTTAGCCGCCGTAGTTCTAGCTTTGAAGACTTGGAAACATTATCTTATGGGTAACCGTTGTGAGATCTACACGGATCACAAGAGTTTGAAGTATATTTTTACCCAGAAGGAGTTGAACATGAGGCAAAGAAGATGGATAGAGTTGATCAAGGATTATGATCTGGAAATCCATTATCATCCCGGTAAGGCCAATGTAGTTGCCGATGCATTGAGTAGGAAGCCATGCTCGTTGAATATGATGATCAAAGAGGAGCAACCTATGTTACACAAAGAGTTTGAAAGGTTTGGATTGGAACTAGTCAGTCGAGGATTCTTAGCCAACCTTGAGTTTCAACCCACCTTGATGAGCCAAATCAAAGAGGCCCAGAAGGGAAATAAGAGTATTGACGGAATCAAGCGCAGAATTAGTTCCGGCAAGGTGCCAGGATTTGAAGAAGATGATCAAGGAGTTCTTTGTTATAAAGGACGTATTTGTATGCCTGTGGACTCAGAATTGAAGGAAGCTATTATGAAGGAAGCCCATGAGACACCTTACTCCATCCACCCCGGTGGAACCAAGATGTATCAAGATCTGAAGGAGCAATTTTGGTGGCATGGAATGAAGCGTGAGATTGCGTCGTTCGTATCTAAGTGTGATATTTGTCAAAGAGTCAAGGCGGAACATCAACGTCCTGCGGGATTGCTGCAACCTTTGCAAGTTTCGGAATGGAAGTGGGAATCAGTTGGAATGGATTTCATCACTGGATTTCCAAGGTCTAGCCGTGGAAATGACTCTATCTGGGTCATTGTGGATAGACTTACCAAAGTTGCCCACTTTATTCCTGTCAAGACCACTTATACCTCAGGACAGCTAGCAGATCTTTATCTATCCAGAATTGTGAGTTTGCATGGAGTCCCTAAAACCATAGTTTCTGATCGAGGAACCCAATTCACCTCGAGATTTTGGAAAAGTTTGCATCAAGCCGTGGGAACCAAATTAGCCTTTAGCACAGCTTACCACCCTTAGACTGATGGATAGACTGAAAGAGTAAATCAAATACTTGAAGATATGTTGAGAGCCTGTGTTCTAGCCTATGGGGCTAAGTGGGAAGATTGTCTGCCTTTCGCGGAATTTTCCTACAACAACAGTTACCAAGCCAGTTTGCAAATGGCCCCATTTGAAGCTTTGTATGGAAGAAAGTGTCGCACCCCTTTGAATTGGTCGGAAACAGGAGACAGTCAGATATTTGGACCTGACATTCTGCAAGAAGCTGAAGAGAAGGTTCGCATGATTCGTGATTACCTCAAGGCAGCCCAGTCTAGACAGAAGAGTTATGCCGACAAGAGACGGAGAGAACTGACCTTCCAGATTGGAGAGTTTGTATATCTTACAGTATCCCCTCTCAAGGGAATGCAGAGATTCCAAGTGAAAGGAAAGCTTGCACCAAGATATATTGGACCCTTCGAGATATTAGGCCGCAAAGGAGAAGTGTCTTATCAGTTGGAAATGCCCCCTGAATTGTCTGAAGTGCACGATGTCTTTCACGTGTCTTTACTTCGGAAATGTCTTGAAGTTCCGGAGAAGCCAGAAGTCTTCAAGAATATTGATCACCGTTCTGTGGACATCAACAAGGATTTGACCTATCATGAAGTGCCTACCCGTATCCTCGAGGAAGCATATCGAACCACTCGAACCCGAAGCATCAAGTTTCTGAAAGTTTAGTGGAGTAATCACACCGAAGATGAAGCCACTTGGGAACGAGAAGATTACCTTCAGAAAGAATTCCCCAATCTTTTTAGTTCTTAATTAGTGAATCTCGGGGACGAGATTCTTTTTAAGGGGGGAAGATTGTAACAACTCAGAAAATTGTAATCCAGTTCCTATTAATTAAAGTACCAAATTTTGGACCAAGATAAAACTTTTTTTCTATTATTGCATGTATGCTTGTATTTCCTATTATATGTATTTTATGATTTCATGTGTGTTATTATTTGTTGTGCATTAGTTAGCTAATTCTAACTTAACCAACAGAAGCAATTGAGAAGAATTATAAGAACCAAAGAAACAAGAAACAAAAGAAAGAAAGAAAAAGAGAAGAATAAGATGATCTAGAAAATCTTATTGATCACCCTACTTTGGACACTTATATTAAGAAATCTGTTGCTCAAGCAAAGGTTTGGCCAGTTAGTTGAGCTTGACCAAGTTATATACTAACTCAACCAAGAAGTTTCTAATCAAAATTCAAATCAGAACATCACTCAAACTTCAGCCAAACTTTGAATCTGAAACAGTGACAATACCAAAATTTGAAATATGATTCCTGCAAAACTTAACCTTTCTTTGTAACAAAAATATCTCTGGAAACCTTATCTAATATGTTGATCACCCAAAGTGAAAAATTTCAAAAATTCAAATTTGAATCTCTTGCGGGCATTGTGTCGAACACCTGGCAGACAAAAATCAAAGAAAATCAAGCTACTGTGAGGATCACTGTCGCCGTCCGTCTCAACCCTGTAGCCATACTCGTGGACGACGCCGCAGTCGAGCCCAGCCCCCTCTGCCCCGACCCGAGCCGTGAGAAATGGAGGGAAGAAGAGGAACGCGCCCAGGACCCCCCCTCTCTGTCTCTCCTCTTCCTGCACGACGCCGACCGCCATGACCGCGCCAGAGCCGACCCACAGCACTCCGCAGCTAAGACCAAACCCCCCCAGCACGCGAGCAAGGTCGCCATGCCCGGTGTTGCTCGACGCGCATCGCCAGGGCCCCCGCACCAGCGAGCTACTGGACGCCCTCGCCCCCGACGCTCTAGCCCATAAAAGCCCCCGCCGATCAAACGACTGGACGCACCCCACTCCCAGCTCGCTCCCAGACATCTTCTCTTCTCCCCGCTCGCTCTAGTTCGACGACGCCTGCACCGCCGGCGAGGTACTGGACGCAAGCCGCGCCACCGCGTTGGGCCGCCGCGGGACGAACGGACGCCGGGAGCTGGAGGAGGAGTGCTGCCGGAGCCGTTTCCGCCCGTCGCCGTCGAGTTCTGCTTCCCCTACGCACGCCGCCGTCGTCTTCTTCACTGCGCGCAGGTGAGCTCCACCCTCGCCGTCGAACACGATGCACCAGCGCCATTAGATCTTGATCCGTCGGTCGTGTACCGGTTCGGTAACTTAAGTGACCTGACGAGCGGACCCCACCTATCAGGTTCAGTTTTATTCATTTCCCGCCCGGGGCGAAGCGGTATGGGCCGGCCCGTTCGGGTTTAGTTTGAAATCAGCCCAGCTCAGTTCGAATTCGGTCCGATTCGTTTTATTTAATTTCCCGCCCGTTTGAATTATTTCAAATATGATTCAGATATGATTTTCAAACTTTAATTCCAAGAGATTTACAAATCCATTTCTAGCAAATGAATATGCGTTGGAAAGCTTATGAAATGCTCTACACCCCAGAACTGGTTAGAATTCAAATTGAGTTAGGGATTTAAATAAATAAGAATACCTTGACCATAGCTTAATTAATCATAGGAAAATTCTAGAAAATTGTTTAAGTCTCCAAAAATTATGAAACTTAAATTGTGAACTCACTAATTACCTCCCCTACTGTTTAGTCAACCTTAATCAACTCAAACCTTGTTAGTGGTATCAATTAGACCCTAATCCAATCCTAGTTGGTAGCATAAAATGATAGATTTCTATTGCACACTTAGAATTAATTTTTGCCCTCAATACCAATCCACTTAATTAAACCCTCCCCACTTGAACTAGTCCAACTACCCTTAGTTCAATACCAATGCTTGGAAAGTAAACCACCTATGGTATTTGGTAGAAAAATCTAACTTGTGCACTTAATAAAAACTTGGAAGAAAAACTTGCCACCCAATTCTATAAACTCCACCATGAATATTATTGTTTGAAAACAAGTTTGTGCGTTTGAAGTGATGTTAGTATTGTGTGGTGATTGTGTGTATTGTGTTTGTTCGTTATTAGATGCTAGTGTTGCGGAGGAGGATATTGAAGGGGAATATTATCAAGAAGAAGAAGAATACCCCGGACACTTTGCCAACCAAGGCAAGCCATCTTTTGAATCATACTCCACATGCCTAGTTTTACTATTGCTTTTTTCCCGTTTTAAGTAAATTGCATGAGTGAATTGCTAAAGTAAAATGATAGATGTGTATTGATATCTTGCTTAGCAAGAGCATCAAGCTGAGTTTATCCAACCCTACTTTAGTGGTATCATCACTCAATGTAGTTGCTTAGTCGCTAATAAAATTGAGGCCATCTCTAGGTGGAACCCCATTTGAACTTGGTGACTTGAACTTGAACACTTGAATTGGAGATCCCTCCTACATGATGGTTTTATGAAGGAAAATAATATTGACTAAGGACTATGGAATGTATTTGCTAAATGATAATAAGTGATGTACCATGTGAGCCAACCATTACCGTACGACCACATTACCCCTAAATGGGAAGGGGCTTAGTCCGTAGCTTGTTCACCCTAGTATGGGAGGTCTTGTATCATCCTTTATAGAAGTGCACCGTGCGCGGGTACTTCTGAACCGAGTGGAAATTCCATTCATCCGGCACTCCGGAGCGGGCAAAACTAGAGACGCCAGAACGGCAGATGTCCGTGTCTCAGGCTCTAGGGAAGGATCCTGTACTAGAGTGAGCAAGTGAAAGAGTTTGTTTGATTATCTGAACCTCGCATACTTTGTGTATGACGAACCGTGGATTTCTCCCGGCAGATGTATCGAATCTTGTGGGTAAAGTGTACGCCTCTGCAGAGGTTTCAAACTATTCGAATAGTCGCGTCCTCGGTTATGGACAGTTGGCAAACTGTACTTGACTTTTGTCAAGAATGAAAATAACTTATGGTGAACTTGGTGAATGACATGACTTGACTTGACATTGATATTGACACACTGGAAGTTCCTCTTTAGATTGAACTTAGAGAACTAAACCTATTTTCTACCAATGAACATTCTTGGGAAATAAAACTAGCTTTTGCAAATAAACTTAGTGCTTAGTCCACCATATCCACCTTGCATATCTACTTCATCATTTCAATTATAAGATGGTTTGCGAGTGCATCCAATGTACTCACGGCTGTGTCCCTGGCTATCAACTTGGCCAGACTATGGGGAAGAGTATCCGGAGGAAGGGTATGAAGAAGAGTATCAGAACTAAGATCTTTTACTGAGTAGCCATTGCTTGTAGGGTGAAGGCATGGACCCGAAGACGTTATTTCCGCTGCTATATTGTGTTGTAATATGAACTTGGTCACTATGACCATTGTATTCGAATCATCGTATTGTAATGTCTATGGAACTGGTTACCGACTACGTTATGTGTATCACAACAATGATTCTGGGATTGTGGTGGAATGCATAACGGGCACTTCGAATTTGTTGTAAATTCGGGGTTGTCACACCCTAATACATATACAAACTCCATGATCCCCACAAGATTCCCAATTCATTTCACACCGCGGGCATCCATAAACAAAAGATCACGATATCAACTCAAATAAGAAGTGCAATGTTGAAAGCTTGCCCCATGACAGCATGGATTGGCTAGAATCCAACTTACAACTTGCAAGCATAACAACTCAACATAAGAGACCACAATGTCAAATTTTTAAGAACTGAAAAAAGTAAAGTGTGCCTTCCAGTTCATGAGAGCTTTACTGACCGAATTTCGCATAACACTGGTAAGAGTTTAATTTGAAGAGAAAATAAAAGCAAGTCAAATTTACTTGGAATAGAAAATTGCTAGTAGGTATGTATGGTGGACACTTTGGAAAACTTTGGCTTTTAGGAGTTGGATGCACGAGTAGAGCTCATACTCAGTACAAGGCGAGGGCTAGCAAAAGACTGGGAGCGACCAACTAAGAGAGCAGTAATGGCCATAATCATGCAAAGTGACAAAGCGATATTAAAAGAAGCATAAGATGGCATCAAAAGTCAAAAACTAAATGATCATGAAGGCTATTGGCGACTTTGTAAGAGTCTAACATGTGTGAGCATGCGCCAAGTCAACCCAAATAAAGCATCAAGGAGAAAACCAAAATAATGCTTCCATACAATAAAAACAACGCATGATTTTTTCAAAGGCTCATTAAGCAATCTCAGTTATTTGAGACAAGTCATGCTACAGCAAAACCACTAAGCATACTATCAAAAAGACATCAAGCATGACATGAAAAAGCCTAAGCCGCAGTCTACACAAGCTCCTTCTTGTACCACTATTTTGCACAAAGCTTTTTGTCTTTTCCAACACCATTTGAAATTTTTATAAACACCTCTTTTGATGAAAACCAATAAAGATCAGAGGCAAAAATACACCTTGATGAAAAGATATGACAAGATTTGAACGCAAATCAAGGCGAAAATGAAAACCAAAAGCAGTAGCAGAAAAAGAAGAACTCTCGGTTTTTGATAAGAGTGAAAACTAGAGCGTTCTTTGCAAATGAAAAGGCAAGGCAACTTCTACAAAAGAAATTTGTTGGGGTCCAACCATTTATTGCAGCAAACAAACAAACTAAACCAACTAAGAAAACTAAAACAACTGACGCTCCAAGAAAAACACATAGTGCATGAACCAATAAAAATATAGTATTTTGAAAGGTGACCTGATTTTTGCCGATGAAGAAGGGGTGCCTCGGGGGCATCCCCAAGCTTTGACGCTTGTACTTCTTGGATATTTCTTGGGGTGATGCATGGGCATCCCCAAGCTTGAGCTTTTGTCCATTCTTTAACTCATCTCATCATTCTCCAATCCCTACACTTGAAAACTTCCTTCATACAAAACTAAACACAATTCTATTAGCAACATTAGTGCAAGCATAACATATAATCAATCCTCTTTTTGCTTCAGGTTTCAACTCAAAACCACCACATATATAGCAAATACTACTGTAGCAACCTCCCAAAAAGTTCCGTGATCAAAAGAACTCAAAAGAAAGCGATAAAGTGGCAAACACAAATATTGGCAGAAATCTGTCAAAACTGAACAGCTGACAAAGGTCGAATTTATGAGGGATTTTCTGTTGCTCAAATAAAAAAGTGTTCAACTAACAAAAGTTTGGATATAACCTGGGGCATATGCACAAGAAATCGCAGGTCCAAAAGATAAACAGAGAATTTTCACGAATTTTTACGGTGCAGCACCGAAAACAGTTTCAGGACAGCAACATCCCCAAATCTTTACCTCACTCAAATTAGAGGCTTCTCTTGGCACAAAAACGAAATAAATAAGATAAGGAGCGGTCATTACAGTAGTAATGACTTCCAAGATTCAAATAAAAGAAAAAGTACTGAAAAGAAAACATTGGGTTATCTCCCAAGAGTGCTTTTCTTTAACGCTTTTGAGCTAGGCGCAGAAAATTGCGAATCAAGTAATATCAGAAGAAACATTAAGATCAACAGCAGAGGTCTTGTCAATAAGGCATTGTATTTCATCCACATAAGTTTTTGAAGACCCTTTGTGATCATGCTTTGGTACACTATTCTCATCAAAAAGATTTTCAGGACAAATCCAGTCAAAATTATTTTCGAAAGCTTCACTCAATCCCAAAAGCTTGCAAGGTATAGGTATCTCGGCCCCTTCATCATTTGTACTAATAACTGTTATAGGTGAACCGAGTTAATTAAAACGTTTAAGAACTTTCCTAGCTTCAATAACGACATCCTTAAATTCTAGGCGCAAAGTTTCCAAGATAAAAGCTTTCTTTTCGGGATCCTCAATTTCATGAAGCTTAAGGAACATATATTGCATAAAAGGATTAAGACTAGCAAACCTAGTTTCCAACATGTCAATTAAATAAACAGAAGCAACTTCAATACTAGGAGCAATCTCAACCCAGGACTTTTCCTCAACTTCCTTATGCATACTAATGTGATTAAAGAACTCCTCAATGTTACTTTTGCCAATAATCGAACCACTACCTACTGAGAGGTCCTCCAGAACGAACTTAGGGAACAGCATGATAAACTAAAGTAAAGAAATAACAACTACCAAGGATTCTAATTTTTTTGGGTTTTTGATATAAAACGATGCAGGTAAAATAAATAAAGTAAAGCAAAACAATAACAAAGTAAAGGATGTGTGTGCGAAAAACTCCCCTCGCAGAAGTCTTCTCTTCCTCCCCGGCAACGGCGCCAGAAAAGAAGCTGCTACTTGTTGATGGCGCCAGAAAAGAGGCTACTGGCGTGGAGCAGTAAGTCCTTGTGCGTGGTGAATGATCAGCCCGTTGGGAACCCCAAGAGGAAGGTATGATGAGTATAGCAGCGAGTTTTCCCTCAGTTAAGAAACCAAGGTTTAATATCGGTCAGGAGAGGAGAGACAGTGACGACTGAAGGTGATGCTTGCTAGTTTGCGACAGCTGCGGACAATTTATATGTGGCGCCTCGTCCAAGCTTTGCTTGCTAGCTGCAATGTGGAACCTGCACACACACAACCAAGTACTTTGTACCCAACTTGCGATGAGGTTGTCAATCTCACCGGTTTGCTTGAAACAAAGGTTATGAGCGTATCGAGTGGAAAATAATATAGTATGCGAGTAAACTAAATAGTACGAGAAAAGTAAACAGGTGATAACAATATGATGTAAATAGGACCGGGGTCCACAGTTCACTAGTGGTGTCTCTCCATAGATAAAATAACACATGCTAGGTAAACAAATTACAGTTGGGCAATTGATAGAATAAAGATAACGTGATATGTCAAGAAGATCACTATGAGATTTACTCTGGGCATTACAACAAAATACATAGACCGCCATCCAACTGCATCTATGACTAATAATCCACTCCCGGGGATATCAATCCGAACACCCCAAAAGTATTAAGTTGCGAACAACAGATAATTGCATTAAGCAAAGTGTGTAATGTAAACAAAGCATATGCTCTTGAGCATATGAATGTTGTTTTCTCCCTAGTAGCAACAGCACATCTACCACCTTAGAGGTTTCTGTCACTCCCCCAGGTGAAATAGAGGCATGAACCCACTATCGAGCATAAATACCCCCTCTTGGAGTCACTAGCAACTACTCGGCCAAGATAGCTACTAACAACGGAGAGCATGCAAGATCATAAACAACATAGAGATAACAAAAAATAATATTCAGTACAGCAACTTAATCATAAACACCAATATTCATCGGATCCCAACAAACCAAACATGTAGAATTACATAACGGTGATCTCAATCATGTAGGGCAGCTCATGAGATCTAAACATGAAGCACATGGTAGAGGAGACAACCATCTAGCTACTGCTATGGACCCATAGTCCAAGGTAGACTACTCACTCATCGCTCCGGAGGCAAGCATGGCGATGAAGAAGACCTCCGGTGGCGATTCCCCTCTCCGGCAGGGTGCCGGGAAGAACTTCTGGACCCTCCCGATCTTCGGGTCGACGGCGGCGGCGGATCGCGATGTGTTCTAGAAATCTGATCGGGTACTTAGGTTTTTTTCGTCGGGGGGTCTTTATAGGCGAAGGGGCGATGTCAGAGGAGGGGCCAGGCGCCCTCACGTGGGCCCCACGCGGCCAGGGGGCTGGCCGCGCCGCCCATGCATGTGGGGCCCTGGTGGCCCCCCTCCTACTCCTCTTCGGATCTCTGGAAGCTTCCGGGTAAAATAAGACTTCAGGAACTTGTTTCGTCCAATTCCGAGAATATTTCCTGTGTATCACTTCTGAAACACAAAAACAGCAGAAAACAGGAAACTTGCACTATGGCAACTCGTTAATAGGTTAGTTCCGGAAAATGCATAAAAGTGCCACGAAGTGTAACGAAACAATAGGAAAATGGTGTAAAAACAAGCATGGAGCATCAAAAATTATAGATACGTTGGAGACGTATCACATATCACCTCAAAAATTATTATTTTGTTATCACTTACCTACTCGAGGACGAGCAGGAGTTAAGCTTGGGGATGCTTGATATGTCTCAAACGTATCTATAATTTTTGATGCTCCATGCTTGTTTATGCACCATTTGCTTTGTATTTTGTTACACTTTGTGGCGTTTTTATGCGTTTTCTAGAATTAACCTATTGACGAGATGCCACAGTGTCAGTTCCCTGTTTTCTGCTATTTTTGTGTTTCAAAAAATCTACACAGGAAATATTCTCGGAATTGGACAAAACAAAAGCTAAAACTTCTATTTTTCCCGGACGATGGACGAGGACCGAAAGAGAGCCAGAGAGGGGCCACCTCACCAAGGGGTGGTGCGCCCCCCCTCCTGGCCACGCCAGGGGGTGGTGAGGCCCCCTGGTGGCCCTCTGACGCCACATCTCCACCTATTTAATGCCTCCTGAAGTCCAAACCCTAGATCGGTCGGTGTTTTTTTGAGAAGAAGTCCTGCAGCTCCGCCGCCGCCACCGACAAATTTCGGGGGACAGAAGTCTCTGTTCCGGCACCCTGCCGGGACGGGGAAGTGCCCCCAGAGCCATCTCCATCGACGCCGTCGCCTCCTCCACCGTCTCCATTGACTTCACAACCATCTTCTCCAACATTGCTGTCTCCTATGATGAGGAGGGAGTAGTTCTCCCCCGGGGCTGAGGGCTCTATCGGTAGCTATGTGGTTCACCTCTCTCTCCCATGATGTGATCTTTATGTGATCGTGAGCTTTGTATCTAGTTGAATTGGTAGATGCTATTATTCAGATATTATGCTACTCCCGTGCTTTATTACTATAATCTTCGGAGACACCTTGTATCATGATGTGAAGGTGACAATGCGCGCATTGTGTGTGTCTTTTTGGCTAGTGTCTCTATGATTGTTGGTGTTTGTTGGAACCATCTAGTGCGTTCACGGTGATAGTGTGAGACAATCTAGTTTGGGGAAATGCGAACTTTGAGGAGTGCTTCGTAGCCCTACGCATGATTAGTGTTCGTTATCCATTAGAGAATAGTTTAGAGTGGCATAGTGAAGTTAGTATCTATTGGTTTAATTATGTTATCTTTGTTAAGAGTGTCCACTAGTGAAAGTATGATCCCTAGGCCTTGTTTCCAAGCATTGAACACCGTTTACTTTCAGTTTTGTTACATGTTTGCTCGCAGCGATATTTATTTCAGATTACATTTACTACTTATAATCATCACTACTACTTGTATTTCACTATCTCTTCACTGAACTAGTGCACCTATACATTTGACAAGTGTATTGGGTGTGTTGGGGACACAAGAGACTTTCTGTATCGTAATTGCAGGGTTGCTTGAGAGGGATAGCTTTGACCTCCTCCTCCCTGAGTTCGATAAACCTTGGGTGATCTGCTTAAGGGAAACTTCCTGCTGTTCTACAAACCTCTGCACTTGGAGGCCCAACACTGTCTACAAGAATAGACGCGTGCGTAGATATCTAGCTCTTTTCTGGGTTGCCGAGGAGGAGCCATCTAGCTACTGCTATGGACCCGCCACTAGTGGGAAAAGGCTTATAGATAGATGTTTTATTAGTGGAGCACATTATTCAATATGCTCCACTAGTATTTACTAGTGGCGCATTTGCAAATATGCTCCACTGATAATTTTCTTACTAATGGCGCATATTATTCAGAATGCGCCACTAATATCCACGTGGGACCCACCAGAAGGGCCGTCGACAAAATATCCTATCTTATCAATGGCGCATTTGCTATATGCACCACGCATATTTGACCTTTTAGTGGCGCACATCATAAAAAAATGCGCCACTGATAACGTGTGGGCCCCACCTAGGCCCTACTGGCCCGACCTCTGCTAGGGTTATGCGTGGCGCATATACCAATATGCGCCACTGATAATTCAAATATCAATAGCGCATATTGCTATATGCGCCACGCATAACAAGTGGGACCCACACCTCTGAAAAGGTGGCAGACTTATCAGTGGCGCATTTTTTGTAATATGCGCCACTGATAAGGTCGCCCAGATCTATAAGTTGGCAGCCCCACCACCACCATTTCATTCTTCTCCATCTAACACCAAACTAGATCTAGCTCGTCCTTCTCCTCCCCACCACCTCAATTTCTCCATTCTTGCCTCCATTCTTGGTTGTTAAACCTACTTTGCTCCATAGTTTTGTGAGGGGAAGCCTCTCTAAGTTGTAGATCTACTAAACCAACTAGTTTTTCTCCTCCAACATCCATCTTTGTCCATTTCTTTCTCCAACAACCCCACACCTCTCTCGTCCCGCGGACTTGGCTCAAAAACGATTCTATATACACTAGGTGAGTTGTTGGAGGACATGCATGTGGATGTTTTATGTGGCCGGTGGACGTCTCGCGTGCGGTGTACGCGCATGCATGCATATGTGTGCATGCATGCTTGTGTGTGGTACATGAATGTTTACAGGTGATGAAGAAGCAAGAGCATGTTGCTTGCTACGGCGTGGTGCTTAGATGTTTGCCGAAATGTTGATTAACTTCCATTTCGGCACTGATAAATATGTACTAGTGGCGTGGCAGTGGTGGCGCATCCCATATGCGCCACGCATAGTCCAAAAAGGTGCGCCACTAATAGCCTTTTTTCCACTAGTGTGTAGTCCAAGGCAGACTACTCACACATCACGCCAGAGGTGACCATTGTCGGGGAGAAGGCCTCCGGCAGGGTGCCAGGAAGAGCTCATGGATCCTCCCGATCTTGCGACGACGACGGCGGCGGCTTGCAGTATGTTTCGAGGAAAAGCGATCCGTCCTTTAGGTTTTTCCCATCGAGGGGAATATATAGGCGAAAGGGGGGCATCAGAGGGTGGACCAGGCGGTCTCACCCCTGGTGGCGCGGCCAGGGGCTGGGCCGCGCCGCCCTAGAGTGAGCCTGGCCCCTGGCTCCCCTCCGTCTTATCTTCGGACTTCGTGACGCTTCGGGAAAAATAGAAGGATTGGCTTTTGTTTCGTCCAATTCTGAGAATATTTCCTGTGTAGCTTTTCTGAAACACAAAAATAGCAGAAAATAGGGAACTAGCACTGTGGCATCTCATCAATAGGTTAGCTCCGGAAAACGCATAAAAACTCTATGAAGTGTAACAAAACACAAAGCAAATGGTGCATAAACAAGCATAGAGCATCAAAAATTATAGATACGTTTGAGACGTATCAACGACGCTATTGGTAGCTGTTGGAATTATGCCCTAGAGGCAATAATAAAGATGTTATTATTATAATTCTTGTTCATGATAATGTTTATATTCCATGCTAGAATTGTATTAAGCGGAAACTTTAATACTTGTGTGGTTTATGAACAACACCGTGTCCCTAGTACGCCTCTATGGACTAGCTCATTGATTAATGATGGTTAAGGTTTCCTAACCATAGACATGAGTTGTCAATTAATAATGAGATCATATCATTAGGAGAATGATATGATGGACAGACCCAAATAAAGCAGAGCAATTAGATCGTGTCATCGTGTTCATCTTTGCGAAGCTTTTTCTATGTCATGTATTGTATTCCTTAGACCATGAGATAATACAACTCCCTAGTATCGGAAGAAAGCTTTGAAGTCATCAAACGTCATCCTATGTGAGGGTGATAATAAAGGTGTCTCTCAGGTGATCGGAAAGTACTTGTTGGGTTGTATGTATCGAGATGGAATTTGTCCCTCCCAAGTCGGAGAGATATACTTTAGGCCCACTCGGTAATCGATATCAACACCGCTTGCAAGCATGTGGTTAAGGAGTTAATCACAAAGTGATATCGGATTACGGAACGAGTAAAGTACTTGCTGTGAACGAGATTGAACTAGGTATGGCGATACCGACGATCAAATCTCGGGCGAGTAAAATATCGTGTGACGAAGGGAATACATATACGGGATTAATTGAATCCTGACATCGTAGTTCATTCGATATGATCATCGATGAATATGTGGGAGTCAATATGGGTTTCCAGATCCCGCTGTTGATTATTGATAGAAGATCATGTCTACATATTCTCGAACCCGTAGGGTCACACACTTAACGTGTATCGATGCTAGGATAGAATGGATAATTGGTTTATGAGTTTTAGTTCGGAGTCTCGGATGAGATCCAGGACGTCACGAGAGGTTCCGGAATGGTCCAGAGAATAAGATTCATATAAAGGAAAGCAGTTTTTGGATTCCGGAAAGGTTTCGGAGTTTATCGGTATTGTACCGGAAGGTTCTAGAAGGTTCCGGAGTGGGACCAACGTGGGCCCACTTGACGGAGGCCTGCGTGGGCCTAAGGGGAAGTGCCCTGGCCGCCCTGGGCCAGGCGCACAAGGCCCCTAAGGCCCAGCCGGCCAGCCCAAGGGGAAACCCTAAGGGAGTCTTCAAAGAAGGAAGGGGGGGAAACTTGCCCCCCACTCTTCCTACTGCAAGTCGGCGCCCTAGGGTTTGGGGAGAGGCCAAGCTGGCCGGCCACCCCTCTATATATAGGGGGGCAAGGGCGCAGCCCTCTCTACCCCTAACCTAAACCCTAGCCGCCAACTGCTGCCCTCCCTCTCTCTCTCTCTCTCGCGACTGCGCGTAGGCGAAGCCCTGCTGCAGAAACTCTCCACCATAAGCACCACGCCGTCGTGCTGTTGATCCAATCTATCTCTCCACCATACTTGCTGGACCAAGGAAGGAGGAGACGTCGCTGCACCGCACGTGTGCAACTCTCGGAGGCGCCGCCACTTGCGGCGTAGGATCGGATCGGATCGCGAGGAGGAGACGGCGAGTACGACTACGTCAACCACGTTCTATTGAACGTTTCCGCTGTGCGAATCTTCAAGGGTATGAAGATCTCATCTACCTCTCTTGTTGATTACTTCTCCTAGATTAGATCTTGGCTTTCTTGTTCGCATCCGTAGGAAATTTTTTGATTTACTATGCTGCGAAACCCATCAGTGGTATCAGAGCTAGATCTATGCGTAGATGTGTTTCACGAGTAGAACGCAACATGCTTGTTGCGGGCGTTGATGTTTTCTGTTGCAAACCTCTTGTTGTGTATTTCTTATGGCGCGGTATAGTGAGATTGAAGCGGTCCAGGCCAACTTTACGCGACCGCGTTCGTGAGACCGGCTCCGCACTTGACGTGTGGCTTGTTCCACACATGCGGCTAGTGGATGCCAGTTTCTCTCACTATAGTAGTCATGGGACTTACATCAGATGTTAGCAACCATAATATCACCGTTGTGGCTTTTCGTAGGTAAGAATCGTTCTTAGCTTGCTACTCCCATAAGCCACGTAAAACATGCAACAACAAAGTAGAGGCGTCTAACTTGTTTTTGCAGGGAGTGTTTTGTGATATGGTATGGCCCAAGACATGATGAGTATGAATTGAGTTGTATGCAATGATCATGTTTTGTAATCTTTCACGACTTGCATGTCGATGAGTTCACAACCGGCAGGAGCCATATGGTTGTCTTTATAATTATGTATGACCTGCGTGTCAACTTCTTATACGCCATGTAATAGCTTTACTTTATCGCTAAGTAGTTAGCAATAGTTGTAGTTGCTATTCGTGGTGGAGGCAATCATGGTGGAGTGATGGAGATCATGCCGGCGCGCACAAGATGGAGATCATGGCGCGGAGATTGGCTATACCATGTCACATAAAATTATATGCATGTGATGTTTATCCTTTTATGTATCTTATTTTGCTTAGATCGCGACGGTAGCATTATAAGATGATTCCTCACTTAAAGATCAAGATAAAATTGTGTTCTCCCCTCGTATGCGCCGTTGCGAAAGATCGTCGTTTTCAAGCACCTCGTGATGATCGGGTGCTATAAACTCTACGTTCACATACAACGGGTGCAAGCCAGTTTTGCACACGCGGAAATTACTTGGGTTTGACTTGACGAGCCTAGCATGTACAGACATGGCCTCGGAACACATGAACCGAAAGGTTAATCATGAGTCATATGAATGATATGATCGACACTGAGTTGTCCACCATTGAAACCACATCTCTTCTCGTGAAGATCGGATTAGGTGTGGTGAATTTGGATCGTGTTCACTAAACAACTTGAGGGATGTTGAATTTAGTGGGAGTTCATCTAGTAATTTGATTAAGTTGAACTAGTTATCACGAACATAGTCTAAATTGTACTTGCAATGTTGTAGATCAAATGGCTAAGTCCAACTTCAACTTCAACGTGTTTGCTGAGAAAGAAAAGCTTAAGAACAATGGGTCTAACTTCACCAACTGGTTCCGCAATCTGAGAATCATACTCGCTGGCGGACAAAAAGCCTATGTACTTGACAAAGCGCTAGGTGACACCCCTGCTGCAACTGCGAAAACTGAAGAACTTGCTGACTTCAATGCTCGTAGAGATGATTGTGATGTGATTATGAGTACCATGCTGTTTTCTATGGAACCGGAACTTCAAAATCGTTTTGAGAAGTACCGCGGGCCTTATGAGATACTTGAGGAACTGAAAACCATGTTTCAGACTCAAGCCCGTTCTGAGAGATATGAGATCTCTGAGAAGTTCTTTAACTGCAAGATGGAGGAAGGGAGTTCCGTTAGTGAGCACGCCATTAAAGTTTGGGGATGCGAAGCTTACGTCAAGAAGTTGATGCCGGACAAGCTCGAACCCAAAGAGGAGAAATGCGTCTTCATAGGATACCCTAAGGAAACGATTGGGTATACCTTCTACCACAGATCTGAAGGCAAAGTGTTTGTTGCTAAGAACGGATCATTTCTTGAGAAGGAGTTTCTCTCGAAAGAAGTGAGTGGGAGGAAGGTAGAGCTAGACGAGGTTATTGAACCTTCTCTCGAGTTGGAGAGTAGCGCAGCACCAGAAATTGTTCCGGCGCCGCCTGCATCAACAAGAGAGGAAGCTAATGATAAAGATCATGAAACTTCGAACGATGCTACTACTGAACTTCGCAGGTCAACAAGGTCACGTACCACTCCTGAATGGTATGGCAACCCTGTCTTAACCGTCTTGTTGTTAGACAACAGCGAACCTGCGAACTATGAGGAAGCAATGATGAGCCCAGACTCTGAGAAATGGCTAGAAGCCATGAAATCCGAATTGGGATCCATGAGTGAAAACCAAGTGTGGACTTTGGTAGACCCTCCTAGCGACCGTAAGGCCGTTGAATGCAAATGGATTTTCAAGAAGAAAACGGACGCGGATGGTAATGTTACTGTCTATAAAGCTCGGCTTGTCGCAAAAGGTTTTCGGCAAGTTCAAGGTGTTGACTACGATGAGACTTTCTCTCCCGTAGCGATGTTTAAGTCCATTCGGATTTTATTAGCAATTGCTGCATTTCATGATTATGAAATATGGCAGATGGATGTCAAGACTGCGTTCCTCAATGGCAACATTGATGAAGAGTTGTATATGATGCAGCCCGAAGGTTTTGTCGATCCTAAGGATGCTAATAAGGTGTGCAAACTTCAGCGTTCCATTTATGGACTGAAGCAAGCATCTCGGAGTTGGAACCTTCGTTTTGATCAAGTGATCAAGAGTTTTGGATTTGTTCCAAATTGCTACGAAGCTTGTATTTACAAGAAAGTGAGTGGGAGCTCGGTGACATTTTTAGTACTATATGTGGATGACATATTGATTATTGGAAATGACATCGGTATGCTTAACGATGTGAAGAGTTATTTGAATAAATGTTTTTCAATGAAAGACCTAGGGGAAGCTGCTTATATATTAGGCATCAAAATCTATAGAGATAGAGAAAGACGCCTAATAGCTTTAAGCCAAAGTACATACCTGGACAAGGTTCTGAAGAGGTTCAGAATGGATAAAGCAAAGAAAGGTTCATTGCCCATGTTGTCAGGTAAGATATTGAGCAAGGCTCAGTGTCCAGCTACGGTAAAAGATAGAGAAACTATGAGCAAAGTGCCATATGCCTCGGCCATAGGTTCTATCATGTATGCCATGCTGTGTACTAGACCGGATGTGTCCAATGCTCTTAGTTTGACGAGCAGATACCAAAGTGATCCAGGAGTGAAACACTGGACAGCCGTAAAGAACATCCTAAAGTATTTAAATAGGACTAAAGAAATGTTCTTGGTCTATGGAGGTGACGAGGAGCTCGTCGTAAAAGGTTACGTCGACGCTAGCTTCGACACCGACCCGGATGATTCTAAATCTCAGACAGGATACGTTTATATTTTGAATGGTGGAGCTGTGAGCTGGAGAAGCTGCAAGCAAAGCGTGATCGCGGGATCTACAACAGAAGCGGAATACATGGCTGCTTCAGAAGCATCAAGTGAAGGAGTTTGGATCAGAAACTTCATCACTGAGCTTGGTGTGGTTCCAAATGCCTTGGACCCACTGGAGATATTGTGCGACAACACTGGCGCCATAGCACTGGCTAAGGAACCAAGATATCATCCAAAAACCAAGCACATCAACCGCCGTTTCCATATAATTTGAGATTATATAGCAGATGGAGATCTGAAGATTAGCAAAGTACATACAGATCTGAATGTCGCAGATCCATTGACTAAACCTCTTCCACGAGCAAAACATGATCAGCATCTTAATGCCATGGGTGTTAGATTGTTGCCAAATGTAAACTAGATTATTGACTCTAGTGCAAGTGGGAGACTGTTGGAATTATGCCCTAGAGGCAATAATAAAGATGTTATTATTATAATTCTTGTTCATGATAATGTTTATATTCCATGCTAGAATTGTATTAAGCGGAAACTTTAATACTTGTGTGGTTTATGAACAACACCGTGTCCCTAGTACGCCTCTATGGACTAGCTCATTGATTAATGATGGTTAAGGTTTCCTAGCCATAGACATGAGTTGTCAATTAATAATGAGATCATATCATTAGGAGAATGATATGATGGACAGACCCAAATAAAGCAGAGCAATTAGATCGTGTCATCGTGTTCATCTTTGCGAAGCTTTTTCTATGTCATGTATTGTATTCCTTAGACCATGAGATAATACAACTCCCTAGTATCGGAAGAAAGCTTTGAAGTCATCAAACGTCATCCTATGTGAGGGTGATAATAAAGGTGTCTCTCAGGTGATCGGAAAGTACTTGTTGGGTTGTATGTATCGAGATGGAATTTGTCCCTCCCAAGTCGGAGAGATATACTTCGGGCCCACTCGGTAATCGATATCAACACCGCTTGCAAGCATGTGGTTAAGGAGTTAATCACAAAGTGATATCGGATTACGGAACGAGTAAAGTACTTGCTGTGAACGAGATTGAACTAGGTATGGCGATACCGACGATCAAATCTCGGGCGAGTAAAATATCGTGTGACGAAGGGAATACATATATGGGATTAATTGAATCCTGACATCGTAGTTCATTCGATATGATCATCGATGAATATGTGGGAGTCAATATGGGTTTCCAGATCCCGCTGTTGATTATTGATAGAAGATCATGTCTACATATTCTCGAACCCGTAGGGTCACACACTTAACGTGTATCGATGCTAGGATAGAATGGATAATTGGTTTATGAGTTTTAGTTCGGAGTCTCAGATGAGATCCAGGACGTCACGAGAGGTTCCGGAATGGTCCGGAGAATAAGATTCATATAAAGGAAAGCAGTTTTTTGGATTCCGGAAAGGTTTCGGAGTTTATCGGTATTGTACCGGAAGGTTCTAGAAGGTTCCGGAGTGGGACCAACGTGGGCCCACTTGACGGAGGCCTGCGTGGGCCTAAGGGGAAGTGCCCTGGCCGCCCTGGGCCAGGCGCACAAGGCCCCTAAGGCCCAGCCGGCCAGCCCAAGGGGAAACCCTAAGGGAGTCTTCAAAGAAGGAAGGGGGGGAAACTTGCCCCCCCACTCTTCCTACTCCAAGTCGGCGCCCTAGGGTTTGGGGAGAGGCCAAGCTGGCCGGCCACCCCTCTATATATAGGGGGGCAAGGGCGCAGCCCTCTCTACCCCTAACCTAAACCCTAGCCGCCAACTGCTGCCCTCCCTCTCTCTCTCTCGCGACTGCGCGTAGGCGAAGCCCTGCTGCAGAAACTCTCCACCATAAGCACCACGCCGTCGTGCTGTTGATCCAATCTATCTCTCCACCATACTTGTTGGACCAAGGAAGGAGGAGACGTCGCTGCACCGCACGTGTGCAACTCTCGGAGGCGCCGCCACTTGCGGCGTAGGATCGGATCGGATCGCGAGGAGGAGACGGCGAGTACGACTACGTCAACCACGTTCTATTGAACGTTTCCGCTGTGCGAATCTTCAAGGGTATGAAGATCTCATCTACCTCTCTCGTTGATTACTTCTCCTAGATTAGATCTTGGCTTTCTTGTTCGCATCCGTAGGAAAATTTTTGATTTACTATGCTGCGAAACCCATCAGTAGCCACCGCGGCTCATGGAGGAACATGAAACATTGCATTTCGTAAAACCTCTGGCACGGAGGAGAACCCAACATGGTGTGAGCTTAGAGGGAGTCTCAACCCCCCCCTCTCTCAGACTTAGGATAGTGTTTCTTGGCGCCTGGCCCCTTTAGGAGCCTTCTCAGTTAGCTTGCCTTGGATTGTAACATAACAGAAATCTCTTTATAACCGAAAACTAACATTTTCATTTTGGCACCTGCTACGTCGACTGCCTTCGGGAGTAGAGAAGAGGCTAAGATGCATGGGCCAGGGGACAACATGATTCCACTATACGGGATGCCTGAGTTCAGACCCCACACAGTGTTGACAAGTTCCGCAACCAGGTTTCTTTGGAGCTTTGTCCAAGAGACTTTGGATCCTGGCTGGCATCCCCAAGACATGGGTGTGTTCATAAAGACCAGGCGTACTGTACCGAAAAGAGGCGACGCCTCTCATGGTTGATGTTTTCCGCAATGTTTTGGACCTTCTGGACTATTCGTAATAAGATGGTTATCGAGAGAGTCTTCTTACGATGTGCTTCACGTTGTCTTCAAGTTCTTGGCATGCCATCATTCTGCTTTGTCTGCCGCTGAGCTCCACCCTCATGGCTCGCCTTTTTGTTTTGATTTGGCCATGTTTGTGTTATTGCCCCAGCATACTCCTTTTCTTTTTTATGACTTGGTCTCGAACTTTGTATGAATTTAGTTGATTTATTTATAAATCAAAGCAAAAAAAACTTGTTTCAAGGAGAGGTGTAGTGGGTGTTATTTGCAAAGACGATAAATGCATGTTCATGGGAGCTTCATCTGTTGGTTTCGGATGGCATTGTAGACCCATCTATGTTGGGATTACATGCTTGTAGATAAGCTCTAGTGCTACCGGGTGATTTGAAGTTACAAATAATGAAGGTTGTATCGTATTATCAACTAGATGAAAACCCCGCGCGTTGCTGCGGAAATACTCAGAAAATTGAAAAGAAACAAACATGAACTAAAGTAAATAACATGTGGAGCATGTGTTGTTGTAGTCGGCATAGCTGCACAGGTACGAACACTATCCAAATAGACAGAAAATGGGAAGTTATTCGGTTGAGTGATAATGATTTCAGATTTTGGAAATACGATGTCATCCCAATTTGCAATTTCTGTTAGCAACAGCATAAGTGCCTGACAGTGATCTGTTTCTCTTCGCACACAAATAAATGAAACGACAACTTTTTAGTGGCCAAGTAAAAAGGTTTTGACACCACATTTCAAGTAGGAGTATACAACTTAACCATACTTTCCACTGCGCAGAAGATTATTTCTGGCAAGACCTATGATATCTTTGACATTCAAACTTAGTCATTGTCAGATATATATATATATAGCCAGTCTTCGTATGTAAAAGTACAAAAAAAAATATAACAATACTCAACTATCCAGAGTTAACTACAAACACACAAAAAACATCATAGAGGCTAAATAGATCTGTTTAAATACTCCCTTTTAAGAAACACCGGCATTCAGTAATTAGCATAAATAACAAACTATTACTGTTTTTAGCTACAAATCACCATGGCTTTCTTAGCTGCATACTTATATTTTGTATGGAACCTACAGATATATGGCTCATGCCCGTATACATTTTCATAGGTCTTTATTCCCTGAATACACACCTCCATCTGGTAACAATTAATTGTTTCTTGGCGGTACCTAAAAAGGCAGAATGCAAAGAAATTATTTCTGATCTAGCTCACATCACAAACGGAAATCCAGATCTCAAAAAGAAATAAGGAAATAGAAAGAAATAGATCAGAAGCATTATGAAGAGGGGGTAATTTTACCAAGATGAGAGGAATTAGTCAACAATCCAAGCAGTTTCAGATGCTGAATTTGAACACCGGGTACGATTTAAGAGGATCTAATAAAATCCAATCACCTTCCCACAAGCTTCCATGTGAAACCCCCAATAGTACTTGAGACGACAATACCAACTGCAATCTGCAGGCAAAGTTTCCTACGCTTCAAATCCCCAATCTTCTGATTAAAACGTTCCTCTGCAATCCAACACGCATGCGTAAGCTGAAATTATTTAAGGCAGAGATGATCGGTAAGATAGAAAGCAGACTACCTAGATTGTCCGACGCATCTAGCTGGGCTGAATAAAAAAACCGTCTGTAGAGGGAGCTGGGCGGATGCGCCACGGTGAGATCGTGGGATGAACCGGTACTTTCCATCGTTGGCAAATCTTCCATCACCGATGGAGCAGGAGACTGTAATCTGTTTGGCGAACATAGGTGCATACTTGCGCTGGATACAACAACTGAGGAACAGATCGAGGTTTTAATAGGTGAAAACCATCCAGGCTCGATGGCCTGTTTCAAACAATGAATGCGGATGACTGTTAGGATGCAGTCATCGATTTCACGTGCATTTGTGGTGGGCGATAGATGGTCACATACTCGTAGTGGAAGAGACGGCGGAGGGCAGTGAAGATGAACAGGCGACACAATAAGTGCTTGAAGATTTCCGTTCTTGGCGTGTGGGCTAGCTACAAACAATCAATGCAAAAATAATGGAGGGGAGAAAACTGTCGCTATACTCTGTCGACCGTAACAACAGCTGAACAAACTAAGGCGATGACGTGGACTCACGGTAAGCCAGCAAAATAGGTTAGTGGGGGACTCCAATATAGATATAGAAGATGAGATATAGCACATATTAGAGCAAGTTTTCAAGAGACGAGTTATGGTCACGAACAGTGAGATGCGAGTGGGAAGGCAGATCGACTAGCTAGATCAGCTACATCCTTAAAGCTAGGGCGCCATGTTTGGTTTATGGATACTCCGGATAAACTTTTCTATCCCCATGAACATAACTTAATAAAGCTCCCGCTGTTCCTCTAAAAAACATACTACTCGTACTTCAAAAAAAAAACATACTACTCGATTGACGAGTGTAATTAAAGTATGTACCCACAGTCCCACACTACCTTGCGTGCACTGGTCCAGATTAATAAGAAATTATCTTCTAGAACATAAATTTAAATTGGTAAATACCACAACAATTTCAGTTGGTAATATGTATCATGGAATAAAGAAGTGGAAATCTGCAACCTGAAAAATAGTCTGAACCAGTAAGGCCCCAAGGGAGAGAGAGGAGACAATCTAAGAAGAGAGCTATGGTTCGTCCTTCTCGCCAGCGAGGCCATCGGTCTGTGCTGCCTGATGATCTTGGGGCCTTGGAGGTGTGGTGAAACATGGCCCCTCTCCGGCGAGAGCATGCCCATTATTCCTTATTAGGTATTTCTAGTGTCTTCTTTTGGGACGGTGATGCGCCTGAATTAAGAATAATATTCTCCCCATTGTATCTCCTTTCTGACGATATGCCTAGCGCGTCAAAGGGTTTGTAGTTGCCTTTCTGACAGATCTTTTGGGATCCGTTTGCTGTTCGTGTTAGTTGGTGTGGTTGCAGGTCTGGTTATATATATATATATATATATATATATATATATATATATATATATATTCTACACCCAGGGGTCTATATAAGACCCCTGGTGCAGAATAACTTATTCTGCACCCGGGTCGACAAACCGAGCCGGATCGATTAGGTTCCACCGGTGTGGCTCGCACCTATGTAACATCCCTTTAAATATTTTACCTCGATGGTTATTTTCTGAATTCAGGTCGTGGGGTTTGGAGCTAGCCCATCACCCAGCCGACCTCATGTTTTCCCCTCCTTGATCCCTATTCGAGCATCTCCGGCGGCTACGGATGCGTGCCCGGCGGCGAGCGGCGGCGGGCGTACTCGGTGACCCGGCGAGCGACGGATACGCTCTGCGGCGGATCTAGGGCGCCTCGCCACTAGCTCCGCTCCGGCCGATTCTCGTACATCTAGCACCGGCTCCCCACCATCTTCCCCGTCGCCGGCGTCCGGCTAGCCCCGCAGCCCTCCATCCCCGCATCAGCTAGGTAGGTCGTGGTGGTTCCTAACTTTCTTTTCTTATTCTAGAGGTTGCATGAAATTCGTTCGTAACTATCTGTCCATGTTTTCCTAATGCTTGGTTCACGTTCATGATCTAGATCCATGTTGCCTATGTCGGTTCTAAATCCAGATCCGTAATTCTGTTTTCCTAATGCTTGGTTCACGTTCATGATCTAGATCCATGTTTTCCTCTCCAGCAGCAGCCGCCATTGCCGACCTCCATCAGCTCCGTAATCAGCCACCAGCTCTGTTACCTGAGCGCCACCAATCGCACATCCTCCAGACCCCGTCCAGGTCCCATGACCTTAGATTACTCCAAGATTAGGGATTTTCCTCAACTTTTGAATGATTATTGCGGCTGTAGATTCATTTATGGATCGGGTCTGATCACTAGTAGCGTTGAATTCTTACTTTATAGCATCCAGGGGTTTGAACTAATTTTTCAGTACTGGCCTCTTTCCGATTCCATAGTTTTGATGAATGAGTTCCAATTCCACCATCCGTGTGCAGAATTTGTGATGAATTGGATGGTAGATGTTAGTTTTTGTCCGTCGTGGAGTGCACGAGCGGAGCCGCCGGCCCCCATGCTCAAACACCAAGTAGTGGAGAAGCGAGGCTGTGCAGCCCAGCTAGATTCAATCCAATTTGTTTGGTATTTTCTTGTATTTGTTCGGAGGGCAAAGTAAGCTGCAAGTAGCCGAGCAGATGCTGATTCCAATTGCTTTCAGTGCAACTGGGCCTTATCCATTTGCATAATTTCGTTAAAAGGTTATTTTGGGTTGTACACTAATGGCTCTCCTATACTACTTCTAAAAGCACACATTAACCGATGTATGAATTTTAATTCGCAAAAATATTATTTTTTACGTAGGTAAACATGCTACCAGTACCAGTGAGATTCTTGATTGCGCATGTGTGATAGCTGGCGATACCTTTTTGTTACTCAGAAATATGTGTCTTTCCGTTTGGCATACGTTTCTCATTTCTTATCATTTTTCTGTGGTGTTTTGTTACTCAGAAATGCTTCTCACTTTTTCACGTGGGTGAAAATTGATGGTAGTGTGAATGTTAAATACGTGGAAGTTAGTCTGAGTAGTTCTTATGTCAGGCGGGATTGGCGGCTGGTTCGGGCGCTTGTTGGTTGCGGCTGGCGCGGCACGGGAGCCCTACGGACTGACTCTCTTCGCATGCAAACTTTCTTACGTCAGGCGGGATTGGTGGCTGGTTCGTGCGCGTGTTGGTTGTGGCTGTCGCGGCTCAGGAACCTTACGGACCGAAAGCCTGGGTGCAGAATAACTATTCTGCACCCAGGGAGTCAAATAGTGCGATATATATGAGTGTGGATTTTCTGAAAAGGGTGGTAGCTACCTATAGCATAGTAGCCGTTGGATTCTATGGATCTCAAACAGCAAGCTAACGGAAACATGACGGTCTTGAGTTAGGCCTTCTAAGAAAAAGCAAGAGGGTCTGCAACTCTGCATGCTGCTATCCGTGTCAGAATGCTATCCATGTCAGTAATTCGAACACGCCGACTAGTGCTCTTTTTGCGAAATCAAAGCTGATTAGTACTCCTAGTTCTAGAGCAAGTCAGTTCGTATTCTGTGCCAGCGTTTTCAGTCAAAAAAGGTTGACACACTATATAAGTCTAGCTGTGCTAAATTCACTCCAGCCGTTTAGCTCACTTAGCAGGACCCTCAATCAGCTTTTTTTTCTAACAACGTCTGTACCATGTGTGTCAAGACTCGCTAGGAGGATGACAGTGGGTCCTCACACTTATTATTTCCTTGGACACGACTAGTACTAGACTGGGCTCTAAGAGTTACTTAGGGTATGTACAATGCATAGCCTCAGAGGTGCTGTCTCGCAGCTTTAGCTAGGTTCGGGTGGTCCAATTTAGGCTTGGATGATATACTTTTAGAGAGGCAGTCTCTTCTGCAGGAGGCTGCCTCTTCAACACTAAAAATGAAGAGGGAGGGAAAAAGGTGAGAGAGAAAGAGAAAAACAAAAGCAGCTTTTAAGGGAGAGAGAAAGTGTCATGGGTTGAACCAATATTCTTCACACCTATTGCTCCATTTACTTTTTAGGTTCGTGCTTACATGGGGCAGTAGCATACCACTGCCCCCATTGCTCATGCCCTTAGCTAGACTCGAAATATTCCTTGGCAGACACTTTGACACGAAGTACTAGACAGCTCTAAAACGTTTTGTTTCCTTGGACAGGATTAGTACTAGACTATGATCTAAGAATTTTATAGCATGTTACTTTATCTTTTTTTTTAGAAAAGGGGTAGCGATCCCAGCCTCTGCATCAATCGATGCATATGGCTGTTTTATTAACTTATTACGAAGTTATATAAAGCTTATTACAAGTCATGGATCCGCCAAAGTGGCCACATGAATTAGCCAATGAAAAATAAATGACAAAATTGTCATGATAACTTAAGAGAAAGTAATCCTATTATCACGTCGCCAACCGAATTGGTTGAATAAGTCCCATGCGACCGTCTCCAAACGGTTGCACCCAGAATCCATGACATCCTGCTGCTCTAATGGTTGGAGATAAGACCACATACGGATCCAGTGCGTAGCCATTAGGATAACCTGTAAAAATGATAAAGCTTTCGATTTGTTAAAAACATGGTTATTACGTGTATTCCACAAGGCCCAAACAATTGCACATGCACCAATCCTAATATTATTTACATCATGTTTAATTGGTCCCTTTGATAACAACGTAAAGCTGTTTCTGCGCGCCATCTACAGTAGCGCGCTTGTGATCGAAATCCAAACTTACGTTGGCATGCCAGCGCACTTCACTGAAATATGGGAGAGAAAGAGAAACGCCCAGGCCTGTATCGTGTAAGGCTAAAAAATATTATCCGGTCAGGAGATGGAGAAAAAGATGAGAGAGAGAGCCCTTTGGTCACAAAAAAAGAGAAGAATCTGTCAGAGAAATAGAAAAGGATAGTAGGATCGTGGCGATTTAGACAAAATAAACCCAAACTTGAAACTATTTTAAAAAATAAACCATCGGCAAAACTATTTCAAAATAATAACCCTTTTTTGCGTCGCCAGGAGGGGTGGCGCGGCAGAAGTGTCTGCGTCGCCAGGAGGAGTGGCGAAGCAGGGTGGCGAGGCACGAAGGCGTGCGTCGCCAGGGGGAGTGGCGAAGCACATTAGGGTTAGTTGATGACCCCGGCCCGTGCCCGACCTCCCCCACCCCTCACTCTCCCTCCCTCACCTCTCCCTCCCTCATCTCTGGCGGCGCCGGCGGCGGGTGGTGTTCTTCCCCCTCACTCTCCCTCCCTCACCTCTCCCTCCCTCATCCATTGGTGCCCTCTTGATCTTCACTAAGGTATGTTCCTCCAATCCCCCTTCTCTAATCCCCCAATCCCCCTTCTCTAATCCCCTCCCCTAGGTAGAATTCGAAATCTATTTGTATGGTGGTATTTTAGCAAGATTGATAGATGGATTTGTAGGATAGTGTCCTCAAGATGAATTTATTTGTATGGTTGATTGAAATGAATGATTCCAATGGATTGATGGATGATTCCAATGGATTGATAGGTAATGATGGATGAACTAGCAATTTGTGTGATTGTTTTATGTTTCTTGTTATTGAACTAGCAATTTTTGATTACTTGTGTGATTGATTTGTGCTTCATCATATGTATGAAATTAGTAGAATTATTGATAGGATGAGTTGTATATTATATGGATTTTGTGCATATATGCTCACATATGATTGATTCCAATGAATTATTGATTTGTGCTTCATCATATGATTGATTTGTGTGATTGATTTTGTGCATATATGCTCACATATTATATGGATTTTGTGCATATATGCTCACATATATGCTCACCAAGTTTGATTATGTCCATATATGCTCACATATATGTTAATAGGATGAGTTGTAGATGAATTTTATAGTTGAAGTTAATTTTAGATGAATTGTATAGTTGTAGATGAAATATTGGAGATATATTTTTATAGAAGAATTGTATGAATTATGTGCATATATGCTCACATTATAGTCGGATTGTTTAGGATGGAGGATTTAAGTAATGAAAGCATTCTTGAGGGTGAAGTTGATGTTCGTCACCGTGCCTATATGATGTCCGAGAAGAAGAAGGTAATTAAAAAACCAAGTACTCAAATGTAATATTGGTAAGCGTGAATTGGTATGTGACACCATGCATGTATGTTTGTCACCGTGCAGATTCTTGGACCATTGCGACTGAGGTACAACCAGATGACGTCAACGGCGATGAACTACGATGAGCGGTACACCCCCTACATCCGCAATCTAGGGCTTCTACCGTTCATCCATATGGTCACCCGGACGACACTCAACGTCAATCCTGCCGCGATCACCGCGCTTGTGGACCGGTGGAGGCCGGAGACCCACACCTTTCACCTCCGGACCGGCGAGATGACGGTCACGCTAGAGGACATGGCGATGATACTTGCGCTCCCCATCGAGGGGGCTCCTCTTTGTATCGATACATCCTCTGATGATTGGCGCGAGAAGATGTTAGATCTCATCGGGAAGTGCCCCGGGGATACTCTCAACAGGCAAGGAGTAAAGTTGAGGGTCCCCGCGGGGGCAACTTTCAAATGGATCTCAGATAACTTCGGTACGTGCCCTGAGGATGTCGATGAGGATCTCGTCAAGATCTACGTCCGCGTGTACGTGTGGTATGTTATCACACGGAGTCTGTTCAATGACACTAGTGGGAAGACCGCGCACTGGCATTGGCTGAAGGCACTCACCGTCATGGATAAGAAGTGGAGTTGGGGCACTGCTGCATTGGCTTGGTTGTATCGTCAGGTAATGAGTTGTTTTGTTCACTCCGTACATTTGCTCTCCATTTTGGCTACATTCTTGTTATTGATGTTTGCTTTCATACCTTCTGCAGCTTGACGATGCTTGTTGTAGGACAGAGCCACAAGCTTGTATTGCTGGTTCCCTGCTTCTTCTTTCGGTGTGGAGTTGGGAACGCTTCCCTGTTGGACGGCCGAAAATTGGTCCTCGTAAAGACTGGGACGATGGTAACGACCGCCACCGGTATCCCACGTTTGCTCACTATTGGGACCAGCATTCTGAGTTCACTTCTGACCCAGAACAAGCATATCGACAATACACCAACGAGTTTGACAACCTAACCCCTGAGCAGGTAAAATAACTCTATTCCCTCACTCTCTCGTCTCAGGTATTTAGGATCTTCATTATTGGGCATGTTGTAGGTGATATGGCAACCATATGGCAAAGGATATTCTTACGGGGCGCCTTCTTACGGTGACGCTGCCTGGGAGCTTAACCCTGCTTGCATGGCTGAAAGAGTTCTGTTTCATATGCGTTGCCCGTTGATATGCATGTGGGCTGTTGAGCATCACTTGACGCAGCGGGTTATGCGGCAGTTTGATCTATATCAAGAGTACCCGCCGATGTATGAGGACACGGATCGTATGCTTCACCGGTATGAATCCTTTTTCCACCGTTGCGCCATTGTGTAATGTAATTCTTGTTTGTTGACAGTGTGCTATCTTATTATGCAGCTATGGCAGGATAAAACATCGGAAGACAGATTGGCCCAATATTCACAAGATGCATATCAAGACGTTTCAACAACGTGTGACGGAGACTAAGCGGGCAAAAGGAATAAATACAGCGGACCATTCTGATGAGGGTTTCAACAACTATCTCCGTTGGTTTCAACCTCGGACTCGTTTGCAGCTTCTTCCGGATGCCTACACGGATGACATTTTGGAAGAACCTTTGTCGTTCGACCAGCTTGGCAATCTTGCTTACAATAAGCTTGTCAGAGAGGGGCGCCAAGTCCCTTTTGCTTCATCGATTAACTTTGTGGTAAGCTTGTTCTTCTTTTTGGAATCTCACTACTATCTCTACTTGCCACTTGTGTCTTTACATATTCATATACATGCTAGCGCTCGGAGATCCAGAAGCAAGCTGCTGAATTCGAGGTGGCTTTGGAAATTCCGGAGAACAAAGATGGCTATTCAAGATTGCGAGAATTTGTGAAGGTATGAATTTGCCGGAGAACATATTCTACTCATGAATGGTGAAATGCTGGATAATGCACTAGCCATTGCTAAATGCCTTGCTATTGAGTTCTTATAAATTTGTGATAGCCATTGCTAGTTTCTTTTGAAACTTTAAGACCATTGCCTAGCCATTGCTAAATGCCAAGTACTACATGTTGCTAGTTTCTTTTCAAACTTTAAGACCATGAGACCATTACAATGCATGTGACTACTTGCGGTGCTTTTCCTTTTTACCCTACTTGCGGTGTTTTATACTTTTGACAATTATTTTCTTCTTATAGCGTCAGGGCCAGAAGTTACGGAGATTAGGAAACCTTCTTGGTTGCCGTGATCCTGAGATTGCATCAACGCCGTCGCCGTCCCAGTCTCATGCCATATCGGACTCCGCGGATGAGGAATCCACGCCGGAACAAGAGGATGAAGAGGAATAAGAGGATCCCCTACCATCGAAGAGAAAGAACAAAGGTGTACATAGGGACAAGTACACACCACATGATTTTAAGGAGATGACAAAGAAGAAGGTGGTCACGGAAGAAGTCTCCGATTCCGACGATGATAATTTCGTGTTGGAGGCACGGAGGAAGATTGCTCCACGTAGGGGAGGGAAGCGTGGAAGAAAGT
Organism: Dactylis glomerata; assembly: GCA_007115705.1. Taxonomy (NCBI): domain Eukaryota; kingdom Viridiplantae; phylum Streptophyta; class Magnoliopsida; order Poales; family Poaceae; genus Dactylis; species Dactylis glomerata. The sequence goes on from QXEO01000382.1 coordinate 6,140,649, forward strand.
AGATGTTTAGTTAGGTTTTATGCTATCTATCTATATGAACTTGCCATGTTTAGTAATCTCGCTTTGAACTTGTGCTTGTTATGACGGACACTATGTTTGGCTATGTAATATTTGAACTATGAGCATGATGTTTGGATATGATCATGTGCTCGAATTTGATATATGATCTTCTTTGATATATGATATATGATATTGTGAGCTTGATCTTCTTTGATATGATCTTCTTTGATATATGATATATGATCTTCTTTGATATATGATCTTCTTTGATATATGATATATGATATTCTTGGATATGATCTTCTTTGAACTATGAGCATTGTGTTCTGATATTTTGATATATGATATATGATATTGTGAGCTTGATGCTTGGATATATGATATTGTGAGCTTGATTTTGAGCTTGTCCAATACGATTTTGAGCTGATTTCAGCCTCCAGGCTTGCATCGCCACAGGGAGTGGCGAGGCAGCAGTGCGTCGCCACCGAGAGTGGCGAAGCAGTGTGCGTCGCCAGGGGCAGTGGCGAAGCACAGGAGGCAGCTGCGCCGGCTGCAGCGCGGCACGCAAGGCTGCGTCGCCACTGGGAGTGACGAAGCACAGCTGCGTCGCCACTGGGAGTGGCGAAGCAAAGCTGCGTCGCCACTGGGAGTGGTGAAGCAAGCCTGGACCTCGAAAAAATGCTCAAAAACTATGAAAAAAAGAAGCAACTTGTGTCAAATTTCTATAGAAATTCAGCAGCAACAAGTAGTGCACAAGCATAACACATAGATCGAAATGAGAGAGATCACACAAGGTTCACACAATATTTCGAAATGGAAGCAAATAGTTCTAAATGACATGGTTCACAAGGTTCGAAATGAGAGGGATCACACAAGGTTCACACGAATGCTCTACTCGCTCAAACATGGTCCCTTTGCCTTCGCCTTCGCCATGGCCTTCCTCTTCTTCTCTTCTTCTTCCTTCTCCTCCCTAATGGCACGCGCCTCGGCAGCCACCCTCTCAAATAGTTCCTTCTTCTCCCTCTTCTTCTCTTCTTCTTCCTTCTCCTCCCTTGCTAGGTGCGCCGCCCAAACAGCCTGGCGCTGCTTCAACTCACGCGCTTCTTGTTCTCTCTTCTCTTTAAGTGCTTTGGCGCGCTGCTTGTCCTGCCACATCATATGTTCCCACCGCATTTGCTGCCACCTTTTCCGCTCCGCTTCCTCTTTTTCAGCTTCCTCTTTCAGCTTCCTCTTTCTTTCTTCCACTTTCTTGGCCGCATCTTGTTCCTTCACTCTCCTCAAAGCCTCATTTTGAACATCTTCGTCCTCCTTGTGACCTTGAGTTGAGCTATGTCCCGTCCCACTCACCTTTCTCTCCCTCTCCATCTCTACTTCCATGTTGCTTATCTTATCGTAGGCTCTCTTCATTATCTCGTCGTACTCACGAATGCTCTTTATTACCCCCTCCGCAAGCTCCTTCTGACGTTGCTCTTCTCTTTCTCTCCTCATTCTTTCCTCACGAATCCTCAATTGTTGATCTTCTTCCATCCTCATTTGTGTTGCCTCTTTCTTCTTCCTCTCGGCCGCATCCATCTCCATCACCTTCCTCCATGACTCATTAAAGGTCTGATCCCCCTCCTTGTTGGCTTGACTCCCCGCCATATCTACAATAAGAGTGGAGATAAATGTTAGTAAACACAATATGTAAAATGTTATCTCAAATTTAAAAATTGTAAAGCACAAAATAAAAGTACATACGGAAATGGTCCTTGTAGATATCCTATCATACTAGTTCGATTTACACCACGAACCCCTCTAAGACCTAGTTGTCTTCCTCTTTGTTGCCTAGGATTACGATAGCTTGGACCACCTCCGTGGCTTCGACCACCTCGGTGACTAGGACCACTTTGTTGGCTTGCAACACTATGTTGGCTACTCCTTTGTTGGCTTAGGCTAGGACCATCTTGGTGGCTTGGACCACTTTGTTGGGTACTCCGTTGTTGGCTTGGACCACTTTGTTGGGTACTCCTATGTTGGCTTGGGCTTGGAACATCTCGGTGGCTTGGACCACTTTGTTGGCTTGGAACATCTTGGTGGCTTGAACCACCTTGTTGACTACTCATGGGTTGGCTTGCGTTCGAGTCATTTCTCTTTGTTCTTTTCCTTTGGGTGCATGTCCTAGCATTGTGTCCATGACCATTACACTTTCCACAACGAGCTCTATCACATGGCTCTTGAAATTGGTCATTTCCTGATTCTCTCGCACCACCACGACCCCATCCATCCATATCACCCCTAAAACGCTTTGTCTGACGTCTTCCACGTTTAACAACCTTCCATGACGGATGGGGCCAGAGTTGGATTCCATGATACTCGGGCCACTGTGATTGGTCTAGGTACGGGTTAAATCTAGGAGCCCATGTTTTCTTGGTCGTCGTGATGGAGAACTCTGACTCTCTCACGGTGAGAGGGTGATTGTAGTCCAAATGACGCACCCGAGCCGCCGTTAGCAAATGCGAGCAAGCGAGATGGACCAAAGATGGCCTCGCACATGTGCACTCGCAAGTCCTTAGCGAGACCTTGAAAGCTCGGCCTCCGTGTTGGACACCGTCGGCCGTGGTTCCTCCGGGCTCGTTCACTTGATAAATGAGCTCTTCGTTATCATAAACGGTGGCAACTTCAGAATCCGCCTTACGAGACTGAAATGTCCTCCACTCGTCAACTTTGGGTGGGTACTCGTATTTGTGGTTTTGCGTATTGTCTCCCGCAATCGGCCTTTCCGTTTCATCTGAGTACTTTAAAAAATACTCATTCAACTTGTCGAATGTGTATCGCACAATTACCGTCACGGGCAATGCACGGACACCCTTGAGCACCTTGTTGAAGCACTCTGCCATATTGCTTGTCATTTGACCGTACCTCCGACCATTTTCATCGTAGGCTCTTGCCCACTTTGTTCTATCTTGGATGTGCCAAGTGAGAAATGCTTGACCCTTAGCATCGAGCTTTCTGTTTGAGGTCAATTTGATGTACAAGTTTGCGAAACGCCGGTCAGTGAAAGCGAGACAACAATCTTGAAGATCATCAGTCAACTCCTTGCTGCCACATGCCCTATAGAAGTTTGAACAGAAATGCCTCATGCACCATCTATGGTGCAAAGGAGCATGCCCTGAAATTTCAATATTTACAGCTGCGAGAATTCCTTGATGTCGATCTGAGATGACACAAATTTCCCTTTGTGGCGGTAATACCTTGGTCCTCAAAAGGTGAAAAAACCACTGCCAGTTATTGTTGTTCTCCGCCTCAACGAAAGCAAATGCCAAAGGAACCAAACGGTTGTTGGCATCATTTGCTATTGCAACCAAGAGAGTCCCCCTATATTGCCCGGTCAGAAATGTGCCATCAACGGAGATTACCGGTCTACAATGCTCGAAAGCTTTCACGCATTGCTGGAAAGCCCAAAATGCACGGCCAAATACTCGGACAGTTCTTCCATTGTAAATCCTTGTTTCCTGTCCATAAGGCTCTACCACATGAACCATGCCCGGGTTTGCATCGGCCATTGCTAACAATAACCGAGGAATTCGGTTGTATGCTTCTTCCCAATCACCATACAACATCCTGAATGCAGCTTGCTTTGCTTTCCATGCCTTGCCGTATTTCACATCATAGTGAAAGAGAGCTTTCACAAGCTCCATGACTGTTTTGATGCTCATTGTTGGAAGTGACGAGATTTGATTGGAAAGTCTATATGCGATGAACTCGGAGGTGAGTTGTCGGTGATCGTGCTTTACTGCTTTGCCATCCACCCTCTTTCCGCGACACATGTGAGTTGGCACACAACTTGTTATGCGCCACTCGGGTCCTCCCTTCCATGGTCTTGCACGCACAATCGAAGGACATCGATCCTCCTCGCACTTAACAGTGTAACGCTTCTTCACGTCTGAGTGAAGCACCGTATAGGGACGATGATACTTAACCGAGAAGTCCTTGATCCATTGTTTAAATTCCAGCAAGGTTTTGAACATCAAGCCTTTTGATATACCATTACTCTCGTGATTGCCATCCCGGTAAGAAGTAGGCCTTGGTCCAAGCACTATACCCTCGCCGCCGTCAACCGTGGCTTCATCCGCGAGACTAAGATCACGGAACAATGGTATCCGATGATCTCGCCCCAATACCTCCTCGTGGACTTCGTCCTCATTGGCCGTGAACCCTTCCTCATCAACTTCTTCTTCGGGAGCATCGTCATCCGAGTCCGATGCATAGCATCGCGAGTACGGGATGTCATGGTCCATGTTTTCTTGCGTATAGTACATATCCAAATCTCCAACATTGTGGTCATGAAGCTCAATATCATTGTCATCATCCCCGCACTCATCATCCTCCTCTTCCAATGCTTCGTCCTCCTTTGAAATTGGACTTCCATCCGTCATTTCTTCTTGGTGGTTCGGTGGAGAATTCCTAGCATCAACCCGGGAGGCACTAAGGTTCAAGTCCACATGCAAAGTACCACCAACCTTTTTGGTGGCAAATAACTCAAGAGCCTTGTCGAGAGATTCGGCCACCACCTCCTTGTATGCACCCCAACGTTGCTCGGAGTTGATACGCATTATCTTCCAACGGAAATGCATGCCAAATCCGGCGTTGTGCCTACCCTCCAACTCAACAATATCACTAGGGTCCATCCATTTCAACTCTATCCTAACTTGTTCCAAGACCTCGGCGTACGTAGGAGTACGCTCGAACACCAAGTCAAGCTCATCCGGGTCGGGCTCTAAATTGCCTTTCAAATATGCTTCCTTGTCAACATGATGAACATGAACAATTCTCGCCATACCTATTTTTTGTATAACAACAATAAGGTAAAAAAATTAATAAGTACCTATGCCAATATTTACTAAAACATCATACTTCATAACAAGAAAACCCTAACCCTAACCCTAACATAACAAGAAAACCCTAACCCTAACCCTAACATAACAACAAACCCTAACCTCACAAACCCTTACCCTAACCTACCAATCTACACTAAAATACTTCATACACATCATACAAGCCAACATTGACCAAATTAACAAGAATCAACATTGCAATTTTGGTGAATTAATATTTCTAGGGTTTCCAAGATTTGGGGATTCAAAACCAAATTTGCAAATTCCAATGGGTCAAATGAATGGCAAATGAGGGAGAGTACCTTAGGAGACTTGGGGAAGGAGAAATCCACGGAGAAAAGCTTCGATTTGAGTGGTTTTGGGTGGGAAGATTGAGAGGGGGAGAGAGAGCAGCCGCCTTTGCTGGAGATGAGGGAGGAAGTGAGTGAGGAGGCCAGCTCGGGGCTGGGCGGGAAACCCTAACCCTAAAGTGCTTCGCCACTGAGGGTGGCGACGCAGATCCTTGTGCTTCGCCACTGCCAGTGGCGAAGCACTATCGGGTTCGGGCCCCACCATGCCGACGTGGCCGCCACCGCCTCCCCACTCCCCCTGGCGATGCACAACCTTCTGCGTCGCCACCCCCCCTGGCGATGCAAAAAGAGGTTATTTTTTTGAAATAGTTTCGGCGAAGGTTTATTATTTGAAATCGTTTCAAGTTTGGGTTAATTTTGTCTAAATTGCCTAGGATCGTACCTGCGGGTATAGACGCAGCAATTTCAAAGAGAACAGAAGGCGCCTCACACCTGCTCGGTTTAGTTGGGTACCTAGAACGCACAAGTGACCTTGAGCCATTAACGGCAGTACTAGACGGTGTTACACACGTGTAAACTTTTGGATGGGTGTGTAGCTACCACCCATTTTAGCTAGTAATTTTTGATATATATATATATATATATATATATATATATATATGATTTTTATCTTTGGTGATGGTTGCTGCTTGGGTGTGTTTGTCCTTCCTATTTATGTACTACTAGTTAAATGCCCGTCGTTACCATGTTCATATAAATATATATCAAACATCTTATTTTATGAATGGATTGATCTTTCATCTCACAACTTTTCTACCCTCGCATAACATGAAAGGGATGTGTTGTTGGATACTTCCTCTACCCAAATTCAGTCAAATGTTCCCCTCTATAACATCCGAATAAATATACTACCTCTGCTCCAAATTAATTATCACAAGTTCAATGAAGTTAACATACTTTAGGCAATATTTCCCTGAAACTTTGATAATTAATTTGGATTGGAGGAAGTACATGGATTTTGGGAGTTCAAACAAAGCGACACGATGAGGTTCATCACATTCAGTTCAAGTAGCTTCTATGATATACAACACGTTGAATATGAGTCATCATTGAAATTTGGCCAAAAAATAAATAGTAACATTTACAAACAAAAAATGTGCGGTAAGTACATACAGGCGTCAAGAGTCATGGAGTCATGGAAATTACCAAAATTATGTATATCCTTAGAAAGCAGTTGATCCTTCAACCCGAGTAGCAAGTGAACATTAGGAGGAGAATGTAAACAATATCAGTGTTGGTCATTCATGTGCACTTGTAAATAAGAGTTCAATGTAAAAACATCCTTCTAAATATAAATAAACTGCTGACATTCTTGGTGACCACTTATTATCTGCATAATGGAGCATAAATTGGATCCCATTAAGTGTATGTAAAATGCACAGGTCTGAGACTTAACGCACAAATATTCAATGAAAGATGTAGCAAAGCTAACCTTGATCAATCAACAAGGCATTGGATTGTAAATTGCTGAGTTTCTCCATAACACATTCAAATTATCCCTAGTAAATTTTGTTTACTTTATCAACTATGAAAGAATAATTAACAATTGACTGATACTAATACCTTACTACAAAACAGATCAGATAGGAAAGAGGAAGGTACTTTCAGAGCCAGATTACCGGTGATAAGCCAGACTACTTTCAGAGCCTAGGTAAACGCCAGAGTCCAACAATAATTTAAAGAAAAGTAATCTATATCAGCTTTTAGTAGAATGAACCAGTACTAGTTTATTAGGTCACAGAGATGTGCACAGAGAAGATCTGATGACTGCTAACCAATTAGTCTATAATAAAGCAAAATAATAAGAAATTATGTCAGTTCTAAATTTTCCTAATTATTTAACTTAATCCAAAAATTGGGTCACGATTGGGCTGGAAAGGTACAGAGAAGACTAATCCAGAGTACACATAGAATATTTAATAAGACGTGCCTGGCCCGATCGTCTTTGTCACGCAGCACCAAGCTCATCAGACCGAGACAAAAGAATGCAACAACACTTCCATCAGGTGCATCCTCAATAACAGAGCCTCCCTGGGCATCTCCTCGGTGCCCGGGAGCAACAAGGAAACCTTTTCGAAGGTCGTGAAGAGGGGGACTGGACAATGTCCTGACTCACTTGTTTGGCTTCAAGGAAATCAATCTTGGCCAGATTTTCTATGAACTTGGTGATAGGGTTGTTCTTAATCTAGGATGCCTTCTTTTCCTTGATCAAGACCTTGACTGGGGCGGTAGCAGAATCTTAGATCTCGACGACCTTAGGCTAGAGATCCACCTTCTTCTCCTCGAACTAAATGTTGATCCCAACCTTTGATTCATCGAAGGACTTGACGAGCTCCTCGGCGGCGGCTTTCGTGCCACCATGGATTACTGGAAGTCCAAGGTGCTTCCCAAGCTGGAAGTCCAAGGTGCTTCCCAAGCTGAAGACCATGTGCGGCAAGGGCGCTAGCAAGAAAGCCGCCGCCCAGGAGCTCGTCAAGTCGTTCGACGAATCAAAGGATGGGATCAATAGTGAGTTCGAGAAGAAGAAGGCAGATAACACCCTAAGGTCGTCGAGATCTACGATTCTGCTACCGCCCTAGGTCCTGATCAAGGAAAAGAAAGCGTCATGGATCAAGTAAAACATTGCAGGCGTCACCAAGTTCATAGAAGATCTGTCCAAGATTGATTTCCCTGGAGCCAAACAAATGAGTGAGGGCATTGTCCAGGTAGGGTCCGGCCCTGCTGTCCAGCCCCCTCTTCGCAACCTTCGACAAGGTTGCTTTGTTGCTCCCGGACACCGATGAGTTGCCCAAGGAGGCTCTAGCCGTTATCGAGGATGCACCTGTCACAAAGGAGAAGAAAGAAGAAGAAGCCGAAGAGATACAAGGTGCAGCATGTGAAAAGAAAGAACTAGTGGCCCAAGTTTCCGCGGATGACGAGGTTGTTTTGCTGATGGAGACCACGTTGATGTATACCTTGGTGATGAGGTGTCCGCGATGTAACAATGAGGTTTCTGGCGATGTAGCAGCAGGCGTGAAGTATTGTGTCGCTTGGAGGCGTCCCTTGCGGCGACAATTAATGTTGTCCATGCCGTGCCGCACATGAGAAGTCGATAAAGTTCCACACGCGTGGTGATGTCGCTTCTCATGGATATGCTCGACGATAAACTTGGCCTATGGCGGGACGTAGTTGTACGGCTAGACGTCGGAGGATAGATCCGGTGAATGTTGGTGTCGGTGAAGGTGTGGCGGAGCTCCGAAGGCGTGCGCCGGCGTCATGTACAGCGCTGATGGTCGCCGCTCGCGCGTGGACCTGCTCGCGGACATCAGCTGAAACACGGCGTGTGTGCACATGCTGCTCCGGTCAGTCCCGGCGGCGCCCCTTGAGGCCTCGTTCGGTTACTCCCATCCCGGAAGGGATCGGGCGGGTTTTGGGGCATAATCCACGATCGGGAAAGAAACTCGGCCCACCAGAATTTTCGTGTTCGGTTACACCCGGCGGGGCTGAAACTCCGGCCCAAACCCTGTCAATCCCGGCCGATCTGGGGGGTAAAAAACAATCGCCGCACTTGCCGTGGAAAAAATCCCAAGAGAGAAACGGGTGTCAGAGTGATCACCCAGATCCCCGGCGGGGCAGTTCCCTTTGGGGATTTGATCACGCGAAACCGAACAAGCCCTGAAGAGCACATGTAGATCAGTTTGCAGCTTGCCGGCACTCTCCAGATCGTGAGTCCGTCCAGCATGGACAAGCACAGAACGCGTGCCTGCTGTTGATGAGGGCCATGGAGACATGCATACTTTTGCACGGGATTATTCTCTCTCTCTCTCTCTCTCTCTCTCTCTCTCTCTCTCTCTCTCCATGCAATTTGTATTGCAACGCCTATTACCCGTGGATCCGCGCCGATGCGCGTGTGTGCCGGCCAGATGCCCAGATGCCATCCGTCAGGTGCACTCCAGATCGCTGCTACCCCTGCAAGCTCCCCATTAGATTGCTCGATATCGCAGCTATCTGGGCCGCCTCGCCGTCGTCTCGCCGGTGTGCCGGAGCGGCGCACGATGCGAAAGTATAGCAAACTCTAGAATTGGCGGCGTGAAACTAACCCTAATATTTTGTTTTTGCATTGCTATGAGCGAGCCTCAAGAGTATATATAAAAAGTACATGGGGAGGGAGACTTGGAGTATAAGAAATAGAGTCCTAATCTAACCTGACCTTGTTTATTTTATTTTTTATTTTTTCTTAGACGAAGGATGGTATTTGGAACGAAGAAACGGCCTCAATTCAAAACAAAAAAAATCCGGACGCCCCACATGGCGTGTCTCACCAAAACGTTGACATTTTTTTCCCCTCGCCACCAGGAATTCTCCTGTCCCACTTCTTCCCGTCCTGCGGTCGTGCCCTCCTCTTTCCAACTGAGGACGGACCCGAGGACCCCGTCGCTACTCTCCGGCGAGCGAAGCTGCAAAGATCAGACGCGACGCAGGTGACCGGCTGCTCCCTTCCTCTTCATCATCTAGCGCCCCCCGCCTCACACAGTCACACATATCTCACCGTCGTCATAGGTTGAAGCTGCCCTTCTCCATGGACGCAGACCAGATGCCCGACGGAATGCCCCCACGAAAGAAGCCCAAGAACACCGAGGCACCGTCCGCCGCGGAGATGGACGACCTCCAGGACGACGTCCTTCCCATCATCCTCTCGTTCTTGCCCGCGCACGATGCGGTGCGGACGTGCGTGCTCGCCAAACGCTGGCGCCACGTCTGGACGTCCGCGCCTGCCCTCCGCATTACCGCCGTCAGGGACTTCCGGAGCACCGACAAGTTCAACCACTTCGTGGACCGCCTGCTCTCCCTCCGCCGCCACACCCACCCGCCTCTGGAGTCATGCGAGTTCGATCTCGAAGAGACAAAGTTCAGTTTCGACTGGTTCAGGTCTGCTCAGCATGTGTATCGCCACAGCCTCCAATCTGCTTTAGACTGCAATGTTAAGGTACTTCGCTGTTGTTTCACGCCCACCAAACCTGGCTTTGCCCGCAGCCTACCTGAATCTGCAGAGCCGCTACTCTCCCAGCACATCAAGAGGCTAGAGCTACACAACATCCGTGCCGCTCTTGATTTCTCGGGCTGTCCTGTGCTGGTGCAGCTTAAGATGAAAGATTGCATTACACTTGATGACAACATGACGGCTCCATCCTTGGAACATCTGAGCATGACTGACTGTGAACTTCCTACGGAAAACCGCACTTCAATTTCCCTACCAAGTCTCGTTCATCTGGAGTTAATCGAGTGTTTCGGTAGGCTTCCATTGCTTGAAAGCTTACCATCCTTGGAAACCGGGATTGTTAGGCTCGGTGAGTGTTCTGCGGATGAATGTTTCAGGAGTGTGAGAGGCTGTTCTAGTTACAGTCCATGTTGGAATTGTCATTTTGCTATCGATTTTGCTACTACTCGTGGGAGGAGCTACTTATTTGAAGGCTTGTCACAAGTTAAACACTTGAGGTTGTCAGCTTCTTACGAGCATGCGGTATATATGCTTGCAACCCCTTCTATCTTGACTTCCAATGCTATTTCTATTTACAGCAGAACAGTAGATCTATACCATCAACTAATGTTCATATACCCAATTCATGCTCCGAAACTTTTCCATGCTTGTATATCACAAATTATCAACCATCACCTTGTTTCAATCAAAATATTAGCCTAGTCACAGTTCATGTTTTTAATCTATGTTACTTCAAACGGGTTTAGTAATTCCCGCATGGTCTGACCCTTTTGTTGTTTGCTAATTTTTGGTAACTTACACTAGTTTCACTATGGCAAACGTATTTATATTTCTTTGACACACAAAGAATAGACATGATATCTACCTTTTCCATTACGTGCTTCTAGTTACTATGGAAAGGTTAAACTTCTGGTTCTCTGCCAAAAGGATATGTCTCATTCTGTTTGTGAAGAATCAGCATGCTTCTTATTTGATTTTGCTTCTTTAAATTTTGTGTAGTTAATTTTCCAAAGGGATTTAAGTTGGTGCCCTACATTTCCCATGTTAAAGACTTTGGTACTTGACGACTGGTGTTTGGATGATGAGAGTGTGGTCATTCAATTTATCCAACAGTCCCCAAATCTTGAGAAGCTCACTCTTGAACTTGTTGAGGTATGTGTTTTTATGGATAGTTATGTGTCACGAAAATGAACTTCCACGATTTGATCGATTCAGTATGATGTGTGTTTGCTATAGGAATTTGATTCTTCAATGGTGAGTGAAGGAAACTATAACACGCTCGAAGGGACATTTGCGTCGGACCATCTTAAGATGGTACAAATCAATTGTGAAAATTTAGATGGGAGAATTAACAAAGTTCTGAAAATCCTGAGTACTTTTGGCATATCACTGGAGAAAATCAATATACGACAAACTGATACGAGCCCTGGATCTGGATGTAAGTTTAAAGTGCTAGAATTTTGTTTGTTTCTTCTTTTATGATTTTTGCATGTGCTTGTTTTAATATAAACCAAGCAGTAAAGAGAATCTCATATAAACCAAGCAGTAAAGAGAATCTCAAAGTTGAAATAATTAATTGTTTATTTCCCTCCATGCGGAAGAAATATAGATACTACGTTGGTGAAAGACAATATAGTACGTACATATATCTAACTGGCAAAGTTTCTCTAAAGTTATACCATATCAGTTTGAATAAAATTACAATATTTGCACCCATTTTGATTGAATTCGCCGCTATATAAATCTCACATATAAAGACAGAGATCTGAATATAGTATTCTTCACTTGAGCTATGGTTCCTGCTCCATGATCTATCGTGCCACATTGACATTTTAATTTCTATGCTTGTCCTTGTCCATGAAATCTTGCAATTCTTTTGCAAAGCTGTACGATGGTCGAATGAACTGTTATATTCAGGAAAAAATAGATCGTCTGAAAATTACCTTGTTTATTTCGATTATGCTCCCGACTTGATTCTATTCTTTGAATACTTTTACAGGTTTTATTTTTGTGTGCACTGGTATCAGCCTCAACTAGAGGTAACAAGATCTGGTCTACTGGTCTTTCCACCTTCTCTGTGATTATTTGGAACAATAGGATCGAGTTTTATCGTGGACATGATGTAGCTGGTCAGCAGTAAATCTGTGTTAATGGTTTTGTAACATAACTTGTCTTGATTATCTTGGGTTATTTATTGTAGTCTCTTAGAATTTGGCAACCCTCACCGTCTGTCGTGAAGATAATCATAGAGGGGCGGGGCCATGAGGTTATAAAGATGTTAATCTTGCATTCTGTTTGTTAGTTAGAACTTCGACTGAAGTCATATAATAATGATATTTTATGTGTTTCATTCCCTTATCAAGTCTTGCCATTCGCTGATGCCGGTTTCAGTTATGTTTGTAGATATTTCGACATGGATCAGAGCTATGAAGTGTTTCCTTCTGGAGAACGAAAATAGAGAATATTTGCGCTGTTCATGGAGGATTTATGATGAATGTTGACTGTCCAGAGTAGCATGAGATGCAATTTTCGATCCGAAAGAAGAATTTCAATCACACATTCTGTTGGTGGTGGTCAACTGTGTAAGCTGCCCGTTCTGGTGGTGGTCGTTCCTGCTGGAATCATAGAGCTGGAGATGTCGCGGTGGGAAAGTGGCTGCAATGGGGAGAGGCTTCTGGGTTTTGTCAAACAATGCAGCTTCACCGTCGGCGACGACGTCGTCCAGATCTAGTTTCAGCCCCCTCTATTTTGTCATCGCCAAAACCAAATCGTCCAGATCTAATTTCGATGGGAGCTAGCTAGCTGGCCGCTGGCGTTCCGATCAGAGGGAGCTAGCTAGCTGGTCAGCTGACCGCTGGTGGGATGGTAGCGGGCTGCCCGCTCAGCGGAAGTATACTTACGGATAGATAGCAAATTTGCGTTTGACTAATACAGCTACGAGTGGAAACTCGGTGGACAGCTGTTACCTGCCCACTTACAGGAATACATGCATGGACAGTGGAAATTATACTCCAGAGCCTTAAAGAGCACCGCAGTCCAGCGGTCCAAATAGAACTTTTACTGTACCCGTGTAGCTTCAAATCCCAAGTCCAAGTACGTTCGGCCTACTAATATCGATCTTTGAAAATTGTCCTGTTTAAAAGAGAGGCCGAGCTCGTGCTCAAATACCCTACCGGCGTCTTCCTGTTTACTCTAATTCCTGTTTAATCTAATTGTCATGTTTACTATAATTCTTGTTTAATCTTCTTAAGGATCTCATTGTAATTTCGTTTTTCTTAGGGTTCTTTGTACTGTTCGGTGTTTCTTTAATGCCAAAGTCCTATTCGCAAAAAAAAAATCTTTATCATACCACAAGCGATTATACCGATTTAATTAGTATAGTCACACCGAGTGATAAGGGTATAGCTAATAGAGCCCGCTAGTTGAGTACCCCTGAGGCCCGTTTAGCTAGGCCCAATTGTAATAATAGTCGAGATACGAGTTCTTACCATATGTCGATATTGTAATCTGTATCGGACCCTACCTGATCCTCGAGACCTGGCCACCTATATATAGTGGCCAGGAGGGGACGGTGTAGGTCAGATTGAAAGCAAGCCAGGTTAAACACCCAAGTTTACTTTTGACATACACCTATTTCGACTAACTTTACCTTCGAGTTCATCCGACGCCCTATCTCCCCGATCCTAAGTCCTTCATCTAGGACATTCGTCGAGTTAACCCTCGTCAATTGGCGCCGACCGTGGGGAACTGGGCGTTGGAATCATGAATTCGACGGCTTTTTCGCTTTTAGCCAACAGCAGTACAGGAATCGATAAAAATCAAGAGATGGAGTTGAGAATCGGAAGTCTAAGCATCTTCATCGAGCCGTCGGGTTTGACTCGCCTTTCAGATCCGGCGAAGCAAGATCCGTCGGCAAGTGAGCCCGAAACAGTAGCAATGATGGAATATTCTGAAGGCTCTTCCAGCGAGGTAAACTCGTCGGTTAGCTTAGGAGAAGTACAAAAAGGAAAAATCGCAGAAGACGATGAAACAATGGAAAATTTCGACGTATGGGGTCCAACTCGAAGATCTCATGATCTGCCACGACGATATCTCAGACAAGTCAACAGATACGTGGAAGACAGGGTTAGAGCTTTCTGAAGATGATGACTCGATCTTCTCAAGCTTTGATAATAAAATCGGCAAACAATGCCAGGTGCTCGCCATTGTAGGAGACAACTCAGAAGAATTCGACGAAAACAACAATCCAGTGCTAAACCCAGCAAATATTGATAGATGAGCAAATCATGTAGCAGAAGGGCAAACAGCAGAATCCCTCACAACCAGGGAAAAAATTCGACTATCAGCCGACGAATGGAGAGTAATAAAAGAAGCCGTAGAACACGGCACACCAATACCATCAAATTCCAGCAAGGATATGCTCTTGGGGTATCACTATGCCCTAAGGCAACAGGCAAAGCAACTAGCAAAGGAGAAAATAGAGATACAACAAAGAAAAGAATCAGCCATTGCAGCTAGCAGCGCCGCTCGCAGAGCACGAAGTGACGCATCACATACTAACGCAAGGAGGAATCGTCAACATGGTTCAAGGTACGAAAACCTAGAGTACTCTGAAAGGCAAAGCATCTCCAAAAATCTCGACTCGTCCTTCCTATCGGTCGACGAGCAGGGAAACATCGTACCAAAAACCCCTGAAGCAGCACTAGTGGCAGCTCAAGCGTATCTGCTTACAACTCGACCAAGTCCAGGGGACCCTAGGGAGCATATGCACAGAGCAGCGCTGAACGAACTAAATATGGTGGGCAACAAGCTATCAGCAAAAGGAGAGGAGGCATATCACCTCAAGGAAACAAAAAAACAAGCCAAGGTCACCTCGCCGTCACAATAGTCCTCGGCACAGAAGTAGTAGTCGACGATCCCGATCGCCATCACCAAGACACCACGGGAGCCCAAAACATGGAGGAACCCGAAGATCTCGATCTCCAAACAGAAAGCACGGCTATGAAGACAACGAAAAGGAGATGGGAACATCGTGCTTTACCCGCATGGTTCGCACCACGTCAGTACCCAAGGGGTTCAAACTGCCTCATGATCAACAAAAGTACGACAGATCGCAGGAACCACAGTCGTGGCTCTCAGACTATCTACAAGCAGTACAAATATTGGGAGGAACCAAAGAAACAGCAATGCAAAGTTTGCAACTACACCTCACCGGCGCAGCAAGGTCATGGTTGAGCAAACTAGAGAAAGAAACTATTGGAAGTTGGGAAGATCTCACAAAGCAATTCACAAGCAACTTCAGGTCGACATACAAGCGGCCGGCATCGATAGAAGAAGTCAAAGCGTGTGTGCAACAACGCGACAAAACTTTAAGGGCATACATCCAAAGATGGAGTCTTATCAAAAACTCAGCAGTTGAAGTTTCAGACGAAAGAGCAATAGATGCGTTCATAATTGGATTAAGGCGAAGAGACCTAGTCGAAGAGATGGGCAGGATCAAGCCGAAAACAGTGTCAGACCTCATGGACGTAGCAAACAGATTTGCAGACGAAGAAGACACATGCAACAACAAGCGAACGCGATCGCCAGAGGACGATAGAAGAAACAGGTATGGAAGTCAAAGAAGAAGGTCCCGCAATTACGACAACTATGGCTCCCACAGCCAAGTAGTTGTGGGATATAAGGACAACAGCTACCAAGGGAATGATCGCAGAAGCTCGGGATATCGAAGCTATGGGAAAGAGGACTATAAAAAGTTTCCCACAAGAGAATCCAGAGAATATAACCCGTCGCCAGAAGACATGCTAAATGGGCCTTGTCATATACACTCAGCGTTCATTGATGGAAAGCGAGTGTCCAGGCATGCAATGAAAGATTGCACAACATTCTTGAAGTTACAAGAGGTAGCATTAAGTAAGCAAACCGAAGCAAAGCGACAAGGATACGAAGGAAACAATAAGCCTCCCACGAATCAACAAGGGAACAATGAAGCCCCTCAAGGACAAGACCAGCCAAACCAGAGACACGATGACGACGGAGGGTACGTTCCATCTAAGGGGCACATCACAGCAATGATACAACCCGTGCCCAAGTCGAACAAAGAAGAAAAAAGCATTACCCGACAAGTCAATCTAGCAATGACTTCACCTCCAGCTACAACAGAATACCTACACTGGTCAGAACAACCAATCGAGTTCAACAGAGAAGATCACCCTATAACAGTACCTCATCCGGGAAATGCGCCCTTGGTACTCAAAGCTCAAATCGGCGCGTATGATGTCGACAGAATATTCATGGACGCGGGAAGTGGAATCAATTTAATATATGCGAAAATGCTTAGAGCAATGCATATATCACTAGAGTTCCTGAAGCCAACAGACTGTTCCTTTCATGGAATCATACCAGGAAGTGCCAATTATCCACTAGGTCGGATAGCACTCAACGTTTGCTTCGACTGTAACACCCCAACTTTTGTAACCCTGTTTAAGCAGAGTTTAGTAATGCAAAAATGAGGGGCAACAAAAACTTTTTGCAGCTAGATGAATAAAATAGAGTTTCCTGTATGTTTCCCTGGTTTGTTGTGAAAATCTTGTTTGTAAGAGTGTTGTTTGATGGATAAGTTTGTGGACCAACTCAATCTTTGTGATCTAGTGATCAGGCCATCTTTTGGGTTACTAGCTTTTTCTCAAAATAAAGTATCTTGGCACCTCCTTTATTTCAAAATATTTTTGAAATTGCCAAAATAGGAGCCAAGACCTATTCTTTTTTTTACAACAAAGGTTTACCAAAACTAAGTATTTATGAAACTATAGGGACATAGTGATGTGATCCCACTATTTTACAAACTCCTATTTTATTAACATTTATAAAAGGATTTTCAAACACCTTTGAGAAAACTATATAAAGGAGATGTTTATGTCTCCACTAGATGCTAGACAGAATTGCAAAGGATTTACTCCTTTATTTAAAACTCTTTTCAACATTTCAAGTCATGATCATCTTGGAGCACTTGTTCAACACCTTTTCTTGTGATGCTTGAATAATTGCTATTGTTTGACTGATTTACTAGTTGACTTTGTGTGAATCTTGTGTAGTATTAATATCTACTTGGGCATGTGTCCTAGCTATCACCTTAGTTTATTCCTGGTAGTATTGTGCTTACCTTGTGCTTCTAAAACTATTTTTTTCTTAGCAAAACCTCCAGTTGGTTCTATTTATAAGTATAAAATAGAATTATGCAAAAACAGAATTCTTAAAGATGATCCTCTCCATCCTCCATCCTTATGTCCACCCCTATCCCCATGCCATCTGCAAAACTCACCCAAATCTCATCTCATTTAGTCTAGAGCTTTATGAAAATAAGACCATAGCTCAATCTACACCATGTGCTATTATCCTTATTAAAACTTGAATATCCCTTATGACATCCACTTATATTCTACACTTAATTAATGACTCTGACAGATCATCCTGATCTTGTGCATAGTCTTAGCAAAACCTTTGCATGCCAATATTCCCTCTACAACTCTATTTATAAAAATTCTTCTCTTTTATGCAACCAAAACCATAGGTCTCTATGACCTACGTGCTTACTCTCTCTCTCTCTCTCTCTCTCTCTCTCTCTCTCTCTCTCTCTCTCTCTCTCTCTTTGTTTTTTTTAAAATAAGTTTTGAAGATGTTATTTCATTACTTATCCCTCCCATATTTAATTATACCTTTCTATTCAAATTTTTTTTTGTTGCTTCTCTCTCACTTAGTACTCTAAAAAAAGCATTCTCACTCTCGGTGATCAAACTTCTTTGGTTTGTAAAAAAATCAGAATGTGAGGAATAGTACCTCACTAGTTTCTCCAAAAATTAATCTTTCTAAATGTACACTCTTATTTAAATTCCCTTTTATCTTCTTTGAATTGATGGCTCTGTCATTCATGCCTCAATTAGTATATTTTATATTTTGTATAAATTACCTAATTCCCAGAATTTGGCATAGAGCATAACTATCTCAAGACGCACTGTGGCCAAACCATTTCAGAAAAATTCCCAACACTTGTGGAGTAGGGCACCACGTATTTCCCATCACTTTTGCACTAAAAATAATAATACACATCTTGTGCTAAAAATCTAAAACACCCATTTCAAACCCCATTTTGGGCAGATCTGGATCAAAAAAATTCTCTCTCTTTTTCAACTCATGCCCGACCCTTAACCTCTCTCATTTCACTAACCAACACACCTCACCCTCTCTATCCAGTTCTGGGCAAAACTTGCACGCTTTGGCTACTTTGCTTTGACCAAAGAAATTAGAGAAGAAGAGGAGGGCGTGGCTAGTTTGATTCAAATTTGTGGATGTTCCTGCCCAACTCATGCCACCAGACGCTGTTGACTTAGACCACGGCCCACACGACCCAGGACAACTCAGTGGACGCACGCACGCACCCTTTCATGACCAGCTCGTGCTTGACCCCTCGCATCGGACCGCCGTGTTTGGAGGCCGCCATAACCAGTCGTTTCAACGAGCACCCCAGCCCCTAGTCCTCACCATGGACATGTCCCTTCACCCCTTCGTCCAACTGCTACACGCCGAACCCGAAATGATTCACCTCATGCACGAAATCCTTGCCGCCCAGTTTGCCCAGTCGGCAGCCACCACGTCAGAAGACGCGCGTGGCGTTCCCGTCGTCCTAGACGTCTATGGTCGCGAAAGTCTCCCAAGACCTGCAAGGCATCGTGCCGGGACCCTGACAGTATACCTAGTTGCCATCCTACTCACCGCCTCGCTTGGCCAATCGAACACCGAGTTTTGCTACACCTACGGAATCAATCTACGGGATTAACTTACGGACAAGGTGTGGCCTCATGTGATTGGAAGATATTCATTGGTTGACCCGCTTTTTTCTCATTCAGTTGCCCCACGTCTCACCACGTCAGCCCGTAAGTAGCAATCCGTAGAAATCATCCCGTATGTCTAGCATTATTGATCGAACACCTGCACATGCCAACCCAAACCTCGAGTTTTCAGCCGACACGGCTAGCTCCCGAGCTAGACGAGCCTTGTTTCGCACTCCTCTCTTCACATCGTGCTTCATACCACCGCCTTTATGCTCAATACCGCCCGTGCACGCGTCGCTCTCGAGCCGTGCCCCGCGTCCGGCACTCCGGCCGGCCGTGCACAACCTCCCCTCTTTAAGCCGAACCTGAGCCTCCCCCGCCTCTCCCTGCCTCACTTCCTCTCCACATACCTCTGTTCATCTCTCTGAAGAGTAGATGAGGGAGCCCAGCTCATACCTTTCCCATGCCGAAGAAGAAGCCGACCACACTCGTCGTCCTGCCGGCTGCCTCTCGTCATAGACGAGGCCGCCGCCCTTATCTGCCCTCGATCTATTTATTCCATCTCTGCATCTTCTCCTCAACCTAACTCACTCTATTTTTCGTGCCCAGTAGCCCGCTGGGAGGCCGCAGTCGACAAGGTGTTGTCCCGGACATCGCCGATGTCGAGCGCGACCTCGACCACGCCGGCGGAACGGGAGCCTGCCTGCCCGCCCGTCCAGTCCGTCGAGAAGATCCCCTCGTAACTCCGTGTCCTCCCTGCATCGCAGCCATCGCCCACGACTTCCCACGGTGAGCCGCCGCCTCCACTCCGTGACTCCGTCGCCTCCACTGAGTTGCAGCTAACGTGCATGCCTAAATATTCTGGAGTTTAAAGCAGTCCTTTCATTATACTAGATGATCCGTTGCGCCACCGGCGCAAATGGCGAAGTCAAGACAGACATAAGTTTTAGCTTGTTTACTACATTGCATTTTGCTTTGCTCACTTTAAGGCAGTATATTGTTTGAGTTTGAACCATTGATATGTACATTACTCAAAGTCAACTGATTTTGAGACACACTCAGCAAATATGTCAACTACTAAGTCAACCAATTTGTTATATGTGAGTATAGATACTTTCTTTCAGGTGAAATGACTAAATCTCACAAGAAATAGGCATCGGTATTTAAAACATTAATGTATTGTAAATAAACTGAAACTTTGTGGTCTTATAACTCGTTACATACCCATCAATCCAACATATGGATGTACACATCATTTTGAACAGAGAAAACACAACACATCTAAAACTGGTTTAAAAGATGACCCGTTGCGCCACTGGTACTACCAGAGAAACCATCAGTACTACCAGAGAAACCATCAGTACTACCAGAGAACTGTCATTTACTGATTGCACAAATTACTACTACTGAAATTTAGTCTACTACTGTGATGGACCTATACATTTGGTCACATACTCACATATGCATTCCACACTTAAGTACAGCTTTCATAGGTAGCATTATTTGAGACAAACCTGAGAGAAAAATCGGTTGGCAGAAACAGATATTTGTAGGCAACAGGCCGTCACATTTACAGTGCTGAACAAATCCACTCCTTGCCAATAACCAGTGCCATGCATATAATAATAATCAGATAAGAGGCTAACACGCAGCTTGGCCATACGAAATCCATTCAAGCGGGAGTCTTGCAGGGTGTCTCCCCTATTAGCATAGAAGATGTACTTACAAAAGAGCGTGCTTTTGGAACAAAGTGCGCTTACAGAGAACATGTCCTTACATAATTAGCACGTCAAACTAATACTGCAGAAGAGAACGCAATCCTAACAACAGAACTGACGTGTAGCAGCAATGGCATCACATTAGCTCGACAGCCTAGCACAAACCCTTGAAGGAATAGCGGCTTTGGTCAAGACGATGAGCCCGCTTTGCTAGCTCGAGGATGTACCAGCAAAGCCACACAGGGAAACCAAGTGTGAAACAGCCCGTCACCTGTTCCATGGCGATCCAAGCCTGCTAGTAGAACCATCCATATAACGATAAAGCAGTAGAGATGATAACCTGCTAAACAAAGATAAGGAAAGTTAGAAATCATTATACCTTGCTGATCTCAGAAAGGTAACACCCAAGTTACAGCAGCAGAAACGAAACGAGCTGTATGCGAAAACAATACCATAGACATACAAAAGTACAAAACACTAAATCCAGAGAGCTCTAATTCAAAAGGCATCTACTTTACTGTTATAAACATTATAGTAGACATCTTGGCTCCCTGTTACGGTTCAAAAAATTATAACTCACAATAAATTCCTTCTACCAGGAAACATCCACATGAACTGAAAAAACATGTTGGATACATTGAGATGGAACTTGAGAAAAAGTAAAGTTGGGTTAACATTAATTATTCAATCCATGAAAGCGATAATTGGAAGGAAAGTAGATGGATGCCTAAATCACCGATTGTACTACCTATCAGGAGTTGATATCACTCGTAAACAAAATGTTACTGCCAGATTTTAGTTACATGGGAAAACACTGTCATTTTGCAGCGGCACAGGTCTTATTAGATTGGACAGGCAATAAGTTTGCACCCAAAATCCACAAATTATAAGCATGACCAGACCAGAAAACCGATGTAAATATGTAATATCTTGTAACAGAGGTATATCTGGACCATTATGGAGGCACTCAGGGTGTACTCCATAATGCTAGCCATCTAATACCTGGGCGTAAGGGAATCTATTGGACAAGCAAAACTCTACATTTTAAAAACCCGAGAAATACCTTATATACAAACTACGCTTGCAGACATAGGAGACCAGTCACTGGCCCTTTGTTTTCTTGCCGCTCCCACCAGTCTTGGAAGAAGTGGCGGTCCTGAGACATGAAAACAAATGCATGGTAAACAACCCTGCTGCCGCTGCAAGCGACCATCTCGAACGACAAAAACTTATAATCTATGCACCAAAAAGGCCAGCCCACAAAATTTTGGGACACATGGCATGCAAACACGGCACACATACACAAGGCGCTAAACAAGGAAGATGTACCTTTTAGTCCTCGAAAGCAATACATCATCATTTTTGTCCTCCTCTGACGCTGCGTTATCCACTTCACCTTGCGCGGACGACTACACAATTTGATTACAAGGTTAAGCTAGAACGAGAGCAACATTAAGCTAGGAGGGTGGAAAAGACAACAAAACAAGAGAACTAACGGATGTTATTCCTAAACCATCAGTTTCGTCCTCAGCAGGCACTTCATCATTGACATTACGCTGTGGGTTGACTTTGGGAGGGGTTCTGAACAATGAACGCCTTGCACCACGCCTAGGGGCAGATGCTCTATTACAACGACACAGAAGAATGCAGGGAGTGAATATAATGCAGAGGAATAGAACGAGCAACGTTTACAGACATCTATAAACACCATGAAAAAGAATACCCTTTAGCTGGGGTCAGAGGAACGAGGCCGCCAGCAGGAGAAGCAGAAACCTGCTTTTTAAATATGAAAAGACTATCAATCACAAGCATACAAATAGAAGATGTACTTCACACAAGACACATGGAATAACCCTAGTAAGCATACCTTGCCCATAGGGGAACCCTGGCCAGGACGTAAGCCCTGCTTAGAAATGGAAGCCGGAGCAGAAGGCGTGTGGCGGGCAGTCGATATAGCTGCACCCAGGTGTGGAACATTTGCGCCTAAACCACCAGCGGATGACGAGGCTTCACCAGATCCAGAAGCATTACCAGAAATAAGGGGCGGCAGTTCAGGCTTGTAAGCCTCTTCAATCCTGCTGACTTGGAAAGACAGGCTGTCATCACTGCTGTAGCTATTGTTCTTTGAACTCCATTTCTTGGATATGCAGACCAGAAACTTAAACTTCCGTCCAACAAGTGAACTAATCTCTGCTGGAACACCCGTGTCATGCCTCGCAGCTATAGCTATGTCCTCGGGCGTGTTATGACCTGGGTACCTCTTGCGCAAAAGGGCTGCAAGCGGCCTGCCTACAGCCCCAGCCGCAACCCTGTCGAAAAGCACGAACTCAGCCTCTCCCGTGCCATCAGATGCAAAGACCGTAATACAATACCTGGGAAAAAAAGCAATCAGAATAGAGCCGCCAATCAGTAGCAAGCATTTAGGCTGAAAAGTAGCAGGGAATCGAAACGGGTAATCTTGAAAACACATACGTCAGAATTGGTTTGATAGAAGGGCAGTCTAGTCCAGAGCATGCGAACTGGTGCCCGTCAAACTTAGAAGACCTGCGGCATATAGAACATGAGGCAAACCACCACCGCTGATCAGAACCAAGCCTGTCAATAGTGACAGTGCAAATGAACCTTTTCTCCTGTGAAGATAGCACAGAGTAAAGTGAAAACCTTGAGTGAGCACACATCACCACGAACTTAATAATCTCTCACAGTCAAAAAATAACTTAATAATCTCACAGCACTATTACCATATCTTCAAAAGGATCAACATCATTGAGTTTTTGAACCGTCTTTTCTATAGGATCCTCATAAACACGGGGCACAATGGCATCCGGTCCCACGGGAGTGTAGGCAGATAGAGGAGTAAACTGTCCTCCAAGGCTACAAGAACGGTAAGACAAGCATCAACACAAAGCAGACAGACAATAATCTATATTACTAAAAAACTACAAAATATCAATCTCACAAGGCTGAACAGAACTACAGAAAAACACCTAACCACATAAAAAAGAAACAGGGGAAAACAAATCACAAATAGACAAGAAAAATATTTATAAATTCTTAAACATAATCCAGAAACAGTCTGAAGCACTTTGAAGGCAATAGCTATGTAGGACTATAGGTTAGGAAAACAGACCTCTCACGGAAAGAGTTAATATCAGGAATGTCCTCGTCAATGTACCAGCGACAGGCTGAGCTACCGCTTAGCCCCTTAACACCTGCGGCACATCCAATTAATAGAGAAAAACAAAGCAGTGAGCAAGAGAAACCAAAACAAGCAAACTTGTACACGACCGTACAAAAGCAAGCAAATTTGATAACATATTATAAGATGTCCATAGGCACGTGACAGCAGAGGTGGAAAGCAGGGAAATGTAGCAAACATAAATAAAGTATGATCATATTAATCACCGCGAACTATTTTAGGCAACGTTCCCACAAAGATAGCAATAACCGGTTCCTTTTCACCCATAGCACGGACTGAATCAGCATCAAATTCAACCGCGCGATCGCCCCAGAGAACAAGTCGAAGCTCATTGCCTCTGCATAATTACAGCGAAGCAAATATCAAGATGTATGAACTACCAAGACAGATAAACTCGAGAAGAAACATAGGTAGCAAGAAGGCTAGCTTACAGCAGGTCTGTCAGGCTAATCGTCCTAGTGTTAGAGGCAGTTGGCTGATACATGGACTGAACAGGAACCACATCCGAAACCCCACTTATCTTTCCAATAACATCTATAGTAGACACGGTTGGGAAAACGAAGTCAAAACAGAAGAAATGAATGTGTGTTGGTAAACATTTTTTACCAACAGAACAAGCCTAGATTAAATTACCGATGAAACGTGTAGGAGTGAGGCTAGGATCTGGTATATCAGTAAACGCACACAGGTTGTATGTGCAGAATGGGAAAGTATCTTCCAGCCTAGGCCTCGGTTCAGCTATGGTATATCTTGTGAACTGCACCATGAACGGGCTCTCAACAGCCCTGAAAGATGGCCTTGACAGGTTACACAAGAACTTCCTTATAATAAAGACCTTTCCTTCTTCTAGCACATCTTTGAAGCGGTCCACAGAGGTAGCCGGGATCTCACCATACATGTGGTTTCCCTACAGGAACAGCAGAGAAGTTCAAGTGAGGAACCAAAGGGAGCAAGCAATCAGAAGACATATCCATAGGAAACCTAAAATAGTAGTCAGCACTTACCTCCGTATCAAGCAAAACCAAGTCAGTGTGTCTAATTGGTCCTTCATCAGTGCCTCCACGATAGTGCCACATACGAGAAACAAGAGCACAAATAGTCCACTGATTGTTGCCATTGTGGATCGCAGAAAGAGGGCTGTGCGCCATCTGAAACAGCATAGCAGGCACAATAGAATCACTAAGAAGACAACGAAAGGAGCAGAAGACAGGCAATGAAGCTCATACAAGCGTAGCTGGATAGAACCAACTCCACATACATATGCATCACCTGGTATGAACAGAAAGCGGCGAAACAAACAAGCATCTAGAAGAGAGCAAAAGTACACCAATCCGCAGAACAGTCTACCACCTATGAACAAACGGATTTACTCGCCTGGCCCTTGTACGCAAAGCATTGGTAATTTCGTATGGTAAGAAACCGCAATAATGACCAGCAACCCAAAAGACTGCAGCAAAAGTGAAGTAAATAATGTACATAAGATATGAACACGGTAGCTAAGTTCTGTCCCTCACAAGGGACTCAAAAATTTCGGAGAACACAATGTTTCTGGTCTCAGTACCACATGTACCATCATCATTTTCAATTAATATTCTCAGAGCTTTCTTGGAGGTGACCCGCGACACCGCCACATAAAACTGGCCATGTGTAAACACAGGTGTTTTTAGGTACAAACCAACAGATGCAAGTGTCTGCCCTTGACTTTTGTTAATAGTCATAGCATAGGAAATTCTAATAGGAAACTGCCGCCTATGCAAGGTAAACGGCCATTTAGGATCCCTAGCAGTAAGGCATATCCTTGGTATATAAACAACGTCTCCAATATTAGAACCAGTCATTACAATGGCCACAATGACCTTGTCAGCAAGACGAGTAACAATAAGGCGTGTGCCATTACATAAACCTGTTGATTGACTTATATTTCTAAGAAGCATGATGGGAACGCCTCTCTTAAGAACAAGCCTATGATAAGGGAAATTGTTCACTTTAATAGTATTTAGAACTTCGACAGGGTAAAAGACGTCTATGTTACGTAAACCATCTGCAGAATTTCCTGTTGAATCACAGCTCAAATATTCCCTCTCCTCACCAGGCACCATAGTAAGAACATGATTATTAATCTCCTCAGCTATTTCATTAGTAGGTGTTAAGATAGCTCTCTCTTTTAAGTAGTTGGGATCAGAGAACTTTTTTAAGAAATCTACATACACTACCCCGACAATAGCATCTATCTTATTACCATCAGTATGCACAAGATGTTCACTGGGAATGGTAATCCAAGTTGGGTCAGATTCTCCTTGCTTCGCCACGGCAGGGACTACACCATTGCCAAGGTC
This sequence comes from Dactylis glomerata, assembly GCA_007115705.1. NCBI lineage: Eukaryota > Viridiplantae > Streptophyta > Magnoliopsida > Poales > Poaceae > Dactylis > Dactylis glomerata. Next base: position 6,166,932 of record QXEO01000382.1, read on the forward strand.
CAGAACCCACTGGGCAAAGCTTGCAGCCTCGTTCTGCACACCAGCATCCAAGGATTGAACAGCCAAACGCTGATTAATAGTAAGGTGCAGAATTGTGACATCCTGCCATAGAGGAGAATTTGTAATAGCAGCATTTGTAATCTGAGATCGTGTCCCACCTTCTATAACCGGTAATATCTGCCTGAGATCACCACCCAAAACAACTATTTTACCGCCAAATGGCACATTGGCCACTGAAGGATCACGTTCAGAGAGGACATCACGCAAACTACGATCTAGCGCCTCAAAGCATTTTCTATGTGTCATCAAAGCTTCATCCCAGATAATAAGAGACGCAGATTCAATTAAAGAAGAAAGCATAGTGCACCGCCGAATGTCACAAACTCCGTTTTCATCAAGATCAATAGGAATTTTGAACCTAGAATGGGCTGTCCTACCTCCTGGCAGTAAAAGAGCCGCAACACCCGAAGATGCAACGGTCAATACAATTCTCTTGTATCCCCTAAGGTATGCAACAAGAGCATTCCAAAGAAAAGTTTTGCCAGTACCACCGTGACCCGACACAAAGAAGAACCCAGGTTTTTCTTCCCTCACTCGATCAATAATAGCTGTAAAAGCAATTCTCTGATCTTTATTAAATTTCTCTTGCATTTCCTCAGCGGTTTTAACAAGTGTTTCAAAGTCATGAGAAAGCTCATCACTGATCATATTATTATCGCGTGCAAAACTTACGCAAACAGACCTTAAGGGCAAGTTATGGTCCAAAATATTACATCCATTCTTAGCAAAGACAACAGACAGCTCATCAAGCAGCATGTTTTTCAGCTCATCAATTGGAACAATATAGGAAAAATCATGAAGAGAACAACGTATTCTATGTTGCATGTCTTCAGCCAAATAGGTCCAATATTTTTCAAAGAAAGCATTTTCATCTAGAACACCACAGAAAACAATCATAGTAACAAACAACTGACGCAGCTGGTTTCCCATACCCCATTTTAAAGCCTCATCAAAAGCACAGTACCACTCATTGTCATCACCCAGTAACCCCCTGGCAGCACATGCATCTTTAAACGTTTCATAAACAACGGCATTATAGGTTCTAACATCAGCATAGCATTGAGCACCCTTGACAAGCATTAACAACATTCTAAGATAATAAAGCTCACCAGTAGAAGGATGCACGTAATATATCCTACCAATCTTATCACTCCATTTTCTCTTAACCCATTTCTTATTCTCTGCCACCCAGGACCATTTTGTGGGAAAGTCGCAGTAAGTCAAAGACCTGGCACTTGGATTCTTTATATTAGCAACAAACCATTCTGTGAGGATAGTTTTTTGTAACAGGTTATTATTAACAAGTTCAGGAAGGCTGGCTTTAGCGCGAAAACGCACAACATGCTTATTTAACAAGTGAACAGCAAGCCGTTCCACAGAAGGCTGTTTACTGTGTATATCATACCCATAGCATCTCCAAAAGGAATCATGAGAACATATATAACGGCATGCTCGATACTCCTCAATTTCATCTACGCCATCATCATCTGCATCACCAGTATTTTTAATCCTATCAAAAAGAGTTTTTGCAAAATCAGGGCCCTTGGTAACATATTTATATAAATATTTGATGACATGTGTCTTATTACACCACTCAACATTTAGGTGGCCTTGAAATTTTTTTAGCAACGCCATGTTATAAGGGACAACATGCCTATTATCAAGCCGCACTTTATTTTTCATGATAAAACGCCCATCATCGCGTCGCCTATAGACAGGAAAACCAGATTCATCAATAGATGTCTCATCCTGAAATGTTTTTGGAAACTTTTTTGAACAAACGCCGTCTTTCATGCAAGGGCACTTAGGGTTATTCTCCCCGCATGGCCCATGCATCATAAACTCAGCAACAAGTGCATACCCAAGAGGGTCCTCAACAGGATCTGGAATTTCTGCAGAAATAAAAGAATCAATCAAAGCAGGGCTCAGCTCGCCCCGCCCCTCCTTATCTTGCCAGATAAGTATGTGTGCGTGCGGCAAACCCCTTTTCTGGAACTCCACAGTATGCAGGACTGTCAACAAGCACGATCATTAAAACAAAAGTAGGGAAACAGAAAAGCAAAAAACACATAAGAAAGGAGGCAGGCAACAGGCTGCTATATTACCTGCAGAGACAGGACCAAAAGCTTCTCCAGTTCTAATACTCTGGAGATACTCATTAAGCTTCATGTGGTAAACTCTAACAGTTATATCAGCTCTATTATGTGCCTTTTGGCCAGGCTCAACAAGGAGGGCCTCTGTTATCTCAGGCCATTTAGGGTTACATGTAAAGGTGGAGAAAATATCAGGGCAACCATGAACTCTAGAAATAGCTACTGCATCCTGGAAATTCTCCACCATAAAACGACGACCTCCAGTAAAAGAAGACGGCAATATGTTTTTTTACCAACAGAAGTACCATCCATGCGTCCTGCCCCAACCGCATCTACAAGACCTTGCAAGCTCTCAGCCCTTAAGTCATTATTGCTTAGCAAAATAAAATGCAACCTGGCCTCGTCTATACAAGCACGCGAGTCTACTATAGCCTGATCAGACAATAAACCGCAGCACAAGTAAGGGTTGTGTTGGCCCTCTTTGTAGTGTGAACAGAAACAGTAGAAATCTTGCATAGTCATTTTTTTCCTTTTTTTGGGGTCTGCTGTATCTATTCCAATGTATTTTACACCCAGCTGAAACCCACGCTCAGCATATGGAAAAAGCAGAGGATACTGCAAAGCCATGTAAGCCGGATGCAAAGATGAAATGCGCTGTAAAGTATCACTTCTATGACGGATTATTATATCACGAGAAGGAGTCTCCAAGGTCAACTCTCCAAGCACTAAACATGCAAGCTCATCCGTGGAAGGAAGATTAAACTGGGGCCCATCAGATTCACCAGGAGCAACTATATGGATTGAAATATTAGTAAATTCATTTTCTTTTAAAATTTCCTTAGCCATACGAATTTTTTTGACAAGAGAATTACTACTATTAAGCATGTCCCCAAGGCCCTTAACAATTGACCGATCTAATCCGCCCTCAATCTGATCATCCTTATTTAAAGCCTTAATTCGGTTATCAATTTCATCACCTCCATGATATATATATAGCTCAGCAAACTTTGGAGTGTTCCCCGGTTGAGGCAAGAGCGATCCCATGCGATGACAAATACTACCAGATATTTTGAAAATGTTTGGACCCCTACCATCATTCACGGAACGATCTATAGTTGCCCCCATGGAAGTAAAAGCAAATAAACAGTTGTACTGACGTATCCGGTCAAAGAACTCTTTGTTGCGCTGGGTTCCATTGATCCTAAGAAGGTCACGGAGAAACTCAGGGGGTGCCTTGAAAGGCTCAATGAAGACCTTGCCACCTTTGCAGCAGTTGTTGTAGACGACTCGGCCTTTTGTAACTGCAGATGCAGACTTTACCCTCTCCTGGTACCAAAAGCTCGCCTTACATCGACCACACTTATATTTCGGGGCCCCATAAAAAGACCTAGCTGCATAGCGAGCTAACACAAAGAAATGGTCTCAGCAGCAAGCAGAAAATGACGTAAGAAGAACCCAAAGTTGGCACCACAATGTAAAAAAGGCGTCTACCTTTTAAAAGTTCGGTTTCTTCAGCTGTAAACCCAACCCAAGAAGGGTCAAGAGGCGACAAAATCGGAGCATCTGTACCAATAATCCAATAATGACAGTAAAAAAAAACCCAGCAGCATAGCTAAACAAACGATAACAAGAGAAAAAAGCAAGCACCTGCCACACGACCACGAAGCCTATTTTTTTGTATGATCTTTCGCCGTTTTCGATTTCCAGCAGCAACCTCTGAACTAACAACGGGAAAGAAACCAGCCCCTATAGGAGTAACAGGCACGGCATACAGACAAACTCAGCAAAGATAAACAAAAGAAACACAGTACCATGCAGATTAAAAGAGCGAATCCATACATTTTCTTTTAGGGCGGTTCAGAGGTAGCACCAAAGGAACGATGCAAGGAACAGCAGCAGGAGGAACCACTCTAGGAGTTCTAAGAGGAGCAAGAGGAGGAGGCACCGCACGGGCCTTGCGGCGAGTAGCACGTGGACCAACCATGCCGATATAGCAAGGTTGCAAGTAAGAGAATGCTCACAGCAAAAACAAAGGTATACACGGGCACATCATAGCAAGAGGGCACTGCTAACACAAGCAAACGCAAGAGTAAACCTGTTACTCCCTAACAAACAAAGAGTAAGTAAACATACACAAAGCGGGTATTTAGCAAGAACCAATAACCAAGCTAAAGAGCAAATATAGCAAGCGAAATGGACGACTGTTTCAGAGGACAACAGTAAAAAATACAAAACAAGCATTTCAAAAAGGCCACAGGCGTCTGTTATGATTTTTAAAAACATAATCACATAAAGGAAATATTAACCAAAGGAAAAAAGGCATATCAAAGAGAAACAAGACTTTGAATGCGCAGGTCATCCCTAAAAAACTAACAGGCAGGCTAGCAGCGCAACGGAAAGAGGCTCGTTGGAAAGGTAAGCTATGATTTATGGGCCGCTCTACAAAGGCTATAACTAACGCGGGCCAGCAAAATCGATGAAACATCTAGGCCCAAAAACAAAAGGAAATAGAGCAGCATATGGCCTGTTCCCAGGGAGGTGGAGAAGATAGAATCATTCTATCTGCAAACGATACTATGCAAACGATACTATAGGGTGTCAACGTCCGAGGCTCAGATTCATTACTAACCGCCCCTCTGTGCTGCGGAGACATGAATGGCCAAGGTCAACAGCGACACAGGCTATGAAAAGAATTCAGCTGGTCATTTATTATGTCCGGGACAATACAAAGGACACGGGAAGAAAGTAAGCATATAGCAGCAGGTCATTTATTATGGCTGGTCCAATACAAAGAAGATGGGAGGAAACTAATTAAACATAGCGCAGCGACGTCACAAGGCGTGAACACAGCAACTGCCAATCCACCGCACCTACAGCCGCAGGCAACACCTGACGCGAAGCTTCCCTCTCCAACCGCCCAGCATAACGACCAGCAGAAACTGCCACAGCAATAGTTGAACGCATGCAATCTCTGTACGCTAGCATGCAGTCGTAGTTGTAGTCTCGAATAACAAAGCCATATACCCCCTGCAAAAAACGGATCGCCTGCACCGCAGCTTGGTCATAGGCGTCCAAACAACCCGACCAAGCCACGCTCCAAAAGAACTTTCTTGACGGCGGCGCACCAACACCATCGAAAGGAAGCTCAAGCTCTACTCCAGCAAGCACAGACCCATCTTCCGTAATTTCACATAAATAGCACAAAGCTGGGAGCGCACACCGTAAGGCAAGGTTCTCTAAAATAGGAATAACGAACGACACAACAGCGCACATCCTGTGAAGCACCGTGACAGAACGGTAAGCAAGAGCAAAAGAAAACACACAAACACAACACACGGATAAAGTCCGCAGAACAGCAACAAAAGTAAGTAAAGAAGCATAATAAAAAGACGGCAAAAAAGACATAGCAGAACATCCGAACCTTGGCAAGAACACACGTGACCTGCAAGTTCACAAATAACACGCATAAGCTAATGAAAATATCAGGGCTGTCGACGATAAAAACACACGCCATGAAAGAATAAGGGACACACCTTTCACCTGGGAGGCACGCAACAAGTGAAGGACCCTCTGCAGAAGCGGCAATCCACGCGCAAACCGGTCTTGCAGCATCACAAAAAAACAAATTAGAAGCCAAGCCAAGGCACCGCATAAAAAAATGTAATCAGTGAGCACCACAAATGTAAAGAAGGCAGCGCACAAGACAATCATTTCCTCAAGCACATCAACTACAAGCATATATAAAGGCTACAGAGGGCAGCGCGCAAGAGAGGCATTTCATCAAACACCTAAACTACAAGCACAAAAAGCATACAGAAAGCAGCGCACCTTTGGCTGGAGAGGCAGACAGGCAAAGAGTAACCTAAATCCTTCTTCAAAACCACGGATGCACGTAGAGAACGACCTGGTAGGAACAAAGAAAAAGAAATTAGCACGTAAGCATTTCACCGAGCACGTAACCTGCAACCATTGAGGACAAAAAAATCCAGGAGAAAGAAGGAGAACAACCAGAGATTATAGGTAAAAAGAAGAACGGTGCAAGGCTAGACTTGTAACCAAAAGAACAAGCGACGGATTAAGAGCGGAAAACATCACGATGAGAGTCCGAAATACAGAGGAGGAGAGATACGACGAGTAGGCGACAGCAACACCTCAACCAAACGGGCCGGCGACGGTGGGCTTCATCACGTGGTCACGGCGGGAGGTGGTGTTTCGCAGCGGCGCGGCGCGGCGGCGCGTAACAAGCCGAAAACGGAGCGAACAGTGAGCAGAGGAAGAGGAGGCGGGGAGAGTAAGCGGTAGTTTCGCTGGAAGAAGAGGTAAAAGGAGGAGATTTTTTTGGCAAAAAAGACCACTTACCCAAATGAAATGCTAAAAAGGACCACATATGAGTAAATTTGTTAAAAAGGACCACATGCCGCCACCGCTTCAGACGGCATGGGCCTGCCACCGCCGGCCCAGGCGGCACCTCAACAGCAAAGGACTGCATGTGGGCCATGCCGCCACTTGTCCTGGCGGCAGATTAGCTTAGGTGGATTTGAACCGTGCCAATAAAAGATATCTCAGTTGCGCGACCATGTTCTTGCCTTTCTAGCTAGGTGTATGTGCGTTTTTATCGATACAAAAGCTAGGACATGTGCCTCAGCCATGCAACCTGCCGCCTTCAAGAGTGGAGGCATGGCCCACACATGAGTGGCGGCATGTGATGCATTTTGACAAATTTATTTGTAGGTGGTTCTTTTTAGCATTTCATTTAGGTAAGTGGTCTTTTTTGCCAAAAATTCGAAGGAGGAGAGGGGCAGGTAGGCGCAGGGAGCGACGGGCGCCGGTCGAAAAAGTAGCCCCCAGCGACACATGCCTCGCCGACCAAGAGGGCCCACAAACGATGGCCCAGCAGCAGTCTCAGAAGAGATGGGTGGCCCGCGTACATAACCGCACCGCACGCCTGTAGACGGGGTCCTACGCACGCACGGCGCCCACGACGGCCAACCTGCCCTGTACCCTATGCACGACGCTCATCTGCTCAAGAACAGACACAAGAGTCAAACCTGCTGATGGAAGCACAGTCTTTTGCAGCTCTTTGCACCGCAGGCTTCGGTCTCCACCCACCTCCCAAGATCGACGGGGCCTGCACTCACGCAGACCAGGGGACGCCCCCTGACTGACTAACGGGCCCCGCTTTTAGGAGGCCCCAGATGGCATCGACCTAGCATTGCAGCCAAACCGTATACACAGGAATCCATGGGAAATCCAGAGCTGTCCACATTAAATAACGCACGTCGTGCGCCCGAGCGATGCCGAGCAAGCCAGAGCGCTGTCTCAGAGCTGTCCACATCAAATAACGCACGTCGTGCGAAGCTTCTCCAATCGGGACGCCCGAGCGACGCCGAGCAAGCCAGAGCGCTGTCTCCGGCATGCAGGACCCGCACACACCTGGTCCCATTGGTCAGCCAACCAGGCCAGAGTTTGATAGGTGAGAAAGAGAATTACTCAATCCAACGATGGTAAAAAGACCACGCAGTCAAAAACTACAGCGTCAACGCCATCGAACGATCGGCATGAATTTCGCGAGCGCAACCATGCTGAGGAGCCGGGTAGGCTAGCGCCCTTTAGAAGAGAAATTTCAGTCTAGATTCGGAAGCCATAGCTTACTAGCACGACTTGGCTTTGTGCAGCCCGATTCGCTGATTCCGGCCCACAAGTAATTTTTTTTAGGAACCATGTTAATCTTTTCAACACATCTGAAACTTGTAAATTCTATAGATAAATAACCATGCATCCAAATGACCTGATCTAAATTTCGGTGGGTTTCTTGTTAAAATACCTACCCAATGGCGCTGTCCCCATGTCAAATAAATTCCTGTACGTTTACTCATATTTATATTAGTAGATCTGGCCACTTTGGATACAAAAATTCATATCTATAAATCTATGAGGCCAAATTGGGCAAACCCAATTTTCAGTGATAGCTGAATGATTTTGCTTGCATGTAGCACTAGAATAATGCCTGTGGGTTGTTTGTGCTTAGAGTAGTAACTAAATTTCTACAGGAACTTATTTAACTTGTTTAGTTCATAAATCTTGTTATATGGGTGATAATGGCATGATTTCAACTTTCATTGGTCATGCACTTGGTTAACTTTCATATTCTCTGCTGGCAGATTTCTCTGTTGAGCCTAGAATATCTGGGAAATTTAAACACACTTTTAGACATAATTTGTATTAGAAAATGCATACAAAAATAACTACAAATCCTTTTGGGGTAAATCCACTTTTGTTGGATTCAGAAAATTGAGATCTTTCTGTTGGTATGTTGTTTGCATGTTTGGAATGCTCAAAACTACTTGAGTGTTAATTATGGATTATTAGAGTTTGTTGTTTGTCAATATTCCCATTTAATCTTGCAAGTTGATAATTGGATGAAATCACTTGGAGTGGTTCAGTAATGTGTTAAGGTTCCTAATGGTGCTTTTATTGGTGTACTATGCTTGCTGTGGTGAAGTATGTGATTTATTTGTGCTTGTATGCTTATTTCTTTAATTGTTATCGGCGCTAGATTCGAACAACACCGAGTGTACCGAGGAAGGGGAAGTATTTGAATACCAGGGAGAAGACCAGGGACAAGTTGATCAAGGCAAGCCATCTAAACTTGTTGCATATCTGATCCCAATTTTACTTATTGCATGATTTATTATTGTTTATGAAAATGCATTATCTTATGTTGCTATTGCCCTAAATAGCAATTGTTGGTGACTTGGCTCCGCAAGTCAGATGATATCATCCTCATGGATGACCCCTATCTTGACACCTACTTATTCCCCGGAATTAGTGGTGTGATGGTTAGCATCATAGCCTTTGGAAAACTTTGTAGTGGAGCAAAACTCTAGGCTGGGGACACTCAATTGGGATGTTTTGAAAATGACTTCGAAAACCTTGGAATAGGAAGTTATTCCATTGATGGATTCCAAAATGAGATTTTGAAAATAAGGTGGGGATGAACATCCCGGAGATGGAGACATGTTTGGTTTCATAAGAAAAACATTGGTGTTTCTTTGTAGTGTTCAGAACAATTAACCCGTGCAACCACGATTACCCTGGTATGGGACGGGGCTTAGCTCATAGTTTGTTTATTTTAGTACGGGAGTCTCATAATTATATAAGGGTACGCGGTATCCCAGAATCCGGGTTGACGCCTATTGAGGGTCAACACATTACAACGGCATATCCCGAGCCGCCGGAAGACACTATGGGTCTCCTGACGTGACACTGGAGTTACGCTCGAATGTGGAGGTAGACTGCCAGAATGTGCCGGGGAGGTACATACTCCATAGGGTAGATTCCCATACTAAGGTAGATAAGCGAAAGGCTTTGATCGGGTGCTTGTCGTGGAATATGATGTTATGCGGGGAAGATACCCACATGATGAGTATCCGGATGATTGTGGGTAAAGTGTACAACCTCTGCAGAGTGTAAACCTATTCGAATAGCTGAGTCCTCGGTCATGGACGGTTGGAAAGATCACTACATTGCCCAATGCAGTTTTGGTTTTAAAAGTGGATTTCAGAAAAATGGGGGAAGGTGCCGGACGGAGTACTCGGAGGGTACTACCGTGGCACGGGTATGGTTCGGAGTACTTGTAGGGTACTGCCAAGGAAATAGAGATGGTCATGTGTGATTGACCTGGTTTTATGAATGGAGATGGTCATGTTTGATTGACCTGGGTCTTGAAATAAAAAGGGTTTCCCCCTTCCTAGAGATTTTACTAAACTTGTTTTCTAAATGTTTTCTTTAATAAGGATATAGAAATGTCGTAAGACATGCTATATCGACATGAGAAATTGACTAGATAGGATAAACTAGATTAGAGCCTTTCTCCTTGCTACAGCCAAACTGCATGACAACACTTCTTCTTAGATGGTTTGCGAGTACAATTCCAAAATGTACTCACGGCTTTGTTCCTGGCTATTAACTTGGTCAGACCTAGAGGAAGACTTCAATGAAGACAGTGATGGGTATGTCGACGCCGGTGCGAACTAGGAACGTCTCCCAGTCAGTTGCCTGTAGGGTAGTAGGCATGACGTGGGTCATCAACGCTGCTTGGTATCCGCTGCTTAGTTGTAAATTTGCCCTGCGTGGCATTATCAGTCTTGGTCATGTGACCAATTGTAAGACTTTATTTTGGTACTGCTACTCGTGTGATGATGACGCCAGAAAAGAGCTGTGGCGTTTAGTTGACGTGGGAGCAGTAAGCCCTTGTGCGTGGTGATGACCAGCCCGTTGGGAACCCCAAGAGGAAGGTATGATGAGTGTAGCGGCTAGTTTTCCCTCAGTTAAGAAACCAAGGTTTAATGTCGATCTTGAAGAAGAGAGACAGTGACGACTGAAGGTGATGCGGACTGGCTTAGTAACACTCCAACAAGGGCGCCGTTTACGACACTTGTTGACTCGTCTTCGGCCAGTAGCAACGCGGAACCTGCACACACACAAACAAATACTTTGTTCCCAACTTGCGATGAGGTTGTCAATCTCACCGGTTTGCTTGAAACAAAGGTTATGAGTGTATCGAGTGGAAAACAGTAGTAATATGCGAGTAAAGTAAACAGTGCGGGAAAAGTAAACAGGTGATTGCAATATGATTAAAATAGGACCGGGGTCCATAGTTCACTAGTGGTGTCTCTCCATAGATAAAATAACATGCTGGGTAAACAAATTACAGTTGGGCAATTGATAGAATAAAGATAACGTGATATGTCAAGAAGATCACTATGAGATTCACTCTGGGCATTACAACAAAATACATAGACCGCCATCCAACTACATCTATGACTAATAATCCACCCCCGGGGATATCATCCGAACACCCTAGAAGTATTAAGTTGCGAACAACAGATAATTGCATTAAGCAAAGTGTGTAATGTAAACAAAGCATATGCCCTTGAGCATATGAATGTTGTTTTCTCCCTAGTAGCAACAACACATCTACCACCTTAGAGGTTTCTGTCACTCCCCCAGGTGAAATAGAGACATGAACCCACTATCGAGCATAAATACCCCCTCTTGGAGTCACTAGCAACTACTCGGCCAAGATGGCTACTAACAACGGAGAGCATGCAAGATCATAAACAACATAGAGATAACAAAAGATATAATTCAGTACAGCAACTTAATCATAAACACCAATATTCATCGGATCCCAACAAACCAACATCATAGAATTACATAACGGTGATCTCAATCATGTAGGGCAGCTCATGAGATCTAAACATGAAGCACATGGTGGAGAAGACAACCATCTAGCTACTGCTATGGACCCATAGTCCAAGGTAGACTACTCACTCATCGCTCCGGAGGCAAGCATGGCGATGAAGAAGACCTCCGGTGGCGATTCCCCTCTCCGGCAGGGTGCTGGGAAGAGCTTCTGGACCCTCCCGATCTTCGGGTCGACGGCGGCGGCGGATCACGATGTATTCTGGAAAACTGATCGGGCCCTTAGGTTTTTCTCGTCAGGGGGTATATATAGGCGAAGGGGCGATGTCAGAGGAGGGACCACGCCCCCTCACACCGGGCTGGCGCGGCCAGGGGGGTGGCCGCGCCGCCCCTGTGTCTGGGGCCCACGTGGCCCCCCTCCGTCAGGTCTTCGGATGTCTGGAAGCCTCCCCTTGATATAAGACTTCAGGAACTTGTTTCGTCCAATTCCGAGAATATTTTCTGTGTATCACTTCTGAAACACAAAAACAGCAGAAAACAGGAAACTGGCACTGTGGCACTTCGTTAATAGGTTAGTTCCGGAAAATGTATAAAATTACCACTAAGTGTAACGAAACAATAGGCAAATGGTGTAAAAACAAGCATGGAGCATCAAAAATTATAGATACGTTTGAGACGTATCAAGCATCCCCAAGCTTAACTCCTGCTCGTCCTCGAGTAGGTAAGTGATAACAAAAGAATAATTTTTGAGGTGACATGCACCTACACAATCTTGATCATATATGTAAGCATTGGTGAGCTGGGATCAATAGAACTTAAAACATGGGCATGAAAGATATAATCATGACAATAAGAACTTAGCAACCATGTTGTAAACATGTAAATGAACACAAACAAAAGATCATGATAATGAAACAATGAAAGTCAAACGTGTGTTCAAATCATAAGGAAAAACATACAAATGGTTTTCAGCTTGTCCTTCAAAGAGAGCAAAACATAAATGCATAGGACACCTCAAAGTTTAAGAGGGCGACTAGATACAAATAATTTAAGAACAAGTGAAACCAACAATATGAGTCAATCAATGAACTTTGGGACAATGCATATCACACTAAGAATGACAACTATGCTCTCTTAATGGTGCATAAAGAAAGAATGTGGTGACTCAACATAAAAGTAAAAGAAAGGCCCTTCGTAGAGGGAAGCAGTGATTGCAAGTTTTATAACCTTCAAAAATTATGGTACTTACCGGCTTTGAGCTCTCATTGCCCCCATCATAAGCATCTTGAATGGTTAAAGTTAATGCGAGAACAATTATGATGCATATGCTTGACAAATCATAAGTTGAAAACCTCGTGTCCCGTGAATACGAGTACCCAAACCATGCTAATTTACTTAGAGTCCCAAGCAAGGCTCTTGTCATTGTAAGTATATGCATATCATTGAGAACTGCCAATGGGGTACCTCCGTGCCCGATGACATGGAACAAGCCCACACCAAAATGACAGGACAAGCAGACAATGAACACCTCGACATCTCTTTTATTTGCTATATTGTTTAGCTTTTTATTGTGAGATGCGTCGTCGAATGTTCACCATGGGTATGCTGCAAATTTCCACCATGAATTATGCATGGCTTAGATTGGCGGCCCGGCGTTTCCCTAACACATATAAAAACTCCATGATCCTCACAAGATTCCCAATTCATTTCACATAGCGGGCATCCATAAACAAAAGATCACGATATCAACTCAAAAAGAAGTGCAATGTTGAAAGCTTGCCCCATGACAGCATGGCTGGGCTAGAATCCAACTTACAACTTGCAAGCATAACAACTCAGCATAAAAGACCACAATGTCAAAATTTTAAGAACAGGAAAAAGTAAAGTGTGCCTTCCGGTTCATGAGAGCTTTACTGACCGAATTTCGCATAACACTGGTAAGAGTTTAATTTGATGAGAAAATAAAAGCAAGTCAAATTTACTTGGAATAGCAAATTGCTAGTAGGTATGTATGGTGGACACTTTGGAAAACTTTGGCTTTTAGGAGTTGGATGCACGAGTAGAGCTCATACTCAGTACAAGGCAAGGGCTAGCAAAACACTGGGAGCGACCAACTAAGAGAGCAATAATGGCCATAATCATGCAAAGCGACAAAGCGACATTAAAAGAAGTATAAGATGGCATCAAAAGTCAAAAACTAAATGATCATGAAGGCTAATGGCGACTTTGTAAGAGTCTAACATGTGTGAGCATGCGCCAAGTCAACCCAAATAAAGCATCAAGGAGAAAACCAAAATAATGCTTCCATACAATAAAAACAACGCATGATTTTTTCAAAGGCTCATTAAGCAATCTCAGTTATTTGAGACAAGTCATGCTACAGAAAAAACCACTAAGCATACTATCAAAAAGACATCAAGCATGACATGAGAAAGCCTAAGCCGCAGTCTACACAAGCTCCTTCTTGTACCACTATTTTGCACAAAGCTTTTTCTCTTTTCCAACACCATTTGAAATTTTTATAAACACCTCTTTTGATGAAAACCAATAAAGATCAGAGGAAAAAATACACCTTGATGAAAATATATGACAAGATCTGAACGCATATCAAGGCGAAAACGAAAACCAAAAGCAGTAGCAGAAAAAGTAGAGCGCTCGATTTTTAATAAGAGTGAAAACTAGAGCGTTCTATGCAAATGAAAACGAGTACATCTCCTCCAAAGGAAATTTGTTGGGGTCCAACCATTTATTGCAGCAAACAAACAAACTAAACAAACTAAGAAAACTAAAACAACTGACGCTCCAAGAAAAACACATAGTGCATGAAGCAATAAAAATATAGTGTTTTGAAAGGTGACCTGATTTTTGCCGATGAAGAAGGGGTGCCTCGGGGGCATCCCCAAGCTTTGACGCTTGTACTTCTTGGATATTTCTTGGGGTGATGCATGGGCATCCCCAAGCTTGAGCTTTTGTCCATTCTTCAACTCATCTCATCATTCTCCAATCCCTACACTTGAAAACTTCCTTCATACAAAACTAAACACAATTCTATTAGCAACATTAGTGTAAGCATAAAATATATTCCACCTCTTTTAGCTTCAGGTTTCAACCCAAAACCACCACATATAAAGTATACTACTGTAGCAACTTCCACAAGAGTTCCATGATCAAAAAGAACTCAAAAGAAAGCGATAAAGTGGCAAAAACAAATATTGGCAGAAATCTGTCAAAACTGAACAGCTGACAAAGGACGAATTTTTGAGGGATTTTCCGTTGCTCAAATCAAAAAGTGTTCAACTAAGAAAAGTTTGGATATTACCTGGGGCATATGCACAAGAAATCGCAGGTCCAAAAGATAAACAGATAATTTTCACGAATTTTTACGGTGCAGCACCGAAAACAGTTTCAGGACAGCAATAACCCCAAATCTTTACCTCACTCAAATTAGAGGTTTCTCTTGGCACAAAAACGAAATAATCAAGATAAGGAGCGGTCATTACAGTAGTAATGACTTCCAAGACTCAAATAAAAGAAAAAGTACTGAAAAGTAAACAATGGGTTATCTCCCAAGAGTGCTTTTCTTTAACGCCTTTGAGCTAGGCGCAGAAAATTGCGAATCAAGTAATATCAGAAGAAGCATTAAGATCAACTGCAGAGGTCTTATCAATAAGGCATTGTATTTCATCCACATAAGTTTTTGAAGACCCTTTGTGATCATGCTTTGGTACACTATTCTCATGAAAAAGATTTTCAGGACAAATCCAGGAAAAATTGTTTTCGAAAGCATCATTCAATCCCAAAAGCTTGCAAGGTATAGGTATCTCGGCCTCCTCATCATTTGTACTAATAACCTTTATAGGTGAACCGAGTTTATTAAAACGTTTAAGGACCTTCCTAGCTTCAACAACGACATCCTTAAATTCTAGGCGCAAAGTTTCCAAGATAAAAGCCTTCTTTTCGGGATCCTCAATTTCATGAAGCTTAAGGAACATGTATTGCATAAAAGGATTAAGACTCGCAAACCTAGTTTCCAACATGTCAATTAAATAAATAGAAGCAACTTCAATACTAGGAGCAAGCTTGCTACTCGTGTGATGATGGCGCCAGAAAAGAGCTGTGGCGTTTAGTTGACGTGGGAGCAGTAAGTCCTTGTGCGTGGTGATGACCAGCCCGTTGGGAACCCCAAGAGGAAGGTATGATGAGTGTAGCGGCTAGTTTTCCCTCAGTTAAGAAACCAAGGTTTAATGTCGATCTTGAAGAAGAGAGACGGTGACGACTGAAGGTGATGCGAACTGGCTTAGTAACACTCCAACAAGGGCGCCGTTTACGACACTTGTTAACTCGTCTTCGGCCAGCAGCAACGCGGAACCTGCACACACACAAACAAATACTTTGTTCCCAACTTGCGATGAGGTTGTCAATCTCACCGGTTTGTTTGAAACAAAGGTTATGAGTGTATCGAGTGGAAAACAGTAGTAATATGCGAGTAAAGTAAACAGTGCGGGAAAAGTAAACAGGTGATTGCAATATGATTAAAATAGGACCGGGGTCCACAGTTCACTAGTGGTGTCTCTCCATAGATAAAATAACATGCTGGGTAAACAAATTACAGTTGGGCAATTGATAGAATAAAGATAACGTGATATGTCAAGAAGATCACTATGAGATTCACTCTGGGCATTACAACAAAATACATAGACCGCCATCCAACTGCATCTATGACTAATAATCCACCCCCGGGGATATCATCCGAACACCCTAGAAGTATTAAGTTGCGAACAATAGATAATTGCATTAAGCAAAGTGTGTAATGTAAACAAAGCATATGCCCTTGAGCATATGAATGTTGTTTTCTCCCTAGTAGCAACAGCACATCTACCACCTTAGAGGTTTCTGTCACTCCCCCAGGTGAAATAGAGACATGAACCCACTATCGAGCATAAATACCCCCTCTTGGAGTCACTAGCAACTACTCGGCCAAGATAGCTACTAACAACGGAGAGCATGCAAGATCATAAACAACATAGAGATAACAAAAGATATAATTCAGTACAGCAACTTAATCATAAACACCAATATTCATCGGATCCCAACAAACCAACATCATAGAATTACATAACGGTGATCTCAATCCTGTAGGGCAGCTCATGAGATCTAAACATGAAGCACATGGTGGAGAAGACAACCATCTAGCTACTGCTATGGACCCATAGTCCAAGGTAGACTACTCACTCATCGCTCCGGAGGCAAGCATGGCGATGAAGAAGACCTCCGGTGGCGATTCCCCTCTCCGGCAGGGTGCCGGGAAGAGCTTCTGGACCCTCCCGATCTTCGGGTCGACGACGGCGGCGGATCGCGATGTATTCTGGAAAACTGATCGGGCCTTAGGTTTTTCTCGTCAGGGGGTAAATATAGGCGAAGGGGCGATGTCAGAGGAGGGACCACGCCCCCTCACACGGGGCTGGCGCGGCCAGGGGGGTGGCCGCGCCGCCCCTATGTCTGGGGCCCACGTGGCCCCCCTCCGTCAGGTCTTCGGATGTCTGGAAGCCTCCCCTTGATATAAGACTTCAGGAACTTGTTTCGTCCAATTCCGAGAATATTTCCTGTGTATCACTTCTGAAACACAAAAACAGCAGAAAACAGGAAACTGACACTGTGGCACTTCGTTAATAGGTTAGTTCCGGAAAATGTATAAAAGTACCACTAAGTGTAACGAAACAATAGGCAAATGGTGTAAAAACAAGCATGGAGCATCAAAAATTATAGATACGTTTGAGACGTATCAGGTACATAGTGCACAAGAAATCGCAGGTCCAAAAGATAAACAGAGAATTTTCACGAATTTTTACGGTGCAGCACCGAAAACAGTTTCAGGACAGCAATAACCCCAAATCTTTGCCTCACTGAAATTAGAGGCTTCTCTTGGCACAAAAACGAAATAAACAAGATAAGGAGCGGTCATTACGGTAGTAATGACTTCCAAGACTCAAATAAAAGAAAAAGTACTGAAAAGTAAACAATGGGTTATCTCCCAAGAGTGCTTTTCTTTAACGCCTTTGAGCTAGGCGCAAAAAATTGCGAATCAAGTAATATCAGCAGATGCAGCATCAAGCTCATAATTTGCTCTAAGAATAGAGTCAAAAAGTAATTTCTTTCTTTTCCTAGGGAAGTGTTCCATACCTTTCTTTAGTGGGAATTGATACTTGATAGTGCCTTCCCTCATATCAATAATAGCACCTACAGTTCGAAGAAAAGGTCTTCCCAAAATAATAGGACATGAAGCATGGCATTCAACGTCCATAACAAGAAAATCAACGGGAACAAGGTTATTGTTAACCACAATAAGAACATCATTAATCCTTCCCAAAGGTTTCTTCTTAGCAACATCAGCAATAGGAACATCAAAATAACACTTTTCAAGCGGTGGTAAATCAAGCATGTCATAAATCTTTCTAGGCATAATAGAAATACTAGCACCTAGATCACATAAAGCATGGCAATCATAACCATTAACATGCATATCAATGATGGGTTCCCAACCATCTTCTAACTTCTTGGGAACAGAGGCTTTTTGCTTCAACTTTTCATCCCTAATCTTTATAAGAGCATTGGTAATATGCTTAGTAAAAGCAATATTTAAAGAACTAGCATTGGGAGTCAAAGCAAGCTTTTGCAAGAACAAAATTACTTCAGATATATTGCAGCCATCAACATCAAAATCATTAAAAGAAATAGAGCTATCATCTCCCACACTCCGAAAAATTTCAGCACTCTTTTGAGAAAAAGTTTTGGCAGTTTTAGGCTTTTTAACACAAGGAGTGGGAGTTTTCTCTACACCAATCAAAGTAAGAGGATTGCTATCAGTAGGAGCAACATCATTAGGGGTAGTAATAGTACATACCTTCATCTCTCTAGCCATCTCATCTTCTCTTTCCCACCTGGCATGCAATTCCGCTAACAATATAATATTTTCATCAATTCTAACTTGGATAGTATTAGCGGCAGCAAAAGGATCAGGCTTAGCGGACATTCTATTAACTAAAGAAGATTGCACATTAGACAATAATGAGATATCGGTTTCAGCTTTGGAAGCCTTAGCTTGTAATTCAGGAACAACCTTGTTTAAATTTTCAAGTTGATGAATAATAGTCCTCAACAAAGCTGATTGCTCCTCCATAGTCTTGGTGAAAGCCCTGTTCTGCTCATATTGCATCTGCATAAAATTCTTGGTAGCCTTTTCAAGCTCAAAAATTCTTTCTTCACTAGGCATTTTAGGTCTACCAAGATAGCTATTATCACCATTAGAAGGAAACGGTCTATAATTGTTACTAGCAAAATTGTTCCTATAAGCATTGTTATTAAAATTGTTATTTCTAATGAAATTCACATCAACTTGCTCTTCTTGAGCAACCAGAGAGGCCAAAGGAACATTATTAGGATCAACATGAGTCCTATCATTAGCAAGCATAGCCATAATGGTATCAATCTTATCATTCAAGGAAGAGGTTTCCTCAACAGAATTTACCTTCTTACCTTGTGGAGCTCTCTCGGTGTGCCATTCGGAATAATTTACCATCATGTTGTCGAGTAGCTTTGATGCGGCGCCCAATGTGAGGGACATTAAAGTGCCTCCAGCAGCTGAATCAAGTAGGTTCCTTGAAGAAAAATTCAGTCCTGCATAAAAAGTTTGGATAATCATCCAAGTAGTCAGTCCATGAGTGGGGCAATTCTTTACCATAGATTTCATTCTTTCCCAAGCTTGAGCAACATGTTCATTATCAAACTGAGTAAACTTCATAATATTGCTGCGCAAAGCTATAATCTTAGCAGGAGGATAGTATCTACCAATAAAAGCATCCTTACACTTAGCCCATGAATCAATACTATTCTTAGTCAAAGACAGCAACCAATCTTTAGCCTTTCCTCTCAAAGAAAAAGGAAACAACTTGAGCTTAATAATATCACTATCAACATCCTTATATTTCTGCATCTCACATAGCTCAACAAAATTGTTGAGATGAGCTGCAGCATCTTCAGTACTAGCACCAGAAAATTGCTCTTTCATAACAAGGTTCTATAAAGCAGGCTTGATCTCATAAAAGGTGGTAGCAGGAACAGTTGGTGCAATAGGAGTGCAGATAAAATCACTATTGTTCGTGCTAGCAAAGTCACACAACTTGGTATTTTCAGGAGTACCCATTTCAGCAAAACGAAAGTAAACAAGTAAAAACAACTACCAAGGATTCTAATTTTTTTTTTGGGTTTTTGATATAAAAAGCAATGCAGGTAAAATAAATAAAGTAAAGCAAAACAATAACAAAGTAAAGAATGTGTGTGCGAAGAACTCCCCTCGCAGAAGTCTTCTCTCTTCCCCGGCAACGGCGCCAGAAAAGAAGCTGCTACTCGTGTGATGATGGCGCCAAAAAAGAGCCGTGGCGTTTAGTTGACGTGGGAGCAGTAAGTCCTTGTGCGTGGTGATGACCAGCCCGTTGGGAACCCCAAGAGGAAGGTATGATGAGTGTAGCGGCTAGTTTTCCCTCAGTTAAGAAACCAAGGTTTAATGTCGATCTTGAAGAAGAGAGACGGTGACGACTGAAGGTGATGCGGACTGGCTTAGTAACACTCCAACAAGGGCGCCGTTTACGACACTTGTTGACTCGTCTTCGGCCAGCAGCAACGCGGAACCTGCACACACACAAACAAATACTTTGTTCCCAACTTGCGATGAGGTTGTCAATCTCACCGGTTTGCTTGAAACAAAGGTTATGAGTGTATCGAGTGGAAAACAGTAGTAATATGCGAGTAAAGTAAACAGTGCGGGAAAAGTAAACAGGTGATTGCAATATGATTAAAATAGGACCGGGGTCCACAGTTCACTAGTGGTGTCTCTCCATAGATAAAATAACATGCTGGGTAAACAAATTACAGTTGGGCAATTGATAGAATAAAGATAACGTGATATGTCAAGAAGATCACTATGAGATTCACTCTGGGCATTACAACAAAATACATAGACCGCCATCCAACTGCATCTATGACTAATAATCCACCCCCGGGGATATCATCCGAACACCCTTGAAGTATTAAGTTGCGAACAACAGATAATTCCATTAAGCAAAGTGTGTAATGTAAACAAAGCATATGCCCTTGAGCATATGAATGTTGTTTTCTCCCTAGTAGCAACAGCACATCTACCACCTTAGAGGTTTCTGTCACTCCCCCAGGTGAAATAGAGACATGAACCCACTATCGAGCATAAATACCCCCTCTTGGAGTCACTAGCAACTACTCGGCCAAGATGGCTACTAACAACGGAGAGCATGCAAGATCATAAACAACATAGAGATAACAAAAGATATAATTCAGTACAGCAACTTAATCATAAACACCAATATTCATCGGATCCCAACAAACCAACATCATAGAATTACATAACGGTGATCTCAATCATGTAGGGCAGCTCATGAGATCTAAACATGAAGCACATGGTGGAGAAGACAACCATCTAGCTACTGCTATGGACCCATAGTCCAAGGTAGACTACTCACTCATCGCTCCGGAGGCAAGCATGGCGATGAAGAAGACCTCCGGTGGCGATTCCCCTCTCCGGCAGGGTGCCGGGAAGAGCTTCTGGACCCTCCCGATCTTCGGGTCGACGGCGGCGACGGATCGCGATGTATTCTGGAAAACTGATCGGGCCCTTAGGTTTTTCTCGTCAGGGGGTATATATAGGCGAAGGGGCGATGTCAGAGGAGGGACCACGCCCCCTCACACGGGGCTGGCGCGGCCAGGGGGGTGGCCGCGCCGCCCCTGTGTCTGGGGCCCACGTGGCCCCCCTCCGTCAGGTCTTCGGATGTCTGGAAGCCTCCCCTTGATATAAGACTTCAGGAACTTGTTTCGTCCAATTCCGAGAATATTTCCTGTGTATCACTTCTGAAACACAAAAACAGCAGAAAACAGGAAACTGGCACTG
Source organism: Dactylis glomerata (assembly GCA_007115705.1). Classification (NCBI taxonomy): domain Eukaryota; kingdom Viridiplantae; phylum Streptophyta; class Magnoliopsida; order Poales; family Poaceae; genus Dactylis; species Dactylis glomerata. Next base: position 6,188,265 of record QXEO01000382.1, read on the forward strand.
TGGCACTTCGTTAATAGGTTAGTTCCAGAAAATGTATAAAAGTACCACTAAGTGTAACGAAACAATAGGCAAATGGTGTAAAAACAAGCATGGAGCATCAAAAATTATAGATACGTTTGAGACGTATCAGGTACTGTAATGGATGATGTAATTCTGTTATCAACTCGGATATGTGGATTCACGACACACTGATCATGGGATCGTGAATTGAATGCATAACGGGAATCCCGGGTGGTAAACCGGGGTCCCCACATCGACAACCGACAAAACTACTGAAGAGAAAAGCTAGACTTCGAGGTCATGGATTGGCCATCTCAATATCATGCGATCCTCGGGCGACCCGCGTTTTCGTGATTCATGGCAGTACCTCACTATACGTATCTAGTACTCAAGATGCCAGGACCAAAGGGAATCATCACAGTGAAGGGAAGCTTCGAGGTTTCAGAGCTATGCGACAAGGAGTTCCACAAGATGGCGCAAAATTTTGGCATGATAGCCAACTATATAGAGAAGGTGAAAAGTGCAACTACAAAAGGCGACAAGCTACCCGAAGGATGTACAGCGGAGCCAGAGATAAAGAAACCACGAGTAGAAACATCAGGAGAAGGCAAAATTACAGAAGAAGAAGAGAAGACCACGACAGCGTAAGTATAAAGAAGAACAAAGTAGAGTAGAAGAATAAGGCTCTAAAAGCCACGAGTTATCCCAGGGCAATGCCCTCTAGATCCAGAACACAGGTCATAGGCCGGATCTCTTGGGTCATCCCATGTATCTTATATTACAAGTATAATAAAGACAAAACGTTCCTCATATTCGAGTTTACGAGTCTCTCAAAAGAAAAATGCGGCAAACGCACGAATCACACAAAAATGCTCTGAGAAAATATTTCAGACATACAGTCGCGAAATAAGAAACTCTCGCGTTCCACATATACACAAGTATTACAACATCGGGTTATCAGAATCATCTACACCTAAAGGATCTAAATAGTGATACTCGCAGAAAAACGCGGAATCCTCTTGCAACAGCCTGGCTATAATCCTTCGAGCAGGCTGCAAGGTACTCTCCAGATGTACTCGAAGACTAGCTCCACCTGGGGGATAGCTCAGCGATATAGAACTATAATTGAGCCTTGGGTGCCACTTACGCATCCACCCAAGAGCTGTCGATGGATTTCGTGTTGCAAGAACACGGGGTACCACGCGACGGACCCGAAGATTCGAACGCAGGGGGCTGAACGTGTGAGATCTTGGATCGCAACGAAACACGGTGACGGAAGCCTCGATTGTCGGACGCGCAACGCACTGCAGAGAGGGAGACCGAGCTTTACCCAGGTTCAGGGCCCTCGTGGTGAGGTAAAACCCCTACTTCCTGCCTTCTTGTATTACGACGCGACACCTCGCGAGGAGTACAAGGCCTTGGTTACAAAGCTCTAGCTGGCCAGAGGTTGAAGAACCTGCGTGCCCAACTAGCAGCTTGAAGAAGATGAAGATTAGATCAGACCGCCTCCCCTCTAAGGGGTGGCCTCCTCTCCTTTTATAGCGCCAAGGGCCTCCTTCCCCTTATCTTCTTGGGGAAGGGGTTGCCACACACGGCCAAGGAGGGAGGACAGCTGTAGACTAGGCTCTTCTGTAGACTTGGTCTTTGCAGGGTCGGGGCGCCGGTCCACAGGAGTGGGTGGAGGAAGCTGACGTCCTCCCCTGGCGCCCTGCACCGTCCACGCTATATTTGGGGGGGTGGCCAACTGCCACTGTGCCGCTTTAGGCAGGCACAGCGAAAGTTGGTCTCCTCCCTGTCGGGGGTAGCATGGGAGGTACGCGGCCTTCTGCCCGTTATCTTCTTGCTCCGCACGAAACCGTGCTGAGCTGACGTGGGCGTCCCTTCTCTCCTCACCAGCAGGGCTCGTGAGGAGGTCTTCTGGTCCTTAGCGGTTTCCGTCGTCGTTCTCCTCACGAGGCGCCTCCTCGTGAGGGTCTTCTCCGAAGCGAAGATTGCTGATTATCTCCTGGGCTGAAGATGGGCCGATGACGGGGCCCAGGAGCAGGTGGACCGGGATACCCCGGTATCCATTACACCGACAGTAGCCCCCGGGAGCCCGGCCCACAACGCGCCCTCTTGAGGAAGCGAAGGGTCGGGGGCCCCCGAAGCTGCTGGGCCCTCCAACGGCACGCGTCAACCGCGCGGTCAGAGGACCATGTGAAGATGCAGAGGCTGCGGGCACGTGTCGTGGCCGCAGCTGGTGAGACGAAACGGCGGCAACGCTACAGTCTCCGAGACGTCCTCCAGCATAATGATGCGTCGCTTGACTGCAGAGCGCTGCGCCAACGCTTCGGTTCCCGCGCTGGGATTTGACGCATCGACGCTGGATGATCCCCTTAAATAGGTCCTCCTCGAGACCGTCGGCACTTCACCTCCTTCCACCAGTGCCACTTCTGCTTCTTCTTTCCTGAGAGCATGGACCCTTCCAACTCCGCCGCCGCCGCCGGTCCAAGCTCCGGAACGAAGCGTCGTGGGCGCCCCCTGGGCAGCGGGAAAAAGGCGAAGGTCCCGGCCCAGTGGACGCCCGGCGCCGGCGGCCCCCTCCGCATTGGCGCGCCGCGGCAGGGCGAGGCGATCCACGCCGCCGCGGGGACCTCCGGCGCCCTGACCCTCAGGGGTCCTGCGCGTGGAGGCGCCCTGAACTCGCCGTCGCCGCTGGCGGCGGCGCCTGCTCCCCGCGCCTCGGGGAGCATCAATCGGGCCCTCCGGGAGGTGGAGGCCGCCCTGGGCCCCCCTCCCCCGGTCGCAGATCTTCCGGCCCCGCCGGTGAACGGAGTGATCGCCACTCCGCGCCACCTGGCGGCGGCGATGCTGGGACCCCTCGTCGCCCCGGGGTCCCGCTTCCTTGAGCTCCTCATCGTCGTCGACGCCCCGGGGTTCAACTCCCTCCGGTTGCTCGACGCCATCCGGAGGGTGCTTCACGCCCATGGCCCAGCCGCCGGGGAGATCGCCCTGGGGGAGCAGAGCAGGCCAGATCTCTTCTGGCCTGTGGACATCCTCTTCGGGCCGACCGGCAACGTCGTCCTCTCCGGCCGCTGGAGGCCCTTCGTCCTCGGCTGCCGCCTCCGCATCGGCGACCGCCTCGTCTTCCGCTTCAAGCTGGGGACCCTGGAGGCGATGGTGCGGATCTTCACCGCCGACGGCGTCCGCCGCACCTACCCCCAGCTCCCGGCGCAGTGAAGAGGAGGTCCTGGGCGGTAGTCTTCTGGGGAGGGGAGCTAGTCTCCTCCCCTTTTCGTTGTGTAGTCCTTGCCGGCGGGGAATGCCCCACCGTGCTTTGCTCCTTCCCCCTCTGGGGGTGCTTTAATGAAATCCAGTTGCTTAATCTTGCTGTCCTTCACTGTCCCGGCCATTTGCTTGCCCGAGAGCCCTGGCGAGCTGCAGGTATCGACGGGAAGCCTCCCTCCACCTCAGAGCTCGGGACGGGTTCGGCGCCAATGACACAATGGACGATTCCTGAGACAAGAAGTTGAAGAAAGAGTTGGAAAAGAAAAAAAAACCCCAAATCCCCGAAAACGGAAAAATAAGTCGGTAAAGCAAACGAAAAAAGAAGGCAAATAAGATGCCCATGTGACCGGCACAGGGACCTTCTCCGTCGTGGAGGAGCGCGGCACTATCTGTGCCAGCAGCTAAGAGCAAATTGCCGCGCGTGGCGATTCACGGGGCCTTCCTCGTCGTTGAGGGAAGCTGGACCCTCACGGACGTGAAAACGTCGACGCTTAAGAGAGCCCAGAGACCGTCGACACCTCACAAGGATTGCTCATGAGGTGAAGGGCCTGGCGCGGACCTCCGGATCTACGTCTCCTTCGCAAGATTTATCGGAGCGGCCTTGGTCTTCAATAATCCTGCCACGTTAGGCCTTCCTCAAGAGAGGGAATCCTCCTGCGGATGCTAGTGCATCGACGCGTCTTTGCACCCTCGTGAGGGTTGCTCACGAGGGGTAGGTCCTTAGCGGGTGCCATGGGCACACCTTGGACTTTTCCTCGAAGATTTTTTATTTTCTGGCGTACTTCGCGAGGAACTAAGCACCATGGGCATCCAGAGGTGATCGTTAATGGGGCCGTCGCCCCCGACCAGAGCTCGCTCCCTTCGGGTTTTTCGGGCTTGCTGTTTTCCGGGCGAAGGCCCCAGCATAGACACCGTGCCTAGCCCCCTTCCGCGAGGAGTACAATCAGAAAATAAATGGACTTCATGCCATTTTGATGTCATGCCGAAGCAGAGGCGCTGTACTGCGCATTAACTTAATATCAGTGCTTAAGAGCATATTGAGCTGATACAAGTGCCGTAAAAACGGTCTTTTTCTCCTCGTGAGGAACCTAAGGGTAGAACTTTTGCAGATGAGCTATGTTCCACGGGTTCCCCACCGGCACGCCCTCTGCGGTTTCCAGCCGCGCCGAGCCCGGCCTGGCGATGTGCGTCACCTTGAAGGGTCCTTCCCACATCGGAGACAGCTTGTGCAGGCCCTCGCGAGAGAGTATTCTCCTCAGCACCAGGTCGCCGACCTCCAGAGTTCTCGCTCGAACATGGCGGCTATGGTAGCGGCGTAGTCCTTGCTGGTACCTCGCGGCGCGGAGCGCGGCTTGGCACCGAGCTTCTTCGAGCAGAAGGAGGCGGTCCTTGATGAGGTCCTCTTGGCGAATTTCGTCGAAGGCGAGCACTCTTGGCGACCCGAACTTGACGTCGGTGGGAAGAACAGCCTCCGCCCCGTAGACCAGGAAGAAAGGGGTTTCTCCGGTAGGCTTGGTGACAGTAGTCCTGATGGACCACAAGATGGATTGGAGGTTGTCTAACCATTTTTTGCCGCAGGCTTCGAGCTTGGCGTTGAAGCTTTTTGTCTTGAGCCCTTTGAGCACTTCAGCGTTGGCGCGCTCGGCTTGACCATTGCTCCTGGGGTAAGCGACGGAGGCGAAGCAGATTTTGATGTCGGTCGATGCGCAGTATTCCCGGAACAAGCCGCTGGTGAACTGGCTGCCGTTGTCGGTGATTATGCGGTTAGGCACACCAAAGCGACAGACCAGTCCACGGATGAACTTGACGGCGGACCTGGCCGGGATTGTGCACACCAGTTCCACCTCCACCCACTTGGTGAACTTGTCGATGGCGACGTAGAGGTAGCGATAGCCCCCTTGCGCTCTGGGAAATGGACCGAGGATGTCCAGCCCCCAAACTGCAAATGGCCAAGTGAGTGGGATGGTGCGCAGCTCTTGCGCCGGCTGATGTATCTGCTTGGCGTGGAATTGGCACGCCTCGCACCTCTTGACCATCTCCGACGCATCTCTGAGCGCCGAAGGCCAGTAGAAGCCGCTTCGATATGCCTTCGCAGCTAGAGTCGCGGCTGAAGCGTGGTGCCCACATTCGCCGGCATGGATGTCCCTTAGAAGCTCTTGGCCTTGGTGAGTAGATATGCACTTCAGAGCGACGCCATTTGGGCGACGCCGGTACAAGTCACCATCCTTGACGCAGTAGCCCGAAGCTTGCCGCACAATCCTCTCGGCCTCCTCTTCATCCTCAGGAAGCCTGCTGCTGGTGAGGTAAGCCTTGAGCTCGATGATCCAATCCACTTCCTCCTGCCGGGCCAATGCCAGGAGGACGCGGTCACCCGAAGGAGGCCCGCAATCCGGAGCCCCCTGCTCCGGCGGTGGCGGCAAAGCGGAAGGAGGAGGTGGTTCGGATGTCGACGGAGAAGCGGACGGTTTGAAGAGACGCTCCTCGAAGACGCCGGCAGGCTGTGCCAGGCGATGAGAAGCGCGCTTGGCGATCTCGTCGGCTTCCACGTTTTCCCCTCTCGGGATGTGCTTCAGCTCCAAGCCTTGGAAGCGCTTTTCCATCTTTCGATGCTCCTCGAGATAAGCCGCCATGTGCTCATCCTTTGGAGTGTAGCTCTTGTTGGAGAAGTTCACAACCAGCTGTGAATCTCCTTTGACGATGAGGCGTTTGATGCCCAAGGCATTCGCAGCCCTTAAGCCTGCAAGTAGTCCTTCGTACTCCGCGATGTTGTTGGAGACCTTGTGTTCCGGCCCAAAGTAGAGCTGCACAGCGTAGAAAAGCTTGTCTCCAGAGGGAGAGGTTAAGACAGCGCTGGCTCCCGCGCCCGGAAGGTTGAAGGCGCCGTCGAAGTGCATGACCCAGAGGCCCGGGGCCTCCTCTCCAGGGAGAGTAGACTCCACCTCTGGAGGCTCGTCTACGAATGGATCAGTCCATTCTGCAGTGAACTCGGCCAAAGCCTTGCTCTTGATTACCTTTGTAGTTTCGAAGGAGATCTCGAAAGGCTGAAGCTCCACAGCCCACTCGGCCACCCGCCCGGTGACATTGGGATTGCGCAGGACGGTTTCCAGGGGCCGATCGGTTACCACCTTAATCGGGTGACCCTGGAAGTAGTGGCGTAGCTTCCGCGAGGCGATGAGCAAGGTGTAGAGCAGCTTTTGCTGCATTGTGTAGCGTTCCCGCGCGTCGCGCAGTACCGTGCTGACGAAGTACACAGGCTTTTGCACCTTGACGACCCCCTCGGAAGGCTCCCCCTCAGGAGGCTTTTGAGCATTGCTCTGAGAGAGCGGCTCGGTCGGCGAAGATCCCTCGGGCGGCTCCTCCCGAGGGGCGGGGGGTGAAGCGGCCTCTCCCTCGTGAGGAGCCCCCGAGCCTGGAGGAGTGACCTCCTTGGCGATTACCTTGACGTCCCGCTCCGCGACGAGAACGGCGCTTGCAGTCCTTGGAGTTGCCGCGATGTAGAGTAGCAAGGGCTCGCGAGTCGTTGGGGCAACCATGATCGGTGGGCTTGTGAGGTACCTTTTTAACTCGGCGAAGGCCTTGTCGGCTTCCGGAGTCCACTCGAACTTGCCGGTGCGCTTCATGAGCTTGAAGAAGGGCAAAGCTTTTTCCCCACTCGTCGCGATGAAGCGCCCCAGGGCTGCCATACACCCCGCGAGGCGTTGCATTTCCTTAAGATTGCGCGGAGGACGCATCTCTTCGATGGCCTTGACCTTGTCGGGGTTCGCCTCTATCCCGCGATTGGACACGAGGAACCCCAACAGCTTTCCCGACGGTACGCCAAAGGCGCACTTGGCGGGGTTGAGCTTGATGTTTACCTTCCTCAGGTTGACGAATGTTTCCTCCAGATCCTTGATGAAGGTGCGACCCTCGCGGGTCTTGACGACGATGTCGTCGACGTAGGCTTCCGCGTTCCTTCCCATCTGGTCCCCCAGGGCCTTACGCATGAGCCTTTGGAAGGTGGCTCCTGCGTTCTTCAAGCCGAAGGGCATGCAGACGTAGCAGTACACCCCACAGGGCGTGATGAAGGCGGTCTTCTCCTCGTCCTCCTTTGCCATCTTGATCTGATGATAGCCGGAGAAAGCATCCAAGAAGCAAAGGAGGTCGCAGCCGGCGGTGGAGTCGACGATTTGATCTATCCTCGGGAGAGGGTAAGGGTCCTTGGGGCAGGCCTTGTTGAGACTTGTGAAGTCCACGCAGAGGCGCCCACTGCCGTTAGCCTTTGGGACGACCACCGGATTAGCAATCCAGGTGGGGTGGGCTACCTCGCGTATCAACTTGGCCTTCTTCAGCTTCTCTATCTCCTTGACGATGAAGTCTTGCTTCTCTTGCGCTTGCTTTCTAGTCTTCTGCTTCACGGGGTGTGCTTGAGGGCACACGGCTAAGTGGTGCTCGATCACCTCCCTGAGAACACCGGGCATATCCGACGGAGTCCAAGCGAACATGTCAGAATTTGCCCGCAGGAAGGTGACGAGCGCGCTTTCCTATTTAGGGGAAAGCCATGCCCCGATGGTGACGAAGTTCTCGCAGCCCCCAGCCTGCAGCGGGACCTTCTTGGTTGCCGAGCGCTCTTGGGTAAACTGGGGCCTCCTGCCTGAGGGTACCGCAGCTTCCCCAATGCTCATGTCCATCATTGGATGGACCAGGTCCTCGCTTGGAGTAGGCGATGCTGAGGCGGCGAACTTCTTCCCTGTCGAACCCAGAGGGTTGGGCTCGAGAGAGGCCTTCCTTGCAGCAGCCCGCTCTTGGGATACGAGCTGCTTTTTCCTTGTGAGGTCGCCGGAGTGTTCCAGTAGATCTTCGTCGGCGGGGAACATGGAGGCGGCCTCACGGTAGACATGCTCAACCGATCGGAGAGCATCCTTCTCATTGCAGCGCATGGTGATCGTGCCATTGGCGCCCGGAATCTTGAGGACGTTGAAGCCATGGTGCGTTGCTGCCATGAACCTAGCCAAGGCTGGGTAGCCGAGGATGGCGTTGTATGGTAGGGCGATGTAGGCAACGTCGAAGTCAAGGCTTTCTGTCCTGTAGTTGTCCCGGGTGCCGAAGGTGACGGGCAGGCTTACCTGCCCAATTGGCGTTGTAGATCCCTCGGTTACCCCAAAGAACGGCCGAGTTGGCATGAGCCGGTGGTACGGCACCTGCATCTTTTCGAAGATCTCGACGGAGATGATGTTGAGTCCCGCACCTCCGTCGATGAGGGTGCGATTGATGGCGACGTTGTTGATGGTTGGCGTGCACAAGAGGGGGATTGTGCCTACGCCCCTTGTGGAAGCCGGATGATCCTCCTCGTCGAAGCCAATCTTGCACGTCGACCACTTTATCAGGCGATTGCCGGAGTTGGGCTGTGCCACCGCGATTTCTCGCGACAGCTGCTTAAAGTGCCGATTTGACAGAGGAGCCTGAGCCCCACCCAGGAGGCAAGCGACGAAGTCTCGCGGCTCTTGATAGCCCCCCTGGTTCTCTTCCCGACGATCGTTTGCTGGTGGGGGAAGTGGCAGCGGCTCGGGATCGTCTCGAGACAGACCCCCGCGGCGGCGACCTTCCTCGCGGTCGTCATCGCGGCGATCGCCCCGGGATCCACTCTTGCCGTTGCTGCGGCCACCCCCACGACGCTTGGAGACACCGTTCTCCTCGTGAAACTTCCGGACAATCCAACAATCCTCGGTATTGTGGGTGTCCTTCTTGTGGATGAGGCAGTAGCGGCGACGGCGACCTTTATCGCGATCGGAGCGGTCCCCGCGGCGTTGCTTATGATCTGGCTCCGCCGCGAGGGCAGCAGCCTCCTTTCGCTTGGGGTCCTTGGACTTCTGCTTTGGGGGAGGCGCCTCCGGCATATTGTGCACGAAGAGCCTCCCCTCTTCAGCCTTGGCGCAGCGGTCGGCGATCTCGAAGAGCCTGACGACGGAAGTCAACTCATCATTCACGGACAGCTTTTCCCGCATCTTGACGTCGGAGACGCCCGTGGAGAACGCGGAGATGACCTCCTCGTTGGAGATCCTGGGAATCTTGTTCCTCATCTGACTGAAGCGCTGGATGTACTGACGAAGCGTCTCGCCCTTGTACTGTCGCACCGCCTTAAGATCGTTCTTGGTGGCGGGGCGCTCGTACGTGGGCATGAAGTTGGCAACGAACTGACGACATAAATCCTTCCACGAAGTCACGGATTCGTGAGGAAGATTCATGAGCCAAGTCCGCGGAGCGTCCTTGAGGGCCATGGGGAACCAGTTGGCCATGGCGCGCTGATCTCCACGCGCAGCCTGGACGGCGACGACGTAGAGTTGGAGGAACTCGACAGGGTTTGTGGTCCCGTCGTAGCGCGTGGCGATGTCCGGCTTGAACTTGTCAGGCCAGACAACGTAGCGCTGCTGGCGAACGAGGGCAAGACACCCGGGGTTGTAGATCGGAACGCCGGGGGTCCTGACGTTCTTGCTAGCCTCGCCGATGTCATCGATGGCACGATCATGATTTTCGCGGTGGCGCTCGAGGGAGACGCGTGCGTCTTCCGGAGCGCGCTGGACGATTTGGCAGCTGGGCTCCCCGCGCGGCGAAGATGCGGCGCGGGAAACCACCTTTTTGGCCTTGTTGGCCATCCCATCTCCGGCGCCCGGGGCATGATGCCCCGCCGCCGGATCTGGATGCCCCGCGCCTTGGGCTCCTCCCAAGGCCGGGTCTTTGTTGGCGATGGCGACGAGCTCGGCGATTCGAGCGCGCCACCCCTCACGCCCGTCGTCGGTGGGTTGATAGCGCAACAGCTCCTGCGCCATGGCGAGCGCCTGCGCAGGAGACAGTTGACTTCCAGAACGAGCACGAGAAGTGGCGGTGGCGGTGAAGGAGAGCGAAGGCTCTGTCCGCTCAGACGGGAGGTAGGAGGACTCCAGATCTTCCTCCTCTTCCTCCCCGGCCGAAGCTTCGTGACGACGGAAGATGGGCTCGGTTTGCCCCCGAGCAGCATTGCGACGGCGAAGACGCTCGAGCCTCGCGTTGGCGTCGGCCATGTCGAAGCAGATCTAGAAGAAAAAACACCACAGCCCCCTACCTGGCGCGCCAAATGTCGATGGATTTCGTGTCGCAAGAACACGGGGTACCATGCGACGGACCCGAAGATTCGAACGCAGGGGGCTGAACGTGTGAGATCTTGGATCGCAACGAAACACGGTGACGGAAGCCTCGATTGTCGGACGCGCAACGCACTGCAGAGAGGGAGACCGAGCTTTACCCAGGTTCAGGGCCCTCGTGGTGAGGTAAAACCCCTACTTCCTGCCTTCTTGTATTACGACGCGACACCTCGCGAGGAGTACAAGGCCTTGGTTACAAAGCTCTAGCTGGCCAGAGGTTGAAGAACCTGCGTGCCCAACTAGCTGCTTGAAGAAGATGAAGATTAGATCAGACCGCCTCCCCTCTAAGGGGTGGCCTCCTCTCCTTTTATAGCGCCAAGGGCCTCCTTCCCCTTATCTTCTTGGGGAAGGGGTTGCCACACACGGCCAAGGAGGGAGGACAGCTGTAGACTAGGCTCTTCTGTAGACTTGGTCTTTGCAGGGTCGGGGCGCCGGTCCACAGGAGTGGGTGGAGGAAGCTGACGTCCTCCCCTGGCGCCCTGCACCGTCCACGCTATATTTGGGGGGGTGGCCAACTGCCACTGTGCCGCTTTAGGCAGGCACAGCGAAAGTTGGTCTCCTCCCTGTCGGGGGTAGCGTGGGAGGTACGCGGCCTTCTGCCCGTTATCTTCTTGCTCCGCACGAAACCGTGCTGAGCTGACGTGGGCGTCCCTTCTCTCCTCACCAGCAGGGCTCGTGAGGAGGTCTTCTGGTCCTTAGCGGTTTCCGTCGTCGTTCTCCTCACGAGGCGCCTCCTCGTGAGGGTCTTCTCCGAAGCGAAGATTGCTGATTATCTCCTGGGCTGAAGATGGGCCGATGACGGGGCCCAGGAGTAGGTGGACCGGGATACCCCGGTATCCATTACACCGACAAGAGCAAAGTTGGCACCCGCCACTAAGTTCAGTTCAATCAACCGATGAATACGCTGACTGGATCTGAAAGTATCGAGAAGCAGTGGGAAACTTCCAGGCAGAGGATTGCGAGGAAGCATGACAGAATGCATAGTTATGAGAGCTCTTCGGCAACCATCAACTGACTCGCCAATATGCTGGGCGCGGTCCTGAAGCAATACGATAGCACGGCGGCGGCGAGGATCAGACCACAAAGTCTCAATACCCGCTGACATCTTTTCCAGAGCCGCATTTCGCTCGGTAACCCGACGATCTTCAGCAGCAAAATCCAAATAAGTGCCTAAGATGGCAAAGGATATCACAAAGCAGCAGTGGAACAAAAGGGGAAAAAAGAGAAGTCGCAAGGAATCTTACATCGCAACATCTCGCAGGCAGACTCGATAATGCCAATGACAAAAGAGTCACATTCTTCATGATGCACAATCTTCGCCATCAGACTAGATACCTTATCGTCAAGAATAGATATCTGCTTCATCAAACCACAAGCTTTGCTAGCTTTGTCAAACGCCATCTGTGCTTGGCGTTTGGCCAAAGTTAAGCGATTCTCAAGATCTGAAATCCTTGAAGAATATTCCGCGCATTGGCAGTAGCGGCGAGGAGGCAACGAAACTTTAGAGCCAAACGCGCTAGCAGAAGAGGGACCATGGTCGTGACTCAAAGGATCACCGATGCGCATAGACTGGAAGCCAAAAGAAAGGAAAGGAGAAACATTTCAGAAACTAACACGATATATCATAGAAAAGAAGCATATTTACATAAATGCAAGCCCTTTGACTAAGGTTCTCGGGTTGCATGCGACTAAAGGTTTTTACATCAAAAGCAGAAATTGGAAACTACAACAAAGAAGCCGAATCTACGCCACCTCAGCATTTTGCTCCGTGGCAGAGGAAGGCATGGCAAATTCAGCGTCAGCAGTTGAAGGAGGCGCGGAATCAGTCGTCGCTGGAGTCAAGGAAGTTGGCGCAAAAGAAGCTGCAGAAGCCGCTGAAGGAGAAATGATCGACACTATGGCAGGTGCAAGCTTCTTTGCCTTTTCAAAGAAAGCCTTTAACTCTGAGCGGGTGCGGCCATGAGGAGAGCTAACCTTCTCCCAGTCGACATCTGCACCATGTGCATAAGAAAGTGCGATAGCACCCTCAGCACCTCGCTTCAAAGAAAGCCCCTTCAGCTGGAGGACGGGGTCGTCAGTCATGTCGAAGGCTTCGGCAAGTTTCTTCAAGTCATTGTTCGGAACCTCCGCCTTCTGCTTGGGCCACAACCCGACAAGCATCCGCGTAAGAACGCGGCTCACCAGCTCAAAGATCTCCTGGATAGATATCCAGTTTGCTTCGAGTAAGTTAACCACGGTCATCAGAGGATCATCGCCCGGTTGCAGAGTCAACAACGACACCCCGGTAAACCCTGTACAAAAAAGGGGACAGGAAAAAAAAGGAAAGGAAAATATTAGCAAGTACAAGAAAGCAATAGCAGTCGAAGAAGAGGACAAGACGAGTATGTACCTCCAGCAGCAGCAGACATCGTGCGAAGCCGCTCAGCCATGGCTTGCTCTCGCTGGAGATGCTCTTTGTTAGCATTAGCCAAAGCTTTCTCCGCTTTCTTCGCCTTAGCCAGTGCGGATTTATGCGACTTCTCAGCACTTGCTTTGGCGGCGGTCGCAACGTCATAGGCTTTCCGCGAAGCACTGAGCTCGGCTTCCAGCGATGCAATGCGAGCATTGGCCGATGCTAGAGCATCTGCAGTCCAGCAAAGAAAAGAAAGGAGAAGTCAAATAAACAGCAAGAAGAAGCATAGAGGACAAGTAAAAACAGGATAAATAGTTTACCTTCAGAAGCTTTAGCAACCTTTAGGTACTCAGCACATTCAGTGCCCAAGGCGACAAATTTCTTCATCAATGCCTAGGAAAAAAGGACGCATAAGAGTATAGATTACGCAAGGAAAGTAAGTCAGGGACATTCACTCACATCATCAGGGGAGACCGCGTATTCGTGGGCTTCAAGATAAACGTCGGTTTCCTTGGCTTTTTTCGAGCGCTTGGTGCTTCGGGTCACAGGAACCTTCTTGACAGAAGCCCTGGTGGTCCTCGGCACCTGCACATCCGGCTCAATTTCTTGTGCAGGAGGCTCATCAGAAAGTACAGCTTGAGTAGAAGGAGCAGCTGCAGCATCCCTTTGCGGCTCCTCATCGTCACTGCAAGAGGAAACAAGTTTTATACAACCCAAAAGAAAGAGAGCAAGTACAGTGCAATCGCAAAACTCGCAGAAAACTTACGATGCCATGAGGTCGAAGAATTCAACATCCTCTTCTAGAACAGGGGCTTTATTAGCCGCTGTTCTCTGCATAGAGGTACTCAAAGAAGTAAACTCGTCGACACGCTTCCTCTTCTTGTCCGCACCTGACAAGGGTATAGTTAATAGAGCCCGTTAGTTGAGTACCCCTGAGGCCCGTATAGCTAGGCCCAGTTGTAATGATAGTCGAATACGAGTTCCTACCGTATGTCGATATTGTAATCTGTATCGGACCCTACCCGATCCTCGAGACCTGGCCATCTATTTATAGGGGCCAGGAGGGGACGGTGTAAGCCAGATTGAAAGCAAGCCAGGTAGAACACCCAAGTTTACTTTCGACACATACCTATTTCGACTAACTTCACCTTCGAGTTCATCCGACGCCTTATCTCCCCGATCCTAAGTCCTTCATCTAGGACATTTGTCGAGTTAACCCTCATCAATTGGCGCCGACCGTGGGGATTTTGGGCGTTGGAATCATGAATTCGACGGCTTTTTCGCTTTTAGCCAACAGCAGTGCAGAAGTCGATGAAAATCAAGAGATGGAGTTGACAATTGGAAGTTTGAGCATCCTCATTGGGCCATCGGGTTCATCTCGCCTTTCACATCCGACGAAACAAGATCCGTCGGCAAGTGAGCCTGAAACAGTAGCAATGATGGAATATTCTGACGGTTCATCCAGCAAGGTAAACTCGCCGGTCAGCCTAGGCGAAGAACTAAAAGAAATCGCAGAAGACAACAAAGCAAAGGAAAAACTTGACGAAGGAGTCCAACTCAATGATCTCGTGATCTGCCTCGACAATATCTCAGACAAATCAACAGACACATGGAAAACAGGGTTAGAGCTTTCTGAAGATGGTGACTCGATCTTCTCAAGCTTCAATAGTAACATCGGCAAACAATGCCAGGTGCTCGCCATTGTGGGAGACAACTCAGAAGAATTCGATGAAAATAACAACCTAGTGATAAACCCAGCAAATATCGACAGAGGAGCAAATCACCTAGCAGAAGGGCAAACAGTAGAATCCCTCACAGCCAGGGAAAAAATTCGACTATCAGTCGAGGAATGGAAAATAATAAGAGAAGCCGTAGAACACGGCACGCCAATACCATCAAATTCCAGCAAAGACATGCTTTTTGGGTATCATTACGCCCTAAGGCAGCAAGCAAAGCAATTGGCAAAGGAGAAGATAGAGATACAAAGAAGAAAAGATCCAGCCATTGCAGCTAGCGAAGCTGCTCGTAAAGCACGAAGCGACGCATCATACAGCAACGCAAGGAAAAATCGTCGACACGGCTCAAGGTATGACAACCTCGAGTACTCCGACAAGCAAAGTATCTCGAAAAACCTCGATTCGTCCTTCCTATCGGTCAATGAGCAGGGGAACATCCTACCGAAAACCCCTGAAGCAGCATTAGTAGCAGCGCAAGCATATCTGCTCACAACTCGACCAAGTCCAGGAGATCCTAGGGAGCACATGCATAGAGTAGCATTGAACGGACTCAACATGGTAGGCCACAAGCTATCAGCAAAAGGAGAAGAAGCACATCATCACAAGGAAGTACACAAAGCAAGGTCACCTCGCCGTCACAACCGTCCTCGGCATAGAAGCAGCAAGCAACGATCTCGATCGCCATCACCTAAACAGCACGGTGGGACTCGAAGATCGCGATCCCCAAATGAGAAACGCCACTACGAAGATGACGAGAAAGAGATGGGGGCATCGTGCTTTACCCGCAGGGTTCGCACCACTCCAGTTCCCAAGGGATTCAAGCTACCTCATGATCAGCAAAAGTACGACGGATCACAGGAACCACAATCGTGGCTCGCAGATTACTTATAAGCAGTTCAAATATTAGGAGGAACCAAAGAAACAGCAATGCAAAGTTTGCAACTACACCTCACCGGCGCAGCAAGGTCATGGTTGAGCAAACTAGAGAAAGAATCTATTGGAAGCTGGGAAGACCTCACAAAGCAATTTACAAGCAACTTCAGGTCGACATACAAACGGCCAGCATCAATAGAAGAAGTCAAAGCGTGCGTACAGCAACGCGATGAAACACTGCGGGCATACATCCAAAGATGGAGCCTCATCAAAAATTCAGAAGTCGAAGTTTCAGACGAAAGAGCAATAGACGCATTCATCATTGGATTAAGGCGAAGAGACCTAGTCGAAGAGATGGGTAGACTCAAGCCGAAAATAGTGTCAGACCTCATGGACACAGCAAACAGATTTGCAGATGGAGAAGATGCGTGTAACAACAAGCGGACGCGATCTCCAGAGGACGACAGAAGAAACAGATATGGAAGTCAAAGAAGACGATCCCGAAACTACGACACCTACGGCTCACATAGCCAAGTCGCCGCAGGATACAAAGACAACAACTATCAAGGAAATGATCGCAGAAGTTCAGGATATCGAAGCTACGAAAAGGAGGACTATAAGAAGTTCCCTCCAAGAGACTCTAGAGAGTACAACCCATCGCCAGAAGATATGCTCAACGGGCCTTGTCATATACACTCAGCGTTCGTCGACGGAAAGCGAGTATCAAGGCACGCAATGAAAGATTGTACAACATTCTTAAAACTACAAGAGGCAGCACTAAACAAGCAAAGCGAAGCAAGGCGACAAGGATTCGAAGGGAGCAACAACCCCCCGATAAACCAGCAAGGAAACAACGGAGCTCCTCAAGGACAAGAACAGCAAAACAAGGGACACGACGACGACGAAGGGTACGTTCCATCAAAAGGACACATTACAGCAATGATACAACCCGTGCCCAAGTCAAACAAAGAGGAAAAGAGTATCACTCGACAAGTCAACTTAGCAGTCATTTCACCTCCAGCTACAACTGAGTACCTGCATTGGTCAGAACAACCAATTGAGTTCAACAGAGAAGACCACCCTATAACAGTACCTCGGCCAGGAAATGCGCCTTTGGTACTCAAAGCTCAAATCGGCGCGTATGACGTCGACAGAATATTCATGGATGCAGGAAGTGGAATTAACTTGATATACGCAAAAACACTCAGGGCAATGCACATATCGCTGGAATTCCTGAAACCAACAGATTGTTCCTTCCACGGGATCGTGCCAGGAAGTGCCAATTACCCACTGGGTCGGATAGCACTCAATGTTTGCTTCGGCAACCGACAAAACTACAGGAGAGAAAAGCTCAACTTCGAAGTCATGGACTGGCCATCTCAATATCATGCAATCCTCGGGCGGCCCGCGTTTTCGCGATTCATGGCAGTACCTCACTACACATATCTGGTACTCAAAATGCCAGGTCCAAGGGGAATAATTACAGTCAAAGGGAGTTTTGAAGTCTCAGACCTTTGCGATAGGGAGTTCCACAAGATGGCGCAAAATTTTGGCATGATAGCCAACTATGCAGAAAAAGTGAAGAACACGACTGCAGAAGGCATCAAGCTACTCGAGGGACGCGCTACGGAGCCCGAGATGAAGAAATCACGAGTAGAAGCATCAGGAGAAGACAAAGACGCAGAAAAAGAAGAACAAATCATGATGGCATAAGCATCAAAAGAGTAGAGTAGAAAAATAACGGCTGTAAAAGCCACGAGTTATACCAGGGGCAATGCCCTCTAGATCCAGAACATAGGTCATAGGCCGGATCTCTTGGGTCACCCCATGTATCTTACATTACAAGTATAAATAAAGACAAGGCATTCCTCATATTCGAGTTTACGAGTCTTTCAACGAGAAGGTGCGGCAAACGCACGAATCATACAAGTACGCCTTGAGAATAAGTTTCAGACATATAGTCGCGAAATAAATAAACTCTTGCGTTCCACATACACCTTACAACATCGGGTTGTCAGAATCATCTACGCCTAAAGGATCTAAATAATGATACTCACGGAAAAACGCAGCATCCGCCTCCAGAAGCCTAGCTACGAGTCTTCGAGCAGGTTGCAGCGTGTTCTCCATATGTACCCGAAGGCTAGCTCCACCTGGAGCCAAACTCAGGGACATCATGCTATAATTCAGCCTGGGGTGCCACTTGCGTATCCACCCGAGAGCAAAATTGGCACCAGCCACTAAGTTCAGCTCTATCAACCTATGAATACGATGGCTGGATCTGAAAGTATCAAGAAGAAGTGGGAAAGTTGCAGGCAAAGGATTACGAGGAAGCATAACGGAGTGCATAGTTGTGAGAGCTCGTCGGCAACCATCAACTGACTCGCCAATATGCTGGGCACGGTCTTGAAGCAATACAATGGCGCTCCGGCGTCGAGGATCAGACCACAAAGTTTCACAGCCAAATCGACATTTTCTCCAAAGCCGCATTTCACTCAGCAACTCGACGTTCTTCAGCAGCAAAATCTAAACAAGTACCTACAATGGTAAAAGATGTCACAAAAACAGCAGTGCACAAACAGGAAAAGGAGGAGTCGAAAGAAAACTCACATCGCAACATTTCGCAGGCAGACTCGACAATGCCAAGAATGAAAGATTCGCATTCTTCATTATGAACAACCTTCGCCATCAAACTAGAGACCTTTTCATCAAGGGAAGAGATTTTCTTCATATAGCTACCGGCTTGGCTAGCCTTTTTAATAGCCATCTGTGCTTGACATTTGGCCAAAGTTAGGCGAGCCTCAAGGTCAGATATCCTGGAAGAGTACTTTGCGCATTGACTGCATCGACTAGGAGTCGACGAAATCTGAGGATCAAATCCACGGGCAGAGGAAGGAGCAGTAACATGAGTCAAAGGATCATTGACGCGCATCGACTGCAAGCCAAAAAGGAAAAGAAAGGAGAAAACATTTCAGAGAGACAACATAATACTTCATACGCTGGAAATATATTTACATAAGTGCAAGACCCTATGACTAAGGTTCTCGGGTTGCACGCAACTAGAGTTTCTTGCATCCAAAAGGAGAAAACTAAAAAACTACAAAGAAAGCCGAGTCTACGCCACCTCAGCATTGTGTTCCGTGGCAGAGGAGGGCACGGCAACTTCCTCGCCAGAAGTTGATGGTGGTACTGGATTTTCCGCCGCTGAAGCTGGTGCAGCAGACACCGCAGAGGCTGCCGAAGGAGAAATAGTTGTCAACAATAAAGGTGCCAACTTCTTCGCCCTCTCGAAAAAAGCCTTCATCTCGTCACGGGTGTGGCCATGAGGAGAGCTAACCCTCTCCCAGTCGAAGTTCGTCCCATGAGCAAGAGAAAGTGAAATAGCACCCTCGGCGCCGCGCTTAATGGAAAGACCTTTCAGCTGGAGAGTGGGGTCTTCAGTGGTATCGAAGGACTTGGCAAGTTCAGTCAAGTTATCCTTCGGAACTGTCGCCCTTTTCTTCGGCCACAAGCCGGCAAACAGCCATGATAGAACGCGGCTAACTAACTCAAAAGTCTCCTGGATAGATATCCAGTTTTCCTCGAGTAGGTTAAACGCATTCATAAGAGGATCATCGTCCGTTTGCAAGGACGACGGAGATACCCCGGTGAATTCTGAGCAATAGAAAAGAAAAGAAGAGACAAGTGTCAACAAATACACCAGTGCAACAGAAGACGAAAACAGAAGACAAGGCGAAGCACTTACTTTCAGCGGCAGTAGACATGGTGTGATGACGCTCCGCCACGGCTTGCTCTCGTTGAGCATGCTCCTTGTTGGCTTCAGCTAAAGCTTTTTCAGCTTTCTTCGCCTTGCCAAGTGCAGCTTTCTGCGACTTCTCAGCATTCGCTTTAGCAGCGCCCGCCACATCATAAGCTTTTCGCGAAGCATTAAGCTCTGCTTCCAGCGACGCAATTCGAGCATTGGCTGTTGCTAAGGCAGCTACAAAAGAAGACGAAAGGGAGTCAGATAAGTGGCAAAAGAAAAAGCACCGAAGAAAAGTAATGACTGGACATCAAAATTGTACCTTCGGAAGCTTTCACAACCTTTAGGTACCCCGCACACTCCGTGCCCAGGGCGATAAATCTCTTCACTAAAGCCTGCGAAAAGAAGTGTGTAAGAGTAGAAGTGCATGAAAGGAAAGCAAGTAAAGAAGAATTGCTCACGTCATCAGAAGAAACCGTAGATGCGTGGGCTTCCAGAGAAACGTCGGTTTCTTTGGCCTTCTTTGAGCGTTTAGGGTATCGGGTTTGAGGAACCTTCTTCACACCGGACCTGGTAGCCCTCGGTGCAACATCTGGTTCGATAGGCTCATCAATGGCCATAGGAGAAGGTGGTGGAGCAGCTGTCGCATATGTTGGTGGTTCTTCATCATCACTGCATGAAAAATATAAGTTATGAAAACAAGGCAAGAATAATGCAATTGAAGAACTCGACTACAATACTTACGATGCAAGCATGTCAAAGTACTCCATATCTTCTGCAAGAACGGGGGCTTTACCAGCCGCTGCAGAACTCGATAAAGCGATTTTGTCGACACGCTTCCTTTTCTTGTCGACACCAACATCTTCAGCAAGTGCAGGAGGAGGCGATGTCGATGAGCTAGTTTCCTCTTCTGATTCTTCGACATCATCTCCATCCTGACTTTCGTCAGCCTCGGGGGCTTCAGATGCAGGAGAGGCTAAATCAGCCGGCAGGGGCCCTGCCTCGGGAAGAGGAGGACGAGAAACCAGGATTTGGTGACCCTGTATATGAATAAATCAGCAGAGTGCAAAGGCACAGAATAACACAAATTGAACCAAGCAAAGTTTGACAACAATTGAATGCGAAGATACATACCTCAGGCAGAGGGTGCATGGAGTCGAAAAAGTCAGCGGTTAAATCCGCAACTGCATGTTCCTTGGTGAGTTTGGTGAGATTCCTGACCCGCTTGTCGACATCTTCTTTCAACATCAAATCTTCAGATATGCGGGTAGGGTCTTCCAAGCCGGAGTAATTCCAAAGTTTGGTAAGATGGTGTTGTAGGGGTTGAACTCGACGTTGAATAAAAAACGCCATGAGTTGCATGCCCGAAAGAGCACCTCCCTGACCTCCTTTTAAAGCCTTGATGCGGGAAAGAAGAGGAAGAATTTCTTGTGCTTCTGCATCTGAGGGGAGTGTATCCCATGATGCCAATTTCTTTACCTCCTGGGAAGCATCAAAAGGAGGTAGGCCATATTCATCTTCAGGAGAAGATTTGCGGTCCTTGATGTAGAACCACTTTGTCCTCCATCCTTGGACAGAGGCGACCATGGAAAATTCAAGATATTGCGCCTCAGGGCGCACAGAAACAATGGCTCCGCCCAGTTCAGGTTTTCTAGCCAAAGCAACGTTGGGGCGGAGCCGAAAGATTGACATCCAAAGAAGGAAGTGGGGCTCAATGCCCAAGAATGACTCGCAAAGAGTCACGAAACAGGCAATGTGCAGAAGGAAATTCGGTGTGAGCTGATGGAGCTGCACACCATAGACAAATTGAAGACCACGGAGAAACTCATGGGCAGGAAGAGAGAAACCGCGAAGGAGGAAAGCAAGAAACATTATCCGATAACCGCTCGGGGGCTTCGGGATCCGTTCAGTACTGGGAAATTTGATGGAATCTTCGGTGGAGATGAGGCCGTCCACCATGGCCTTCTCCACCTCCTTCTTTGTGATGGTGGAGCGAACCCAGTTGGTGGCAGAAGTCTTGGCCATGGTGCTCTTGGTGGCCAGGTGTTTCACGCGCATCCAGTACGACGTGCGCTTGGGGGCTATGCACGAGAGGAGGCGACAGAGGAGATCAGCAATGGAGGCGGTGAAGGAAATATGCCCTAGAGGCAATAATAATATTGTTATTATCATATTTCTTGTTCATGATAATGTTTATATTCCATGCTATAATTGTATTAAGCGGAAACATTAATACTTGTATGGTTTATGAACAACACCGTGTCCCTAGTATGCCTCTACTAGACTAGCTCATTGATTAATGATGGTTAAGGTTTCCTAACCATAGACATGAGTTGTCAATTAATAATGAGGTCATATCATTAGGAGAATGGTGTGATGGACAGACCCAAATAAAGCAGAGCAATTAGATCGTGTCATCGTGTTCATCTTTGCGAAGCTTTTCCTATGTCAAGTATTGTATTCCTTAGACCATGAGATAATACAACTCCCTAGTATCGGAAGAAAGCTTTGAAGTCATCAAACGTCATCCTATGTGAGGGTGATAATAAAGGTGTCTCTCAGGTGATCGGAAAGTACTTGTTGGGTTGTATGTATCGAGATAGAATTTGTCCCTCCCAAGTCGGAGAGATATACTTTGGGCCCACTCGGTAATCGATATCAACACCGCTTGCAAGCATGTGGTTAAGGAGTTAATCACAAAGTGATATCGGATTACGGAACGAGTAAAGTACTTGCTGTGAACGAGATTGAACTAGGTATGGTGATACCGACGATCAAATCTCGGGCGAGTAAAATATCGTGTGACGAAGGGAATACATATACGGGATTAATTGAATCCTGACATCGTGGTTCATTCGATATGATCATCGATGAATATGTGGGAGTCAATATGGGTTTCCAGATCCCGCTGTTGATTATTGATAGAAGATCATGTCTACATATTCTCGAACCCGTAGGGTCACACACTTAACGTGTATCGATGCTAGGATAGAATGGATAATTGGTTTATGAGTTTTAGTTCGGAGTCTCGGATGAGATCCAGGACGTCACGAGAGGTTCCGGAATGGTCCGGAGAATAAGATTCATATAAAGGAAAGCAGTTTTTGGATTCCGGAAAGGTTTCGGAGTTTATCGGTATTGTACCGGAAGGTTCTAGAAGGTTCCGGAGTGGGACCAACGTGGGCCCACTTGACGGAGGCCTGCGTGGGCTTAAGGGGAAGTGCCCTGGCCGCCTTGGGCCAGGCACACAAGGCCCCTAAGGCCCAGCCGGCCAGCCCAAGGGGAAACCCTAAGGGAGTCTTCAAAGAAGGAAGGAGGGGAAACTTGCCCCCCACTCTTCCTACTCCAAGTCGGCGCCCTAGGTTTTGGGGAGAGGCCAAGCTGGCCGGCCACCCCTCTATATATAGGGGGGCAAGGGCACAGCCCTCAACACCCCCTAACCCAAACCCTAGCCGCCAACTGCTGCCCTCCCTCTCTCTCTCTCTCGCGACTGCGCGTAGGCAAAGCCCTGCCGCAGAAACTCTCCACCATAAGCACCACGCCGTCGTGCTGCTGATCCAATCTATCTCTCCACCATACTTGCTGGACCAAGGAAGGAGGAGACGTCGCTGCACCGCACGTGTGCAACTCTCGGAGGCGCCGCCACTTGCGGCGTAGGATCGGATCGGATCGCGAGGAGGAGACGGCGAGTACGACTACGTCAACCACGTTCTCTTGAACGTTTCCGCTGTGCGAATCTTCAAGGGTATGAAGATCTCATCTACCTCTCTCATTGATTACATCTCCTAGATTAGATCTTGGATTTCTTGTTCGTTGCGTAGGAAAATTTTTGATTTACTATGCTTCGAAACCCTTCAGTGGTATCAGAGCTAGATCTATGCGTAGATGTGTTTCACGAGTAGAACGCAACATGCTTGTTGCGGGCGTTGATGTTTTCTGTTGCAAACCTCTTTGTTTTGTACTTCTTATGGCGCGGCATAGTGAGATCGAAGCGGTCCAGGCCAACTTTACGCGACCGCGTTCGCGAGACCGGCTCCGCACTTGACGTGTGGCTTGTTCCACACATGCGGCTGGTGGATGCCAGTTTCTCTCACTATAGTAGTCATGAGATTTACAACGGATGTTAGCAACCATAATATCACCGTTGTGGCTTTCGTAGGTAAGAATCGTTCTTAGCTTGTTACTCCCATAAGCCACATAAAACATGCAACAACAAAGTAGAGGCGTCTAACTTGTTTTTGCAGGGAGTGTTTTGTGATATGGTATGGCCCAAGACATGATGTGTATGAATTGAGATGTATGCGATGATCATGTTTTGTAATCTTTCACGACTTGCATGTCGATGAGTTCACAACCGGCAGGAGCCATATGGTTGTCTTTATAATTGTGTATGACCTGCGTGTCAACTTCTTATACGCCATGTAATAGCTTTACTTTATCGCTAAGTAGTTAGCAATAGTTGTAGTTGCTATTCGTGGTGGAGGCAATCATGGTGGAGTGATGGAGATCATGCCGGCACGCACAAGATGGAGATCATGGCGCGGAGATTGGCTATACCATGTCACATAAAATTATATGCATGTGATGTTTATCCTTTTATGTATCTTATTGTGCTTAGATCGCGACGGTAGCATTTTAAGATGATTCCTCACTTAAAGATCAAGATAAAATTGTGTTCTCCCCATGTATGCACCGTTGCGAAAGTTCGTCGTTTTGAAGCATCTCGTGATGATCGGGTGCTATAAACTCTACGTTCACATACAACGGGTGCAAGCCAGTTTTGCACACGCGGAAATACTTGGGTTTGACTTGACGAGCCTAGCATGTACAGACATGGCCTCGGAACACACGAACCGAAAGGTTAAACATGAGTCATATGAATGATATGATCGACACTTAGTTGTCCACCATTGAAACCACATCTCTTCTCGTGAAGATCGGATTAGGTGTGGTGAATTTGGATCATGTTCACTAAACAACTTGAGGGATGTTGAATTTAGTGGGAGTTCATTAGTAATTTGATTAACTTGAACTAATTATCTTGAACTAAATCTTGTTGTATTTGCATAAGTCGTTGTAGTCTTTGGCACCGTTTTCCACCGACACTTAGCTTAATTGAGTTAAAAGAACTATAGAATTCTGGATAATCACTTTCCGGTCTAGTGCCGTTTAGTTAGAATATCAAGACTAAAGATTAAGTCCTATTGCAAACTTTAGCAAACCTTGCTTGCTCCATACGATTTAATAAATTGTATTAATCTAAGAGCAACGATTCAAGTTTAGTATCTAAAGATCATATGTTTGCCTTCATGATAAATTGATCTTCAAAATTGTTTGAGAATCAAAGTGATCATCGAGCTGAAAGAATTGTTTCAGAAACAAATAAGAAGTGAAAGATATTTGATATCTAAGACTTCGATTGTTTGCAAAATGATGAAGTATAATTTAGTAAAAGAACATATGCTCATATTGTATGACTATATGCGAAGATTGAAGATGCTAGGCGTCCCGATCACCCAAAAGTTTGGGAACTAATATTATACTTGCATTCATCCTTATAAGCTATAGTAGTTTCATCATGAAAGATGTCATGATAGGACGAATGAAAAGGTATCGGCTAAATTGTTTTGCTATACCAAAAGAATACTAAAGAAAGGAATCTGGAAGAATACCAATCATATGATGATGGTGATCCACTTCAAAGTGCAAGATCCAAGGCTATTAGTATTTGACTAAAAATCCTTTGGACTATGTGTCAAATGATTGACGCCACTATTGATGTCGATAGATTCTTCTAAAAGGGAGGAAATGCTAAATAGAATCTACAAAATTATTTGGTAGAAAAAGGAAAAGACTGGAATTGTCCAGCTCAGGTATATAAATGATATACATGTTATAGATGAATTCTTTTGCTCGTTAACAATGTAATTCTTGGGTATTCGATACTGATTTGTTGGTATGAAATGTCATACAAAGCAACACAATACAAGAAGTACAATGGCCTAAGTAACTAGTAAAAGAATATGGTAATGATGCATGTCGAGATACAAATAAAAGTGTTATTGTGCTTCTCGTCGACATCAAACCTAGCCTTCAAGATATTTCATGAACTTAATAATTGTTATCTTGTTCTGGTATTATGAGAACAATTGTTGTTCATGTCATTACCGTCTTCCATAATCGATGGATAGATTATTATAAATCTTGTTGGTGAAATAGACATTTTTAACACTGATGCTAAAGGTTACCAGACAAAACGAATTTCACTTATATATGACACCGCCGTTTAAGTCATATTGGAAACAAAACATGAAAGAAATTCTATATTGATAGATTTTCGAGTCATTTGATTTTGAATTGATTGACGCTTGTGAGACTTTTCCTAAAGATGATTAAACTCCGTTCATAGGCCATGGACAGATCAAGTGACTAACTAAATGGAGATCATACATGTTGATGTATATAGTCCATGGTGTGAAGTCGATCATGGTGTATTTTCTATTTCATCAATGACTCGAATAGATGTATGGTATATCTACTTGATGAGATAGAAGTATGAAACAATTGAAATTGTTCAATTTATGAAGTGAAAATTGTTGTAACAAGAATATTCAAGTTGTATGATTAGATCATCAAGAAGAATATTTGAGTTACAAGTTTAGCAAACATCTAAGAGTTAGAGGAATTGTTCCACAAACTTGCATCGTGATAAACACCATAGGAGTATGGAGTTTTCGATGGATGTAATCAAACCTTGTTTGACATGGTTAGATCAATAATGAAATAAACTACCAATATAATTTGTGGATTATGCTTTAGAGACTACCGCTTTTCACTGAATAGAGTGCCATCATAATCTACCGAAATGACACCATACAAGTTATAGTTGTCTTTTCTTGAATTTTGGTATGCAAGGCATATGTGTAAAATGTTTACAACCAAAAATTGGATTAGTAAGTCTTTGTAGGTTATCCCAAAGAATGTCGATGGGTGTTTCTTCTGCCATAAACCCAATTAAAGGTGATTGTCACTGAAAGAAGTGAACTTCTTATGAAGAAGTTTTTCACAAAAGGTTTAAGTGGGAGGAAGATAGAACTTGATGAGGTTATTGAATCTGAGCAAGATGATCAGAGTAGCGCAGCACCAGAATATGTTCTGGAAGCGGCAACTGCATTCATAGCTCACGTGTCTACAATATGTTGTAGTCACGACATCGAAGTTCCTATTTAACCAAGTTGGTCGTAATCAAATAGCAAGATTTGAGGACGAGATATTATTAGATAATAGTAACCAACAATATACAAAGAAGCGGTGATGGGCCCTGACTTCGTCATATGAATTTTTCTAGCAACAATTACATATTGAGATATGATAGTTGAATAAATGAAACAACGTTCCTCTACCGGAATGCACACCAAGGACGTGTAACTGACACGACCCAATGGGTTTTGTTGATTCAAAGGTTGCTAGACATGTATGCAAACTTCTATGGTAGAAGTAAGCGTAGCGAAGTTGGAATCTTCAATGATGAAAATGTTAAAGTGTTAATTTCATCAAGATATTTGAAGATGCTTGTATTACAAGAAAGTAAGTGGGAGCGCTCAGACATATTTCTAATACTTTATGTGGACGACATATCGTTTATTAGAAATAATGTGTTTTTCTTGATATTGTTAAGTTTTCATTATAATTGGATTTTTGATGAAAGACTTA
This sequence comes from Dactylis glomerata, assembly GCA_007115705.1. Taxonomy (NCBI): domain Eukaryota; kingdom Viridiplantae; phylum Streptophyta; class Magnoliopsida; order Poales; family Poaceae; genus Dactylis; species Dactylis glomerata. The sequence continues at coordinate 6,215,139 of QXEO01000382.1, forward strand.
GGCAAAACCAGAATATTGAGCATCAATGTCTATACAGATAGATTGAGGCACTAATATAGTTTTGCTAGAGTACATAGATGAAATATTGAATTTGTTCAATATGGAAACAATAAGAACGGTTCTTGTTGCATGGAAGAGGTTGGAGCAAGATTCAATTGTTTTGACACTTGATGAGTGAAACCACAAGAATGATTTTATCAATCTTGTATACCATGATATGTAGATCCAGATGTGTCCAATGCTCTAAAGGTTATAGCATTCATATGATGATCGTTGGACAATAGTAAAGATATTCTTATGCACTTTCGAAGAAGTAAGAATATGTTCTGTATGCAGAAGTGACAAATGGTTCATTGCAATGAGTTACATTGGCTTTGTCACACATACAAGTAAAATTTTATCTCAATTTTAAGCTATTTGTTTTGAGTTAGAAGGTGGCACAATAAGATGGAAGAAAGTTCCATGATGACTTGGATGAGTTCCAATGTTAACATTGTGACGGACACTGCAATGAGGGCTAAGTATATAATCGCTTTAGAAGCGGCATAAAAGATGCAAAATAGATAGTGATAATCCAACTTATTTGTGGCACTGTCGTCCAGGTCATATTGGCATAAAATGCATAAAGAAACTCCATTCTGATGGACTTTTGGAGTCTCTTGATTTTGAATCATTTGACATGTGCAAGCCATGCCTCATGGGCAAGATGATCAAAAACCCGTTCTCCGGAATAATGGAGCGAGCAACGGACTTATTGGAAATCATACATACCGATGTGTGCAGACCAATGAGTATTTCGACGCACGGTGGATATTGCTATTTTTCTAAGTGTGCTAGTACTATGTAGTTCTATTGTATGACAATAGTGACAACATAGTCTCGGCAAAGAAATTAAGGTCTCGCCAGAAGACCAAGTTTATATGATGCCATCTCATGTCAAGATGAGTAATGCGTGATGACGCAAAAGATATGCAAATACAAACGGACCTGAAAGTGTCAGATCCGTAGATAAGGTTTACCACGTGCAACGCGTATGAGTAACACCGGAATGCCATAGGTGTTGAATGCGCAAGTATTGACTAGATTATTGACTCTAGTGCAAGTGGGAGACTGAAGGAAATATGCCCTAGAGGCAATAATAATATTGTTATTATCATATTTCTTGTTCATGATAATGTTTATATTCCATGCTATAATTGTATTAAGCGGAAACATTAATACTTGTATGGTTTATGAACAACACCGTGTCCCTAGTATGCCTCTACTAGACTAGCTCATTGATTAATGATGGTTAAGGTTTCCTAACCATAGACATGAGTTGTCAATTAATAATGAGGTCATATCATTAGGAGAATGGTGTGATGGACAGACCCAAATAAAGCAGAGCAATTAGATCGTGTCATCGTGTTCATCTTTGCGAAGCTTTTCCTATGTCAAGTATTGTATTCCTTAGACCATGAGATAATACAACTCCCTAGTATCGGAAGAAAGCTTTGAAGTCATCAAACGTCATCCTATGTGAGGGTGATAATAAAGGTGTCTCTCAGGTGATCGGAAAGTACTTGTTGGGTTGTATGTATCGAGATGGAATTTGTCCCTCCCAAGTCGGAGAGATATACTTTGGGCCCACTCGGTAATCGATATCAACACCGCTTGCAAGCATGTGGTTAAGGAGTTAATCACAAAGTGATATCGGATTACGGAACGAGTAAAGTACTTGCTGTGAACGAGATTGAACTAGGTATGGTGATACCGACGATCAAATCTCGGGCGAGTAAAATATCGTGTGACGAAGGGAATACATATACAGGATTAATTGAATCCTGACATCGTGGTTCATTCGATATGATCATCGATGAATATGTGGGAGTCAATATGGGTTTCCAGATCCCGCTGTTGATTATTGATAGAAGATCATGTCTACATATTCTCGAACCCGTAGGGTCACACACTTAACGTGTATCGATGCTAGGATAGAATGGATAATTGGTTTATGAGTTTTAGTTCGGAGTCTCGGATGAGATCCAGGACGTCACGAGAGGTTCCAGAATGGTCCGGAGAATAAGATTCATATAAAGGAAAGCAGTTTTTGGATTCCGGAAAGGTTTCGGAGTTTATCGGTATTGTACCGGAAGGTTCTAGAAGGTTCCGGAGTGGGACCAACGTGGGCCCACTTGACGGAGACCTGCGTGGGCTTAAGGGGAAGTGCCCTGGCCGCCTTGGGCCAGGCACACAAGGCCCCTAAGGCCCAGCCGGCCAGCCCAAGGGGAAACCCTAAGGGAGTCTTCAAAGAAGGAAGGGGGGAAACTTGCCCCCCACTCTTCCTACTCCAAGTCGGCGCCCTAGGTTTTGGGGAGAGGCCAAGCTGGCCAGCCACCCCTCTATATATAGGGGGGCAAGGGCGCAGCCCTCAACACCCCCTAACCCAAACCCTAGCCGCCAACTGCTGCCCTCCCTCTCTCTCTCTCTCGCGACTGCGCGTAGGCGAAGCCCTGCCGCAGAAACTCTCCACCATAAGCACCACGCCGTCGTGCTGCTGATCCAATCTATCTCTCCACCATACTTGCTGGACCAAGGAAGGAGGAGACGTCGCTGCACCGCACGTGTGCAACTCTCGGAGGCGCCGCCACTTGCGGCGTAGGATCGGATCGGATCGCGAGGAGGAGACGGCGAGTACGACTACGTCAACCACGTTCTCTTGAACATTTCCGCTGTGCGAATCTTCAAGGGTATGAAGATCTCATCTACCTCTCTCGTTGATTACATCTCCTAGATTAGATCTTGGATTTCTTGTTCGTTGCGTAGGAAATTTTTTGATTTACTATGCTTCGAAACCCTTCAGGCGGCGGAGGGAACGAGCTGGTAAACAGTAAAAATCCCCCACCACGCCCCTTATATATCTTCTGAGAGAAGGATCGTGGGCTGGGACGTGGCACAAAGAGCGGAAACGGCAGCCCACTAACGGTCAAAAATTGAGAAATTTACAGAACTGTCCATGCAACGGTTCGCAATGGTACAGAGTGACGTGTTCATTGACGTCATAAAGAATATAGTATAGGAAGGGAAAAGGATGGCGCCGACAAATACAATATTTATAGAGAAGAATATGTGTGAAGGATTTTTCGATTATAGCCTTGGGGACTGCTACCCTCAAAGGCGGCGATTGGAAATCTTTACTGGAGTTGTGGACAAATATTGGACGACAAGATGTTCTTAAAATATCTCGAAGATACAGTATCTCAAAGTGGAAGTATTTCGAGTTGAAATATAATGGATTGCACTATATCTTGAGCCTATACTCGAAAAAGTTTTTTCGAGTATAGCCTCGGGGGCTACTCCCATCGGGAGCGCTGAGCACGCACCCGACGATATTTTTTGGTAAAGCATTTAAATTGGAGAAGTGTAGGAGTATTACTCCCATCGGGAGCGAATTTTATGGTTGAAGAAACCCGAATATTTTCAGTCAAAATTTGACTGCGACATGAGATTCTCGAGTTGCGTTATCGCAACGCGACTCGAATGACGTAACTTGTCATGAAGGTAAGACCCCGAGATCCGTCCTGTGTGGCCTGGTATACGCACATGGATGCGCTCTGCCAGTATGTATCCGTGTCTACGACGCGAAGAAAATCCCGGTGGACGCACTGGGTACCCTGAGAATCACTGGGATTCATTCTTTATAAGTCCTAAATGCGGCAAAAGAGTGGGTTTGACCGGTATCCCGAATTCAAGTCCAAGGGGATTGAATTTGAAGTAGGTGGCAAGTATCTGTTCCGGCAGTTAACTGACCTCTTGATCCGTCAGAGTTGTCAGGCTTGTTCATCAAAACCCCTTGCGAAAGAATATTAAGAAAATAAGTCGAAAGACCAAGTCAAAGATTTGAAGATAAGAAGAAGTTGAAGAGTTGATCAAGTCGAAGATTTAAAGATTAGAGATTCAACCTGAATCTGCAATTCTGGTAGAATCTCAGGGGCTACTGACAAGGGTATAGTTAATAAAGCCCGTTAGTTGAGTACCCCTGAGGCCCATATAGCTAGGCCCAGTTGTAATGATAGTCGAATACGAGTTCCTACCGTATGTTGATATTGTAATCTGTATCGGACCCTACCCGATCCTCGAGACCTGGCCATCTATTTATAGGGGTCAGGAGGGAACGGTGTAAGCCAGATTGAAAGCAAGCCAGGTAGAACACCCAAGTTTACTTTCGACACATACCTATTTCGACTAACTTCACCTTCGAGTTCATCCGACGCCCTATCTCTCCGATCCTAAGTCCTTCATCTAGGACATTTGTCGAGTTAACCCTCGTCAGCACCAGTGTCTTCAGAAAGCGCAGGAGGAGGCGATGTCGTCGAGCTAGTATCCTCTTCCGATTCTTCGGCTTCATCTCCGTCCTGATTTTCTTCAGCCTCGGGGGCTTCAGATACAGAAGAGGCCAGATCAGCCGGAAGAGGCCCTTCCTCTGGAAGAGGGAGGGCGTGAAACGAGGAATTAGTGGTCCTACAAGCGAATAAGTCAACAAAGTAACCAATACAAGGATAAACACAGCTCGAAACCGATGAATTCGACAACAAGTGTACAAAGCAAACGAATACATACCTCGGGTACGAGGTGTACGGAGTCAAAATAATTAGCGGCCAATTCTGTAACCGCATGGTCCTTGGTGAGCTTGGTGAGGCTCCTAACTCGCTTGTCGACTTCTTGCTTCTCCATTAGATCTCCAGAGATGCGAGAAGGATCCACCAAGCCAGAGTAGCTCCAAAGTTTGGCAAGGCGATGCTGCAGGGGTTGAACTCGGCGTTGCACAAAGAACGCCATGAGCTGAATACCCGACAATGCACCTCCTTTAGCTCCTTTCAGAGCCTTGATGCGGGTCAATAAAGGAGCAATTTGCTCCATCTCAGCATCTGTGGGAGGCGAATCCCACGAGGCCAATTTCTTCAGTTCCTTGGAGGCGTCAAAGGGGGCTAGGCCATATTCGTCTTCGGAGGAGGCCTTACGGTCTTTGATGTAAAATCATTTGGTCCTCCAACCTTGGACTGACGCAGACATGGAAAATTCCAGATACTGCGCCTCAGGGCGCACAGAGACGGCAGCACCGCCCAGTTCGGGTTTTTTGGCTAAAGCAACGCTGGGGTGGAGCCAAAAGATAGATCTCCAAAGAAGAAAGTGGGGCTCAATCCCCAGGAATGACTCGCAAAGAGTCACGAAGCAAGCGATATGGAGGATGGAGTTGGGTGTGAGCTGGTGAAGCTGCACACCATAAAATAAAAAGAAGCCCACGAAGAAACTCGTGGGCAGGCAGAGACAGTCCGCGGAAGAGGAAGGAAAGGAACATCACCCGATAACCGCTCGGGGGCTGGGGGATCCACTTGGTGCTTGGGAACTTGATGGAGTCGCTGCTGGAGATGAAGTCGTCGTCCTGGCCTTCTCCACCTCCTTCTGCACGATGGCAGAGGGCACCCAGCTAGTCGCGGAGTTTGTTGTCTTTCCCTTGGCCATGGTGTTCTTGGCTGCAAGGTGCTTCACGCGCATCTACAAATCTGCGCCTGGGGGCTATGCACGAGAGGAACAGGAAACATAGATCGACAATGGCGGCGGCGGTGGAGAGAAAGAGCTGGTAAACAGTATAAATCCCCACTGTCCCTTTATATACCTTCTCGGTGAAGGAACGTGGGCTGAGACGTAGCGAAAGGAGCGGAAGCGGCAGCCCACTAACGGGCAGAGAAATACAAAATTACCGCGCTACCCATGAAACGGTACGCGCTCAGTAAGGGTGACGTATAGCTAAATTTTGCCACTGACGTCACGAAGAGGACGAAAGATTAGAGATCAATTCAATAGATGCATATAATCGACGAGTATCAAATATGGCGACTATCAAATATAAGATGACAGAAAAGAACAAACAAGGATTGGCGCCAATAATGCAAAAAACAAATTAGGAGACTATACCCGAAAACATTCGACTATAGCCTCGGGGGCTACTACCATAGGGAGCGCTGAACGCGCACCCGACGAAGTTATCGCTAAACCAGTTCGAGTTGAAGCATGATGATGGAGTACACTATACTTGAGCCTATACTCAAAAAAAGTTTTATTCGACTATAGCCTCGGGGGCTACTCCCATCGGGAGCGCTGAGCGCGCACCCGACGATGATTATTGACAAGCATTAGAGCACGGAAAGTAAAGGAGTATGCGATAAAACATTGTTACTCCCATCGGGAGCGAGTTTTTATGGTTGTATAACCCGAATATTTTCAGTCAAAATTTGACTGCGACATGTGATTCTCGAGTTGCGTTATCGCAACGAAACTCGAATGCCGTGATTTATCACGAAGGTAAGACCCCGGGATCCGTCCTGTGTGGCCTGGTATACGCACATGGATGCGCTCTGCTGGTATGTATCCGTGTCTACGACGCGAAGAAAATCCTGGTGGACGCACTGGGTACCCTGAGAACCACTGGGACTCATTCTTTGTAAGTCCTAAATGCGGCAAAAGAATGGGTTTGACCGGTATTCCAAATTCAAGTCCAAGGGGATTGAATTTGAAGTAGGTGGCAAGTATCTGTTCCAGCAGTTAACTGACCTCTTGATCCGTCAGAGTTGTCAGACTTGTTCATCAAAACCCCTTGCGAGATATTATCATAAAAATAAGTCGAAAGACCAAGTCGAAGATTTTGAAGATATGAAGAAATCGAAGAACTGATCAAGTCGAAGATTTAAAGATTAGAGATTTGACCCAAATCTGCAATTCTGGTAGAATCTCACGGGCTACTAACAAGGGTATAGCTAATAGAGCCCGCTAGTTGAGTACCCCTGAGGCCCGTTTAGCTAGGCCCAATTGTAATAATAGTCGAGATATGAGTTCTTACCGTATGTCGATATTGTAATCTGTATCGGACCCTACCCGATCCTCGAGACCTGGCCACCTATATATAGGGGCCAGGAGGGGACGGTGTAGGCCAGATTGAAAGCAAGCCAGGTTAAACACCCAAGTTTACTTTCGACATACACCTATTTCGACTAACTTTACCTTCGAGTTCATCCGACGCCCTATCTCCCCGATCCTAAGTCCTTCATCTAGGACATTTGTCGAGTTAACCCTCGTCACCGAGGAAGTGATTAGATAAGCCTAAAACATTTTGAAACATCGTGTCTCTTTCCCACCTAAATGGCTAGAGCTAACGCATTCTAATCCTAATCCTTCATATGTAGAGAAATACACATTCTTAACCCTTCAAAGAAAAAGCAGGCCCTGCCTGGCGATTTCCACATAAAAATAAAATATCACCATACATAATACCGGCAGGTGGCTGGACCCATTTTTAAAAAAGTAGAAGTTGAAACCACGGCCCTACATCAAAATAATCGCACAATCTTCTTTTATTTAGATTATTAGACAAGTATTACAAAGAAAATACAAATATTAACCAGAAACCATCTCAGTAGCGACAACTATCACATAATCCATAAGTTTGATGAAAGGGGTGGCCATGTCGGGGCCATGTGATCTGACATCGCACCTATAAATATTATTATAAACCTTGATGTCTCATCAAATTAACTGCCAATAGCGCGCCGGAAGCACAAATTGGTCCAGCAGACCATTAGCACGCACCGTTGCACACACTCGAGAAGTTGCTGCCGACATTTTCCGACGGTCAAAGTATTGATCTTGCCAGGCTTGCCATTGATGTGGCCACGACATCAGACAACACCACCGCCCTGCGCACATGCTACATCGCAAACCAGTGTGGAGCATGTTTAGAAATCCAAAGATTAATTAAAAATATGTTCGGATATAGGTGTACTTTTTAGTATAATGCAACCAAACAATTTTCATTACCGAGTCCAACGAATTCTAAGATTGATTCTTTTGTTTTGGATTCCCATGTTCTTGTATTTATTTGTCTTACTTATGTGGTACTCAAATTTGGAAGCCAAAGAAGTTCCAAATAGATAAATAATACTTAGAAACTAAACGCAGTTTATTCATTCCGGTATTGCTTGACCTACATAAACCCTTCTTTGTTTCGCAAACATCGGGATCGTCCTCCTTTAAAACCCATCCTTCATGCATGATTCATTGTGATGTTTCATCACATAACTACATGGATCTTAAGGAAGCACGACAGTCTGTTTAGTTTTTATGTTGTTCCAACTTAGGCCACCTCTTACATGAGGGGTGCTATTTTCCTTTTGTGAACAAAAAAATTAGGTGAAAACCTTTGGCCTCTATATCGATTGACGCACACAACCACAATCACCAACTTGAGTTCGAGGGTTTAAAGTTTCATAGTCTCACATGTGCATCGATTTATATTTTTCTCAAGGGACCTACATCGTAAGCTCATGTGTTTTAAGTGGGCACCCTTTTCACGTGCCTTGGTATCTCTCCTTGGGCACCCTTTTCACGTGCCTTCAAATCTTTCCAAATATTTCCATAAGATTTTTATTTATACCTTCTCAAAAAAATAATGTAAAACATACGCCTTCCTTGATGAAGAATTTCCATAGCAATTACTAGTTGGTTAGTTAAAAATAATGAATTTATGGATAAAATATGCAATTGAACTTCAATAAATGAATAAATGTGTTTACAAGATATCACAAAATACACGTTTGCCCTAGTAGAAAATATTGGCCGAGGATAAAAACCTTAATCCAGCCTACCCCATGCGTGACAATTAGATTACTCTAAGATAGACATTTTTTTTCCATTTGCTGCTAATATTGTTTTCTAACGAAGGTCTCTTTTTCTTACAGCGACTGTCGACAAAGGCGGTAGTCTCCTACCGGCATGTGCCTTGACTGCCATGTCTGTCTAAACCATTTCGTATCAAGGTCAATTAGAGACTGATTTGTGACACTGAGAAAGTGATTAATTAAGCCTAATCTTTTTAGAAGCATCATGACGCTTTCCCACCAAAATGGCAATTTCCACAGAGAAATAGCTCGCCGTATATCGGCCGGCGGCCGCACCAGATGCGCCAACTGCTGCGCCTAAGATCCCAAGTCGAACCTTCGGCCTACTCGTAGATGTGACATTTTGGGATAGTATTCAAATTGTCCTATTTAAAAGAGCTATTGGTCGTACACACGTACTTGCTTGCGCTTTGAACAAAGCACGCATGACCGAACTCGCGTCTTAATCACACTACCAACCACTTACTTTAACTTACTCCGATTCCTAATCCTTCGACGGCCGATGAGCGAGTCATTAGTCGCACGACCAAGGAAAGGAAGCAATTCATTAAGCCTATCCATTTTAGAAGGATCCTGCCGCTTTTCCACCTAAAAACGCTAGCCAGAGCTAGTGATTCTCATCCTAATACTACTTCTCCTCCCAGTGATTCTCACCGAGAAAACTAAAATGGACAGTCAAATTAGTTTTCAAAATCTCAACCAATCCATAAAATAAAATTTTCAGTCTATAGAAAATCTCAGTCAACTGAGATGTAATACAAACCTCAAAACCTCGAGCTGCACTAGAGACCACTCCATGTGACGGACGGTCAGGAACGGAGCTGCCTTAGTAGCATCAAGGTCAGGTGACCCTAGTGATTGTGGGAAAACTTGTTGAAAATATAAGCAATTTACCATGAGATTTAATCCGAAATAACCAATAATAAAGCATGATGATAATTGCAGGAATTAACCTAATCATGCATACTAGCAAAGTAGACGAACAGATCATATCTAGCACAGATAAACAGATCACATCTACTCCAAACGCTAGTACAAGAAACTGAAACAGGTAGGAGCAGATTGCATACGGTGCTGCAGGAGGATTCACGTTCAGATTCGCGTTGGCGTTGGCATCAGCGTCGTTGGCCATGTCGTCGATGTAGAGGGCGCTGATGTCCGGGAAGAAGTCCTCGTCAGGGAAGGAGTCGTTGGTCGACGTGATGCCGTCAGTAGTCGCGCAGAAGCGCTCCCCAAAAACCTGATCGCCCCTCACCCGTACAGGTTCACAAGAGGCGGGGTTCCGGAGGCCTACTGTCCCGTCGTCCGGTGCACGCCGGAAGAGGGGATGGAGAAGGTGTGGCGGCGGCGCAAGGCTCTGGAGGCGAGATGTGATATGGTATACTTAGGGTTTGCGCCTAAGCCTGCTTATATAGCGCCAGTCGGGTAAGACGTGGGCCGCAGCCCATGTCCGAGTTAGTAACAGCCCACGATCCGGAAAAACCGGAAACGACTGATAAAGAAATAACTCGTACAGTAATTTTCCCGAACAACAAAAAGATAAGTAAGCTCGGCACCGAGGCACAATTCCGCAAACCGCGGCGCGCGCGCGCGTCGTGACGAGGCGAGGCGGGCGGCGGAGGAGGAGGAGCGCGCGTGTAAGTCTCTCCTCTTCTCTCACTTTAGGAGGTAGTAGAACACCCCACTATATATATTGGTGCAACTCCCCTCAAACTAGCAAGGTGGGACTAAACTTTGGTGCCATCCCCTGCTAGGCATGAATGGGCCAAGAGAATTTTAGAATTTGTATTGGGCCATGGACCAAAAGCCCACAACCAAATTCCAACAATCCCCCACAAAGTCTCATTGGCACATCTCATCACATCACATCAAATAATTCCAGAACATTGTTTATATACCGGTGCGAGGTGGAGACTGTTAAGTTGAACTTCCACTTAGAACTTCATGCTACACTAGATTGCAACTTGAATAGTGGACTATGCCTTGAACTACAAGTTTGGTGCGCTCTAGTTTCACACAAAGCCTAGACCGATACTAGGCTGCCGCAAGGCTTCCCCGCGGTTTGGAGCTTATGCGTCATACTCCATGGCCTTTCATGAGTTTATTAGAGAGCACCCAACTCCCATAGACTGCGACGTTTGACAGTCAGACTCATATAGGTGTGTTCTTCAAAAGATGTTCTGCAGGGCAACATCTTTGCTATAAACAAGCCAATTAGAACACATTAAGATAAATATCAACCTGCCATGCAGATTAGGAGAGTATTGCATCTATATGGAGTGGTAGTATAATGTAAGGATACTCTCCTCTCAGCTGACCAACAGCTTGTCTCCCAGCTCTAATTCACGGGATCTCCGATCACATAGAGTGGGTTACCACTGTGGACAACTCAAAGTGTGGGTCTCAAGCCCATCTCCCTCGATGCATTATCTATCATATTGCGTGATAGACCCTTTGTGAAGGGATCTGCCAGATTTTTAGATGTTTGGATATAATCCAACGCAATAACTCCGGAGTTTCTCATTTTCCTGACAGATTTCAGTCTCCTCTTCACATGTCTTGATGACTTCATATTGTCCTTAGAACTGTTTACTTTGATGATCACAGTCTGATTATCACAGTTCATAGGAATTGCGGGTATAGGTTTTCCAACCACAGGCAAGTCCATCAAGAGCTCTCGAAGCCACTCTGCTTCAACAGTGGCTGTGTCTAATGCTGTGAGTTCTGCTTCCATAGTTGACCTCGTTAAGATGGTCTGCTTGCAAGACTTCCAGGAAACAGCGCCACCACCAAGCGTAAACACATAGCCGCTTGTGGCCTTAGTCTCATCAGCATCAGAAATCCAATTTGAGTCACTGTACCCTTCAAGTACCCTTGGATACCCAGAGTAGTGAACTCCATAGCTCGCAGTGCCACTCAAATAACGCAAAATCCTTTCAAGGGCCTGCCAATGAACATCTCCAGGATTTGATACAAATCGACTCAACCTGCTAACAGCAAAGGAGATGTCAGGCCTCGTAGCGCTGGCCAAATACATAAGCGAGCCAATAATCTGAGAATATCTCAGCTGATCTTTAGCATCCTTAGGATCTCCCTGGTTCTTTCGAACCAACATGCTAGGATCATATGGCGTAGAAGAAGATTTGCAGTCGCTATACCCAAAACGACTCAAGATCTTTTCCACATAGTGAGATTGAAGCAGTGTTATCCCACCATCGTCATCTCTCAGTAGCTTGATGTTCAAGATCACATCGGCCACTCCTAGATCTTTCATCTCAAAACAATGAGATAGAAAGTCTTTGACCTCCTTGATAACATCAAGACTGGTCCCGAATATCAGTATATCATCAACAGACAGACATAAGATGACTCCTTGGCTCCCACCATGGCGATAGTACACACACTTGTCAGCTTCGTTAACAACAAAGCCTACAGCAGTTAAAGTTCTTTCAAACTTCTCATGCCATTGCTTAGGTGCTTGCTTAAGACCATACAAAGACTTCAGCAACTTACACACCTTTCCTTCTTGACCACCTACCACAAATCCATCCGGCTGATCCATATAAATCTCCTCATCTAACTCTCCATTTAGGAAAGCAGTCTTAACGTCCATTTGATGAACGAGAAGACCATGCGAGGCAGCCAGGGATAGTAGTACTCGAATAGTGGTCAATCTGGCCACAGGTGAATAAGTATCAAAGAAGTCTTCGCCTTCTTTCTGGGTATAACCCTTAGCAACAAGGCGTGCCTTGTACTTTTCAATAGTACCATCAGGTCTAAGCTTCTTCTTGAACACCCACTTACATCCTACAGGTTTGCACCCATAAGGACGATCAGTAATTTCCCAAGTTCCATTTGCCAAGATGGAATCCATCTCACTGCGAACGGCTTCTTTCCAGTAGTCAGCATCTTGAGATGCATAGGCTTCTGAAATAGAAGTGGGAGTGTCATCCACGAGGTATACAATAAAATCATCACCGAAGGTCTTTTCAGTCCTCCGTCTCTTACTCCTAGTAGGAGCTTTATTGTTATCCTCCACAGGATTACCAGAGTGTTCTATCGAAATGGTGGGTTCAGGAATTGTAAATAATTCTTGATTAGAGGAATTAGGCATCTCCTGATTTGATGAGCTAGACGAACCTTTCATTGGAAAGATGTCCTCAAAGAAAGTCGCATCATTCGACTCCATAATAGTACCAACACGCATGTCAGATACTTCAGATTTTACTATCAAAAATCTATAGCCAACGCTGTGAAACGCATATCCCAGAAGAACACAGTCCACAGTTTTTGGTCCAAGCTTTCGCTTCTTGGGTACTGGCAAGTTTACCTTTGCCAAACAACCCCAAGTCCGTAAGTAAGAGAGTTTTAACCTTTTCTTTTCCCATTCCTCAAATGGTGTAATTTCTTTGTTCTTTGTGGGAACCCGATTGAGGACATGACACGCAGTCAAGATCGCCTCCCCCCACCATGCCTTGGAGAGACCCGAAGTGTCTAACATGGCGTTAACCAAATCAGTTAGAGTACGGTTCTTTCTTTCAGCCACCCCGTTAGATTGGGGTGAGTAGGGAGGCGTCATCTCATGGATTATACCATGTTCCGCACAAAAAGAATCAAATTCATTGGAAAAGAACTCTCCACCACGATCGGACCTAAGCCGCTTAATCTTTCGATCAAGTTGATTTTCTGCTTCAGCTTTATAGATTTTGAAGTAGTTCAAAGCTTCATCTTTAGATTTCAGAAGATACACATAACAGTATCTGGTGGAGTCATCAATTAATGTCATGAAATATTTCTTTCCACCTTTTGTCAATTCACCATTCATCTCACAAAGATCTGAATGTATGAGCTCTAGTGGTGCCAAATCTCTTGCCTCCGCAGTCTTATGAGACTTGCGAGGTTGCTTTGCTTGCACGCACACTTGGCACTTAGAGCCCTTGACATTAGTAAATTTCGGAATTAAACTCATGTTGGCTAGCCGCGTCATGCAACCAAAGTTAATATGACAAAGTCGTGAATGCCAAATATTGGACTCATTATCATTGCAAACATGATTAATAACTTTAGTGCATAAGTCTGACAAAGAGAGGCGAAACAAGCCTCCGCACTCATAGCCTTTCCCAACAAATTGTCCATACTTAGATATTACAACTTTATTGGACTCAAACACCAACTTAAAACCATCTCGACACAGAAGAGATCCGCTGACGAGATTTTTATTGATGGAGGGAACGTGCTGCACATTCTTCAGCTGTACGGTCTTCCCCGAAGTGAACTTCAGATTTACCGTACCAACACCTTGAACAAAAGCACGTGAGCCGTCTCCCATCAGCACGGAGCCAGCTCGTGCGACCTGATAAGAAGAAAACATGGAAATATCAGCACATACATGTATATTGGCACCGGTGTCTATCCACCATTCAGGCGAATGACAAACTGAAAGGATAGTACGAAATATACCGTACCCAACATCCTTCATATCGGTATCACCAACAACAACATTGGCAGAATTACCGCCGTTTCCATGTGAACGCTTATCAAAGCGTTTAGGGCAGTTAGGAGCCCAATGATTCGGATCACCACACACATGGCAGGATCCTTTCTTCTTATACTCAGTCTTTTTCTTGAAGTTGGTAGACTGTGAGGCCTTGTTCTTGCCGTCAAACTTTCCCTTGCCCTCAAACTTGTTCTTATTCTTGGACTTGTGGGACTGGAAGTTGTTTTTCTGCACCACATGTGCACTAGAACTTCCATCACAGCCTCGAACACGTGTATCCTTTGCTCTCGCCTTTTCCTCAACATGAAGAGAACCAATAAGATCCGAAACGGAAAACTCCTGTCTCTTATGTTTCAGAGAAGTAGCAAAGTTCCTCCATGAAGGAGGAAGTTTGGCAATAATGCCACCGGCCACGAACTTGTCCGGTAAGATACACTTGAACTGCTCGAGTTCTTTGGCAAGAGACTGTATCTCATGAGCCTGTTCCACAATGGGACGATCATCAGTCATCTTGTAATCATAGAATTGCTCCATGATATACAGCTCAGTGCCAGCGTCAGAAACACCAAACTTGGCTTCCAACGCATCCCACGCATCCTTGCCATTATCAAATGACATATAGGTGTCAACAATGTTGTCACCAAGAATGTTGAACAAAGCCCCCATAAACATGGTATCGACTTTCTGAAAAGCTTCCTCCTGAGCAGGAGAAAGATCTCCCTCCGGTCTGCCAAGAGAGGCGCTATAGCAGCCTAGGTTTTTCAACCATAGAACTGCTCTCGTGCGCCATCTCTTATAATGGACACCATCAAAGGGAGGCGGCCTGGTAGCCGCGGCCAAACCAGTTGGACTCAATTGCCTATAATCAGGTTTTTGGATTGTTGAAAATATAAGCAATTTACCATGAGATTTAATCCGAAATAACCAATAATAAAGCATGATGATAATTGCAGGAATTAACCTAATCATGCATACTAGCAAAGTAGACGAACAGATCATATCTAGCACAGATAAACAGATCACATCTACTCCAAACGCTAGTACAAGAAACTGAAACAGGTAGGAGCAGATTGCATACGGTGTTGCAGGAGGATTCGCGTTCAGATTCGCGTTGGCGTTGGCATCAGCGTCGTTGGCCATGTCGTCGATGTAGAGGGCGCTGATGTCCGGGAAGAAGTCCTCGTCAGGGAAGGAGTCGTTGGTCGATGTGATGCCGTCAGTAGTCGCGCAGAAGCGCTCCCCAAAAACCTGATCCGGAAAAACCGGAAACGACTGATAAAGAAATAACTCGTACAGTAATTTTCCCGAACAGCAAAAAGATAAGTAAGCTCGGCACCGAGGCACAATTGAAAGGACAACGATGGATTATACCAGCAACAAATGCATAATGCAGGAAAATATTCCTTGGCATTGAATATTTGTGATCTTAGAATTCAACTTTGTTGCATCTTCCTTCATCCTATGTTCATGAACTACCAAATAGATCCTTGTGCATATTTTTTGTGTTCTTCTTTTCCCTCTCAATCAATCCTTTTTTCTTCCTTAATCTTCATGTTTGCTTCATGCGCTAGCTTCGACTTATCTTATGCCCTCTTTCTTACTTACTTGGCAGTATGCTTCTTATTGATTTGAAGTTTAGATCTTTCAACAAATGCATCCTACCTTTCGACACACAACCTAAATTGTATGCATAACACAGTCACGCGGGGAATTCTACGAAGTTTGGTCGGCAAGAGTTCCAAAATCGACCAAACCGTAAATCCAAGAAAGATGGATCTCGCCCCCTGACTTTGTGTTGTTTCTGACACCGTCGAGGGGCTCGATGCGTTCATTCTCGGTCCAGAATACCATGGTGAGGCGGCAAGCGGTGGCGCCTGTCCTAAAAATTTAAGGGTACGGAGCTAGACTAATTTAAGGGTATGCAATGAATACCTATTTTTGTACAAAGTAAAACCATCCTAAAAATTCATATGTACATGTATATGTGTATTATAGGTGTTTACATGTAGCACACGACCATAATCGAAACCGACAGAGCTCTGTACCCTCTCATGTCATGTGGTCCTTACCTAGGCCTAGCTCCACTTTGGCCTGCTCATCCAATGCATGATAGGAAATACTTTCTCAAGAAGGTCGGACCAGATGCCTGGAACAAGTGGTTCAACGCCTGAATTTTTGTTTTTTCACTCTCGGAGGCACGCGTGGGTTTGACCTCTCCATGCTCAGGCGCGTAGGTGGCGGGAGGTTCCGGGAGTTTGTCCCTAAGTAGTAGGAGACGATGGCAGGATGCGAAAATGAAAGAGCCATGGTAGCGGCCTTGTTAGATTAGGTTGCCACAAGGGAGGCATGAGAGGTAACAAAAGAGCCTCATAATGCCGTCAATGTGACCATTGGGCCACCGATGAATCATAAGGGAACTGTCCTAAAAAGTGTGGCCAGAGCCCTACATTTGCATCTCCAACCACCATATTTACATGCTTGTATAAACAAATGTACAAGGTGATCCAAATAAGGTATCTGACCTATAATTTTTTTACATATGGACTTTTAGGGCATCTGCTCTAGTTGGTAGGCCATGTATAATAGGACGAAGTCGGTCTTTTTTTACGGTTCACGTTAATTTTTTTACTTAGTTAGAGGAGAGAGAATGGAGAAAGAGAATATTACAAGTAATCTCTTATAAAATAAGAGAAAACTATTTTTCTATTGTATCACTTGTTCTCCCTTAGCAATATAATTTTCTTACCAAAATTTACTGATTAATTGTTAGGATAACTATAAGAGATAATGCATTATACCACTATATTTATTGTCTTTATTAAATGTTGTGGATGGATAAGAGAAGATGTTCCTACCAGAAAATCTCAATCGATGAATAATTTTTTTACTACAATACTGTATTTGTTTGTTGTTTTAGAAAGTAGGGTGCACGCACGTGGTATGCTCAGCGCATGGGATGTGGCGTTGGAAGTGTTGTAGTATGAAGTAAAGAGACAAAGGAAGAGACACAAATGAGACTCTTATCTTATTGCATTGTGGGAGACCCACTTATATACAGGGGTGAAGGGGTGTGTTGGGGAGACACCTTTTCCCCAACAGACACCTCCTGGGAGGCATCCCTCCCATACAATTGATCACATGTTTTATTTCTCAACACTCCCCCTTGATCAATTCGTCATCTGTATATTGCAATCCAAAAACTCCTCCTAAAAACCCTGTGGGAAAAATTAAGGAGAAATATTATAACAATATGCCATCGAAAACTCCTTCAAAAACCCAGTGGGAAAAATATAAGGAGAAACCATATGACATATGTCCGCACTTGTATTTGTATTGTCTCATTAAAAACCTTATATGAGAAACCTTAGGGAAAACTCATAAAGGGAAAAAGAGTACAATATCAGTGATCGGGAGATCATCAACGAGTTATAACTTGGGATTTTACTCCCCCTGAACATTGCAAACCTCAATGTTATCCCATACCAATTCCACGAACCTAATTCTGGAATATAAACGTTGGTAGAGATATTGTGAATGCCACAATAGGTTGTTTGCAAATTATCCTCTTACATTTCTGTAATTCATGAGGATGAATACAACTCGTAAGCAATACAAGTGACATTATCTCGGTAGACAATGATAACCTCCACATGATTTCACATGTGACCAATCATTCTGCAAAGCCATGCACATCTTATGATGCTTTAAATAAATACCGCAGAGTGATCATTGGAAGGACTCATTTAGAGTCTATTCAAAAGAATTTCTTCCGAATACTCTTCCAGTAAATCCAGTCTTTGATATGGCAGCGTTGGGATCACATAATTAGCCACTATCGTATATCACACCATGGTCCAATCTTGATTTTCATGATAGAATTAATCAAGACATTTTGTGCCTTGGACATATCTGAGAATATTCCATGCACAAATCTTATACCCTTTGGGGAATTGCACTCTCAATAACTTGCCAACAACTATAATGTCAGGCCTGACGTATTCTGCAAGATAATTGAGTGCTCCGATGGTGTTTAGATATGGAACTTCATGTCCAGCTATCATGCCACCATTTCCCCTACCTATAAAAGGATTTGTATCCCAATATTAGGTATAATACGACCTTATGTGTCACTGATGTCATATATCCATATTGGACATCTCTAATATTTCTAGATATATGAAGACTGATAGACATCTATTCCTGGGGGAATATGCTTCAAGTTACAAACTTAAGCACAATTTGGTTTGACCCAAATCTCCGTCTTAAAGTGATTGTATGTATTCATATGTCGTTTAGACATCGATGATAAGATCATCAACACCACACATGTGATGTAGAATCCAATTAAGGATTTCTTTGTGAATACATATCAACAATCATCAATATTAGAGTTATCCTTATCAAGGAAAAACTCACTTAGTCGGTCGTACCACACAATTATCCGACTACTTTATGTCATAAAATGACTTCAGAAGTTCCACACATTCATGTTGCAATTTTGTCTGAATTCAGAATATTGAGTCCTTCAGCGACTCCAATATGCATATTCGAACTTACTGTCTCATGTGAGTATGTAGCTACTACACACATCAACCACATGGATCTGTACTGCCAATAACATTCTTTATCGAAACATAATTCCACTCATACCTTAGAAAGTATGCAACATCGTAATCGATGTCAGGTCTCTGCGGAAACCCTTATGCTACAAGTCTCGCTTTTCTCACCACCTCATTTATTTTCGTTTCCAAACGAAAAATCAATTCTCTTCCCTACGGAAGATACTTATGAGGAGAAGGTTTTACAATTGTAAACACCTCTCTTTTTATTAGCGAGCTCTACTCTTCTTCAATTGCTTCCTTTCATTTGAACCAATATAAGTGCAACAACACTTTCCATGGATTTTGGTTCAGGGCCCAAAAGGATTTTAGCAATTCTTCAAGAAGAAATATATGTCGACATATGTAGACTTTATCATATACGATTCTCATGAATCAATATCCTTTGTGGAATTCTATAACCTCTTAACTCCTTGTGATTTCCCACAACAACAGAGTAAGGTGTTTCGATCTCCCAACACTTAAACTTTTGTGCACATTTGTGTTGGGCTATGGATGATACACATCCATCTTTTGTCACTCAACTCGAAGTTGACTCAAATTTACTGACTAAGGAGACCATCTGCTTTGTTTCAATAGAAACAAATGAGAACTTAGTCTCAAGTGACCAGAATTCTCCCCCTCTTGCTCTCATTTGGGGGATGAGTGGTTTATTAGGTACCTCCACTCATTCTAGTACTTGACCAAGGTTACACCTTTGTCATCAGTAAATAATTTGACAGATTATTTGCAATATTCTGCAAATTTCTTATAACCTGAACCTCTAGTTCAGATTCTTAAGTACGTGGACAAAATGTCTATGACATTTCTTATCCATTCAATGGCATTCTTTGTGGTACTCATCTCCCCCTAATGCCAGAGAATGTCCTTATTGCAAATAGCAATCAGCATACGGGCTATAATAACTCCCTTGTTCGGGTTAAGGTATTTGACGGATTAACAATTATACCACAGTTATTCCTCACATAGATCCCAAATATATGTGAAGCCCCATAATGTACGCTGGGGTGGTGATATCGGTATGCAACCAAATTACCGCAGATGGGAAATACTTCACTGATTTCCATGTACAAACTGCAAGGGGATGCAGTATTATATGCATTTGATCTCAATTAGACCAAATATGCGGCGTGTGAAACCGTATATTACCACCAACAAAATGTTGGCAAATCACAATTCTGCAATATTGGCCATGCAATTTTAACCCTCTTTCATAAGAGATCTAGCCAGACAATTTTGGGTATGTACACATACTGAATTTAACCATTGAATGGTTGTGAATAAAATTCAGCAACAGTTCCATCCCATGGCATTATCCCATGTTAGGATACTTTGCTCTAAATTCGTCAATTTGAGCACTCTATTCAGTAAACACATGATTTTGTGTGAATGATACACACCTAAGACCATCTTATAGATGTGTCTAGTAAAACCATGAAGTACCAACATAACCCATACATGGCTGAGTAATCCACATATATTCTTGAAAGCTTTCAAGAATAATACCTGGCTCATTCCAAATTTTAAGGTGAGAGTGCCTTAAAATTAATTCCCCTATGGCACATGCAGTGCTCATAAATCTCATGATCAATGGGAATATTGCAACTTTTAAGTTGTGGCCAATGGAATTGTCAATAATTTGCATGTGTCATAATGACAAAGGATGGCAAATTATTGTGTACGCAACAAGATTGAGTATGAACTGATTCATACACTCAATTTTCTCAACGATCATGTCTGAGGGACAAGATGTTGCAAATTATACTACATGTAGTAGTACAATTATAGGCTCATGATATTATGGGATAACCAGAAGACTACAAGAGTCCTCCAACATATCTTGGGAATAACCATCCACAAGCATATCATCAATGTAGAGGATTCATTTTCCATCTACATACCAAAATAATTTCTAGTTGTTTCTTTTGAAGTTGAACTTCAAAACTTTCCCATTTAAATCATCTGCCTTGCCAATGACTCGGTGGTATGATTCAACCCAATACATGACAGATTGGTAATCATTGGTACGATACTTTGTACAACCACCCCTTTGTCATTGCGATCATTTTTATCTAAATGATCCCTTCCCTTTTGAGATACATACGCCATGGTATATTTGCCATTTTATTTTCTCTTTATGTTTAACTCCTCGTGGTTCTCTAACCACTCAATCGCTTAGTACTAAAAGCACCAGCATGAATTTCAGGCAATGATGTCACACCCACTGGGCGAAACTGATGAATCTTCATAAGAAGTTCATCATATTTTTAGCCTAAAATAAAGATGGTATTTCTATTTACCATCATAGGAGAACATAAAGTTCAATAAGGATTTACAATCAGATTTGCATCCGAAATTACCTTATCAGGTAATCTAAACTTGGTGTTGATTTATAGGCAATAGAATAATAAGCCTCAACAGACTTGAAGTCCAGACTACGAATGAATTGTCATTCGAGTTGCGCTTATAACAACATATCTCTCTGCAAGGGAGTCCCCCAAAGGGCATATGGATATTCATTATCCACTAAATACTCAATTTGATTGCGATGCTACATACATGCAAAAATGCATTTTCTTTTAGCTATATTAGAAATAGTCATGACATTCTCTACAGGTAGAGTTTCTATGGCGACAAGGCCAGAAGTCGACATAATATGTCCACGAACCATGTTAAAAATTCTCCAACCTAATGTCATCGCATCGCATTCCCTTCCAAAGGAAGGTCGGCCATATGCTGCATGAAATGCTCATGTATTAATTTACTTTTAGCAAATTAAGTAGGATGAAAATGCTATGGCTAAACATAATCATTGTCATGGTGATTTAGTGACCCATAGGGCAAACCTTCCATGAAAATATAATCACCACAGTCTGGTATATATCTTTAAATTAAAGGTAATCACCTCAAAAGGGATAAACCTTAAATTTCCTTAAAACACATAGAGGTGTCAACAACCTAGTGGCCCCTCACACTTATGGATAGTTCTCATCGATCATAGCCCCCATAACCTTATGTTATTCATAACACATGAAGGTAATCACCCTGAAGTGGTGTAAACCTCTCAGTTATGCATGAAATTTAATTCATAGCTATGATGACGTCTCATAAGTTGTGTATGCATGGAAGGTAATCACCAAAATATGCAAGTATTTTGCATAATTCTCTTCATAGCATAACCTGCGATGTTGTCATCGCCAATTCCACGGATTCCACTCCTGATGGAATATGTGACACCAAAGTCATAACAAATGACAAATGCTATGAAGTTGTCATATATTTGAAAAACATCATGAAGGTAGTCACCAACGATGTAGACATCAAAGGTGAGAACGAAAATTATTCCGTTGCTATGATACCATGCCATAACTATTGCGCCTTCATTTTGCTCTAAACACACGGAGGTAATCACTAGTAAGTAGTGTAGACCTCTCTCTTATGGAGCTTATCACAACCTTGTGTTAACTAAAACACATTGAAGGTAATCACCACATGGTGGTGTAGACCTCGCAGTTGTGAACGAAATTCGTTGCCATAATCAAATCCATAAGTTGTGTGCAGAATTGAAGATAGTCATTGTGTCAGAATGACATGTAGACCTCACGGTAATGGTGCATAATCTACAATTAAGTAGTAGATGCTATCTATCCATTACTTTGTGATTCGTCAATATAAATTTGACATAGTCAGGCAAGTGTCATACACCTTGTTATCTTATGTTTTTCAAACTTGCAAGCAAATTCCATATTCTATACGACTGATGGATTCAACATATTGCTTTGCAATTGTATTACTCACGTAATACATATGTTCATTTTACATTACGTAAAATAATGCATAATAAATTATTATGCAATTACCATATTTGCTCTGAAGCCTGGGGCATAGAATGCAAATAACAATAACCATATGGTTAAAGTGCTAAAAACAACAAGCCCCGAAAGCTAAACTGCCAAGTCCAACAAGCCAAATGGCTCCATTATAATTTTCAGTAAGCCCAAGGCTCAACCAAAAATTACATGAACTTATACAGGATTATTCCAGTGGCTGATTTGCAAAATCGTGCGGTTACCAATTCCCCATAGGAATAACCGCCGGTGACAGTCTGGAAATCGAGGCCGCGCTGGGCCGAACGGAACCGTTCGTCGACGCCCACTTCTACACCGGAGCGCACACGCTGCAAGCCGGTGCCGCGTGCTGGCCTCTGTTTTTCCCTGCACAGGGTGCCGCCCGCCGCGAAGAGCCGCAGTATCGGCCACCGCGCGAAGAGATGCCTCCACGCCGGCAATAGAGATCTCTGACAACCGAGCGTCGCCGTTGTCAGGCTCCATCGCTGGTCACGACTCGCCTCGAGCCCTGCTCTTGCCGCGCGGCGCCTGCGTCTCTGCTGATCCGAGGGCCGCGCATTGCTGAGGAAGCCGCCTCCGCTGCCGCGCTGCGGGAGGGTCGTGGCCGCGAGCGCAGGCACCGCCCGGTGTGGAGCGCGCGCGCGTGCCGCCGTCTGTTGGTCCGCCGTGACCTTGAACGCTGCGTCGCTGTTTCATCTTTTCGTGAAGTATGGCGACGTCCACATGCTAATTCATCTGTTCAATCGATGCGTGTAAAGTAACAACAGAATTGATTAGCATAGTTGTTTAATCAAAGTAAGAATGAACAAGCAATATCGTATATTGCTCCATTGATTTCTTATGAACGGATGCATGTCCATGGATGACTTGGTCTGCCGTGCACATCGAATCTTTGGCTAATCAATCCATGGAGATCCTTGTTCTGCGGCGTATCTGCTCATGTTCAGCGGAGTCGCCGTCCGTGGTGCCTCGTCGATCGGCAAGGCCTTAATTCGGAGTCGCCTATCTCTCTATCGGAGAGGCACGTGCTGATAACGTGTTGTAGTATGAAGTAAAGAGACAAAGGAAGAGACACAAATGAGACTCTTATCTTATTGCATTGTGGGAGACCCACTTATATACAGGAGTGAAGGGGTGTGTTGGAGAGACACCTTTTCCCCAACAGACACCTCCTGGGAGGCATCCCTCCCATACAATTGATCACATGTTTTATTTCTCAACAGGAAGCAAGACGCGGAGCGCAGCCCAGCACCACGAGTTCCATATTTCACCAGAGCCGACGTGGCCTACGCCCCCCGCGCTTTGTATATATCCACGTCGCCCAGCCGAGCGAGGGCGCACCCACCCATCATCACACAAATCCACCAGTCCCCACTCCACGGTACACGCAGCCCAGCCGGGGACGCCAAGGCAGAGCACAGCCAGTCGCATTCGCGCGCGCAAACGCCGGCGGCCGGCAGCACGTACGCACCCACCGGCGGTGCGCAGCCATGGGGGTGCTGCGGAGCACGCAGAGCATGGAGGCGGAGGTGGAGGAGATGCGGGCCGCGCTGCTGCTGGGCCCCGGCCTGGCCGCGTGGCGGAGCTCGGGCACCGGCGGCGCGGCGGCGGCGAAGGCCGGCGCAGAGGAGGGCGCCGCGGAGCCGCGCGCGGTCTGCGTCACGGGGGGCATCTCCTTCCTCGGCCTCGCCGTCGTCGACCGCCTCCTCCGCCACGGCTACACCGTCCGCCTCGCCCTCGAGACGCAAGGTTGGTTTGCTTTTGGCCTCTTGGCTGATTCCTTATTCTTTTACCACTTCATTCAAAGCTAAAATTCCCTGGTCTTCAGCGAGTGTGGAAATTTGGCGTCTTTTTCTCTTTCCACATTCCGCATACGGACCCAGAGTTGGCCACCTTCCCGCGATGTTTGAAAATTGGCGTGGCCCGTGGACGGATTCCGCAATGCGGCGCGGTTCCACACGTGCCTCTTCTCCAGACTTAAAATTACAATAGAGTAATCCTTCGATTGGCCGGCACGAAATGTTCAACAATTCTGTTAGGTCTTGCAATCCTAGTCCTAGTATAGTACTAAGTTTTACCTTTGCCCGGGAAGCCCAAAATTGCAGCTAAGAATTTGTCCCCACCTGGGTTCAGGAACCAGCATTTGCTAGCAAACCAACCAGGCGCACTTTTGGTAGTAAATAACTTCTCCGGAGTGTTCTAGAGCCGTTTTAATTGCATAAGAAGTCACATAATCCCAACCAAGTTCCTTTTTACTGAAAAAACAACAACCATGTGGTGCCATTTTCTGTTCAGTTATGTCACCAGCAGCGATGTGTCCAAATATTGGTGCGTACGTATGTGTTTTCCTGCTGTACAGAGGGACAATTGGCTCAATGTCGCATCACGTTTTGGTACACACCATATGACCACGTAACCTTCGGTAGCTGACATTTTACCAGTGCATTTCTTCTGGATGGCGTGCCTCTTATGAACAAATCGGTCAGTTCCCTCTCTATCTGGAAAGCAAGGGCCTACCACTCTACCAGGTCATGCGTAAGAGGTGCCCCGGTTTCCTCGCCGTCTGTTTTGAACCTTTTCCCAGATTGGTCGAGCGTAGGAATAGGATGTAAAATTGCTCATTCCATTTGTGTGGTATAGGCCGATAAGGTAGTTTCGTCAACAAACAGAGCACAAGGAAACATTGTTTTTGACTGTAACAGGATGTGTTGACTGTCGATGTTACTGACTTACAGAGGCAGCACTTGATGTCTTCGTTTTCAGCGGAGTACACCGGCCAACTCTACCAACTAATGTATTTGATGTTGCTGTGGCAGCAATTGATGTCTCCGTTTTTATTCGTGTACACCAACCAACTCTACAAAATAAGGCAGTTTCACAAACATAAACACTAGAAGTTGAACTACAATCGCCGTCGATGATGTGTTGATGTTTTGTGGCAGCTGTTTATGTCTTGATTCAGGGCAGTTCAGGGACTTCTAAATTGTGTTGCTGATAAGGTTCTCGTTTATTTAGTAGCCAAGTGATAAGATCACCTCATCTTACCACCTCACTGAATGGACCATTATTTGGTACCTAAGATAACCAATGCGTCATTCCTTGTCCGTTAGCAGCTTGTCAGTTCTAAAAGTGTGTAGTTTCCTAATCAGGGAGGGTGAGAAGGGCACATGCTCTAGAACACACACCCTAACGTGTATAGCTCTGGCACATGTTGCCTGCACCTTTTCGGAACAGAAGAAGGGCAGTTGTGAAAATAACCTGTGTATGCTCTTATCTTTAGTCTGTGTCAACAACAATGCGACAGTAAAATGTATCCTATATTATCTCTGTTAATGCAATGTTCAATATGACTGTTTTCGCGGCCTCTTTACAGTTACTGCGAAGAGTGATCTCTTTCTGAAGCTTGACATGTTACTCACATATGCATCGTGAATATGATGCTGGCCCACCCATAGTACAAAATAGGTCTGCTAAACTTGAAGGAGCAACAGAAATATTAAGGTCTGGTTCAGGCTTACTGCCAAATTGACATCCATAATTTAGTTGTGATTTCTTTTGCTGTGGCAGAGGATCTGGACAAGCTGCGGGAGATGGAAATGTTTGGTGAGAATGGAAGAGATGGAGTTTGGACTGTGATGGCGAATGTCATGGACCCAGAGAGCTTGCACCGAGCTTTCAGTGGCTGTGTTGGTGTGTTCCATACATCGTCACTCGTGGATCCAGGGGGCATCTCTGGCTACACGGTGAGCTGCTCAACCCGTATATATGTTCTTAAGTAGGTACATATATGCCCCTGAACAGAAAAGTCCATATAAGGATCATCCGTGGAAATGCATGCCGGATAAGATCATCTGCTTATTTTGTTCGCCTTTTGAAGAAAGATGTTGTTTTGATAGTGACATCGCTCCTACATCTCAACTTTGGACACAAAACTTTTGTCTTGGTCTTTCAAGGTAGGCAAGATGTGTACATTATAGAATAGGTGGACATCAACTATACAAGGACGTCTTAATTATTTAATTGATTAGGTAAACTAGAAGGTGCTGCTAGTGTTCTAAAATGTAATTACCGAGAGATGACAACCGAGGTATAGCCACGGCCACGCCAATCATATTATATCATTCAGCGGTCATTACAGGGACAAGAAATTTCATGCCTAATACATGTACACCTTGCGTGCAGTAATCATGCTAGTTAATGACATCATGTACTGTGCCAGACAATTCCCGCCAGTGCTATCACAACATGCGACCACAAGAATTCTTTAATATTAAATGGTCATTTACATCACAAAGTATATCTGGAGGTGCTTAACACTCATTGATCCTCGGAAATGACCTTAGCCACATCATCCATGTTCTGTGCATCTATTACATAATTAAGATGGGTTGGCATGGTGTTAGCCTCCGATGTGAATTCTTCCAACAACCATTGATTATGAACTTCATGAGGTTACCAAAAATTGATATCTAAATAGGCTTTGTCTAGTTCGACTGATTAACTTTTCAGATGTCATTGCTTGAGTTTCTCTGTACATTGTCCTGTAGCACCATATTTAAATTGATACTTAAGTAGGCTTTGTCTAGTTCATTTGAGGATTGATATGAACTGACCGCTGCAATATGAAGTAATCATCTAGCCATTTTGTAAGCATACCTGCTACAAACAATGGGTGGTAGCCTGGTAGGTGCCTACTGACTCCAAATATACACATTAATGATGGATATAGTAGTCCAAGCCCCAAAATGGTTGTAAGTATATTTTATATTCGTATGCAAGTATTTAGAGTGAAACCACCAAATCCACTCAGATTATGTTGATGGGCCTTTATCAGGTCATGCCTGATGTTGCCACCCCTTGCTTTATCAGACTCAGCATAGATATGGCTGTACTTCCTGCTGTCACTTTGTTTATGCCACTCTTTGTATTATTTATTATATTGGCTTTACATACACTTACGAAAGATTGTGTGATGAAACATATTTTAGGTTTATCGTACCCATATCATGTGACTTCCACCTGCAGTGTAGATTACTTATCAAGTTATCATGCAAAGCATGTGGACTGAATAAGAAGACCACACACCTTTGACCTATGCTTGGGGTGCTGCTAATTTGAACGCAAACATGATAGGCATCCCCTTGCTCTTTAGGTTGTAAATTTTGAGCACTTCCTCTACTTTTTCAAATGCAGTACCTCGCAATGCTTTACTTCAGCAGCTTTTGGGTCAATAATTAGGTGGTTAGGTAGTGTCCTCCCTTGTCTTTTTTGACATTCTCTGCCAAATCCATATGACTTTTGCTATCTGAAAGTTCCAATAGAGCTCTCTCAAAGTTAATTATCCTCGGTCGCAGGCTTGCAGTATGCGCCAAGAAAATTACTTTGTACAAAGTATCAGATAAAAGTTGACTTTACTTTGCAGTAGATCATCGGTGTTGATCTGGTTTCCTACCCTTCAGTTGTTTTAGGACAAGTTGAGAACTTTATGATCAAGGGCCAGTAGTATTAGTTTTCTAATCTTGCTATCATTCTGTTTTTAATCTTGCTGATTTGTCTATTACAAACGGTGGGGAATCCTCTTCCCCCCGTCATTCTCGAAAAAAAAATATAACACAGTATGTCCTAAGCACATCATTTCTAGTTGGGCACTCACAATCACATCATGTCAACATGGACCATGCCACTGAATTCAGAGAACCAAAGGCATCATGTTTGCAACTGGGTGATTAGACTTTAGAGAGCCTGAACTGTCGTAAATGGCATGGGGCAGTATCAATTAGTTGAAGTTGCACTTACTATAAATAGTAGTTGACATGATTACTATGTGAGATATGTGTAGTACTTTTATTCCTTTAAAAGTGAAAAGACTATCCATTATTTCTTCTAGCGCCGTGTTGAGTGTAAATTGTGATGGACACCAGAACATATTTCTATGCGAAGTTCTTGACCAATTTGTTCTGCTGGAATATCCCCACTTTATATTTTGCACACATTGAGATCACCTTTTGTTTTTACACCACTTTTTTTTGAAACAAGGCAGAAGATTTGCCATTTTCTGGTGTGCGCTTCACAGACAGTCTGTAGGAATGTTGATATGGGCTTTACTCCAAAGCTGTCTTGCTTGCTTACAAAATTGAATGCTAATCTGAACAGAAACACATGGCGAGTCTGGAGGCCAAAGCGGCAGAGCAGGTGGTCGAAGCGTGCGTGAGGACAGAGTCCGTGAAGAAGTGCGTCTTCACCTCTTCTCTGCTGGCATGTGTGTGGAGGCAGAGCAGGCCTAACCATCACCGGTTTCCCACCACCGTCGACGAGAGCTGCTGGAGCGACGAGACCTTCTGCCGCGACAACAAGGTGAGCTTTCTGCTGAAACTGTAGTTCACCGTTTCCACTCTGTTAGCATACAAGGCATGAGCATGGTCTCAGAATGTGATTGACATTAAACTTCGTTTCAGCTGTGGTGTGCGCTGGGCAAGACGATGGCGGAGAAGGCGGCATGGAGGGCTGCGCGGGGCAGGGACCTGAAGCTCGTGACGGTGTGCCCCGCGCTGGTGACCGGGCCGGGTTTCCGCCGACGGAACTCCACCCCCTCCATCGCCTACCTCAAAGGTCTGTATGCTCTGTGTATCTCGCTTGTGCTTCAGAGCCGGAGTCGCTCACCGAACTGACGAATTGCCATTTCGTTTCATCTATCAGGGGCGAACACGATGGTGGCGGAGGGCCTGATGGCGACGGCGGACGTGGAGCGGGTGGCGGAGGCGCACGTGCGCGTGTACGAGGCGATGAGCGGCACCGCCGGCGGGAGGTACATCTGCTACGACCACGTCGTGCGGCGCGCCGAGGAGTTCGCCGAGCTGGAGCGGCAGCTGGGTCTTCGGCCCAGAGGCACGGCGCCGCCCAGCGGCGACATGGCGGTGGCGCCGTCGTCCGAGCTGTGCAACCGGAAGCTGGCAAGGCTGGTGTCCTCTCGGAGGCGGTGCACCCACGACGCCTACCTCCCCGTCGCGTACGACTAGAAAAAAAAAGGAGATGATTGTGGCAGGATGAGGTGTGGTGTTGGCGTTGTACATAGTTGTGCCAAGATTAATAAAGCTGAGATTAGATAGGTTCATGATGTTCATCTGTACAGAGAGAATCATCATCGTAGAGTAGAACGAAATCGGCGCACATGAGTTTTTTTTGGGTGCTGTTCCCCTGTGCCTCGGCCATCTGGAAGTCTAAGGCGCCGGCGCGTTGCAAGTTTTTCATGTGGCTGGTCGTGCGGCTGGCCAAACAGCACCATCTGCCACCTAGGTTCTGCATTACCTAAAACTTGCACTCATTTGTTTGTGCATTGTCCCTTCACCACAGATGTTTGGAGAGACATCAGAAGATGGACAAGGGCCAACTTCCAGGTGCCCAACAACTCTTTCAGCAGTACTGAAGACTGGTGGCTTAGAACCAGGAAGCAGGTTCCAAAGACCCACAGGCGCAATTTCGACACGGTGGCAATCTTAGTTCACTGGAAGATCTGGAAGAAGAACTCCAGGGTTTTTGAGAACCTGACTCACTCTGTAGACGAGGTGTTCGAGGGCATCAGGGATAATATTTTTATGTGGCGTGCTGCCGGCAAGCTAGCTTTCGACTAAGCTTCATGTAGCTGGATGTGGCGTCATGGGCCTGCCCATGTTCGTCCCTTTCCGTTTTCTCTTCTGCTCCATCTCGGAGCTTGTAACAGCCCGCTGTAAAACTCTCTCTTATCTTAAAAAAGATCGGCCTAAGGCCTTTCGAGACTGTCACATCATCATATTTTAATTGCAACTCATCACTAGCATAAATCACGAAATAAAATTAACGGTCCAGATATATTGTTCCTAGTTGCAACTGAAAAAATCGGTTGTAACTCAATTTACAACTAAAAAAATCTTAGTTGCAACTTAACTCGATTGCAAATCTGATTGCATAGGACTCTACTGAGTCTTAAGGTAATTCTCGATCTACTAAAAATTAGCAATTCCATTTTTTTAGATCGTAATCTATTCTATGAGTTCACAAGAAATATAAAATACCTTAGACATAATAAAAATTATATTGACGTCCTTGGATCACTTAACAACCACTAGTGTTGTCAGTATTGTTGCCGCTCCCTTACTGGAGTCGGCCTAACGTTATTGATGACAGCCGAAAAACTTTCGTGCACGTGCCCTCAAGAACCCACGCCCTAAAGTTGAAATCGTCGCCATTGAATCCTTAAATCGATTTGAAGATTCTAATACCAAACCTGTAACACTCGTTAGACTGGACGAGATCCATCAGTCCATGAAAGCGGCGACTAGACGAATCTCCGTCCTCCTCAACACTACCGTTAAGATTGACAAGGTGAACGAGGAGGTGGATATATCTTATTCTTATCCCGCACGACGCTGCTACAGCCACCATAACGATGATGTTGGTTAACCAATCTCTAACTTTTGGCATCCTTCAATAACATCGAGCGTAGGTCCAAGATCCCCCCCCCCCCCCAACACCATCTGAGTGGCAAGTAAAAAAAGTGAGGACTGATCAATTCCTGGTCATAGACGGCGAGAACGATAAGGTCTGACTTTCGTTCACGGGAGCAAGACAATACGGCCGGCGCATTTGGCTGAACCAACGGCGCACTCTTCAACGGCTCGATCTACGGGAAGACGACCCTGTCGTTGCTGGTGCATGCGGACGGCGAGACTGGGTCGACAACATGGACGACCAAGCTCCTTTTCCCCTCCCTCCTCCCACGCGGTTCTCGAAAGCTCCAAGCGCCCCGCCGGCGCCCCTCTCCCCCTCCTCCGCCGGCCTTGCCGGCCGAAGTGACTGGGAGAGGGGCGGCTGGCCCCCGTGTACAGCTCCTAGGTTAGGGCTTGTCCCTGGTGTCGGCGGTTGATGTCTATGCACGCGTCTGTTCTTGTAGACAGTGTTGGGCCTCCAAGTGCAGAGGTTTGTAGAACAGCAGCAAGTTTCCCTTAAGTGGATCACCCAAGGTTTATCGAACTCAGGGAGGAAGAGGTCAAAGCTATCCCTCTCAAACAACCCTGCAATTAAGATACAGAAAGTCTCTTGTGTCCCCAACACACCCAATACACTTGTCAGATGTATAGGTGCACTAGTTCGGCGAAGAGATAGTGAAATACAAGCGGTAGTGATGATTATAAGTAGCAAATGTGACTTGAAGTAAATATCGTTGCGAGCAAACATGTAACAAAACAGCAAGTAAACGGTGTGCAATGCTTGGAAACAAGGCCTAGGGATCATACTTTCACTAGTGGACACACTCCCAACAAATATAACATAATTGAACAAATAAACAACTTCTCTTCACTATGGTACTCTGAATTACTCTCCTATTGAACAACACTAATCATTGCGTAGGGCTACGAAGCACTCCTTAAAGTTCATCAAGTACTTGACAAACACCACTCATAGAGATATCCAAATCAAATCACAACTCAAGATAGATATTATTGCAACTTAGACCAAGTACTAACACGGTGCACACACTGTCAACATTACACCATGAACGGAGGAATAGATCACTTCAATACTATCATAGTGATAATTATTCTCATAATCCATAAGAGATCACAATCGTAGCCTAGACCAAGTACCACCATGATGCACGCACTGTCACCGTTACACCATGGCAGGAGGAATAGATTACTTTAATAACACCACTAGAGTACACATAATATCTGAATAATAACATCTACTTGTTCAACATGATACAAAGCTCACGATCACATAAAGATCACATCATGGGAGAGAGAGGTGAACCACATAGCTACCGGTAGAGCCCTCAGCCCCGGGGATGAACTACTCCCTCCTCATCATAGGAGACAGCAAGGTTGATGGAGATGGCGGTGAGGTCGATGGAGACGGCGGAGACGGCGATGGAGACCGATGGAGATGGCTCCGGGGGCACTTCCCCGTCCCGGCAGGGTGCCGGAACAGAGACTTCTATCCCCCGAAATGTGGCTTCGACGGCGGCGGCGCTGCGGAACTGTTCTGGAAATTTCGCCGACTCTTTTAGGGTTTTCCGTCCCGAGGCTTCTTATAGGCGAAGGGGCGTCGTCAGGGGGCAGCCAGGGGCTCCTCACACCAGGGTGGCGCGGCAAGGGCCTGGGCCGCGCCACCTATGTGTGAGGGCGGCCTCTGGCCCCCCTCCGGCTCTCTTTCGGTCTTCGGGAAGCTTCCGGGAAAAATAAGACTTCTGGCTTTTGTTTCGTCCAATTCCGAGAATATTTCCTGTGTAGATTTTCTGAAACACAAAAACAGCAGAAAACAGGGAACTGACACTGTGGCATCTTGTCAATAGGTTAGTTCCGGAAATCGCATAAAAACGCTACGAAGTGTAACAAAACACAAGGCAAATGGTGCAAAAACAAGCATGGAGCATCAAAAATTATAGATACGTTTGAGACGTATCAAGCATCCCCAAGCTTAACTCCTGCTCGTCCTCGAGTAGGTAAGTGATAACAAAAGAATAATTTTTGAGGTGACATGCACCTACACAATCTTGATCATATATGTAAGCATTTGTGAGCTGGGATCATAAGAACTTAAAACATGGGCATGAAAGATATAATCTTGACAATACGAAACTTAGCAACCATGTTATAACATGAAAATGAACACAAACAAAAGATCATGAAAATGAAACAATGAAAATCAAACGTGTGTTCAAATCATAAGGAAAAACATACAAATGGTTTTCAGCTTGTCCTTCATGGAGAGCAAAACATAAATGCATAGGACACCTTCAAGTTTAAGAGGGTGACTAGATACAAATAATTTGAGAACAAGTGAAACCAACAATATGAATCAATCAATGAAAACTTTGGGACAATGCACATTACACTCAGAATGACAACTATGCTCTCTTAGACGGTGCATAAAGATAGAAGGTGGTGACTCAACATAAAAGTACAAGAAAGGCCCTTCGCAGAGGGAAGCAGTGATTAAACATGTGCTAGAGCTTTTCATTTGTAAAACAGAGAGATAAAAAATTGGGTTTTGAGAGGTGGTTGTCTTTGTCAATGACTGACAATGGGGTTCTTACTATCTTTCATACAAAAATGAAGCAAGTTTTTGAGAGAGAGATTGGCACTTTTGTGCTCTTTTATAAAGCTTGGCACTCCTCCCCACCTTTTTTCCTTTCTCAAACCATGGCTAACTGATTCATCGGGTGCCCACCAACATTCACATACCATGGAGGAGTGCCTTTTTCTTTAACGCCTTTGAGCTAGGCGCAGTAATTTGCAAAGATGCTCATGTGGGCGCCATATAAGAGCTTGAGGCAAAGGCGCCATATAGGAACTTAAAGCAATAGAGAGCATCAAAAAGCAAGTATGGAACACATTTAAATCTAAACCACTTCCTATGAAAAATAGTCTTGTAAAGAGACAAGTCATAAAAGCGCAAAGCAAAAAGCATAGGAAGGCAAAACAAGTACAACTTCAAAGATTGCAACATAAAGAGGGGAAACTCAATATTGTTGAGATCCATCAAACCATGTTTCCCTCTCTCATAATAACTTTCAGTAGCATCATGAATTGAATTAACAATATAACTATCACATAAAGCATCCCTATCATGAGCCACATGCATAAAAGGATTAATACTCCCCACATGAACAATAGTAGTAGGAGCAGATTCAACAGAATAATTATTCTCATCACCATAATCATCAAAGACAGGAGGAATATTGTAATCATAACTATTTTTCTCCCCAAAAGTAGGTGAATTGAAAACATTATAATCATCATCATAAACTAGAGGCTTAGTATCATCACAAGATAGAGAACTACTATGTCACAAAGCATATTCATCAAACATATCATCATAAGAAGGGACATGGATAGCACTAATGGTACAAAAATTATTAACCTTAGAATTGGTACCAAAAAGATTTTCAATATCAAAAGTAGAGTGCTTTTCCCAATCATGATCACTAACATAAGTAATAGGCATAGGAACATCATCCCAATCAGAATTATCATAATCTATAGCAGGATCATAACGCTTAGGGGAAGATACCGTGTCCTCTCGCCTCTTACTCCTCTTCTTCTTCTTCTTCTTCATACTCTTCTTACTCTCTCCTTTAGGAGGGAGAGACTTGAAGGGCATCTTCTCCACATATTCTCTAGGAGGGAAAGGCATCTTCTCCACATAATCTGGTTTGCTGACAGGAACAACAGAAGAAACTTTGGAGGATTCCTCCTCTCTATTAATAAGATTGAAACATCTATTAGTCCTGTCATAGCTTGGCAAAACATCATGTTTTATAAGATCTTATAAGTAAGTATTTGCGAGGCAATATTTAGCACAATAGAGACGACAACCACGAAGGGTACTATTAATATCAGCATCTCTCATATCAACCAAAGAAATCTTTCTAGATATCTCTTCACAATTCAAAAACAAGGTAAGCTCATCATGCTGATTGAGAGTAATCTTATCATCACAATACAAATTTGCGGTACTCGTTTGATTAATTGGGCATTGAAAATTAAAGTGACCCTTTTCACCGCAAAATTCACAAAGAAAAGGATAAAGCTCACAAACCCTTTCACCAAGCACATCTAGATCCTTGAGCCACATACTGGTTTCTTCATTTGCGTGGGTGATGCAATAATCTTCCTTGTTGTAACCCTGTTCACAAGGTCTATGTACTCCACAAAAATTAACATGCTTATAAGAAATAGTACTTTTAGAAGTTTGAGCATGTTTATTGCAATCATCAATAACAATATCACTTTCTATGCAAGTGTCCTTAAAAGGTTCATGATACACGTCCCCATTTCCTTTAGGAACATTCATATGGGAAGCAAAGGCTTTAAAGCAATCAACCATAATTTGAGGATCAAGACCATATTTAGCACTAAGCTCTTGAAAAGTAGCAGTTTCAGCGAAAGACTTAATGCAATCAAACTCATAATTCATACTTGATCCTTTACCTTTGTCGCTATCCCAACCTTCAATATTGTTTTGAATTGTTTCAAGCAGACCCCACTTGGTGTTGACATCCTTGCTTGTGAAAGACCCATCAAAGCATGCATCTAGATAGTCCTTGTAATGTCCTGAAAGCCTTGCATAAAAATTATTAATAACAATATTACGGGGAAGATCATGAATAGGACATTTATGCATTAGTAACTTCAATCTTCCCCAAGCTTGGGCAATGCTTTCTCCCTCATGCGGATGAAAATTATAAATGTAATTCCTATCTTTATAAACCTGACTAGAAGGATAGAATTTAGAATAAAAGAGAGGTTCAATTTCCTCCCAATCAATAGATCGGCCATCCTTCAATGTTTTATACCATTCCTCAGCTCTGCCTTTCAGCGAAAAAGAGAATACCTTCTTCTTAACTTGGTTCATTGAAATACCTGCACACTGTAACAACTCGCATAATTCATGTATAAAAAGCAAATGGTCACCAGGATGGACAGTTCCATCTCCTAAATAGCAGTTATCCCTAACATGTTCAACAATCTTCGTAGGTATTTTAAAAGGATGAGGAGCACAAGCATCACTAGAAACATCACACATGAGAGATAAAATATTATCAGAACAGACCTTCTCCACTAAAGCTGGGGGACTAAAAATATCATACTTAACAAAACCAGCTTCCCCAAGCTTAGACTTTTCTATAGCATTAGCATTAACGGTATTCAAAGCATTCG
Organism: Dactylis glomerata; assembly: GCA_007115705.1. Classification (NCBI taxonomy): domain Eukaryota; kingdom Viridiplantae; phylum Streptophyta; class Magnoliopsida; order Poales; family Poaceae; genus Dactylis; species Dactylis glomerata. The sequence goes on from QXEO01000382.1 coordinate 6,251,511, forward strand.
TACTAATAACATTGCTATGCGAAATAAGCTCCAAAGGATTTTCAATTTTCTCTTCAAATCTAAAATCAGGAAAAAGACTAAAGAACTCTTTGTTTTCCATTAAGCCTAACTAGTGAAAATAAAAACAAGAAACAAAAAGGTATAATTGCAGAATCTAAAGGAAATAACTTCGAGCACTCACACAGGAGGATGTGAGTACCTTTTATCTTACCTCCCCGGCAACGGCGCCAGAAAAGAGCTTGATGTCTACGCACGCGTCTGTTCTTGTAGACAGTGTTGGGCCTCTAAGTGCAGAGGTTTGTAGAACAGTAGCAAGTTTCCCTTAAGTGGATCACCCAAGGTTTATCGAACTCTGGGAGGAAGAGGCCAAAGCTATCCCTCTCAAACAACCCTGCAATTACGATACAGAAAGTCTCTTGTGTCCCCAACACACCCAATACACTTGTCAGATGTATAGGTGCACTAGTTCGGCGAAGAGATAGTGAAATACAAGCGGTAGTGATGATTATAAGTAGCAAATGTGACTTGAAGTAAATATCGCTGCGAGTAAACATGTAACAAAACAGCAAGTAAACGGTGTGCAATGCTTGGAAACAAGGCCTAGGGATCATACTTTCACTAGTGGACACACTCCCAACAAATATAACATAATTGAACAAATAAACAACTTCTCTTCACTATGGTACTCTGAATTACTCTCCTATTGAACAACACTAATCATTGCGTAGGGCTACGAAGCACTCCTTAAAGTTCATCAAGTACTTGACAAACACCACTCATAGAGATATCCAAATCAAATCACAACTCAAGATAGATATTATTGCAACTTAGACCAAGTACTAACATGGTGCACACACTGTCAACATTACACCATGAAAGGAGGAATAGATCACTTCAATACTATCATAGTGATAATTATTCTCATAATCCATAAGAGATCACAATCGTAGCCTAGACCAAGTACCACCATGATGCACGCATTGTCACCGTTACACCATGGCAGGAGGAATAGATTACTTTAATAACACCACTAGAGTACACATAATATCTGAATAATAACATCTACTTGTTCAACATGATACAAAGCTCACGATCACATAAAGATCACATCATGGGAGAGAGAGGTGAACCACATAGCTACCGGTAGAGCCCTCAGCCCCGGGGATGAACTACTCCCTCCTCATCATAGGAGACAGCAAGGTTGATGGAGATGGCGGTGAGGTCGATGGAGACGGCGGAGACGGCGATGGAGACCGATGGAGATGGCTCCGGGGGCACTTCCCCATCCTGGCAGGGTGCCGGAACAGAGACTTCTGTCCCCCGAAATTTGGCTTCGACGGCGGCGGCGCTGCAGAACTGTTCTGGAAATTTCGCCGACTCTTTTAGGGTTTTCCGTCCCGAGGCTTCTTATAGGCGAAGGGGCATCGTCAGGGGGCAGCCAGGGGCTCCTCACACCAGGGTGTCGCGGCTAGGGCCTGGGCCGCGCCACCTATGTGTGAGGACGGCCTCTGGCCCCCCCTCCGACTCTCTTTCGGTCTTCGGGAAGCTTCCGGGAAAAATAAGACTTCTGGCTTTTGTTTCGTCCAATTCTGAGAATATTTCCTGTGTAGCTTTTCTGAAATACAAAAACAGCAGAAAACAGGGAACTGGCACTGTGGCATCTTGTCAATAGGTTAGTTCCGGAAATCGCATAAAAACGCCACGAAGTGTAACAAAACACAAGGCAAATGGTGCAAAAACAAGCATGGAGCATCAAAAATTATAGATACGTTTGAGACATATCAGCGGTATGCTGCGGCAGAGCTTCACGTCGGTGTTGTCGGACGGCGCCGGTCGTCGGCGAGCTCCTCCCCCTCTCCGGCGTCCATGGCGGGCGGCGGCTAGGGCCGAATCTGGCCTAAGCTCTCTGAATAAACCCGATAGGCTTGGATCGAGGTCCCAGATGCGTGGTCCTGTGTTCCCCTCCCAAGCTCGCCGTGGCGGCGAGAATGGTCGGGTCCCGCTCGATCCGTACCCTGGTGCCCTTGATCTGGAGCCCCTGTCGCTGGGGGGTTCGTCTGCAGGTGGAGGATGTTGTGGCAGGCGCTCTTCTCCCCTTCTGCTGACCACGGTGGTCGGGGATGGAGGAGGCGTCTTCTTCTTCTCTCCATCGGCGCCGCAGTGTTCCTGCTGCTCACCTTCCTGCCGGCCGGCCGTGGCGGCGAGGGGTGCGGGGTGAGGAGTGGTGATGTTGTGGCCGGCGGTAACTCTCGGCTGTTTCCGAGCAACGGCGGAGGAATCGTGGAGATGTCTGGTAAGGTAGCACCGGCGTGGTGTCGTGGCCTACCAGACTCAGACATTGAAGCGTCGCCCCCAAATAAGCTCATGGCCGGTTGGATTCTAGACCTCGGTCTCGAATCTCCGGTGAATCTCTCTCTGAGCTCTCCGCGAGTGTTGTTGTTCGTTGCCTCTGCTCTTCTGGCCTGCCGTGGTGGCGAGGGGAAGAGTGGCGACAGCATGCCTCGACCTTGGTGGAGTCCTTGGATGAGAGATGTCGAGGTAATCCCTTCTCCTGGAGTTGGCACTTCGCCGGCAAGAGTGCCGGTGCTTCCTGCTACTCTGGAGTGGAAGGGGTTCACTTCCTACCTGGGCGGGATGTTCGAGCACTCTCCTGAGAGTAGGTTTCTTCTCCATGCCGTCATCCTATGCCTGCCTCCCCCCGTCCGTGGCAGGTTCTGGGAGTCTGACGGCGGGACGTTCCTTCTCAGCGGCGTCGATGAAGAACCTGCTCCTGCTTTCCCCGTCCGTTGGACTGGGAGCTGGAAGACCACCTTTTCAAGCCCATGTTCGACGGCGAGGGCACGCCGTCTGATTGCTAAGGCCATTAGGCCCATCAAGCTGCCGGTGAAGGGTTCCGGCACAAGTTCAACCTCCATTCGGAGGCCCCTTCTGAAGTCAGCTACCGCGGCCATCGTTGGCTCGGAGGCAAGTGGTTTCGTCCCCGCTTCCGTTCTCGACGATGGTGAGAGAGGAGGATCGATTTGTTATTCTATATCTCTCAGAGAGGTCCTTTCTACTTTAACTAGGGACCTATGTTTATTTTCTGTATTTTATGGGGTCCCTTGTAACAACTTGTACCTCCACTGCATATTTTTAATATAATACTTCCAGGCCCTTCGGGGCTTCTCCCGTTCAAAAAAAAAAATAGACAACATGGAGGTAGAGCTGGCTCCAACTTAAGTCGACGTTTTTCTTACTTTTCGAAAAACAAAAATCTCATGGCGACGTCTGGGCCGTCAATATGGAGGATCGCATGTCAATATAGAAATCAAGCATGATCCATCTCTGGCCTGGCCCAGTAATGCACCACTAATTCATGAGAAACGGGAGATTGCGGCCCATGCCAATGGAGATTATGGAGTCGTCTGCTTCCTCTGCGCGTCTAGGCATTTCGCCGAGCAGCCTTCAGGTAGCCGACGGCGGTGATCGGGACGGCGGTGAGCACCGCCCCACACCTCACCTCACCGATCCTATCGCCCTACGCGGACGGGAGCGGCTCCGAGCATGGATTTGGTCGGCGGATGGCCTTCGCGAATTCCCCGGTCCTCTCCTGCACCGCTGCACGGGATCCCCCGTCGCGCGCACCGCCGGCGATCTTGGAACCGGCGAGCGGTAATGACCTTCCGTCCCCTCTCCTGCTCCAGTTGGTTTATGCACTCTTTGGCTCATTCTCCCCTTCGACATGGGTTGATGATAGCTGGGGATTAAGATTTACTGAACCTGTCCCACACCAATGGCAGCATTCCCCCGACAAGATTGTATATCACAGATATCAGTTTGTCTTCATGTTACCACAGATCATACGAACGATTCTTCATGTTTCTCCTATTTTAACTATATATTACACGCACGCATCATACATCGCTGTAAATACTGACTGCCCTGTATTTCCTGTCAAAAACGTATGTGGCACATGCCAATGTACATGATTTACCATGTCCTCACTGCACCTGTACATATCCACACCATGTAGCGATTGTGCGAAAGGTGTCCGATGAATCACCAAGAGTTACCCGCATTGCTTCATGAGTTTCAGCACAGATCATGGTCTGAAGGCACGTGGCTCCCGGCCGGCTTGCCGACCTGCAAGCAAGGGATGGGAGGGGTGGTGGGCGTGTAAAGCTCCCCGAAGGCCTGCCAGCAGAAGGGGCCGCACGTGTGGTACTGAGGCACCACCAGGGGTCTCAGCTGTATCCCGGTCAGGGTGATCTCCGAGCACGGCGAGCTGTCGCTGCACGCGAAGTGGGCGGGCTTGATCGTGAAAGTGCCCCTGATGTTCTCGTACTGCACGCCCGAAACTGCCACTGCCGAGGTTTGGTTGGAGCACGCCGTCTTGTCGCAATAGAACTGGTCTATCATGATTGGTGTCTGAACCTCCGACATTTGTATGTTTGAAAACCTTATGCCCTGAACCAGACCTGAGCCACCCTGCATTGATAACCCAGTGTTTTTACATATATCATCTATGTATGCATAATTGCATAGTGGTCCTTGTTTATGTTTTGTAGTCGTATTATGATTTACCTGCCAAGTCTTGATTCTGACACCGGTCATTGTTTTGAACATGTTGACATCTCTTACAGTGATGTTAGAGACACATGCTTTGGTGTTGTACCTTCCTAGGCCACCAATGCTGATCCCATGGCCTGGTCCACAGTTCACATTATGTATGTTTATGTCGCTGCAGCCTGTCTGGATGGAAATACAGTCATCACCTGCATTGCACATGGCAAATATTTCATGTTCAGTTTTTTCTCTCTATACAGACTTCTACTGTTCCCTTTTTATGCACTATATATTTCGTGCTAAATACTTGAGTCTTATGAGAATTACCGCAAGCCAGGTTAATGTGGTGAATGTTGACATCTTTGGAGTTTTGCAGATGAATTCCGTCAGTGTTGGGGCTATCCTCAGGGGAAGAGATGGTTAGGTTATGGACCATGACTCCTTGACAGCTATCGAACTTCAGATGACACTGGGAGCTGTTGACGATGCTGATACCTGTTACTCTGACACTGGAGCTACCATAAAACCTCAACACCTACATCAGAGTACACAGCCATATCCGTTTAAATTGTTCTGGTATGCGATTGCATCTATGTTCAAGTGCCACAATAGTAATCTGCTTACTGTTGGTTTAATCTGTGGCATCTTCTCCAGCTCCTGAATATACTGTTGGAAGCAATCCAAAGTACGCAGTTAATTTGTTTTACTTTTGACTTTTATATAAGAGGATTTTGTTAAATGATCACGCCTTACTGCATCCATATCATCGTCATCATTTGGATCTGAATAGGCCCACCACTCTTGCCCCCGACTATTTATGACACCACTACCTTGAATTGTTATCCCATTTAGTTTTGTGAACTCAAGCCATTGAAGCAAACCAGAACCCCATGCTCTTGCACCACTTTGAGCTGAAATAGTTCCATCCAACTACACAACAAAAACACGTCACTTTATAATAACAATTCTTAAGTGTATTTCCCAAATTGATTGTGTTTTTTGGTTGTTGTTTCATACTCTGGATTTGAATATTGTCGAACATGTTGGTTACAACTGTCAACTGTATAACACTTTTGGAGCATGATATAAAATCTCTAGCAAGTTTAGTTACAACCCCAGATGGAATATTTTAGCTGAGTTTGAACTTGTATGCATACACTTAGGCAGGTGCGCCAAGATCATCAAACATCAACCATGTTTCTGTGAATAAAGCTTTGATGTATAGTATACATGGTTCTTGATATGTTTCGAGCAATGGAGGACTTATTTCTATCTGGTGACCATAATTTTATAGTACAGTTTGGGGATTAGGAGTAGTGTTACCTGGAATAGAATGTTGGTTTTACAGTTAGGCCCAGAAAATGAGATTGGGCCAACAACGAACTCAAGTTCAGACGGTACAAGTACCGTAGATGCCTCTACCTTGCATGCTGCTGCCCATGCTGCTTCAAAGGCCTGCACATATAGACAATAATTAGGTGCAACCTTTGTTGGGAAACGATACGGTAGTAGTGTGTCGCCATAGCATGGATTGTGAGCCCAACTGTATTAGCTCAAGTTTGAAGTGCACTCAATAGCATCGTTGACTGCAAATTATGTGATTAACTGGTTACTGTTAGCACATTGATGGAAGATATAACTTCTTATCCTAAAAGGAAAGATTAATAACATTTTATTTTGGAGTTCCGTGTTGGCCTAGATATTAGTTTTAGGATAATTCTTCAGATAAGAACACATAATACATTTAAATTGAGTTGTCGGTTCTCTTTATAACAAAGAAAAACAGGATAATTCTTCAGATAAGAACAGATAATACATTTAAATTCAGTTGTCAGTTCTCTTTGTAACAAAGAAAAACAGCAAGAACTGAGAAAGAGAGTCAATAACTCTACTAAATTTGAGGATTGTCATATTTTCTGGGAACCACAAGAATGCAGTTGTTAGGTTTGCTCTTTCTGGCACATCTTAAAAGTCTTGCATGTACCATAGAAAAGTGTATACTCCTGTGAGTATTTCATTGTCAAGGTACCTTCTTTTCCTCGTGGACCCCAAATAAATACAGTAGTATACAGCTTGATATGTAAAGGCACATGTCTTTACGTGAGGGTGCCCAATCATGTGAGAAAAAAACAATCTAGACATAAAACAAATTAAGTTTGTTGCATTATGTACACTTGTCTTGACATGTAAAAAATCCAACTAACATCTTAAAAGACTATGTCCCTGCAGCAAACTAACTTGAAAAAAATTGCATGATAGTAGTGTTTCTTGAAGATACAAAGCATACAGGATGATTATTTCATTTGCTTATGCTTTTTAGGAAGGCTTGATCACAACAATGGGATCAATAGGAGTAAATGGAACTAAAATAAAATAGAATAAATAGAATGAGACTCTAACTCAGAACGTATGATGCAGGTGCCAATGATCATTACGTGGGAAGACGGTAGCTGCAGAAGCAGTGCTGATTACCTGAGTGTCATCTGTCAGTCCATCACCCTTTGCTCCAAAAGCAACCACGTTGAAGACGCTGTCTTGCGATGGCGCTTCCGGTGGTTGCAATGGCGGTGCTTGTGGTGGCAGTGATGGTGGCGGCAGCGACGGCAACAGAGGTGGTGGCGGGGACGATGATGCATAACCATTTCGACAACCTGGACATGGTGCTGGCGTTGCTGGACTCTGATGCCCTTTGCCATGGACAGGGCTTCCACTCGGGCTGACGGGCACGCTCGGGCCTGTGCTTGGACTCGGCTGGTACCCTCTGCTGTACTGCCTGTGGGGAGAACCGCTGCTCTTCCCTTTTCCTTTCCTTCTCAGCATGGTGGTTGACGGCGCCTTCTTCTGTCTCCAATGCTTGCCGTTCCTCGCATCGCAGAGGCTAACGCCTGAGCTCAGAGCGAGCGTGACGAGGATGAGCAGGATGGCAAGACCATTCGGCCCAAGCCTCATCTTGGCGTCTGTGTGCTTCGAACTGGAAGGAAGAATGGCAGTGGATGGACAGAGAGTGCGTGTCTGGTTTAAATAGCCAGAGCAATGAAGAGAATGGGTTAGTGGATGATACCACCCTGAGTCACGTGCATGCCTGTGAGGGGAGGCATGAACGGATGGATGAACTGCAATCTTGCAAACTGCACGGAGAATTTAGGGTGTCGTTTTCATAGTTTCTTGCTTTTGTGCATCACCAGCACAGTCATATGGTGGTGTTCATCTTGTGACAATTGGTTGAGAGATTGCTGCCCTCAGGGTTTTGGCTGCCTCATCCCCAATTGCCATAACCCGCAAGTGAAAAACAGAGGATGTAATAGCTTGTCCGTACTGATGGCTCACGGGGTGTCATCTAAGCCTTTGTACCTATTCGATCCATTTGGCCCTGGTTTAGTTCAAGACGCAATGCCCCGGGCGATTACACTGTATCCTCGCCTCGTATTTCTGCAGCCAGTTTCCTATCTTCAGAGTATTTTCTGTAGCAGAATGTGACCAGAAAGTTCAGTTATATACTCCTAACTATGTGTGGACATTACTTGTGCTTTGTGCATGCATAAATCTTGTGGGGACTGGGGAATAGCCCGTGAATCTCTTCACTGCTCCTGCATGCTGTTGAGGCACCTGGCCAATGATCATGACATATCCATCGCACCATTATTTCCATCGTTGAGTGGTACGCAGGAACTCCTGAATGCAGGTGGTTCGTAACTTACTTTAGGATCTCCTGTAAAAAAAGGCAAATTTCATGTAGGATCAGCGCATCAGTTTTGCAGTTCTACTGGCTGCACGGTTTTACTCGTGAGATCAGTAAGAATGATTGCATGAACTACGAGCAGGGTATGTCTTGGAACTGAATCAGTTTCCTCAATAAGTGGAGGATCTTTCTTGCCATGTTACTCACTGCCATACTGGTGAAGTGGCAAGGCGATTGTCTTGCGTCGAGACATCCATTTGTGCCATTTCCACACAGGGAGCAAAACAGCTGTCTAGTGACATCGTAGAAGAAGCTCAAGCACTTGTTACTGGTGCCACGGCATGGCATGGAATGCGGTAAAAAAGAGACCTAAATCCCTGTAGTCTAGTAGTAGTAAGAACACAATGTGCATCGATCTTTGATTACTGCTGCCGCAAACCGGCGCAGCGTTATTCAGGAGCCGATGATATGTGATCGATCCCCTACCGCCGACCTGTCTTCCCTTCCAAAACCTCCCATCGCCATCCTCCCAAGTCCCAAGTTCCGAATCTCTGCGTGCCCCTTTCATCACCTGACGAACCTGTGTTTCTCGAGTTGAAGCAAAGCCATTGTCATCGCCATTGCCATCGCCATGGGTAGGAAGAGGGAATCACCATATAAACTAGGATCCCTCTAACGCCCAGCTAACTGAGAATTAAGCTAATTCTCAGTTAGCTGACGTCATCCACCTATTCGGTCTATCAGCAGAAATACGTGCGCTGGATTTCTCGATCGATCAGCCTATTAGCAGGCATATTTACTAGAACACGCACTGCGCGGCGCACGCTCTCTAGCCTGTCACCTCCGCTGTGTGCTTTGTCTCTTCCGATCAGTACGACCATGCATATAACTTGAGCAGCCTATATTCTAGTGTCTAGGAACAGTAGCTGCCTATAGGTGTTTTTGGCGTGACTTAATTTGTACGGCTGATATGTTAGAGGCTAGTTTCATGTTTTTTTTCCTGTAACAGATAAAACGCTACTCTACACTAAAACACGATACTAACCAGGTTTTTTCTAGTTGTAGCCTAAATTGCAATTGAATAAAATATCACCTATAACCTGACTAAACAACTCAATTTATAACTGAAAAATCCCTCAGTTACAACTCTCCATGTAACTATAGAAATTATAATTGCAACCCTATTTGCAACTAAAAAAACTCGGTTGTAACTCCAAGTACAACTAAAAAGATCTCAGTTGCAACACGTCATATAATTGGAAAATCTCAATTTGCAACCTAACTTGTAAGTGAAAAAAATATCAGTTGCAACCCCACTAGTAACTAAAAAAAAACTTAGTTGCAACCCGACTTGCAAGTGGAAAAACTCAATTGCAACACTATTTAAAAATAAAAAAACTTAGTTTCAACCTCACTTGCAATTGAAAAAAAATCTTAGTTGCAACTGAAAAAAATCTCAATTGCAATGCCACTATAAATAGAAAATGCTCAGTTGCAACCCCACTTATAACTGGAAAAAGCTCAGTTGCAAACCGACTTGCAAATCTGAAAATCTAAATAACAATGCAAAGTTGTAAATACAAAAACTCAGTTACAACCCCACTTGCAACTAGAAAAACTCAGTTGCAGCCTAACTTGCAACTAGAAAAATCTCAAGCAACTAAAAAACTTAGTTGTAAGCACTTGCAAACTGTAATCATGTTAGTTGCAAATCTACTTTCAATAGAAAATTCTCAGTTACAACCTCACTTACAGTTGTAACTTTTATGGGTATCACAAATCAAAATGCAATCTGAAATTTTTGGAGTAGCTCATCCGCGTTCAACAATCCAAATATTGGTAGCCTACCTAACAAGCCAATATAGATAAAAACCTGTGACATAACAAATTTTATAACCGTGTTGCAAAAAATAAAAAAGACAAAAGACAAAAAAATACAATTCTATTCTATATTAGCAGTCCACAACACAAGGCCCAATAACTAGCACGCAAGAAGCCCATGCGTGGCTCGGGCTAGCAACTAGCGATACGGGGAGGCAGGAAACACGATCGCAGAAACTACCGAGTACAACATGAACCTTGATACTCCTAATCTAACGGCTCTCGTATTGACTGAGAACTAAGCTAATTCTCAGCTAGCTGAGAACTAGCAATTTCCTATAAACTATAGCAATCTAGCTAAGCATCGTATCAACTGATTTTTCTTGTCTTTATAAACGCTAATAAAAGAAGCTGGGAAAAATTGGGAGACGAACTGACCAGGAAGAACCGGCTGCTAAAAGAACAAACTGGCCGGAGGACAGAAAGGCCGGAAGCGGCCACTGACTTGTCGGCCTGCTATTTCCTGCTGGGCTGAGATTCCATTTCGTCGCTCCACCTCCACTGCGATTTTCCACACGCTTTTGTTTGCCAAATCCGAACCGCCGCCGCGCCCCTCTTGCTCGTCTCGCAAATCCGGTGACGGCGGCCAGATCTTCCTCGAGTGGGGATGGAGGCTGTCCGTCCTAGGACGAAGAAGAGGAAGCCAGGGGCAGTCGAGGCTCCTGTGCCGGCTGCTGCAGAGGCGCCCAACGCCGAATCCGCAGCGGAGGGCCAGGTGCTCGAAACGGATGGAGGCGCCGGCGACCATATCAGCCACCTCCCGGATGAAGTCCTCGGCGACATCATTTCGCTGCTCCCCACCAAGGATGGCGCCCGCACACAGATCCTCGCCTCCCGGTGGCGCCACCTTTGGCGATCCGCCCCTCTCAATCTCGACTACGATTCGCTCTCCGAAGATGCGGTGGACCTCGACGCCGTCGTGTCGCGCATCCTCTCCGCCCACCCGGGCCCCGGACGCCGCTTCTGCGCGCCCGTGAACCTCCTCCGCGACAACCGAGTCGCCGCCATCACCCACGCATGGCTTCGGTCCCCCGCCCTCGATAACCTCCACGAGCTTGAGCTGTACAGCTTCAGTCTGTTATCGCATCCACCAACAATGCCCGTGGCTGCCTTTCGCTTCTCTCAAACCCTCTGTGTTGGAGTTGTTAGCATAAAACCGCGACATTTCAGGCTAAATTGCGGAAAACCATGACTTTACGTTTCAATCACAAAAAACCACGAGTTTTTAACTAATTTTTTGCAATTCGCACTGATCGCGAATTGAGAGCGAATTGACACCAAATCTGACGGGTCGGACCTGTCTGTCAGTGGTGATGTGGCATTATTTGCTGAGGTGGACTGAGTCCCACATGTCAGCTCCATTAAAAATATCCCAAATATTTTTTTTAAAAAAAACTCATCTTCTTCTCCAACCCACCCCACCACCACCGCACCTACCCCCACTTCCATGGCCGGAGACCTCCAAGCCCTGGCCGGAGCTGCCGCCCAGCCCCCCGGGCCCACCGACCCTGCCCCCGCACCTGGCAGCCCTGGCACCTGTGGAGCTCGCCCGCGTCCCCGGCCTGGCCGGAGCCATCGCTCCCGCCCTCGCCGGAGCTCGCCGCCGACCTCGTGGAGCTCGCCGCCCGCCCTAGCCGCTAGGGGAGCTCGCCCGTGTTCGGCCTGACCGAAGCCACCGCGTCCGGCCGCTCCCACCCACGCCTGCAGCCGGCCTGGCCGGAGCCGCCGCTCCCGCCCTCGCCGGAGCTCGCCGCTGGGCCTCGTGGGCCTGGCCGGAGTGGATGAAGACGACGTCGGCGCCCATACCTTGACCTCGCCCACCCGACAGCGAGGAGAGCCGGACGGCCGGCAGGAGTGGCCGGAGCTGGAGGCGCGGTGGCCGGCCAGGAAGACGACGCCAAGCTCTATTTTCGTTTTTTTTCTTTTTTCTTTTTCATTTTTTCTTTTTCCTTTTATATTTTTAATTTTTAATTGGGCTGACAAGTGGGCCCTTTTATCCATGTCAGCAAGATTTGCCAACTCAGCGCTTACAGTTGGGTCCGACCCGTCAGATTCGGTATCAATTCGCTCTCAATTCGCGATCAGTGCGAATTGCAAAAAATTAGTTGAAAACTCGTGGTTTTTTGCGATTGAAACGTAAAGTCGTGGTTTTCCGCAATTTAGCCTGAAATGTCGCGGTTTTATGCTAACAACTCTCTGTGTTGCCACCATCACAAATCTCAACCTCCCCAAAAGCCTTGTCCAAGCGCTTCACCTCCCTAAGCTTAAAAAGCTTGGGCTTGAATCGGTCCACATCTTCGAATCCTCGCTGCACACCATGATTGCAGGTTGCTCTACTTTGGAGTGCTTGCTGATTACATGTACCTCTGGCTTCCGTTGTCTTCGAATCAACTTCACTAGCCTTAGGAGCATTGGTTATAACACAGCTGCTGATCGTAGAGGGCTCCAATTTGGGGAACTCATCATCGAGAATGCCCCTTGTCTTGAGAGGCTGCTCCAACTTGGTTCTGATCACCCACATACGTTGGTAATCTTCGCGCCTAAACTGGAGACCTTAGGTTGCCTTTTTTCTAAATCTAGCACCAGGCTCACGTTTGGCTCAACGGTCAGGTAGCTCTGGTGCTCCCTTCTTACCTGCATTTCTATGTGCTAATGAATTATTGTACGCACTTTTAGATAGCCTAATGTTGTCTTCGATAGTTCATGAAGGGATTGCATGTTGATAGATTAACAATAGTGCACATGGTTAAGATTTTAGCTGTCGATTTGCATCCTCTTAGTCTGGATGCTGTTTTTGAATTGATGAGATGCTTTCCATGCTTGGAAAGGCTATATATTGAGGTGATTATTTTTGTGTGGTGGTTCATACTATTCACTGCTTGTTTGATCAACTTTTTTGTTTTTGAAAAATGGCTGGTTCTGAATTCCTTGTTTTCCTTTTCAGTCCCACGGACCAGGAAAAGCCAACTCATGGCGTCGTAAGCACCGAGATCTTGTAAGATCATTTGACATCCGTCTGAAGACAATTGCTTGGCGATGTTATCGGGGCATCAAGTCACATGTTGAATTTGCCACATTCTTTATACTAAACGCCAGAGTTCTAGAGTTAATGACCCTTGACGTGAATCAGGAAGATTACAATGGGGAGTTTTTTTGCCAAACAGCATAAGATGCTTCAACTAGATAGTAAGGCCTCAAGACGTGCTCGACTTCATTTGACACCACATGCCTCTGATCGCCACTGGATGGATTTTGTGTCCATGATTTGGATCTAGCTGATCCCTTTGAATGGACAGATACTTCCGAATTTTGGGTTTTGTCCTAAGTATGCTAGTTCTATGCAGTTTTTTAAGTCTGTTTTATCTTGGAACCTTGTGGCATTTAAACAGGATATACATGTTTGTTAGTTCTGTTGAAACCAATGTGTGCCTTTGAGGATCAAATGCGATGTTTATTGGCTGAGTCGTTTGATAAAGCCGTGTGAATTGATGATGCTCTCTCAGATCAAGGTAGTACTATGGTCATTCATTAGTCTAACTGGTTTTACCAGTCATTTTTTCCCTTGCTAGACTTGTGTGGAACGTAGTTGCACATTTGGATTGCCTCTAGTTTGCATCATCTATTATTTGGAATTAAGGAGTTGCTTTGTTTCCAACATAAATGGTCATGATATTAAACTGCTTTCATTAAGCCTAGTATTGGCCGACGCTGGCCTGCTGACCTTTTTGTTTTGGAAGCTCAAAGCTGTTGAGAGCTGCCATAACAGGGCAGCTTCCTGACCTATGCCTTCTACTGATACAAGATAGATATGCCTGACCTATGCCTTCTACTTATGCAATATAGATCGCAGATGCAAGCATTTGATTAAGATCCCAAAGATAGTTTCAGAAAGAAAAAAATCGGGTTGAGTTGCCATTTTCATGCCCTATTTCCATTCAGCGAGTCATTGATATAGGGTAATCGACACATAAAAATGGGAGCAAGAAGAGAATCATAAGATAAACTGGGAAGCGGACTAAAGAGCATGAAATGATTCATTTGCTTCTTATAGCTAATATTAGCAACAAATTTTGTGCTTACCAATTTGAAAGGAAAGATACGTCCCAATTCTATCCTTTTTGACAGGAAGTTCTCATGTTTGTATGTCCGTGCTATTTTGGAACTTTATAACATTTAGACAGTATAATCCATGATGTTACCTCTGTTGAAACCAATTTGTGCTAATGTGCACTTACATGATGAGAAAATACTGAGCTGTGTTGCTCCTGAGCATGAAATGTGATATTTATCTATCAAGTCGTTTTATGAAGCCATGCGGATTGATGGTGCGCTCTCAAATCAAGGTATTGATATTTTGTCATTGCTTTGGTGTAAACATGTATTATCAGACATTTTTTCTCCTTGCCCAGTGGTAAGATTTGTGTGGAACTTAGTTAGTTGCGCATTCTAAATATTGTGTGATGTCTCCAGTTTGCATCAACTATGTGGAGTGCAGAACTGCAGATCTGTCACTTAAGCTGGAGCGGAATCATTTTTGTTCCTATCATAAATGGTTCTGTTGTTGAACTGCTTTGACCAGTGCTGGTGGTGTTGGTCGCCCGCTGCTGACCTTTTGTTTTGGAAGCTCAAGCATATATTTCATCAGAAACTGTATACATAAGTAACAGGAGCAAATTCATTAGGAGTATACAACTATCACTCGTGCATGTTCGCCTCGGTTGCTCAGAGGAGATGGATTGCGGCAGCAGACGACAAGAATTTTTGGCTCCAAGTCCAAGGACCTGCAACAAAGCAGGGCCTGAAGAAGGTGGTTACCAGATTGCCAGCTCGATCGACTCCATTTGCCCATCTTTCCATCTAGTCCGTGAGCCTCGCGGTGCCATAAGATGAAGGATTTGGACATTGGATTGTTTAGGGGAGTTCTCCTTCATCGTAGAGATGGCCTTGTTCCATGAGAACTAAGGTTTCAGGCTGTTCAGTTGGGCCAGGCGCAGGCAGATTGTAATCGTTTGGTTTGTGAAAACTTAACTTAGATGCATTTCCATGCGTCTGGAAGACAATTAATGTCACTGGAAATGTTACATACACTAGTAGAAAACGGGTCTTAGGCCTGGACCCTTTAGTCCCGGCCTCCATCTGGGCCGGGACTAAAGGCCCGGCCACGTCGCCCCAAATTCGCCAGCCGCCCGGGAGGCTTTGGTCCCAGCCCGTTACGAGCCTTTAGTCCCGGTTTGAGACACAAACCGGGACTAAAGGGCTATGCGCTGGGCGGCCCGCATGTGCGCCCCCTTTAGTCCCGGTTTGTGTCTCAAACCGGGACTAAAGTACTCTGCCTATATATATGGCCCCTGCAGCCCCTCTCTCCCCTCTTGCATTTTTTTGGATGAAAGTGTGTGAGTGTGTGCTAGCTCTCCTTTTTGCTTGGATGCACTAGAGGTGTTTGTTGAAATGTTTGTTAGAGCGATGCCGCTTCAGTTCACCGAACACAACTACGATATGAGGTGCCCGAGCCACGCTTAAGCCTCTTCCTCTTTATTTCCACTTATTCTAAAAGGTTAGCAACTATATTTCCTCGTTTAGACCGTGCGGTACTAATTTTTAGGATCGTGATTGTGTTTGATATACTGTTGCATGACGCAGATGAGCCATCCATGGATGTACGGTGATCGACGCACCGCCGCTTACAGAGAAGGCGTGCATTCTTTTCGAGATGCGGCCGATGCGAACAAGCATGGTGGTGGCTATATGTTTTGTCCATGTGTTGAATGTCGGAATGAGAAGGAATACACTTCCTCAAGAGTCATTCAGAGCCACCTGCTTCGGTCCGGTTTTATGTCGGGCTATAATGTTTGGACCAAACACGGAGAAAGAGGGGTTATGATGGAAGACGACGATGAAGAAGAAGAGAACGATGATGACAACTACCGATCTATGTTCCCTGAGTATGCTGATACCGCAATGGAAGACAATGAAGAAGAAGATCAGGGTGCAGAACGGGAACCAGATGAGCCCGCTGATGATCTTGGCCGGGTCATTTCTGAAGCACGGCGAGGCTGCGACACAGAAAAGGAGAGGTTGCAGTTCGAGCAGATGTTACAGGACCACAACAAATTGTTGTACCCAACTTGTGAAGATGGCCAGAAGAAGCTGGGTAGCACACTGGAATTGCTGAAGTGGAAGGCAGAGACCGGTGTGACTGACTCGTCATTCGAAAAGTTGCTGGTACTGATGAAGAAGATGCTTCCAAGAAAGAACGAATTGCCCGCCAGCACGTACGAAGCAAAGAAGCTTGTCTGCCCTCTAGGATTAGACGTGCAGAAGATACATGCATGCCCTAATGACTGCATCCTCTACCGCGGTGAGAAGTATGAGAATATGGATAAATGCCCGGTATGCACTGCATTGCGGTATAAGATCAGAAAAGATGACCCTAGTGAGATTGAGGGCGAGCCACCCAGGAAGAGGGTTCCTGCCAAGGTGATGTGGTATGCTCCTATAATACCATGGTTGAAACGTCTGTTCAGAAATAAAGATCATGCGAAGTTGTTGCGATGGCACATGGAAGATCGTATGAAAGACGATAAGTTGAGGCACCCCGCCGATGGTCGGCAGTGGAGAAAAATCGAGAGAGAGTTCCCGAGATTTGCAGGTGACGCAAGGAACTTATGGTTTGGTCTGAGTACAGATGGCATGAATCCTTTTGGGGAGCAGAGTTGCAGTCACAACACCTGGCCCATTACTCTATGTATCTACAACCTTCCTCCTTGGTTGTGCATGAAGCGGAAGTTCATTATGATGCCAGTGCTTATCCAAGGTCCAAAGCAACCCGGCAACGACATTGATGTGTACCTAAGGCCATTAGTTGATGAACTTTTACAGCTGTGGGCCGAACCAGGTGTACATGTGTGGGACGAGCACAAACAAGAGGAATTTGACCTTCGAGCGTTGCTTTTCGTAACCATCAATGATTGGCCTGCTCTTAGTAACATTTCAGGACAGTCAAACAAGGGATACAATGCATGCACGCACTGTTTAGATCAGACAGAAAGTATATATCTGGACAAGTGTAGGAAGAATGTGTACCCGTACAATCGTCGTTTTCTTCCGCCCAAGCATCCCTTAAAGAAAAAAGGCAAGCATTTCAATGGCAAGGCAGAACCCCGGGGGAAGCCTGTCATCCGTACTGGTGCTGAAGTATTTGATATGGTCAAAGATTTAAAAGTAATCTTTGGAAAGGGTCCTGGCAGCCAACCTGTTCCTAACGGCCCTGATAAGCGCGTACCCATGTGGAAGAAGAAATCTATATTTTGGGAGCTACCCTATTGGGAAGTCCATGAGGTCCGCTCCGCAATCGACGTGATGCACCTGACGAAGAATCTCTGCGTGAATATTCTAGGCTTCTTGGGCTTGTATGGGAAGTCAAAAGATACACCGGAAGCACGGGAGGACCAGGAACGTCATAAAGGAAGAGATGGCATGCATCCAGGGCAGTTTCAAGGGTGTGCCAGCTACGCTCTTACTAAGGAAGAGAAGGAAATCTTCTTTGAAGTCCTTTTCAGTATCAAGGTCCCGACTGGCTTCTCGTCGAATATAAAGGGAATCGTAAATATGAAAGACAAAAAATTCCAAAACCTAAAGTCTCATGACTGCCACGTGCTTATGACGCAATTGCTTCCAGTTGCATTGAGGGGAATTCTACCGGAAAATGTTCGTCTGGCAATTGTGAAGGTATGTGCATTCCTCAATGCAATTTCTCAGAAGGTAATCGATCGAGAAAGTCTATCAGGGTTACAGATTGATGTGGTCCAATGTCTGGTCAGCTTTGAGTTGTTGTTCCCGCCATCCTTCTTCAATATAATGACACACCTCCTAGTTCACCTAGTCGAAGAGATTAGAATTCTTGGTCCTGTGTTTCTACACAATATGTTCCCCTTCGAGAGGTTCATGGGAGTCTTAAAGAAATATGTTCGTAAGCGTGCTAGGCCAGAAGGAAGCATCTCCAAGGGCTATGGAACAGAGGAGGTCATTGAGTTTTGTGTGGACTTTCTTCCTGACCTTAAGCCGATTGGTGTTCCTGAATCTCGGTATGAGGGTAGGCTGACAGGAAAAGGCACACTAGGAAGGAAAGCAAAAGTATGTATGGACGGGCATTCTTTCTCTCAAGCACACTACACAGTTCTACACAATTCCACTGTGGTGGCTCCGTATATCGTGAGACACAAGAATATTCTACGCTCCAAAAACCCGGGGAAGGCTGACTCTTGGATTAAAGGGGAACACGAGAAGACTTTTGGTAGTTGGTTGCAGACACATCTCATGAATGACGACACCGTTGGAGATCAGCTGTACTGTTTGGCCAGGCCACCATCTTCGACTATATGTACTTTCCAAGGGTACGAGATAAATGGGAACACATTTTACACGGTTGCCCAAGATAAAAAGAGCACCAACCAAAATAGTGGTGTCCGCTTTGATGCAACAGACGAGAATGGGCACTGTTTGGAAACATATTACGGGTACATAGAGGAGATATGGGAACTTGACTATGGACCTACTTTTAAGATCCCTTTGTTTCGGTGCAAATGGGTGAAGCTGACAGGTGGCGGGGTAGTTGTAGACCAAAAGTACGGCATGACAACAGTGGATCTCAATAATCTTGCGTACATGGATGAACCATTCGTCCTAGCCAACGATGTCGCTCAGGTTTTCTATGTGAAGGACATGTCTACAAAAACGAGAAAAAGAAATCAGCAAAAGAAGACATCGTCCGATGAGCCAAAGCGCCACATAGTTCTTTCAGGGAAAAGAAACATCGTGGGAGTAGATGACAAGACAGACATGTCAATAGATTATAATAAGTTTCATGAAATTCCGCCCTTCAAAGTGAAGACTGACCCAAGCATCCTACTGAATGATGAAGATTCTCCATGGCCACGACCCAGAAGAAAACAGAAATAATAGATAGGATTGTTGGTGCAATAATGTAATAATGTATTAAATCTTTTATGTAATGCATGATGTGAATAATTGTATGGATCGGTCATCACCGCTCTTTAGAAAAAAAGTCGGCTCACTAGTTCTTTCGTTCCTATGGCACTCCTCCCGGCGGGCTACTACCTCTCCCCTACCCCTGTCGCCGCTATACCTAGTCCTGATTTCTTCGCCTCGCAGTTCTTGTACCCACAGCCTCCACATAGAAAATTGTTTTGAATTACTTATTCAATTTTAAACACTTTTCATATTCATAGTTTTATCAGATTCTAAAATATACATAAAGAATATAAATCAATATAGTTTTAATTGAAAATGGCAAACTAGTTAATAGTTTGGATAGTTAAAATAATTAATTTTGAAAATATAAAATAGTTTTGAATTATTTATTCAATTTCAAACACTTTTCATTTTCATAGTTTTGTCAAATTCTCAAATATACAAAAAGAATATTAATAAACATATTTTTTAATTGAAAATGGCAAAATAGTTAATAGTTTGGATAGTTAAAATAATTAATTTTTAAAATAGAAAATAGTTTTGAATTATTTATTCAATTTCAAACACTTTTCATTTTCATAGTTTTGTCAAATTCTCAAATATACAAAAAGAATATTAATAAACATAAGTTTTAATTGAAAATGGCAAAATAGTTAATAGTTTGGATAGTTAAAATAATTAATTTTTAAAATAGAAAATAGTTTTGAATTATTTATTCAATTTCAAACACTTTTCATTTTCATAGTTTTTTCAAATTCTAAACTATACAGAAGTTATTCAATTCAAATTTCAAATAAAATAGTTTTGAAATGAAATCTGAAAAAAATCATAACTGGCGCGCATTTATTTCACCTTTAGTCCCGGCTCGAGTAACCAGCCGGGACTAAAGGGGGGGGCTCGGGCGCGAACTGGAACCGCCCCCCCCCCCCAA
Organism: Dactylis glomerata; assembly: GCA_007115705.1. Lineage (NCBI taxonomy): Eukaryota > Viridiplantae > Streptophyta > Magnoliopsida > Poales > Poaceae > Dactylis > Dactylis glomerata. The sequence continues at coordinate 6,271,538 of QXEO01000382.1, forward strand.
AACCCTTTAGTCCCGGCTGGGGGCTTAAACCGGGACTAAAGGGGGGCCTTTAGTCCCGGTTTAAGCCCCCAGCCGGGACTAAAGGGCTGGGGTATATAAACCCGCCCCTTCCTCCTCTCTTCTTCCTCCCGGACTTAGCCATTTGCAGGAGTCGACGACGCGCGCGAGGAAGCTCTGCCGCCGATCGTTGCGGCTGCGCGAAAACTCGCCGGCGCCACCGAGCCCCGCCGCGCCGCCCGCCACCAAGCCCCGCCGCGCCGCCCGCCGCCCTCCCACGCGCGCCGCCCGCCACCCTCCCGCGCGCGCCGCCCGACGCGCCACCGAACCGCCGCGAGCCCCGAGCCACCCCGACCACCTCTCGGTGAGCCCGCCCGCCGGCCACCCCTTAATTTTTTTTGTTAACTGTTAGGTTAGATAAATTTTGTTAGGTTTAGTTTTTTTAAAAATTTTGTTATTTGTAAGAGATAAAATTGTTAGAAAGTTTTAGATAGAATTGTTAGATAAAATTGTTAGGAATTTTATTTGTTACATAGAATTGTAACAAAGAGAAATAGAGTTAAATAGAAATAGAATTATTTTGCAATTAGAAATAGAATTAAATAGAAATAGCAAATAGAAATAGAGTTAAATAGAAATAGAGTTAAATAGAAATAGAGTTAAATAGAAATAGAAATAGCAAATAGAAATAGAGTTAAATAGAATAGAAATAGCAAATAGAAATAGAGTTAAATAGAATAGAAATAGCAAATAGAAATAGAGTTAAATAGAAATAGAGTTAAATAGAAATAGCAAATAGAAATAGAGTTAATTAGAAATAGAGTTAAATAGAATAGAAATAGCAAATAGAAATAGAGTTAAATAGAAATAGAGTTAATTAGAAATAGAATTAAATAGAAATAGCAAATAGAAATAGAGTTAAATAGAAATAGAAATAGAGTTAAATAGAATAGAAATAGCAAATAGAAATAGAGTTAAATAGAAATAGAGTTAAATAGAATAGAAATAGCAAATAGAAATAGAGTTAAATAGAAATAGAGTTAAATAGAAACAGCAAATAGAAATAGAGTTAAATAGAATAGAAATAAGTTAGAAAAAATAGAATTACTTTGCAAATAGAAATAGAATTACTTTGCAATTAAAAATAGAATTATTTTGCAAATAGAATTTATTAGTTAATCAAATGTCGGTATTTTGCAGAAACTATGGATCCACATAGCAGGAATCTCGAAGAGGAAGAACTTCTCGAAGATATAATCAAAGACGCCCCCGACATTGAACGAGCTGAATCTCCGTCGTCTTTTCTGAACCCCTCCGGAGATGGAATGGAGGTCGATCGACACGAAGATGAAGCCGATGGGGCTGGAGATAGCTCCAATGACGGAGAAGGTGATAGCTCCACTGATGGAGAAGCCGGTGGAGAAGCCGGTGGAGAAATAATAAAGTCCGGCGAGGTATACATATGAAGTTCGACAATCATTCAGTAATATGTGAAAAATATTGGAGATAGCTCTATATTGTATACATATACATTCATTTGACGAATGTTTCTCCCTCTTAGGCCTCCACATCGAGCAAAGCTACAAAACGAGGCCCGACTAAAAAGTTGGACGCACGGACGCATTACACCTTTGAGGTGATATTGCCTACGGGCGAACCAAAGCTTTCTAAGAATGCTGCTGACACATTCAAGAAGCAATGCGGAGTTCTCGTTAGGGATCACGTCCCGATCAGCGTTCGGGAGTGGAACAAGCGCAAAGGGGCAGCCGATAGTGACTATGTCGCCGAAAGGTACAAAGATAATCTTTGGAATGATATCATGTCACATTTCAACCTGCCAGAATGTGAGAATGAAGACGCCGCAAAAAAACTAAGGGCCAAAGTCAAGCAGTGGACTCTAAAGAAGATGGCCGAACTGTTCCGTAGCTGGAAGAAGAAGCTATGGAAAGACTATCTGAAGACAAAGAAAGTGCCAGTATTCGAGGGGTATCTAGCCAAGCAGGCGAATCACTGGAAGGCATTTCAGGAGTACAAGCAGTCAGAAGATGCCAAGGCATTATCAGAAAAGAACAAGAAAAATGCCGACAAGAAGAAATATCACCACACGCTGGGGCCAGGGGGCTATGAGACTGCCATCCCAAAGTGGGATAAGAAAGAGCAAGATCTGCTAGCTAAAGGCATCGTACCTGAACCCATCCGTGATGAGTGGGAAATGAGAGCAAGGAATTGGTTCCTTGCGCATGGTGGTTCATACGACGAAGAAACAGGGGACCTCATCTGCAGTGGCGGTCTTAGGATACCCAGGGAGAATTGGAAAAAGATAGTGAAAGAAATTAAAGATGGAAAAAGACAGTTCACTGCAGATAGAGAGAAAGATTTGCTCACACTGGTCCTCGGCAATGACGAACATGGAGGACGAACGCGAGGCTTCGGTCCTTCTTACCCGTGGTGGCTTGGGTTTGCCAGAGACCAAGACACTTACAGAAGCCGGGCGAGAGCAAAGAAGCGACAGCAGGATGAGGAGAATGACAAGTTCAACCAGTTGCTTGCCAGGCTTAACGAGCAACAGAAGCAGATTGACGAGCTTAGAGGAGTAGCGCGCCAGGAAGATCCTGGACTCGATATTATCGGCGCCCCATCTAAGCGGAAAAGCAGCGTGGCTGAATCTGAGGCCCCGCCCGACGATGCACGAAGAATGATAGAGGGCGGTCCCGGCTACCCCGTGGATGGAATCAAGGAGTCAACATCATGTGAACTCCATCAGAAATTCAAGAACATATCCATGAAGGTGGCCGTCGGACAAGCTTTACCTTCTGGCCCTGATGCACGCTGGCATGGCCGTGAGATTCCAGCTGGCTTTGCTAAAGTCGGGGTGGATGAAATCATGGCGGGGTTTCATGATATGGAGCTCGACATGGCTGGACCCGAAGATGAGAGGACACTCGGAGAAGTACTGGGTGGAGTCATCCTATGGGACAAGAACTACATCAAGCTTCCAGGCTCGGCCCCAAGGACAACACCGCCTCCGAGTCGTCGCAGGTCACCTACACCTCCATCACCTCCAAGCCCTCCACATGACGACGGCCACCACAACACGAGTCCATCTCGATCACCGCCGCCGGACTTGGGTCGGCCGTCTCCGCCGCCGCCCGCTAAGGATACTAAGCGGAAGCGTGCCAGCAAGAACGCTCCGTCCATGAGTTCTAAGCGACGGAGCTCCCCAAAGCGCAAACTGTCGCCCCTCCCAAAGGTACCTCATGCTAATCTTCCTATCAGACCTTATGATCGTACCGACGAGGAAAACGCTAGGATAGCAAAGGAACATTATGAGGCGCAGATGAAAAAGAAGGAACCCGAGCCCCGCCCGGAATACACCGAGAAGCAAATAGCATATGCAAAATACTTCATGACCCTTCCATCACAGTATGACTTACACCATAAGCCTGACGACTATACACGCACATTGCAGAAGGAAGGGCAAAAGAGCAAGTCACGTGCAAGTGCAAGTGGGAGCAAATCAAGTTCAACTACAAGCAAAATAAGATCAGACGTTCCTCAGCTTGGACAACAGGCCAAACAGTCGATCCCACCCCTCAGGGTGTTACCCGAGAATGTTCCCTCTCTGGTGCAGGGGCAAGATTTGGGATTAGCAAAGAAGTGGGCGGATGAATGGGGTATCCCGGTTGAAGTCATTCTGGCTTCCCAAGACGACGTGGTACCCAAGGCTGTGGTAGCCCCTAAGCCACAGTTTGTCATGGGAGCGCCTTTGGTCAGCAAAGATAAGTTTGATGATCTCCCAACAAATATGCGTTACTTGCATACATGGTACTTAAGTGAATCAAAGAAAGGGAGAACGATGATCGTGGCGCTTGTCCCACGGGAGTACTACGGCCGTCCCGAAGACATCCATATCGACTTTGATGAACTCTTCCAGATGTACAATGCCGACGCCCTCGACAAATCGCTTATGAGTTGCTATTGTCTGTAAGTTTTTCAATTCGTTGTCTACATATAACTTGTTCAATTATTTCAATTCATTGTCTACATATAACTTGTTCAGTTATTTCAATTCATTTTCTACATATAACTTGTTCCGTTCTGACTTGTACTCTATTATGCAGAATGAAGATTCTGGAATGTAAAAGTAGGAACATCCTAAATATTGGGTTTATTGACCCAGATAAAATACATATAAAGACGCTAACTGATAACCCCAAGGAGACGGAGGAAAACCTTCTAAGGTTTCTAACAGATCAAAATTACTGTGACCACATACTGTTTCCATACAACTTCAAGTGAGGGTCTTACTCTGTTGTGTCCATTCACTTATGAGTGTAATTGATAAGTTACTGACACATATATATATACATGTGCAGCTACCACTGGATTCTGTTGGACATTCAAATTGATAAGGGAAGAGTTGATGCCTTCGACCCATTATCGAGACCCTTGGAACAGTTCCAAAGCCTGCAGGACATGCTCCAAGGGTAATTTCAATCATTCTTGCGCTCTATCGGTCTCTTTCGATGATTTTCTGATATATCAATTAATGAAAAACTTAGCAAATCATTTTCCTTGTCGGGCAGGGTTTGGAAGCGGTTCAAGTGCGTGACTCCCGGTATCCGGCATGAGAAGCTGACCTTTAGAGCGGCTCAGGTAAGTAGTAGTATGATATACTTCTATTTTCAATACTTTTGTAATGCTAGATTATTATTTTGATTATATATATTCTATTCTCGTAAAGTGCGACCAGCAGCCACGGGGGACGCATCTATGTGGATACTATGTTTGCGAGACCATTCGCACGTTTACCTCTGAGCACAAGGATTACAGATACGATGTAAGCAATAAACATTCACACCTCTATTTTTACTCGTCATTCTTTGTTATCATGATTGATATTCATATTCATCTCCTCTTCTTATATAGTACACGGCCATGCGGGAGAAGTACCTACCAGAGCAACGCGCGATTGCTGTTGCAGAGGAGCTGGCGACCTTTCTGAGAATAGAAGCTATAGACGACAAAGGACGATTTAGTGTAGCTAGGGGCCATTACTAATGTTGGTCCATGTAATCGAATAGACGGGCTCTTGTCCCGATAATTCTGATCTCCATATAATTGTATATATATGCTCGCTTGTAAGATAAGTTAATCTTATATATATGCATAAACTAATTCCCGAACACCAAGGCACCAAACGAGGCATCACGTTAATCCCCCACCTAAAACCCTAAAACCCCTAAACCCTAAAACCCTACAGCAAAAAACAAAAATCTGCAGATGACCTTTAGTCCCGGTCTGTGTTACAAACCGGGACTAAAGGTCCTGGCCCTGATTCGCTCCGAGGTGCCCACGTGGACACCCTCCAGTCCCGGCTGGTAAGCGGGCCGGGACTAAAGGTTCAGCCTTTAGTCCCGCGGCTGGGGTCCCGGTTTGCAAACCGGGACTAAAGCCCCTTACGGGCCGGGACTGGAGGCCCCGTCCCCACTAGTGATAGTACAATAATTTTTTGAAGTCCTGACCCGATGACGTATCCATGAACAAACTACTCCATCTGTCCCAAATTATGTGGTATATAATTTTTGGTTAAATTCAAACTTTCTTAAGTCTAATCAAATATATAGGAAAATATTTCAACTGGACATTGCACTTAACGGGCAGGAAATTGGCCGTGATGTTTCGGTTTTGGGTTTATGAATTTTACTGGACCTGGGTGAAATTCAGAATTTCAGGAAAATCCAGACAAAAAGAGAAACCAAAATTTGGAATTTGAACCAAAAATGGGTGAAATTTGAACAAATATTGAAATTCAGCAGAACAAAACTATATCACATAAACATATTTAACTGGAGGCAATTCATGGCAGATGAAATGCAAAGAAATATTGCGGAATTAAGGAGTAGATTACCATTGCAGAATTATGACACCACAATGAAAAAAACAAGTGACCAACAATGACAGTCCCTAGATTGATAGACTAGGACAATCCAGAATAATAGTCTAGAAAATATTAGTTCAATACAGCACAACTGAATTTAACATCACAAACAATCCAAATTAGTTGTCCAAACTTACAGACTCAAAAGTTAACAATGCGCAGTCCACAAAAGAACACTTTAAAGTTCACATAAAACCCAACATGCAACCAAGAAGAGATCTTGCTACTTCAACCACCCTTATTCCATCAGCAATGCAACCTCATATGCTCCAGCCGCTTTTACGAATGTAAAAGGAACAAGATGAACTAGGTTAAAGGAACAAGAATATATTAAGCACAACTGTATTCCGACCTTGTAAAAAACACTAGATGTTACCGAGAAAATGATAGTAGGATAAAAAGCAAATATGCATACTCCTAGGAATATTTTAAGTAACAATAATCTCTTTTGGGGCTATCACATGGTAAAGGTTTACATGGGCTGATGCTAGAAATGCACATGCAAACACAATTAATCACATAAACAGGTGCATAAAATCAATAATCTATTGTAACAAGGGGAACTATAGTTCTATGTAGAATACACTGATGGTGCGAGACCTGAAAGACTATTATCAACAATACAAGAAGGTATTGCATGTTGCACTTTATTTGGCATTATCAATAATACATATTTGTGTTATGTGATGGAAAGGTAAGCTAGGCATCCTAAATTCAATTTATCAATCCTCATGTAAAGTATATTTTCCAATAATCATGGGCGATGGAAGTTCTTATAATCGTGTTAAATTCAGATATGCTACAGGTTATCCAAGTTGCTTAAAAGACCATATGTTAGTTAACTTGGCCGGCCTCCCTTGCTACGTTGCCTGTAGCAGCCGCCACAAAAGACAGAGTAGAGGGGAAAATGAAAATTATGGTTTCATGAAGCTTGGTTCAAGTTTTTATAATTCAGGGGGTTGTCCATGGGCTATTCTAGACCATAGGTTGGGTATGTGAAAGGAACACTAGAGGAAAGCCTGGTCTTCAGGCATGTGTAATGGTCAATAAGCCCTACCATAAAATAAACAAATAAACAATTTCTTGGTCGAGATAAGCTGGATACCAGCAGTTTCATGCGCTTGGGTGTAGAAAAAGTCTATGATTCATCCGGATGATCAATCCTCTGCATTTGATTAACCTGAGTGACTACCACCCACTACGCGAGTGTAGAGCTACTAGATTATCCCTCTCGCCTATGTGATCCTCCTCGTTTGCTAGTTCCTTTCCTCATCTGTTGCTAGTCCTTTCTCCTCCAGTCCAGATCGAGTCATGGAGCATGTTGCCATGGTTGACGTCAATGTGCAAATATGTGTTAGGTATTATGGGAGATGGAAAGGGTGAGGGAGGTTCCAGCGCGGACGAGCCTCTGACAAGTCGGATTCATGACGGGTGAGTCTCATCCGTTGAAAGGCGAGCTCTCACACAAGATTAGTTTTTAGTGGATTTTTTTAGTCATGTGTCACCGACTTTGGGTTGGAGTTGGGAACAAAAGGGGAAATTCCTATAGCTTTTACTTATTACTAGACGAACTAGAATGCACACATCACCTTCATGTGTTCGATATAAAGACCGACTCATTCTTGGAGGGAATATACCATTTGCTGCAACACTATGTACTTGGAGTTTCGACAATTGGTGAACTCTGCTCCTTCATCAACATGTTAGAGTGGACCCAAAATATGTTGAACATAACTGTCATCACACATTTATACTAAATTTTTTTACTTGTTTATTACTCATTATGTTAACCTATTTTTTCAATAATATAAATGGTATATTACACTAAAAAGATAGACCATAATCGTTACATCAAAATCTCAATATATAATGGTACTTGATATATATTCTAACTTTTTTGGTTGCAAAAAAATTGCCCAACTTAAAATGGTGTTTTCAACTCAAATTTTGAATTATTATTTTTCCAGTTGATACATTTCCTCTTATATAACTTCCCTAAACTCGGATCTTAGGAGAAAAATAAATGCCTCCACGCATTACTTTTTTTGCACTTAGGTGCACGAATCATAGTTTTTCTGAACTTAGATGCATGAAGCAAAGTATATTTGTATTGGTTATAGAGCATAAATATGTTTGAATGGGGATATAAAGCATACGCAAATAAATATCTAAATATTTTTGAAGGATCAAAGATATCGACAAGAGGGGTTGAATAAGCGACTCGAAATTTTGTTTAATTCATTGTCGATTAGGGGTGATGTAGAACAATCCTATATGGCACTAAAATGCCACTAATATAGCAATCATATATTGACATTTTATAGTAGAAAGCACGCTATGCAAGTAAACAAGCTAGAAGTAATCTAAGCTCAAATAAAACTAAAAGAGAGGATAGAAATAAGAAAGAGCAGAAGAAGAGAAGTTTGAGGAGATGTATTTATGTTTTCAAGCCCTTAAGACTCTTATATCAGTTGGATATATATACCGTCGATAGCAAAGCCCATAGCTATATCTTGGGTCTACCCTTTTTCTCCTTGGGCTCACCAAACTAAGATGCTCTTCCACTAGAAGTATATCTTGAGCTTATTGTAAAATAAAATGATTCCATTACGCAACACATAAGTGAAACTTCAGATATCTTTTTTTAAATGGAGGCAAAAGGTTTGTTCCAATCTAGTAATTAAGAAGAAGAAAATTATCTAATTAATTAATGGAAAACTAGACAAAAACCAAACTTCAGAGATCTTATAATGACAATAGATTCGTGAGGTATCTTGAGTTCCCCACAATCCAAACTTAAGAGTAAATGGGCAAGGCCGACTAGCAGGAGGCTGCCTTCCCTGGTGGGAGCGTGAGTTTCGCGGGGGCGAGCATGTGGCAACACGGAACGGGTGAGCCAGAGAGTACACCATGAAAAAGAAGGCAATGAACTGCAAAAAAAGGTAGTATACCATGTAAATAAGGTATTCTCTTCGACCCATATTACTCTTCATTAATGCGTATGTATCTACTACTAAAATGTGTTTAATATACTAGCAAAAAGTAATATGGATCGGAGGGAGTAGTACACTATAAAACCCGAAGGCAATGCATTGCAAAATCCAAAGATGGTGCAAGGCAAAAGAGAAGATAGTGCACGTGCTGACGTGCACCAAAAAACGGAAGGCAATGCATAGAAAATCAAAGTCAGTATAACGCAGAACAGAAAACAGTGCAGGTCGGTGGCATAACAGTGATGGGGCATTTCTACGGCCGAGCTGAACACCCCGACAGCTATGTACTTATGCGAGCTCATATTGTTTTTTAATTTAAAGTCGGACACATTTGTTCAGCCGTTCATATTGGGCCAGAATTTACTAGATGGGCCAGGATCGGGCGTACAGGGTCCAGTCTAAGATTCCAATTTGCCCTTTCCTCATTTTTTTTTCCTCCCGGCATGTTCTGTTTGAAAAAAAGAAACAGTCCACTTTGCACGATTCGCAGTCAGGTGTTTTACCTTGGTTCACCAGGCAGATATACTAGTCTCGTGTTTTACCTTAATCAGGTGAGTTTGATCAATGGCACTGTTAAGCGGCGTCCCCATACATTTTTAACTGGTTATTAGTGACAATGTGACATGCCAAACAATTTTGTTCAACGAATTGAGACGAACCGCAAAGACGGATCGAATTTTAGAGCGGGACGATAAAACATGAGAAACTAGATACCAGCCAGAGCTTCATTTGTTCAGCACGCTAATTAATTCGTTATAATATCAGCTAAATCCAACGGTAAATATGAGACAAAATACAGTAGTAGTACTGCACATGCATAGTTGGATAGTCCCGCCGCGCGCCTGCAACCGTACCAAAATCCCCAAAAAAAACGTTGCAGCGCTCACCAACCGCGTACGATGTCCCCTCAAAAAAAAAAAAAAAAAAAACCGCGTACGATGTCCTCCATGCCCTAACACCTAGTACAAGCCCGTACTACTACCTAATTGTACTGGTACATGCTAGCCCGGTCCGGCCACATCGAGAAGGCCGGCGCCGGAGGGACGGCGCTGAGCCGCCACGCCAGGAACGGCGCGTTCGGGTCGCCGCCGCCGCCGCACGGTTGCGCCTCCTCCGCGTACGACGGCGCGGCGCGGGGCGCCTTGACGGGCGCCCGCTGCGAGCCGTAGAAGCCGCACCCGGCGCCGCCGCTGGCTCCGGTCTCGGCGGCGCGGCGCTCCTCCTTCTTGAACCTGATGCCGCAGGCGTTGCACAGCGACTGCATTTCACAACGGACAATGGCAACGGAGTAAGCGCAATGCAGCTAAACAGCACGACACGATTGAGGACAAAGTGACCATGCATGCATGCGCATCCTGTGTAGTGTACTGTACCTTTGGTCCCCGAGGGCCGTTCCTCCAGAGCGGCGTGGACGAGGTGCCGCAGTTGGCGCACCGGCGGTCCAGGAGCTGGTCGTGCCCGGCGGCGCACCTGCCGACGCCGACGCCGGCGGCCACGGGCCTGCCCTGCTGCTGCTGGTAGTAGCAGGACTCGGCAACGGCGGCGTCCCACGAAACGGCGGCCGCGGGCGCGGGCACAGACTGCGTGGGCGCCCCGTGGCAGCGCGAGGAGGGCGTGCCGAGGGAGAGCGTGCAGTCGACGGAGCCGGCGGACGAGGAGGATGCCGGGGAGGAAGGAGATGTGGTGGTGACGGTGCTGTGCTCCTCGTAGGAGTAAGCCGCTTCCTCTGCCGGAGGCCACTGCCCTTTGCTGGGCGGCGGAGGAAAGAAAAGCGAGAAGGTGGAGGCCGCCATGGCGCCGGGGACAGTGGCGACGTTCTGGTTGCCGCCGCCGCCGCCGGAGTGGTCGTGAAGGATGGTGTCTCAAACCTACAGCTTTGGCTTCGCCTCTGTTATTTAAAGTGAAGCTAGGGAGTGGCTGGCTGGGCTGGAGCTGGCTACGATTCTCTGGAGCAGTAGGAGAGTGAAGCTAGCGAGCTATGGTGGGCGCTCGGCGGCAGCTAGGATTTATAGGATGATCTGGCTGGCTCCCCTCGGTCACAAAGCAAAGCTAGATTGAGATTTGCATCTGCTGGGCAGTAATCGAGATGCCCGTTTGCTTTGAACGCCTCGGTTACATACACCCCTAGCTAAGCCAAGCTAAGCTAGCATGGTGCATGCAATGGAACAAAAGATTGTGCACGACTACAGAGGCAAAGACCAGAGCATAGCTGAGCGGCCAATGAGTGCGAGGTTAGACTGGCTGGCTGCGGTGAATCCCTGCTGCCGCTGTGGATGTCAGGCTCGGCTGGCCGGACGACGTCTCGTCTCGACGGGCGGATGGGTGACTGGTCGAAGCAGAGGGGAGCCTGATCTGATTCTGATCTGCCGCGCTTATCCCGGAGCTACAGCAAGCGCTACAGGGACGTCGCCTCAAGATGAGCTAGCTCGATCAAGGAGAATCAATTGGGGAGAAGAAACAGGAGCAGAGGGATCACGGAGGCAAAGATATATGGGGTACCAGCTCGATGTAAAATTTGGTTGATTGGATGGTTGGATGAGGTGAGTATTTCAATCACTTCTGCTGGAAATGACCGAATCGGCAGTTTTTCAGGCTAGGTTTCAGCGGTGCGTAAAGCAGAGACACGTCCAGTGGGAGATCGATACGAGATGATAGGAGATTGCAAAATCTTGGTGCATTTCGTGGCAAAGGTCGGTGTCACCTCCTCCATTCGGTCACCTCCCGCAATTACTCCAACTAAAAATTACTACTCCCTCCGTTTTTAAATATTAGATGTTTTAGCTTTGTGAGAAAAATGTATCTATATATATTTTAGTGTGTAGGTTTATCTGAATACATATACTAAAAGATGTCTAAATACATTTGTTTCACAAATTTAAAACATCTTATATTTTGAAACAGATGGATTATTTTCTTTTTCGAGACAAGCGGTAGAGGCGGCGTTGATGCAGATCAACCCTACCGCTGATTTTTTCTACTTCAGCAATAGATTATCGTCGTCTAGAGGAGGAGCTTGTCAGATTCGTCACCAGCACCAGATCGTGACGCCTTCTTTAGCGAGGGCATGATCTTGTCTCCTTCCTCTATGACCTCAACTCGTCTCCTTCATCTGATATGCCAAAGGTAAACCTCTATCCACACTCCGTACAACCGATTTAGCATGTCCTCATTTAGAACGATTTGATTAGGTCAACCAGCTGGATCTTATGCCATCATGCAACATCACTCATAGCTGTGATCCATGTCTGAATTCTACTACTCCCTCTGTCCCAGTTCTTAAGGCTTACACGTATATCTAGGTTGTTATTTTGACCAACATAATATAACTTATATACTACAAAATATATATCACTAAAAAGTTTAAACATTGTACTTTCTAATGGTATAATTTTTATCTTGTAAAATTTAGATTATATTTGTCAAAATGACGACCTAGGTATACGTGTAAGCCTTATGAACTGGGACGGAGGGAGTACTACACCAGAGAGAGGAGTTAAGTGTCCCGCCTATCCTCAGATCATATATGATCCTATGTTATCACAATATCTAGAGAGGATTGCAAATCTTAACTACATTTACAACTCAAATAATGTATACTATGTTCAAATGCTTTGAATGAGAAAAACACGTTTTTTAAACTTGTAAAGGTTCGGGAAGAGAGGATTGCTGGTAAATAGCATTCACACCTTGTAGAAGAGCAAATTGCTATATTTTTTCATGGTGTGGGTCATAATTAGAGGCTTAGAGTGATCAATAGCACATTCAGGAGGCTCGTATAAATTGTTTCTCACTATTTCAGAGAAGTGAGGTTTGTAACTGGAGAGCTTCACAGGGGAGATAATCACGCCACCAACTGGTCGCACACCACCCAAGATAAGAACAAATGGTGGCCATATTTCTAGGTAAGCACTACTACTATAGTTTATTTGTACAATACGGCTACTATGGTCTGAAACATGACTATATATTCGTGTTTTGACATGATTGTATTGGCGGTTTGGCGCTATTGATGGTACTCATATGTGAATGCTAAAATGCTAAAATCATAGGCATCAGTACGCAGGGGAAGGATGAAGCACTACACCTGCCAGAATATGATGGTTGTTGTTGATTTCGATCTGAAGTTAACATGTCCGCTAGCTGGTTTGGAGGGGTATGCTCACGATGCTAACAATCTTGGTGACAGCTGATGGGTTACAAATCGATGATGGTAGGTTCTACCTTGAAGATGCTGCATATGCATGCCGACTTGAGATTTTAGCACCCTTTAGAAAAACCATATATCATCCAAACGAGTTCACTGCATTGAACTGAATCACATGAATTGTTCAATCTTAGAAATGCTAGTCTTAGAGTCACCATTGTGAGGGCATTTATTTGCATTAAAATAAAATAAAGTTTCGTGAAAAAAAAAACCATTCTACCCTTACTACACATAGGTTAAGGTAGATTTTGATTGTTTAATTCTTTACAACATGATCTTAGGTTGGGGACTACATGAGGTCCGAGAGGAGTTTGAGTCATCAAGTTGAGAGTGGCCACATGGTGTGAAACAAACAACAACGAAAGCTTGAAAGACGAAGACGATGATGTGGCAATAGAAGTGGGAGATAACGCCACCATGTGAGAAGAAGTACGAGAACATGGTTGGAGCCCCCCCCCCCCCCCTTTGGTCCGCTTTCACGAACCACCCTATTTTACCAGCAGAATACAATGGTAAGCCACTATTCGTGGTAGCTAGGAATTAAACTAATGAAGTTCTATCTGTATTAGTTAGGGAATATATTTTATTAAGTATCCGCCGTAGCTAGTGATGAACTAATGACCTCCCACCTTAGTTCATACTCGTTGTGTACTTATGTGATAGCGCTATTGTATAATAAGGTCATGAGTATTTATTTATTTTGAAAGTAATACGATAGGGGAAGTCCCTACAATATTTTTTTTAATAATAAGAATTTAAATCTACATCCGTGTGTACTTAAATCTAGGTGGCTAGATTGTAAATCTACTTTTTTCTTCTAATCATGTGAGCTAGACTCACTTCTTCGTAAGGTCATATAAGTAGAGAGAAGAGATGATTAAAATTATGGTATGAAGGCAAGTAAACACCGTAACTTGCATCGTCATATAGGCATTTATGCCAATGGCTGCGGTGTGGGGTCCGCTGGGTTGTCTCCTAGGCGTGTAATATATAGAAACGGCGAGTGACCGTTCCGGCCGTCGATGCCTCCTTTGACATCACCGTGTACAGCACCGGAGATCCGGCCAGCCAAAGGTACAAGCCCGTCAGTCTCTGACGCTGACACTGACAGGCATGGACGGACGGATGGCTTCATTGCCTGGCCGGGAGCGCGGTCAAAAGGCATGTGACCACAGTCTCCCACGCGCACGCATACGCTCGGGCTCGGGCTCGGGCTCAAGCTCAAGCGCGCGCGGGCCACGAGGCGCGAGAGAGATCGTTGCCGTGGCACAGCAACGCGTACCCTGCTGCCTGCTCTGCCTCTGGTCGCGTCGAGCAGCGTGCGACGTGACATAGAATAATTTTCCTGCTGCGTGCTCGATCTCGTGTATGCGCAGCGCCGCCTCTGGTCCCTAGCGATCGACACGTTGATATGCCAGAGTTATTTTATAGTAGTAATATAAATAGATACTCATATTGCATCGTCACACTTTTTATTTCTCAGTGTTTTTGTAAGCTAGGCAATATGTCAAGGAAACTCCATCGCCGGCGCGACAGCCCTACCACACGATCAAAGATCCGACGGTGCAAGAAACATCCTGAAAAACACAAAAAAAAAGCACCCAAAATTGTCAAGGAAAAAAAATTAAATTCCCTAGCAACTTATGCTTACGTTCGCGCTAGGGAACTAGGGAGTGAGCGTTTTCTCCCCCTTATAAATTTCGTACGTCAAATACTCCCTCCGTTCTATATGGAGGACAGTGCGAAGAACACACGTGGAGAGCATTCCCGTATCGACCCTCACACCGTCGTCGCCTTTACTTATTTGAAACCACCAACATGTTGGTGATCCAATATGGAAGCATCGTAGTTGATCACTCCCCTTCCTTCCCCCCCCCTCCACCCCCGCCTCCTTCAAGATGCAGGTGGGCAAGGGAGAGGAAGAATTACTACATTCCATCCTCACCTCAACGTCACCAACGAGACGAAAACCTACAAAACTAGACTATGGCTGACCACATGTGTAAAAAACCGTGGTGTATAGAGAATAATGGTCCCAACCGGCAACGAAGAGAGCGGTGTGCTAACTAGGGGCTTTTATCAAAGTTCTGTTTGGGCTCATTGAATTCTGAGATTATCATATCTCGTAGGACGTACTTTAACCCCGCATCAGAAAAACTAAGTAATGGGTCAAATTATGTGCTTGTAAACTTTTGTCAATTCCATATACGTGCAAAAGTAAAAGTGCTAGTAACCAATGTTACTTTTGGCTTAAGTTGTCAGAAAACACATTTACTTTCACATAGAAAATTTTGCAATGTGTTATGTACAATTTTCACTATTAGTGTGGAAACACTAAGACCCATTTTGGATTGTAGATTTAGAATTTCTGGCCTCCTTCCGGAAATTTTTTTTTTAAAAAAATTATGGATGTCCTTTGTATCAAATGAAGGATATGATCAAATATTCTATGGAATGTTCTTGTCTGGCTTAGATTTATTGGAATTAGTGCATTCAATTTTTTTTGTAAACTGGTCAGTGTAGGATAGCAATACATTTCCATTGGTTCATAGAGAAAAAAAAAACCTACGGTTACTTACTTCCCATTAGGGCCTATTTTTTCACAGAAGAAATGTGAATTAATTGTGGGCGTCTGGCTCAGCATGACATGCAGCAAGCTGCAATGGATTGCAGGCACGGAAGTGCGCATATTGGCTTGCAGAGGCTGAAGCTTAACCGAACAGACTAGAGTACTAGACTGGCCGGTAAAGCAGGTGCATGTCCGGGCGGGCGGGGACTATGGACGTCATGCATGCTACGGCCTGCGCGAGCACGTACCCGCCGGAGTCGTGTCGAGCCGGCGTGGTCGGGCAGCCCACCGGCGTGTACCCGACCGCGGTTGCGACCGATCGATGAATGTCCGTGCCTTCACGTACCCGTGGTAATTGCGACCGGTCGACATGTGATACAGTCGCCCACGTCCGCACTGTATCAGTCAAACAGTGGTGTACCGTGTACGTGCTATCGGTGCGCCTGCCCTGCATCTGCATGCGCGCACGCACTCGAAAAATTAAGAAAGGAGCTCACGTACACCGCACATGCATGATGTAGTACGGTACATCCATGAAACGTCGCGATACGAGTTAACGTGCACGTACGTACTTTGCTGCTGCTGGGGCCACACCAAAGTCGGTGATATGATGCACCTAGACGCTGCTGTACTCAGCTAGCGTGCACTCCACTGAGTCGATGCAGGCGGCCGGGCGTCCTGTTTTATTTAACGGATCACTCATGTGTGCGTCCTGGCTCGTACGTCCAAATCATAGAAAAAGAACATCCATTTAATCCTTCTCTATGTTTTTCTCTTCACCGGGTAAAAAAATCACTCTTGCTGGTAGATGCTACTCACAGAGATTGGAGTACATTTTTTTTTTGTGAAACAATAAATATATTGATTACTTCGACATATTACACTCGTTGTGGCAAAGTGCCAGAACGTTACCAGGTCTGTGTTTGGCCAAGTCTCAGTTCTACCGCTAGTGCGGCCTAAGTTTGCCAAAGTGGGGCTTACAATATTTTGCTCACGGCTGACGAGATGAATTTCAAAAACTTGAGTAGCACTCATCTGGTGTTTGATCTCCTAAATGATGGCAGAGTACGCTGATCGATCTAGCTTCTCAGAACTAATCATCTTGACCGCTTCAGAGCAATCCATCTCAATGACACAAGGATTGTTAGACCACTCCAAGGCCAGACCAACACCTTGGCGACAAGCTTCGAGTTCCGCTTCCAGAGGACTCTGACAGGCCTGCAGAAAGGCGCATGCAGAAACAAGAATCGCCCCAGATTCATCTCGGAGCACTATCCCTGCACCTCCAGATTTTGACTCTCTGCTGAAGGAGCCATCTACATTGAGTTTTACCCATCGCTCGGGCGGTTTCCTCCATGGCTGCTGAGACGCCACTTTCTCTTCCTGTCGCTTCTTCTTAAGTCTGTCATTGCTCTCCCATGACAGTATAGTCTTCCCTTTAGCTGGATCATCAGTAGGTAATTGCTTTATGGTAAGTATAGACTCGAGGTAGTTGCACAAGATACGTCGAGAGCTCTCGATGGGTGTGCTGGTTTGTGATGAATAACTTCATTACGACAATGCCATATACACCACAGGGTCATAAGGATCATAACCCTCACTATCTCGGTCTTCCCATCAAGCAAATGGAGAAGCCACTCACTATCCATGTTTGCCATATTCTCTAGCGCAGGTAGAGCCCAAACCTCCGCCATTGCTTGCCAAAGATTCCGCGCCATCGGGCACCTGCAGAAAGTGTGAAAGGTGTTTTCTTGTTCCACCCCACAAATGGTGCATACATTTCTAGTTGCTCTTTACTTGTTTTTTTAACGGTTTTGCTAGGCCCCAGTAGCATCTTCTACCATCGCTCAATGTGTTGTGATTCGTGCCAGCTATATCATCTTCTTCACGACGACGTTTGACCTGGAGATGCGACCCGGAGCCGCTGCCGACGTGGCTGGCTGCGATGGAGGTGGTGGAGAGGAAGCAAGGAAACTTAGGGTTAGAGTGGGGGGCGTGCCAACGCCAAAAAAGGTGCGGCCATTCACAGGAGTTAGAGGGATAGCTGAAGCGGTGCTGGACAGGCGGAGACGGAACTTGGGGCAGGGCGGGGCGGCAAGGTGCACTGCAGCGCGCCGGCCGTGGGCGGGGTAGACGGCGGTTTGGCCGGTGATGGTTGCGGGGGAAGCACGGGATGACCAACGCCGGTTGCTGAAGGCGGAGAAGAAGACCACTAAAATTAGTATACTTAGCCTAAGCTAATTATCAATAGACTGATTTCTAAAAACATTCTTTTTTTAAAAAAAAATCTTCTTTATTTCCTGAGGAAGGCTGCTACGGTCGCATGGTTAGAAATCCAAGGAACCAGCATCAAAAGGAAGAAAAGACCAAAGGAGCAAACCAGATTAAAATGAGCGTAGCAGGGGAGAAAGCAAGAAAAAGAGAGTCCGACTGCCTGCAGGAATCAAGGAATTTTAGCTAGAATTACAGCCTTACGCTCGCGTCCACGATCACCCGCTCTGCTTTGAATCTCTCCTGCATCTGGCATGCCTTTCCCCGGTTTTTCATGGGGGGCTTTCCCTTTCGGAGCCGCATCTCGCGCGAATCTCCACGCGCAAACTCCATCATAAATCACGAGCGTCCATGCATGCATGATGCATATAGTGTACGGATGCCGAGGTATACTAGGGTAGTAGACGAGAAGAACACAACGGATATATACGTGTGGAGATGCATGGCATGGAGCTTTCTTCTTTCTATGTATTCCTCGAGTAGTCAAAGAGAAAAAGGAGCTCATGTTCACGAGGATGAGGCCCACAGGCTTAGCTTAGGAGTACACGGACGGAAGGATCGATGCAGATGTGTTTGCATCGGTGTTCACGCACCATTTTCCATGGCCTTGGATGGATGGAGGCAGTGGCTAGCTGTCATACAAGTACACTGTATATGTGATTAACTGTTTGTTTACGACCAAATAGCCAAATACAAATGTAATTCGTGATTCGAATTCTTTTTAGGAGGGTTTAAATTTTAAATTAACTGAAAAAATACCCAATGGAGTATGTCGTATACTCCATATAATGTATACAAATGGTGACGAAAAGGAACTATACGTACTGCTGTAAGTACGGTGAATGGCATCACAAATTAGTACACACCATCTTATACGCGGCCACTACTACTACTCCCTCCATCTCAGTTTTTATTTTGCAGATCTCTGGACCTTAGGAGATCTATGATTGGTGATGATATTTAACTCTTTATCCTCTTTTACAAGATTTGTTAATTAATAAGGAAGCGTATGCATTGGCTATCTGGCTTCGGAAATGCAAAAAAGCCCCATACAAAATTGCTTTCACACATTGCATGCATAAAACCATTGATGCAAAGTTGCTAATTAAATAAATTAAATGCTAATGTGTCTATAAAATAGATGAGTTTTATAATTACATAATTCTTAAATTATATGCTTAAAACAAGGATGAAGAGAGTACTCCCTCCCCAGTTCTTAAGGCTTACACGTATATTTAGATTGTCATTTTGACCAACATAATACAACTTATATACTACAAAATATATATCACTAAAAAGTTCAAATATTGTACTTTCTAATGGTATAATTTTTATTTTATAAAATTTAGATTATATTTATCAAAATAACGACCTAGATATACGTGTAAGCCTTATGAACTGGGATGGAGAGAGTACTACTGGTGTACAGCATGGCTACTGACTTTAAGCCTGAGACTGATCACATGCATGCAATGCCGGGACCTATGCACGTGTGAGACTGGAAACATTCAGCTAATCTACGACTGATCCAGCAGATTTAATTAGTAACACTGATCACGCAGAATCCATCGTCAGATGGAACAAATGGCCAGCATTTGGCTTCCCCAAGGAGATCGCTGTTCAAAAGGCTGTCGCCTAAAAAGGCCTCGAGATTGGTTTAACAATGCTTTCTCGCGCTAAACACGAGAGACATGCATGGGGAGCATCTTTTGAGATCCAAGGTTAATTTAGCAGGATGCACCTGCGGTTACCTCTTTGTACCCTATAGTTTTACAGTACTGTTTTCTTCCAACGGGATCCTCTCACGTGGAGGAAAAAAGTCAGGTAAGCTACAGTACACTGACTTCCCTTCCTCTAAAATGTGTGATTAAGATCAAAACGATTTAAATTATTTTGTATATTACAAATTTATGTTATGCATTTAGAATAACTGCATACAAATAGAATTATTGTGCAATAAAATTTAGTTCAAGCTTTAAAATCTACAGTAATTAAATTAACATACTTAACCAGGTATTTAAGTCATACTACCCTGACTTTCTTTCCTTTTTTCCCCCTGACTTTGCACCTCATATCAATGTCAGAGGAGCCGGTTCCTGTTTTCTTTTGGATAGTAGTAGGAGCACTTGTTAGCATCACTACTTGGTAGTGGAGCATATTACTACTATTTCCTCGTTCTCAAAATAAGGCGACTTTTACAGTACCTTTTACTCCTCCTAAAAAAGAGAAGTATGATTTGAAGCAACGGTGATGATTAACCAAGTTAGATTAGGCCCGGCAGCCCGGAAAGATGTAGATAATGGAGAAAAAACCAAAACAACAGTAGTATTCGGCCTAGCCCACTGGTCCAGAAGAGAGCGCCGCCGCCGCAGCTGAGGGACGCTGCCGCCTCGTCCACTCTACGACGCCAACGACGCCGCCACCGGTGAGGAGGGACGCCGCCCCCTCGTCCACTCTGCTTCCCCAACTCCTCGGAGCAGGAAGCGATGCCGCCGCCGCCGCATGGATCAGGGGCTACGCCGCCTCATCCACTTCGCCGCCTCCATGCCGCCGGCGCCGCCGCCATCACCACATCAGTCGGGCACGCCACCAGCTCGGGCCTTCCTACGTTGCTGCCGTGTTGGATGTGGTAGCACGTTCAGGTAGGAAAGCTAGGCCTTTGAATTCGATCATCTACTTGTACTGCTAGTGACATGCTGATTTGCGTAATGAGATCCTTTGGTCGTTTTGATTGCCGGAGATTTGTGCATAAGTTTATGCCAGTATCATATAAATTATGTGGTTATGGAGAACTTTACTTTTACAAGATGTGTGAAATATATATCTATACCGTGACTTGTTAATCAGGCCTTCTTGCTTTGGTCCAAATAGAACTGGAAGTCTCAAATATCTGCTGAGACATTGTAAACCGTGTTATAATACAAAACGAGCATATGCTTGGTAATAACCGAAGCAGATCAAACTAGATTTGCAAATAGCATTGTTATGTGATATGAGCCTAATTCAAAATTCCCCCCGAATTGAACTTGCAAGCCATGGCACATGTACTTTTGCAGGAAGGTTAGTCAATTTCCTCATGTTCTTGTGTCAACAGTTCAACCTTCTTTTTTGCTCTATTCTAACAATGTGGTTTGGTTCCATTTGCAGCACCGGCGGCAATGTCAGCGGCAGTGGTGTAGCTTCTGGACATGTAATATTTTTGTTGTCCTGGAAATGATTGAGCAAGGAAGATGCTCCAGTTGTGGAAGGCTTCTTTTGTGAAATTGGAAGTCTAAATTATGTGTAAATGCCATGCTTTATCCTAAATTGGAAGTCTAAATTATGTGTAAATGTTAGGCTTTATTCTTCAACTATAATCCTGAATGACTTCAGATGACGTGTTACATTTATCCTTATAAATGTTCTGCAATTTTGTAAAAAGAATTTGTGTATGTGACAGTTCTAGCTAAACTTTGGTCGCAGCTGACAGCCTGCCATCTTTAGAATCGTGTTTGAGCTTTGTCAGAAACATAAACTAGGCATGTATCACTGAGAAGAATTTATCATCAGTACATAGTATAAGGTGTTCTCTATTTTATTACAACACTATAATTCGTTTTGACCAAGATGGTTATATGAAAGAAATAGACTAATTTAGTATTAGTATATCAAGATATATCGAGGGGAGCATGTGATTGCCTTTCAATAAAATAAGTATTGCTGAAGAATAATGAAAGTACCATGCATACGCAACCAGACCAAACTCAAACTGTCATTAGTACAAGAGAAGTATAGATATTAATAGGTTAATACAATTTGTTGGTCCTCAAAGAAACAGCTGTCATTATGCAGCACTGCATTTCTATAATAAGCTGGGCATCATTATAGCATGAACCAGAAAAGTGTGGAGTATTTCATAGAATAGCATTTCTCGTCTTCAAGTCTCTTGTTGTGTGCTATGCCATTAGCAGTGTTCTGTACATACATAGTCAATTTTGTTGTCCATTGTAAAATTTGGAGTTCCTTCTCATTTTACAAGATACACCGATGAATCGAATGCATCTTGCAGACTATTGTTTGAAGCCACAGTGCAGTAATTCTTTTTTTTAGAGAGTACGCGAAAGCGTACCTTATTTTTATAGAAGGCAGAGTTTGAAATTACAAGAATTGACATCTAACGTTGCAAGCAACGAGTGTCAAGCACACCACCCACACACACACTCACGCACTAGTGGACTACTCTGGCGAAGTTGCTGCTCCCACCTAGACCAGCCAGGTACCACTGCTTCCACTCTTGCAGGATCTGGTTCACTAACCCTTGCACATCAAACTGCTTCCTAGTGTTTTGAAAAAAATCTGGCGTTGCGTTGTTTCCACAATCTCCAGCCAATCAGATTGACAAACTAGAAGCCTGCACACATTACTGACAGCAGATCGAAAGAAAAGTTAGTGCAATGTAATTCAAAAGGATAATGCAATATATTGTATATGAATACAAAAAATATTGCATTAAGATACCAACAAAGCATAAGTTAGGAGAAAATGAGAGGCTTTTCGAAAGAGAGTTTATTACAACAAAAAGTATTGCCTTGATGAAGCCAGCACCAGAATCTGTAAGGCTTAACCAGTATGCACCAACTTGCAAAGCAAAATCACAAGAAAAAAGAGAAGGTAACTGTACATAAGATACATTCCATAGTTAGCACACAAGATGTTCTTAACCAAGGTGGTTCTTGAAGAGCATGATTCTTGTATCCAAACTTCATCAAATAAGATCAAAACTAAAATTAGAGTGCGTAGCTACATAGAGACTGAAGTCATTGCAACAACATTGCATATGATATAACTATTTCTTATAGCCATCTGGTAGCAGGTTCAAATGCATGATTTCTAGACCAATAGATTCTCTTGATTTTCTCCTCAGGCCCAACTAAAGATAAAAAGTAGAAGCGAAACCAGCATCCACCTCCTTGAAGCAATTGTAGACCAAACTATAATCTATGCACTTTGCACCAAATTCCCCTATGCAACATACATCATAATCAGAAACAGGAAGACAAATGCAGATCAAGGAATCATGATTTTGAGTACTTTGATGGTTTCTCTGATAACATCACAAATCAATCATGATTTTGATTTTTCATTGTTTCTCTGAAAAAAGGCAATTGACTAAATAAAGCATGGTTTCTCTGATAACATTATAGCACCATAAAAAATACAGCAATTTAATTGTGCAAAAGCATCTCCATTGATCTTAACCACTTTCCTAATAAAAAATAGAATTCATGCGGGGAAACTTTGTTCTTCTACTACCACAATTCAAGCTAAATGTGTGACAAATCTGAGCACTTGTCTGTTGTCTCTTGTAAAAGGTGTGGATCTGAAACTTTTACAAGAGACAAGTTCTTTGTTCCAGCTTTACTCATTCGTCACAAGGCCATTGCCACTAGGGCTGAATGGACATCATCAAAATTCCGAACACAGAATCCTGATCATAAATCAGGTGAGATCCCTGCCACCCAGTAGGTTTCAAGAATTGAAGATGCTATCTTGCTAGGACAGTTTCCTCCCTCCCATACGGGTCATCTGGTATCTTCCCTTCAAAGTTCACACTGCTGATTCTTGTGTGATGTTCCCAATACCAAAATGCACTAAGCTGAAACAATGTAAACTTATACCAACTTCCAAATTTACCTCCATTTGGACAGAGGACGAGGGGCTTGGTGGCCACATCTAGCTTTGGCCTCGGCGAAATAGTAGAAGAGCGACCTCTTCTTCACGGCGTCCACCACCACGTAGCCGGACTACTGCACGAAGCTGATAGGCGGCTGCCCCAGCCGCACGCTGATCTTGTCCTCCACCATGCCCATGGAGAGGCAGCCATTGCTGGTTAGAAGCACGGTAGCTGCACAAACCACCGCAACAATGGTGTCCTGGTGCATGTTCTTGGCGAACGAGAAGGATGGCGCCGCATCGTGACCGTTAGGCACGGGAACGGCGTAACAACCTCGGCCGCCTTGGCGAGCGAGGAGGACGGCGCCGAGGAACTTGGATCGGCGGTGAGACAAAGGACGCGCGCTCGGGACAGGTTTGTGCTGAGGAAGGAGGCGGTGGATTGGGGAAGGTGGAGCTCTCGCCCTACATGCCGACGGTAGGGGCCGCAACAGTTGTGGTGCCGGAGTAGCGCACAACGAGAATCGGCGGCGGCACCCACCCAGCTCGGTCGCGGAAGAACTAGGGTTTGGAATAGAATCGTTGTGTTACGACAGAATTGGCGTCGGCACGCCCTCCCGTACGGCGCAACCAAATATGATGGGCCGGGCGTCTACTGGGCCAAGGCCGGCCTAAGGCCTTTTTCCAATTTGGTGTGAAAATTGGCACCGGTATGTATCATACTGGTCACGTTTCTTAGAGCGGTATGAAATCTTTTTGGCCTTTGGATGGACAAAAATGAATGGCTAGTATTTATTTGAGGGTACCATAAAAGAACTCAATAATAATGGATTTCGTATACACATGCATTTAAATGCATTCTAAATTTCTAATATGTAGATACGTCCATCTCTAGAAAAGTTTAAGACACTTATTTGGATAGAGGGACTAGTATTTGTACTAATTGCATATTACACAACATTACAGAATACTATTCCCTCCGATCTATTCCCTCCCTCCCAGTTTAGGATACATATATAATTGTTTCACATTTCTTGATTTAGGATGTGTATTCTGGTGAGGAAGAAGTTAGCGATAAGTTGACTATGTTTCCCTTGACTAGTCGCTCGATGATTTGGATTCTCG
Source organism: Dactylis glomerata (assembly GCA_007115705.1). NCBI lineage: Eukaryota > Viridiplantae > Streptophyta > Magnoliopsida > Poales > Poaceae > Dactylis > Dactylis glomerata. The sequence continues at coordinate 6,296,290 of QXEO01000382.1, forward strand.
AAACGTTGCCTCCTCGTCTTCCTCATATCCTCCGCCATCCCATCTCCACCCCGCCCTTCTCTGATCCCCCTCGCTCATCACACAACGACGTCGACATGGATCCCCTGTTCGATCTGCCCTGGTACGAGGATAGCCAAGAGGAAGGAGAGGTCCAGGATGAAGACTACTTGCTGTCTCGAGCTCATGGTCTCGTCTTTGTCATCGGAGAGGAAGAAAAGTTGCGCCGTCCACTTTGCCTAGAGCATGTTACTACTTCTATTAGTACTTGTGGCAGACTTTTTTCTAAAATGAGCCAACCTACATACTGAAACACGTCTAGATACAAAACAAATTTAATTAAAGTTGTTAGAATTAACATGAATCTATACTTTCCCTTTAGAAAAGTATCGTAAAGGCGATGGATTTGTTTGAGCAAAAAAAAAATATTCAGAAACCGTTGCTTTGTAGTACCATTTGCTGAAGATATATAACATTGGTGCCTACTCCAGTTTGAAGTGTATACTGGTTAGTAGTAGGCTAGTAGCTAGTACTTGGGATCTGAAGCATATACTGTAGAGTAGGCACAGAGGCTGGGAGGGCTCGCTAGTTCTGCTAAACTAGGCTAGTAGTGACCTTGAGAGAAGCGAGACATGCTGCTGCTGTGATTCTCCATTGACCATGACTGCAGAGCTGGGCACGTCAGGGGATCCCCTTCCTGCATATCAGTCTGTCGGCACCGATCTCCAACGCTTACTCCTGTAATATTACCACCACCCAACGCTAACCTTTGTTCCCGTACATACGTATACACACGCTGTCATCGCCACGTCAGCATCGTCGGCCATCGAACGGTCGAAAAGACCAAAGACATTGACCGGTCCCACACGGCAGCGTCACCGTGCCTAGCTAGGACACTTGCTGCAAAGCGAACGAATTCTCGTCACGGACTGGGCATAGGACTACTAGGCTGCATGGTAGTAGAGCAGGGGTAGAATCGTACAGTAGGTCGCAGTACGCGCAGGCGTAGAGTAGAGTAGAGTAGCGGGGTGGGGGCACAGCTGTAATTTTTCAATGTACCAGGGCGGTTTGACCGATCGAAGACCATGGGGATTCACCCGGAGACTCCCCGGCTTTTGGGCGGTGTTTTACCGGCTTCTCGGCCTACGCGCGGTTTGGGCCGTAATTGGCTGTCCAAATGGACAGAGCCAGCCAGGAGCCCAGGTGCTTCCCCAAGAGGCTTTAAAGCCCTATGGAGTATGGACCTTGCTCCCATGGGCTTAGGGTTAAACCCGGTATGGAGCTTAACATTTGTAAGCAATACAGAATACATGAATTAATCTGGCAAGCTAAGCTGACATTTTATGAACGACCATTAACTAGCTAGTCTAGTATTAGATGTATATGGGCTGCAGCTTAAGTTGGCGGCCCTTCTACCCTACAATTGTGATATCTTATGGCCTATCTCCATGACAGTCTTTGGGGGCTGATAGGGACTAAGTTTAGTCCTACCTTGCTTTTTTTTTTGAAACACATAATATATTAAGCCAGCAAGCCGCCTCATTAAAAACCTTCCAGTCCCCTTAGGTACCCTGGTAAGGAAAAGAGTGCGTCTGAAACTTGCGGCCTCGAGTCACAGTACAGTTGCATCGTTAACCAAGTGGCTTACAATAAAATTCGGAGGTTCACCCTCCCAAAGACCCGAACTACCAGACTCAAAAGCCACCCTAGCTAACACATGTGCCACTCCATTTGCATCTCTCGGACAGTGTTTAAAAGAAACTACACCAATAGAACTCGATAGATCAACACAATCTGCAAACACCGCCGACTCTTCACTCCACCATCGATCACCACCGTTACAAGCCTCTATAACTTCTGTAGAGTCTGATTCTGCTTGAACTCTATTGCACCCCAACTTGGTCGCAAGCTTGAGACCATCTCACATTGCCAAAGCTTCTGCCATGGACGCCGTCGCTTGATGTCTACGCACTTCTATTCTTGTAGACACTTGTTGGGCCTCCAAGTGCAGAGGTTTGTAGAACAGCAGCAAGTTTCCCTTAAGTGGATCACCCAAGGTTTATCGAACTCAGGGAGGAAGAGGTCAAAGCTATCCCTCTCAAGCAACCCTGCAATTACGATACAGAAAGTCTCTTGTGTCCCCAACACACCCAATACACTTGTCAGATGTATAGGTGCACTAGTTCGGCGAAGAGATAGTGAAATACAAGTGGTATAGATGATTATAAGTAGCAAACGTGATGTGAAATAAATATCGCTGCGAGCAATCAAGTAACAAAACAGTAAGTAAACGGTGTGCAATGCTTGGAAATAAGGCCTAGGGATCATACTTTCACTAGTGGACACACTCCCAACAATATAACATGATTGAACAAATAAACAACTTCTCTCCACTATGGTACTCTGAATTACTCTCCTATTGAATAACACTAATCATTGTGTAGTGGCTACAGAAGCACCCCTTAAAGTTCATCAAGTACTTGACAAACACCACTCATAGAGACATCCAAATCAGATCACAATTCAAGATAGAAATCATTGCAACTTAGACCAAGTACTAACACGGTGCACACACTGTCACCATTACACCATGAAAGGAGGAATAGATCACTCAAACTATCATAGCAATAATTATTCTCATAATCCACAAGAGATCACGATCATAGCCTAAACCAAGTACCACCACGATGCACGCACTGTCACCGTTACACCATGGCAGGAGGAATAGATTACTTTAATAACATCACTAGAGTACACTATAATGATTAAGCATAGGAGTAGCATAATATCTGAATAATAACATCTACTTGTTCAACATGATACAAAGCTCACGATCACATAAAGATCACATCATGGGAGAGAGAGGTGAACCACATAGCTACCGGTAGAGCCCTCAGCCCCGGGGATGAACTACTCCCTCCTCATCATAGGAGACAGCAAGGTTGATGGAGATGGCGGTGAGGTCGATGGAGACGGCGGAGACGGCGATGGAGATCGATGGAGATGGCTCCGGGGGCACTTCCCTGTCCCGACAGGGTGCCGGAACAGAGACTTCTGTCCCCCGAAATTCGTCGGTGGCGGCGGCGGAACTACGGAACTCTTCTGGAAAAATCGTCGACTCCCCTAGGGTTTTCCGTCCCGAGGCTTTATATAGGCGAAGGGGCGTCACGAGAGGGCAGCCAGGGGCTCCTCACACATGGGTGGTGCGGCCAGGGCCTGGGCCGCGCCACCCTAGTGTGAGGGCAGGCCCTGGCCCCTCTCCAGCTCTCTTTCGGATGTCTGGATGCTCCCGGGAAAAATAAGACTTCAGGAACTTGTTTCGTCCAATTCCGAGAATATTTCCTGTGTATCACTCTGAAACACAAAAACAGCAGAAAACAGGGAACTGGCACTGTGGCATCTTGTCAATAGGTTAGTTCCGGAAATCACATAAAAACACCACGAAGTGTAACGAAACATTAGGCAAATGGTGTAAAAACAAGCATGGAGCATCAAAAATTATGGATACGTTGGAGACGTATCAGCATCCCCAAGCTTAACTCCTGCTCGTCCTCGAGTAGGTAAGTGATAACAAAAGAATAATTTTTGAGGTGACATGCACCTACACAATCTTGATCATATATGTAAGCATTGTGAGCTGGGATCATAAGAACTTAAAACATGGGCATGAAGATATAATCATGACAATAAGAAACTTAGCAACCATGTTGTAAACATGTATTCCACAAAAATTAACATGCTTATAAGAAATAGTACTTTTAGAAGTTTGAGCATATTTATTGCAATCATCAACAACAATATCACTTTCTATGCAAGTATCCTTAAAAGGTTCATGATACACGTCCCCATTTCCTTTAGGAACATTTATATGGGAAGCAAAGGCTTTAAAGCAATCAACCATAATTTGAGGATCAAGACCATACTTAGCACTAAGCTCTTGAAAATTAGCAGTTTCAGCAAAAGACTTAATGCAATCAAACTCGTAATTCATACCTGATCCTTTACCTTTGTCGCTATCCCAACCTTCAATATTGTTTTGAATTGTTTCAAGCAGACCCCACTTGGTGTCGACATCCTTGCTTGTGAAAGACCCATCAAAGCATGCATCTAGATAGTCCTTGTAATATCCTGAAAGCCTTACATAAAAATTATTAATAACAATATTACGGGGAAGATCATGAATAGGACATTTATGCATTAGTAACTTCAATCTTCCCCACGCTTGGGCAATGCTTTTTCCCTCATGAGGCTAAAAGTTATATATCCGGTTACGATCTTTATGAATTTCACTTGGAGGATAAAACTTGGAATAAAAGAGAGGCACAATTTCCTCCCATGCAATAGATGGACCATCTTCAAGCAGCCGATACCACTCCTTAGCTCTGCCTTTCAATGATAAAGAGAATAGCTTCTTCTTAACTTCGTTCATTGAAATACCTGCACACTGGAACAACTCGCATAATTCATGTATAAAAAGCAAATGATCACCAGGATGGACAGTTCCATCTCCTAAATAGCAGTTATCCTTAATACGTTCAACAATCTTCGTAGGTATTTTAAAAGGATGAGGAGCACAAGCATCATTAGAAACATCACATATGGGAGATAAAATATCATCAGAGCAAACTTTCTCCACTAAAGCTGGGGGACTAAAAATATCATACTTAACAAAACCAGCTTCCCCAAGCTTAGACTTTTCTATAGCATTAGCATTAACAGTATTCAAAGCATTCGTACTAATAACATTGCTATGCGAAATAAGCTCCAAAGGATTTTCAATTTTCTCTTCAAATCTAAAATCAGGAAAAAGACTAAAGAACTCTTTGTTTTCCATTAAGCCTAACTAGTGAAAATAAAAACAAGAAACAAAAAGATGTAACTGCAGAATCTAAAGGAAATAACTCCGAGCACTCACACAGGAGGATGCGAGTACCTTTTACCTTACCTCCCCGGCAACGGCGCCAGAAAAGAGCTTGATGTCTACGCACTTCTATTCTTGTAGACACTTGTTGGGCCTCCAAGTGCAGAGGTTTGTAGAACAGCAGCAAGTTTCCCTTAAGTGGATCACCCAAGGTTTATCGAACTCAGGGAGGAAGAGGTCAAAGCTATCCCTCTCAAGCAACCCTGCAATTACGATACAGAAAGTCTCTTGTGTCCCCAACACACCCAATACACTTGTCAGATGTATAGGTGCACTAGTTCGGCGAAGAGATAGTGAAATACAAGTGGTATAGATGATTATAAGTAGCAAACGTGATGTGAAATAAATATCGCTGCGAGCAATCAAGTAACAAAACAGTAAGTAAACGGTGTGCAATGCTTGGAAACAAGGCCTAGGGATCATACTTTCACTAGTGGACACACTCCCAACAATATAACATGATTGAACAAATAAACAACTTCTCTCCACTATGGTACTCTGAATTACTCTCCTATTGAATAACACTAATCATTGTGTAGTGGCTACAGAAGCACCCCTTAAAGTTCATCAAGTACTTGACAAACACCGCTCATAGAGACATCCAAATCAGATCACAATTCAAGATAGAAATCATTGCAACTTAGACCAAGTACTAACACGGTGCACACACTGTCACCATTACACCATGAAAGGAGGAATAGATCACTCAAACTATCATAGCAATAATTATTCTCATAATCCACAAGAGATCACGATCATAGCCTAAACCAAGTACCACCACGATGCACGCACTGTCACCGTTACACCATGGCAGGAGGAATAGATTACTTTAATAACATCACTAGAGTACACTATAATGATTAAGCATAGGAGTAGCATAATATCTGAATAATAACATCTACTTGTTCAACATGATACAAAGCTCACGATCACATAAAGATCACATCATGGGAGAGAGAGGTGAACCACATAGCTACCGGTAGAGCCCTCAGCCCCGGGGATGAACTACTCCCTCCTCATCATAGGAGACAGCAAGGTTGATGGAGATGGCGGTGAGGTCGATGGAGACGGCGGAGACGGCGATGGAGATCGATGGAGATGGCTCCGGGGGCACTTCCCCGTCCCGGCAGTGTGCCGGAATAGAGACTTCTGTCCCCCAAAATTCGTCGGTGGCGGCGGCGGAACTACGGAACTCTTCTGGAAAAATCGTTGACCCCCCTAGGGTTTTCCGTCCCGAGGCTTTATATAGGCGAAGGGGCGTCGCGAGAGGGCAGCCAGGGGCTCCTCACACATGGGTGGCGCGGCCAGGGCCTGGGCCGCGCCACCCTAGTGTGAGGGCAGGCCCTGGCCCCTCTCCGGCTCTCTTTTGGATGTCTAGATGCTCCCGGGAAAAATAAGACTTCAGGAACTTGTTTCGTCCAATTCCGAGAATATTTCCTGTGTATCACTCTGAAACACAAAAACAGCAGAAAACAGGGAACTGGCACTGTGGCATCTTGTCAATAGGTTAGTTCCGGAAATCGCATAAAAACACCACGAAGTGTAACGAAACATTAGGCAAATGGTGTAAAAACAAGCATGGAGCATCAAAAATTATGGATACGTTGGAGACGTATCATCGCCACATGCGGTATAAGAGTTGTACTTGTAGCAAGAAAACGGCCTTTATAGTCTCTGATAACCGCACCAGTTGAGCCTGCACAAACAGCGGAATGAAAGGAAGCATCGACATTCAACTTTACATACCTCGGTTCAGGGGGTTTCCACTTTTTCTCTGTTGACACTGATGGCTTCGTAACATGAGCAGAATTAGAAGCCATCAAAAGAATTGACATTTTGCAAGAAAAGATCGAAGGAACTTCTTCCCCATGCGTTCGCTTCCTCCTAAGCCACCACAGATACCAACAACCAATCGTGATTACCTCCTTGAGACCAAAATCAGTATAGCCCTGAAGATTGTTACACTCCCGTCTAAGAAGAACCTCCAGAACTCCCAACCCAGACCGATCATTCAGAACAACGTCATCAATGATATCAGAAATATTCATCGCCATCCAGAGATTTCTCGCTGCCTGACAGGTGAACAGGAGGTGAGATATATCCTCCGGGCCTTGGTTACAGATGGGACAGCCTCCGGAGTCCCCAATATGCCTATTAGCCAAGATGCATTTGAGAGGAATGATACCATGGAGAGCACGCCAAATAAAAATCTTTACTTTGCTAGGCACTTTCAATTTCCATACAGTTTTCCAAACCGGGTTCAAACCAGAACCTCCAGGGAGGGAAAGTATACTTGAGGATGGACCAAACTGATGCTTCCATTGCAAATAATATCTCGATCGAACCGAGTATTTCCCATTCTTAGTAGCAGCCCAAGCAATGAAATCATCAAAACTGTGACTATTTAGAGGAATTTGCAGAATTCTCCGAACATCTACAGAAATAAATAGACTTTGGAGTAGCTCTTCATCCCACTGACTCGTCATCGGATTTATCAGGTCAGACACCTTTGTATAAACAGCACCATTGCGCTGAGATATTAACCTCCTATCCGGGCTGCTAGGAATCCAAGGATCACTCCAGATATTAATATGATCACCAGTACCCACTCTCCACACGTAACCACGTTTGAAAGTTGAAATACCTGCCAGGATACTTTGCCAAGTAAATGATGAGCCAGCCTTAGGCCCAGCCTTCAGGATGTCGCCAGATGGGTAATATTTAGCTCTCAGTACCCGAGCACACAGGAAGTTTGGGTCATCAATAATCCTCCAGACCTTTTTAGCAAGCATAGCAAGATTAAAGGAGTGGAAATCACGAAATCCCATACCTCCTTCATTTTTTGGGTAGCAAAGCTTCCACCATGCAAACCAATGCATCTTATTACTATTCTCATCATCTCCCCACCAGAACTGAGCAATTGCATCCATCATTCTTTTACAAACACCTTTGGGGATGAGAAAGACTGACATAGCATATACCGATATTGCTTGAGCAACAGCCTTTAGGAGGATTTCCTTGCCGCCAATAGAAAGGAGTTTCTCCTTCAAACCATTAATCCTCTGAATAATTCTCTCCACAAAATAAAGAAAACAGTCACTTCTATCAGCTCCCACAATTGCAGGCAGACCCAAGTACTTATCAGATAGAGCCTCCGTATCAATGTGAAGGGCCTCACAGATTTCTGCTCTTAGCAACACATTAGTATTTGGAGAAAAAAGATACTAGATTTTGCTAGGCTCACCATTTGCCTTGAATTTGCACAGTACGTATCCAAAACTCTTTGCAAGGAAGTTGCATTGTTCATATCAGCTTTCATGAGGATTAGGGAATCATCAGCAAAAAGGAGATGTGAGACTGATGGTGCATTTCTGCACACCCTTACCCCATCGATGCCACCAACTTCTTCTTCATGCAAAAGAAGACTAGATAAGCCCTCTGCACATAACAGAAAAAAATAAGGAGAAAGCGGGTCCCCCTGGCGAAGACCCCTAGTAGGAGTAAACATGTCAGTATCATCAGAATTAAAGCGAATTTGATATCTGACCGATGACACACAAGCCATCATAATGGAGATCCATCTCTCCGCAAAACCCAATCTTCTCATCATATTCTCCAGGAACACCCACTCCACCCGGTCGTATGCCTTGTGCATATCAAGCTTAACCGCACAAGAGCCATTGTGTCCTGATCTTTTATTTTTGATGGCATGCACACTTTCATATGCCACAAGGACATTATCAGTAATAAGTCGACCAGGAACAAAAGCACTCTGCATTGGAGATAATACATCTGGGAGGATGCTTTTAAGACGTACCGCCAGCATTTTAGAAATAATCTTGTAAATCACATTGCAAAGACTGATAGGACGGAATTGAGTAATGAGCTCCGGATCATCAACCTTTGGGATTAGAACGACCGTAGTGTCATTCCACCCATCCGGTATAGTACCTGAGTTAATTGCCTGAAGAACTTCCTGCAAAATCTCATCACCACAGACCGACTAGAACTTTTTATAAAAGATTGCATGTAGACCATCCGGTCCTGGGGCTTTAAAATCTCCAATACTGAACACCGCCTTCCTGACATCCTCTGCCGTGAAAGGAGCCAGCAATTTATCATTCATATCCGCATCAATTCTAGGAACAATTTTCTCCAGTAAGGATGGATCAGTTTCCTGGACTTCCGAAGAAAATAGATTAGCGAAATAATGCAAAACATGCGGTTTAAGGGAATCTGTACCTTCGACCCAGATGTTGTTATCATCACGTAATTTCTTGATAAATTTTTTCTTTCTACGGGCTGACGCAAAGTTGTGAAAAAAAGAGGTATTTCTATCCCCATGTTGTAACCAATTAGCTCTGAACCGCTGAGCCCAATGAACTTCCTCTTGTTCGAGTAAAATTTCGATGAGGTTGGCAGCCTCCTTTGCTTTAGTATCATTCTCATCATTCATTGGGCCATTCATTGCATCTTGCAGCTCCTTCTGAGCTTTTCGAAGTCTCCTTTTGGGTTGCTTCAGCACCGCAAAATCCCATTCATGGATAAAAGCATGCACTTGGTTTAGCTTACTTAGCACACCATTTGTATTAGAAGCCGCCTCAGCCCAGGCCTTTTCTACCACCTCCTGGAACCCTCTTTCTCGCAACCAACGAGCTTCAAAGCGGCGAGGTCCGGTCCTTCTCTGAAGTAGATCAGATTGGTAATCAGTATCAAGCAGGATGGGACGATGATCTGATCGAATAAAGTCAAGATGTTGTAGCACCGCCACCGGGTGCATGGAAGTCCAATCGCCATCCGCCACTGCTCGATCCAGACGTTCCCGGATCCTTCCTCTTCTCCAGGTAAACATGTCACCGCTATAACCAATATCTTCCAGACCACAATCACTCAAAACATCCTGAAACGCCTACATAAAATTATGGGGTCGAGGATTACCGCCCTCCTTTTCATGAGAGAATAAAATTTCATTGAAGTCTCCCAATAAAATCCAAGGCAGATTTGAGTTATTTTTGAGCTCTCGAATTTTGTCCCAGGTTTTGTATTTATCTTCCCACCTTGGCTCTCCGTAGATACCAGTTAGTCTCCAAACCTTATTAGGCCCTTCATTGATCTGAACATCAATATAGTTAGGGGCAGAGAAAATTTGTTGGATACTGATTTCTTTTTTCCACAGTAGTAACAAACCGCCACTTCTACCAACACTAGGATTAACAATTTTCATATCCATTTGAAGCCTTCTCCTTATGCACTCAGCTTGAAAAACATCGAGGTGAGTTTCAGACAAGAATACCACGTTGGGGTCACATTTCCTTCGGAGATCCAAAAGAGCACGAACTGTCGGGTCGTTCCCCAGACCCTGACAGTTCAGACCGAGGAGTTTCATTGCGACTGAATGGACTCCTCGCGGGAGGCTGCCAATCCTAGTGAAGAGGAGTTAGCTCCGTCCTTCTTTGAACGTTTACGCTCATTTTCCTTCTCAGTACCCATCGTTAAAGTCTTCTGACCCGTGCCATCAACATTCATACCACGATCAGGTGTAGTCTTCAGAGTATCATCCGAATGATCATCTGCATACTCTTCAACTTCCCCTAGTTCAAGTCTTCTTTTAGCCAAAGCATCAGAATGTAGGTTTGGGTCAATATCCATATCCTTCTTTGCCGGGCTAGTGCCTGTATCATCCATCTCACCTTCTACAGGGATAGTTCCCTCAATATTTGGAAGCGCATTAAATCGCCAACTGACTTTATTAGGATCTTCAGGGAAAAATTGTCCCCTCCCACGTCCAGCCATGTCATGTTCTCTGCCACGGCCCCGGCCACCACCAAACCCAGTTGACCGTCCTCCACTTCTAGAACTTCCTGCTCCACGGCCACGGCCATGCCATGTCTCCCAGTCAGCCTTCAAAAAGTCACCCCATTTGAGTTTATCTTCCTCAAATTCTCCCGAGCCACACTCAAGATGTGAGTGTCCCATGAATCCGCACGCCCCACAGAACCTCGGCAACTTTTCATATTTGATCTGGTAGAACTCCCTTTGACATCCACGGGAAACAGTCACAAACCGAGCCAAAGCCTTCCTGACATCCAATACCACACGAACTCGGACAAAATTTCCAGCCCCTTGCACGTCAAACTCAACTTTCTTCGCCTTCCCAACTTTCTTTTTAGTCAAGTTCTGATGGCTGGCGTGTAGTTGATGATGATTATGGCCAGGCAGTTGGGAAACTCCAAGCGGAAAGTATGATGAGCACAGTGGCAAGTCTTTTCCCTCAGTAAGAAACCAAGGTTTATCGGTCAGGAGAAGAGCAGACAGTACGACTGAAGGTGATGCTTGCAAGCTTCGCGATAGCTCCGAACAATTTATAGGGCGCCTCGTCCAAGCTTTGCTTTGCAAGCAGCAACGTGGAACCTGCACACACACAACCAAGTACTTTGTTCCCAACTTACGATGAGGTTTTCAATCTCACCGGTTTGCTTGAAACAAAGGGTATGAGCGTATCGAGTGGAAAACAGTAGAAGTATGCGAGTAAAGTAAACAGTGCGAGTAAAGTAAACAGGTGATAGCAATATGATGGAAATAGGACCGGGGTCCACAGTTCACTAGTGGTGTCTCTCCATAAGATAAATAACACATACTGGGTAAACAAATTACAGTTGGGCAATTGATAGAATAAAGATAACGTGATATATCAAGAAGATCACTATGCGATTTACTCTGGGCATTACAACAAAATACATAGACCGCCATCCAACTGCATCTATGACTAATAATCCACTCGCGGGGATATCATCCGAACACCCCATGAGTATTAAGTTGCGAACAACAGATAATTGCATTAAGCAAAGTGTGTAATGTAAACAAAGCATATGCCCTCGAGCATATGAATGTTGTTTTCTCCCTAGTAGCAACAGCACATCTACAACCTTAGAGGTTTCTGTCACTCCCCCAGATTAAATAGAGGCATGAACCCACCATCGAGCATAAATACCCCCTCTTGGAGTCACTAGCAACTACTCGGCCAAGATAGCTACTAACAACGGAGAGCATGCAAGATCATAAACAACATAGAGATAACATAAGATATATTTCAGTATAGCAACTCAATCATAACACCAATATTCATTGGATCCCAACAAACCAAACATGTAGAATTACATAACGGTGATCTCAATCATGTAGGGCAGCTCATGAGATCTAAACATGAAGCACATGGTGGAGAGGACAACCATCTAGCTACTGCTATGGACCCATAGTCCAAGGTAGACTACTCACTCATCGCTCCGGAGGCAAGCATGGCGATGAAGAAGATCTCCGGTGGCGATTCCCCTCTCCGGCAGGGTGCCGGGAAGAGCTTCTGGACCCTCCCGATCTCGGGTCAACGATGGCGGCGGATCGCGATGTGTTTCTGGAAAATTGATCGGGTTTTTAGGTTTTTCCCGTCGGGGGGTCTTTATAGGCGAAGGGGCATCGTCAGAAGTGGACCGAGGCGGTCTCACACATAGGGGGCGCGGCCAGGGGCTGGGCCGCGCCGCCCTGGTGTGTGGCCACCTCGTGGCCCCACTCTGTCTCCTCTTCGGATCTCTGGAAGCTTCCGGAAAAAATAAGACTTTAGGAACTTGTTTCGTCCAATTCCGAGAATATTTCATGTGTAGCTTTTCTGAAACACAAAAACAGCAGAAAACAGGGAACTGGCACTGTGGCGACTTGTTAGTAGGTTAGTTCCGGAAAATGCATAAAAGTGCCACGAAGTGTAACGAAACATTAGGCAAATGGTGTAAAAACAAGCATGGAGCATCAAAAATTATGGATACGTTGGAGACGTATCAGCATCCCCAAGCTTAACTCCTGCTCGTCCTCGAGTAGGTAAGTGATAACAAAAGAAATAATTTTTGAGGTGACATGCACCTACACAATCTTGATCATATATGTAAGCGTTGTGAGCTGGGATCAAAAGAACTTCAAACATGGGCATGAAAGATATAATCTTGACAATAAAAACTTAGCAACCATGTTATAAACATGAAAATGAACACAAACAAAAGATCATTGAAAATGAAACAATGAAAGTCAAACGTGTGTTCAAATCATAAGGAAAAACATACAAATGGTTTTCATCTTGTCCTTCATGGAGAGCAAAACATAAATGCATAGGACACCTTCAAGTTTAAGAGGGCGACTAGATACAAATAATTTGAGAACAAGTGAAACCAACAATATGAATCAATCAATGAAAACCTTGGGACAATGCACATTATACTAAGAATGACAACTATGCTCTCTTAATGGTGCATACAGATAGAAGGTGGTGACTCAACATAAAAGTAAAAGAAAGGCCCTTCGCGGAGGGAAGCAGTGATTGCAAGTTTTATAACCTTCAAAAATTATGGTACTTACCGGCTTTGAGCTCTCATTGCCCCCATCATAAGCATCTTGAATGGTTAAAGTTAATGCGAGAATAATTATGATGCATATGCTTGACAAATCATAAGTCGAAAACCTCGTGTCCCGTGAATACGAGTACCCAAACCTCATGCTACTCAACTTAGAGTCCCAAGCAAGGTTCTTGTCATTGTAAGCATATATGTATCATCGAGAACCGCCAACGGGGTACCTCCGTGCCCGATGACATGGAACAAGCCCACATCAAAATGACAGGACAAGCAGACAATGAACACCTCGATATCTCTTTTATTTGCCATTTGTTTAGCTTTTTATTTTGAGATGCGTCGTCGAATGTCCACCATGGGTATGCTGCAAATTTCCACCATGAATTATGCATGGCTTAGATTGGCGGCCCAGGCGTTTCCCTAACACATATACAAACTCCATGATCCCCGCAAGATTCCCAATTCATTTCACACCGCGGGCATCCATAAACAAAAGATCACGATATCAACTCAAATAAGAAGTGCAATGTTGAAAGCTTGCCCATGACGGCATGGTTGGGCTAGTATCCAACTTACAACTTGCAAGCATAACAACTCAACATAAGAGACCATAATGTCAAATTTTTAAGAACAAGAAAAAAGTAAAGTGTGCCTTCCGGTTCGTGAGAGCTTTACTGACCAATTTTCGCATAATACTGGTAAGAGTTTAATTTGAAGAGTAAATAAAAGCAAGTCAAATTTACTTGGAATATCAAATTGCTAATAGGTATGTATGGTGGACTGTAACGACCCAAGATTTTATCAAATTTTGGGGGAAATTTTTTGTTTTTATTCTGCTTGTGTTGATTGGAAATTCACAAGGATTTAAAACTTTTTGAGTCTGTTTGAAAACTTTGTTTGAAAATTATTTAAAATCCTCTATTTATTTCTTGAAGAACTTCTTTGAGAAAGAACAAGTATCAAATTACTATTTTCCTTTCTTTTATTTCAAACCTATGCAAGCTACTTGCAAAGGGTACCTTCTAAAATGTTTCTTTTGTCAAAAGGTTTGCTTTGCAAAAGGGTGGTTTGAAAACAATTTGTAAATAATATTTTATAAAGTGTTATCCTCTTATTTTTTTAAAAGGATTTATTCTCAAACCCTAGTTCTATTTTTACTATGCAAGCAAAGTCCTATTTTTATTATAGATTATGCAAGTAAGCCCTTTGGCCATTTTATAAAGTTTTTCTTAAAAATCATACTTTGTTCTGAAAACTTGTCTTCTTACAGTACCTGATTGTAGTGTTGAATTCTACAAAATTTTAGAAAGTGGTTTGACCTTGTTTGATTGCAATATGCAAAAGATATAAAGGAAATAAGAAAAAAAAAAGAAGTAAACAAAATAAAAATGAAAACGGGCCTAGGGAACCCTTTCGGCCCAGAAGTGAAACCAGCCCGCAGCCCAGGAAGGGAAAACCCGAAACGGTACGCATTCTCTCTCCTACCCAATGACAGGTGGAGCCCACCTGCCATCATCTTCCTGTAACCGCCCCGGCTATCACTCCTTCTCTCCCTAGTTACTGGAAATAGCCGGAGTTACTCCCCCGGTAATTCCTCGCAGTATTGGCCATCAATACCCTGCCTATAAGTACCCCACACGCTCCCTCTCGCCTCCCGTTTCGTTTCTCTGCTCAAGACAAACCGAGGACGACGGAATTTGTCGTCGGAGCTCCGCACGCCTGCGGGCATCTCCATCCCGATTCGGCGCCCACGGTGAGCCAGCCTCTTCCTTCTCACCTCCTACCTTCCTTCCTCGACCCGGAGCACCACCTTGACCCCTCTTCCTCGTCTTAAACACAGCGGATCGACGCCCCTGCACGAACCCAAAGCTCGTCTCCGCCCAGGGCCACTCCGGCCGCATCTCCTCCTCACTGCAGGACGCAATCCAGCTCCTAGATCAAGCTCCCGAGTCCGCCTCGCCCTCCTGCATCTTGTCGTGACGTCGCCGTGATCCAGAGATCGCCAGAACCCCGCCGGCCGTCGACTTCCAGTGCACCCTTGCCGGATTTCTCGCCGGCGACCTGAAACCCTAATTCCGAACCGGTGAGCTCTCTCCCCTTTTAATCCTGGCCGTCCAAACAAGATCCAGTGGATCTGTCAGATCCACTTAAGTGGAAGGGTATCTGCTAATCTCGCGCGTCCAAACCTCTTTAGATCCAACGTCCCCTATCGCAGATCCAATCGAACAGGTATGCGCCAATCAGAATCAGCCACGTGGCCTGCCTGTGTTCGAACAGTTTTCAAATAGAAGTTTGAAACCAGATTTAATCCTAATCTTTGGAAAATCATATCTAATGTTCTATAGATCCAAAAATAACAAATGAGATACCGTTGAAATCCTTAGAACATGTACAATCCATTAGTACAATAAAATCTTATATTTTATGGGTTCAATTTGAAACTATTTTCAAATTGGAATCAAACTCTCTGTTAGCTTGATAAATTCATATCTTTTGAACCAAGTGTCCAAAAATTATGAATTTGTAGTCTCTGGAATCCTCTCAACTTGTAGAACATCATAGGATCAAAAAAATCCAAATTTGATACGTGCACACACTTTGTGCATTCAAATTTGTCCAAATCACTATTCTGATCACAATTCAAATTCTATAACTTAGTTTGGGATAAATCCAATTGCAGTAGCTCTGTCTTGCTGCAAGCTATCCAGTAGCATCACTCCCTAATTTTATTAAGTCACTTCACTATTATTCAAATTCTAATATGTGAATTTGAGTAATTTCCATTATAAGAATAAATCTATATCTATTCAGAAATGAATCCTTTCTACTTTAGCAGATCTTATGTTCATACCTAATCATCATTGTTATCTAAATAACATCTCGATCAAGATCATTTCACTTAGACCTATCTTGTACAGCTCACACATATTCAAATTACAATTGTGTTGTTTGAGTAAAGTGTGACACATCCCAATCTTAGATTCTATGCTTGCTATCCTTGTAGTGTTGATCAAATCAACATGATAGCATCTATCCAATACTCCATGTACCTAATAGAAACCTTAAAACATAATCTGAAATGTTATCTACCCATGCTCAATCCTCTGTCCACCTGATCCAGATTTCATGTGTAGAACTATTCAATTAACAAATGAGTTAATTGAGTAACTCAATGTTTCATGAATCCTTGACCCATACCTTGTCCAACTAGACATATTTTGTCTAATTCATATTATACTCAATTTGCAATTGTGCTACTTGAGTAGAATATGAATTCATCTCAAACCTAGATTTTGCTAATGTGGTGTTATTATAACCCATACCATAGTATGTGTTATACACCATGTTGATCAATGAACCATTTGAGCCATGTCCTCAAATATCAATTATTTATACCCAATCCAATGCCTAGTTAGTTATGGTTCACATGTATTGAACTATTCAACTTGCAAATGTGTCAATTGAGTAGTTCAAACATTCTTAAAACCTAGCCTAGTGCCTAAGTGCGATATATGCTATTTAAAGAATAAATGTTGTTACACTTATTCAAATAGTATAGTGGTTGCACTATCCCACACCTATGTGATCTATTTCACACAAGCTTTTCTGAAACTCATTCATGCTTTGATAAAGCATAAAGACTTTACCAATTATATTTGCCTAGTTCAATCCTCTCCCAGATCATAGTGATCTCTCCCAACTAAGCTCTCCGATCCATATCACACAGATCATGATCCTTTACCATATCTTTCTTGTCATAACATCTCAATAAATCTAAATTGTTAAACAAACACTTTTCAATTGTTTGATTTGTTTGATTGTGTTTGTATGGTGTGTTTATGGTATGCTATTTCTGTGTTATAGTTTGTGCGAAGAGCTACGAGCTTAGTTGAGAGAAGTGAAACGTCGTGATCTTCAGAAAGGCAAGTGATACACATACTTCCACCTATCCTTTATTATATGCATTAGTGTATTCACTACTTGTAGTATGCATGATAGGTGTTCAAATGTTTTCAGTTGCAAAGACTTTGCAAATGCTTAGATCCTAGTAGTGGTTAGCTATCCCTTAAACCCTACTTGTTAGGATGCTAAATACTTTGAAGAATGATGATGCCAATGCCATGCCTTGAATTTCAAATTGTTATGAAAATTAACAACCCAATGAATCACCTGGGTGCAATCTTGTGGCTACTCAGGGCTACACACCTGGCTATCAACCCAGGACATGTGTGGTTGTCATCGCCTGAGGGTACACAACTCGGGGCTACACACCTGGCTATCAACCCAGGACATGTGTGGTGGTTATCACCTGAGAATACTTTGTATTGGTTGTACCTAGGAACAGAGAGAGGACATGTCGATCGAAAGGAATCTCGTCACCATTTCAGAATAATTAAAACCTGAATAGTGACTACTTAGGGCTACACACCTGACTATCAACTCAGGATATGTGTGGTTGTCATCGCCTAAGGGTCCTCACCAATCCCAAGACTAACTACTTAGGGCTACACACCTGACTATCAACTCAGGACATGTGTGGTTGTCATCGCCTAAGGGTTACCTTGGGGCTTAAATTGAGTAACTACTCAGGACTGCACACCTGGCTATCAACCCAGGATATGTGTGGTTGTCATCGCCTGAGGGTTATTCTGGTTTTAAATTGAGTAACTACTCAGGACTGCACACCTGGCTATCAACCCAGGATATGTGTGGTTGTCATCGCCTGAGGGTTATTCTAGTTTTAAATTGAGTAACTACTCAGGACTGCACACCTGGCTATCAACCCAGGATATGTGTGGTTGTCATCGCCTGAGGGTTATTCATGTTTTGTTGAGTTACTACCCAGGGCTACACAACTTGGCTATCAACCCAAAGTTTGTGTGGTGGTTATCACCTGGGGGTTATCTTGACCTCAAAGAAAAACCAAAACGTTTTAAAAATGTTTTGATAGGATGAAACTTGCTATATGTAATTCAGCCATGAGATCCACCAGCCAAATGTCATGTAGTATAGTCTTTCCACAAAATGCCACCAAAATATGTGTCATTTGCCAGTACATCATTGTACTGACCCCTTCGGGGCTGCATATTCAAACGTGCAGGTTTTATTCGAGTAAGGAACCAGGAGTAGGATCTCGAGCTTACATTCTAACATGTCTGCCTGTGGCACTTGATGAAGATGGAAGCTCACTGCAACTATGCTTTATGCTGTGTACTCGTAAGGTTGAAGACCTATGTAACTGGATTTACGTTGTAATATTGATGCTATTGCAATGATTTCTCATTTTGTACTGTGGTGCTATCTACTGATCCAGGGAATGGCACAGTAACACAGGAGTTCTGCCTTTAGTAAAAGGCGGGGCGTTACAAATGGTATCAGAGCATAGTGTTGCCTGTAGGATCGAGACCCTAGGTTTGGAACTAGAGATAGAAAGACCCTAGGATAAAAATCTCTATCTCATCTTACTTCTATTTAAAAGGAAGGTTTGCATCTTGAAACTCGTATTTCTCCCCTACTTCATTTTCAAATGATTCCCTTAGATGACCAAACTCTCGGAACCTTCAAGAAAGGACAGAAGAACACAATGTACCAGAAGAATGAGACTTCTACTTCATAGGTTGACCTTGATCCAACATGAAGATCTACACTGAAGACCAACAAAGAGCTCGAGGAAATGTGGATATGAAGGTTGCCCAACACCAACGATGCATTGGGAAGTGGAAATAAGAAATGGAACGATGAAACTGTAATAGAATAGACCACCAAGATTCTAGTTTATAGAACCAACGATTTATAGATGCTTCTATGATCATACAAAATTGGTGTATGACCATATTATTTCGTTAGCGTGTTTTTCCAAAACTTATCAAAAGGAATTTTCAATGATTGTTTGATTTATGTTTGTTTGTTGCATGGTTTGTTGTTTGTGCACGGGTAGGAAAATTTTCTTCTTTTAGTTCTATCTATCTATTACTCACCTTTGCTAAAACCACCTCAGATGTCGCCTCGCCGTGGAAACAACAACAACAACAGCAGCAACAATAATGACAACAACATCAATGATGTGGTCCAACAGTTAGCCACAGGTCAAGCCCAGCTCATGCAAATGATGACCCAATTCATCCAAGCAAGCACCAACCTCATGAACAACAACAACAACAACAATCCACCACCCCCACCTCAAGTGGACCGACTAGCTCGTTTCCTGAAGCTCAGACCCAATAAGTTTTCATCTGCCACAGACCCAATAGTGGCCGACGACTGGCTGCGTTCAGTCAATAAGGACTTGGTTACCTGTGAGTGCACAGATGCTGAAAAGATTAGATTCACTGCTCACCTGCTAGAGGGACCAGCAGCAATGTGGTGGGATACTTACCAAGTCACCAATCCGATTGAAGGTCTGGACTGGGATTCCTTTAGGGAAGGCTTTCGTAATGCTCATATCTCCATGGGCATTATGAATCTAAAGAAAGATGAGTTCCGCACTCTAAAGCAAGGTGACAGGACACTAAAGGAGTACATGGATGACTTCTGCTCTCTGTCAAGATACGCACCAGAAGACATCGACACTGATGCCAAGAGGAAAGATAAGTTTCTCCGTGGACTCAAAGGGGAACTGAAGATACCTCTGTCAGTAGCTTATGCTCCAAACTACCAGACTCTGCTAGACCAAGCAATTACTCTGGATAACAACATAAGGAAGGAGGAAAACCGTAAGCGGAAGCTCAACAATGGCAAGAACCACACTGGACATTATCACAAGAGACCCCACTTCAGTGAAGACTATGGAAATGGTAAATTCAATGGCCATAGGCGCAATGGTAGAAACTATGGAAACCACTCCAACGATCATCATAATGGAGACAATGGAAATCATAATGAAGGAAATGGACAACACCACTCCAAACTGGTGGTTAAGAAGGATCTCTCGACAATCACTTGTTACAAGTGCAAACAAAAGGGACACTATGCAAATAAGTGTTCAGAAAATGGTACTACAAGACCTCAGTGAACTGGATGACCGAAGGATGCCGCAAAGTACAAGGAGAAGACACAACAAAGTATAGCCGATTTGAAAGAATTTGTATGCAGCTATAGCCTTGTAATAAATATTGTAAGAGCTAAAGACAACCTTGTTGAATGAACTTTACTTTTCAATGAAATGGCAAGCTGAAGGATTGGTAACTCAAGAGTTAAAGTCATACGACCAAGTTCGAGCAAAAACCTTAGATAAGGAACGATAGATTCGTTTTAAAATCTAGATTTGAGAACATAGGTTTTCATTTCAAGAAATTTTTGTCAAACGAGTAAGGTTGACCAAGAGTTAGAATGCGAGATGCACCAAACCAAATACAAGGTAATGATTGGGTGCGACATGGATTGGCCCCCATGACGACTACTCATATTGTTCGCTCTTGTATGAGGAATGGTAAGTCTAGAGAGACATACCTACATGAGAGACGACGTCTTTAAACCATAACCTTTGGAGGATAATATGTTACATCCCTTATGGTAAGCCAGTGGCCAAAACGTAGGAATACGGTGAGAACTTTGACTTTTGAACGGCTACACGTTAATCAGAAGCGTTTTGCTCAGTGGACTTGAAGGCGAAGACTGTTCAGTTTCGATGGCTGCTTATTCAATTCACCTCCCCGACTCTTCATATCAACTCCCCACGTAGTCTGTTCGACTACCTTCCTGAGCCTATAAGAGAGATGTCACTTTTCTCCAGAAAGTCACAACCGAGACAGCCACCACTACCTATGAGATTTCCTCCTATTTTCAAAGCTTTACGCCACCGAAGTCTACCCCATCCCGATCTGCTATGTTATGAAGCAGCTCTCCGAATCCTTGGAACTACTTTCTTGCCCATGAGAAGCTACGTTAGAACCCTATTCCCTGAGAAGGAGTTCATCTTCGAGATATGATCAAGTTGTTCAGCGCCTTTCAACAACTATGAAGACGGTTGCTAAAGGAATTCTTAAGGACCATCTGATACCTGTGGCAAGTAGCACGATTTGCTCTGGTAACTTGAATGGGTTCAACAAAGCTGGTTATAAGGTGACCTTCCGTCCCTTAAAGGTGCAAGTGCCTCTTACAGAGTCTACCTTGTTTACCCCTATGAAATGCTTGAGAAGACTGCAGAGAGATGCCATCCTAATTCATTGGGATGTGTGGTCTCATCATGTTCGTGGGACGAGCATGCAGTACTTGGCACTGAATCATCTTTTGAGATTCTGCAACGAAGATCAGCTAAAAAGCAACAAGGAGTATGGTGATGGCCTATATGCTGTCTTGGCCTTGATGAGGACCGACCAAGAAAAGGGCTAGATACACATTCTTGGACGATGTGGACTACCTTGTTGAAGACAACGCGATGGATGATATCTGCCTATCACCAGAATTGGGTGGAACCTTGGTGTACCCACTTTTGAACATAGCTATGGATATCAAAACTTCTAAGAAGAATGATTCAAGGAAAATGACACAACGGTGAATGCAAGCCGGGAACAAAATGCAAGTACCTAAGGAAGCATCAAGATACTACCAAGAGGAACTTTCTTTTAAGGGTGGTAGCCACCCAGATAACCTAAACCTACTTACTTTCTAGCCTCTTCCAATCTCGAGGACGAGATTTCTTTTAAGGGTGGTAGTCTGTAACGACCCAAGATTTTATCAAATTTTGGGGGAAATTTTTTGTTTTTATTCTGCTTGTGTTGATTGGAAATTCACAAGGATTTAAAACTTTTTGAGTCTGTTTGAAAACTTTGTTTGAAAATTATTTAAAATCCTCTATTTATTTCTTGAAGAACTTCTTTGAGAAAGAACAAGTATCAAATTACTATTTTCCTTTCTTTTATTTCAAACCTATGCAAGCTACTTGCAAAGGGTACCTTCTAAAATGTTTCTTTTGTCAAAAGGTTTGCTTTGCAAAAGGGTGGTTTGAAAACAATTTGTAAATAATATTTTATAAAGTGTTATCCTCTTATTTTTTTAAAAGGATTTATTCTCAAACCCTAGTTCTATTTTTACTATGCAAGCAAAGTCCTATTTTTATTATAGATTATGCAAGTAAGCCCTTTGGCCATTTTATAAAGTTTTTCTTAAAAATCATACTTTGTTCTGAAAACTTGTCTTCTTACAGTACCTGATTGTAGTGTTGAATTCTACAAAATTTTAGAAAGTGGTTTGACCTTGTTTGATTGCAATATGCAAAAGATATAAAGGAAATAAGAAAACAAAAAGAAAAGAAAAGAAGTAAACAAAATAAAAATGAAAACGGGCCTAGGGAACCCTTTCGGCCCAGAAGTGAAACCAGCCCGCAGCCCAGGAAGGGAAAACCCGAAACGGTACGCATTCTCTCTCCTACCCAATGACAGGTGGAGCCCACCTGTCATCATCTTCCTGTAACCGCCCCGGCTATCACTCCTTCTCTCCCTAGTTACTGGAAATAGCCGGAGTTACTCCCCCGGTAATTCCTCGCAGTATTGGCCATCAATACCCTGCCTATAAGTACCCCACACGCTCCCTCTCGCCTCCCCTTTCGTTTCTCTACTCAAGACAAACCGAGGACGACGGAATTTGTCGTCGGAGCTCCGCACGCCTGCGGGCATCTCCATCCCGATTCGGCGCCCACGGTGAGCCAGCCTCTTCCTTCTCACCTCCTACCTTCCTTCCTCGACCCGGAGCACCACCTTGACCCCTCTTCCTTGTCTTAAACACAGCGGATCGACGCCCCTGCACGAACCCGAAGCTCGTCTCCGCCCAGGGCCACTCCGGCCGCATCTCCTCCTCACTGCAGGACGCAATCCAGCTCCTAGATCAAGCTCCCGAGTCCGCCTCGCCCTCCTGCATCTTGTCGTGACGTCGCCGTGATCCAGAGATCGCCAGAACCCCGCCGGCCGTCGACTTCCAGTGCACCCTTGCCGGATTTCTCGCCGGCGACCTGAAACCCTAATTCCGAACCGGTGAGCTCTCTCCCCTTTTAATCCTGGCCGTCCAAACAAGATCCAGTGGATCTGTCAGATCCACTTAAGTGGAAGGGTATCTGTTAATCTCGCGCGTCCAAACCTCTTTAGATCCAACGTCCCCTATCGCAGATCCAATCGAACAGGTATGCGCCAATCAGAATCAGCCACGTGGCCTGCCTGTGTTCGAACAGTTTTCAAATAGAAGTTTGAAACCAGATTTAATCCTAATCTTTGGAAAATCATATCTAATGTTCTATAGATCCAAAAATAACAAATGAGATACCGTTGAAATCCTTAGAACATGTACAATCCATTAGTACAATAAAATCTTATATTTTATGGGTTCAATTTGAAACTATTTTCAAATTGGAATCAAACTCTCTGTTAGCTTGATAAATTCATATCTTTTGAACCAAGTGTCCAAAAATTATGAATTTGTAGTCTCTGGAATCCTCTCAACTTGTAGAACATCATAGGATCAAAAAAATCCAAATTTGATACGTGCACACACTTTGTGCATTCAAATTTGTCCAAATCACTATTCTGATCACAATTCAAATTCTATAACTTAGTTTGGGATAAATCCAATTGCAGTAGCTCTGTCTTGCTGCAAGCTATCCAGTAGCATCACTCCCTAATTTTATTAAGTCACTTCACTATTATTCAAATTCTAATATGTGAATTTGAGTAATTTCCATTATAAGAATAAATCTATATCTGTTCAGAAATGAATCCTTTCTACTTTAGCAGATCTTATGTTCATACCTAATCATCATTGTTATCTAAATAACATCTCGATCAAGATCATTTCACTTAGACCTATCTTGTACAGCTCACACATATTCAAATTACAATTGTGTTGTTTGAGTAAAGTGTGACACATCCCAATCTTAGATTCTATGCTTGCTATCCTTGTAGTGTTGATCAAATCAACATGATAGCATCTATCCAATACTCCATGTACCTAATAGAAACCTTAAAACATAATCTGAAATGTTATCTACCCATGCTCAATCCTCTGTCCACCTGATCCGGATTTCATGTGTAGAACTATTCAATTAACAAATGAGTTAATTGAGTAACTCAATGTTTCATGAATCCTTGACCCATACCTTGTCCAACTAGACATATTTTGTCTAATTCATATTATACTCAATTTGCAATTGTGCTACTTGAGTAGAATATGAATTCATCTCAAACCTAGATTTTGCTAATGTGGTGTTATTATAACCCATACCATAGTATGTGTTATACACCATGTTGATCAATGAACCATTTGAGCCATGTCCTCAAATATCAATTATTTATACCCAATCCAATGCCTAGTTAGTTATGGTTCACATGTATTGAACTATTCAACTTGCAAATGTGTCAATTGAGTAGTTCAAACATTCTTAAAACCTAGCCTAGTGCCTAAGTGCGATATATGCTATTTAAAGAATAAATGTTGTTACACTTATTCAAATAGTATAGTGGTTGCACTATCCCACACCTATGTGATCTATTTCACACAAGCTTTTCTGAAACTCATTCATGCTTTGATAAAGCATAAAGACTTTACCAATTATATTTGCCTAGTTCAATCCTCTCCCAGATCATAGTGATCTCTCCCAACTAAGCTCTCCGATCCATATCACACAGATCATGATCCTTTACCATATCTTTCTTGTCATAACATCTCAATAAATCTAAATTGTTAAACAAACACTTTTCAATTGTTTGATTTGTTTGATTGTGTTTGTATGGTGTGTTTATGGTATGCTATTTCTGTGTTATAGTTTGTGCGAAGAGCTGCGAGCTTAGTTGAGAGAAGTGAAACGTCGTGATCTTCAGAAAGGCAAGTGATACACATACTTCCACCTATCCTTTATTATATGCATTAGTGTATTCACTACTTGTAGTATGCATGATAGGTGTTCAAATGTTTTCAGTTGCAAAGACTTTGCAAATGCTTAGATCCTAGTAGTGGTTAGCTATCCCTTAAACCCTACCTGTTAGGATGCTAAATACTTTGAAGAATGATGATGCCAATGCCATGCCTTGAATTTCAAATTGTTATGAAAATTAACAACCCAATGAATCACCTGGGTGCAATCTTGTGGCTACTCAGGGCTACACACCTGGCTATCAACCCAGGACATGTGTGGTTGTCATCGCCTGAGGGTACACAACTCGGGGCTACACACCTGGCTATCAACCCAGGACATGTGTGGTGGTTATCACCTGAGAATACTTTGTATTGGTTGTACCTAGGAACAGAGAGAGGACATGTCGATCGAAAGGAATCTCGTCACCATTTCAGAATAATTAAAACCTGAATAGTGACTACTTAGGGCTACACACCTGACTATCAACTCAGGATATGTGTGGTTGTCATCGCCTAAGGGTCCTCACCAATCCCAAGACTAACTACTTAGGGCTACACACCTGACTATCAACTCAGGACATGTGTGGTTGTCATCACCTAAGGGTTACCTTGGGGCTTAAATTGAGTAACTACTCAGGACTGCACACCTGGCTATCAACCCAGGATATGTGTGGTTGTCATCGCCTGAGGGTTATTCTGGTTTTAAATTGAGTAACTACTCAGGACTGCACACCTGGCTATCAACCCAGGATATGTGTGGTTGTCATCGCGTGAGGGTTATTCTAGTTTTAAATTGAGTAACTACTCAGGACTGCACACCTGGCTATCAACCCAGGATATGTGTGGTTGTCATCGCCTGCGGGTTATTCATGTTTTGTTGAGTTACTACCCAGGGCTACACAACTTGGCTATCAACCCAAAGTTTGTGTGGTGGTTATCACCTGGGGGTTATCTTGACCTCAAAGAAAAACCAAAACGTTTTAAAAATGTTTTGATAGGATGAAACTTGCTATATGTAATTCAGCCATGAGATCCACCAGCCAAATGTCATGTAGTATAGTCTTTCCACAAAATGCCACCAAAATATGTGTCATTTGCCAGTACATCATTGTACTGACCCCTTCGGGGCTGCATATTCAAACGTGCAGGTTTTATTCGAGTAAGGAACCAGGAGTAGGATCTCGAGCTTACATTCCAACATGTCTGCCTGTGGCACTTGATGAAGATGGAAGCTCACTGCAACTATGCTTTATGCTGTGTACTCGTAAGGTTGAAGACCTATGTAACTGGATTTACGTTGTAATATTGATGCTATTGCAATGATTTCTCATTTTGTACTGTGGTGCTATCTACTGATCCAGGGAATGGCACAGTAACACAGGAGTTCTGCCTTTAGTAAAAGGCGGGGCGTTACATGAACACTTTGGCAAACTTGGTTTTTAGGAGTTGGATGCACGAGTAGAGCTCATACTCAGTACAAGGCGAGGGCTAGCAAAAGACTGGGAGCGACCAACTAAGAGAGCAATAATGGCCATAATCATGCAAAGCGACAAAGCGACATTAAAAGAAGCATAAGATGGCATCAAAAGTCAAAAACTAAATGATCATAGAGGCTATTGGCGACTTTGTAAGAGTCTAACATGTGTGAGCATGCGCCAAGTCAACCGAAATAAAACATCAAGGAGAAAACCAAAATAATGCTTCCAAACAATTAAAACAACGCATGATTTTTTTCAAAGGCTCATTAAGCAATCTCAGTTATTTGAGACAAGTCATGCAACAGCAAAACCACTAAGCATACTATCAAAAATACATCAAGCATGACATGAAAAAGCCTAAGCCGCAGTCTACACAAGCTCCTTCTTGTACCACTTTTTTGCATAAAGTTTTTTCTCTTTTCCAACACCATTCAAACTTTTTATAAACACCTCTTTTGATGAAAAACAATAAAGATCAGAGGCAAAAATACACCTTGATGAATAAATATAAGAAGATCTAAACGCAAATCAAGGCAAAAACGAAAACCAAAAGCAGTAGCAGAAAAAGAAGAACACTCGGTTTTTTATAAGAGTGAAAACTAGAGCGTTCTTGGCAAATGAAAAGCAAGGCAACTTCTCCAAAAGAAATTTGTTGGGGTCCAACAATTTATTACAGCAAACAAAACTAAACTAACACTAAAAACTAAAACAACTAACGCTCCAAGAAAAACACATAGTGTATGAAGCAATAAAAATATAGTGTCTTCAAAGGTGACCTGATTTTTGCCGATGAAAAAGGGGTGCCTCGGGGGCATCCCCAAGCTTTGACGCTTGTACTTGTTGTATATTTCTTGGGGTGATGCATGGGCATCCCCAAGCTTGAGCTTTTTTCCATTCTTCAACTCATCTCATCATTCTCCAATCCCTACACTTGAAAACTTCCTTCATACAAAACTAAACACAAATCTATTAGCAACATTAGTGTAGCATAACATATAATCAACCTCTTTTTGCTTCAGGTTTCAGCCCAAAACCACCACATATAAAGTATATACTACTGTAGCAACTTCCCCAAAAGTTCCGTGATCAAAAGAACTCAAAAGAAAGCGATAAAGCGGCAAGCACAAATATTGGCAGAAATCTGTCAAAACAGAACAGCTGACAAAGGTCGAATTTGTGAGAGGTTTTCGGTTGCTCAAATTAAAAAGTGTTCAACTAATGAAAGTTTGTATATAACCTGGGGCATAAGCACAAGAAATCGCAGTTCCAAAAGTTATACAGAGAATTTTTACGAATTTTTACGGTGCAGCACCGAAAACTGTTTCAGGACAGCAACATCCCCAAATCTTACCTCACTCAAATTAGAGGCTTCTCTTGGCACAACAATGAAATAAAAAGGATAAGGAGAGGTCATTACAGTAGTAATGACTTCCAAGACTCAAATAAAAGAAGAAGTACTGAAAAGAAAACATTGGGTTATCTCCCAAGAGTGCTTTTCTTTAACGCCTTTGAGCTAGGCGCAGAAAATTGCGAATCAAGTAACATCAAGAGATGAAGCATCAAGCTCATAATTTGCTCTAAGAATAGAGTCAAAAAGTAATTTCTTCCTTTTTCTAGGGAAGTGTTCCATACCTTTCTTAAGTGGGAATTGATATTTGATGGTGCCTTCTCTCATATCAATAATGGCACCTACAGTTCGAAGAAAGAGTCTTCCCAAAATAATAGGACATGAAGCATGGCATTCAACATCCATGACAAGAAAATCAACAGGAACAAGGTTATTATTAACCACAATAAGAACATCATTAATCCTTCCCAAAGGTTTCTTCTTAGCAACATCAGCAATAGGAACATCATAATAACACTTTTCAAGTGGTGGTAAATCAAGCATGTCATAAATTTTTCTAGGCATGATAGAAATACTAGCACCTAGATCACATAAAGCATGGCAATCAAAACCATTAACATGCATATCAATGATGAGTTCCCAACCATCTTCTAACTTCTTGGGAACATAAGCCTTTTGCTTCAACTTTTCATCCCTAATTTTCATGAGAGCATTGGTAATATGCTTAGTAAAAGCAATATTTAAAGAACTAGCATTGGGAGTCAAAGCAAGCTTTTGCAAGAACAAAATAACTTCAGATATATTGCAGCCATCAACATCAAAATCATTAAAATAAGTAGAGCTATCATCTCCTACACTCCAAAAAATTTCAGCACTCTTTTGAGAAAAAGTTTTAGCAGTTTTAGGCTTTTTAACACAAGGAGTGGGAGTTTTCTCTACACCAATCAAAGTAAGAGGATTGCTAGCATTAGGAACAACATCATTAGAGGTAGTAATAGTACAAACTTTCATATTCCTAGCAATCTCATCCTCTCTTTCCCATCTAGCATGCAATTCTGCTAACAATCTAATATTTTCATCTATTCCAACTTTAATAGCATTAGCAGTAGAAAAAGGATCAGGCTTAGTGGACATTCTGTTAACCAAAGAGGATTGCACATTAGACAAAGATGAAATATCGGTTTCGGCTCTGGAAACCTTAGCTTGTAATTCAGGAATAGCCTTGTTTAAATTTTCAAGTTGATGACTAATAGTCCTCAACAGAGCTGATTGCTCCTCAATAGTCTTAGTAAACAACTTATTTTGCTCATATTGCATTTGCATAAAATTCTTGGTAGCCTTTTCAAGTTCTAAAAACCTCTCTTCACTAGGCATTTTAGGTCTACCAAGATAGCCATTTTCACCATTAGAGGGAAACATCCTATAGTTGTTACTAGCAAAATTGTTCCTATAAGCATTGTTGTTAAAATTATTGTTTCTAATGAAGTTCACATCAACATGCTCTTCTTGAGCAACCAAAGATTCTAAAGGAACATTATTAGGATCAACATGAGTCCTATCATTAGCAAGCATAGCCATAATAGTATCAATCTTATCACTCAAGGAAGAGGTTTCCTCAACAGAATTTACCTTCTTACCTTGTGGAGCTCTCTCGGTGTGCCATTCGGAGTAATTTACCATCATGTTGTCAAGTAGCTTTGTTGCGGCGCCCAAGGTAAGGGACATAAAAGTGCCTCTAGCTGCTGAATCCAATAGGTTCCTTGAAGAAAAATTCAGTCCTGCATAAAAAGTTTGGACAATCATCCAAGTAGTCAGTCCGTGAGTGGGGCAATTCTTTATCATAGATTTCATTCTTTCCCAAGCTTGAGCAACATGTTCATTATCAAACTGACAAAACTTCATAATATTGCTACGCAGAGATATAATTTTAGCAGGAGGATAATATCTACCAATGAAAGCATCCTTACACTTAGCCCATGAATCAATACTATTCTTAGTCAAAGACAACAACCAATCTTTAGCTTTTCCTCTCAAAGAAAAAGGAAACAACTTGAGCTTAATAATATCACTTTCTACATCCTTATATTTCTGCATCTCACATAGCTCAACAAAATTGTTGAGATGAGCTGCAGCATCTTCAGTACTAGCACCAGAAAATTGCTCTTTCATAACAAGGTTCAATAAAGCAGGCTTAATCTCATAAAAGTTTGCAGCAGGAGCAGGTGGCGCAATAGGTGTGCAGATAAAATCACTATTGTTCGTGCTAGTAAAGTCACACAACTTGGTGTTTTCAGGATTAGCCATTTCAGCAAAACTAAAAGTAGACAAGTAAAAACAACTATCAAGGATTCTAATTTTTTTGGGTTTTTGATATAAAACAATGCAGGTAAAAATAAAGTAAAGTAAAGCAAAACAAATAACAAAGTAAAGGATGTGTGTGCGAAAAACTCCCTTTGCAGAGGTCTTCCAGTTCTTCCCCGGCAACGGCGCCAGAAAAGGGCTTGATGGCTGGCGTGTAGTTGATGATGATTAGGGCCAGGCAGTTGGGAAACTCCAAGCGGAAAGTATGATGAGCACAGCGGCAAGTCTTTTCCCTCAGTAAGAAACCAAGGTTTATCGGTCAGGAGAAGAGCAGACAGTACGACTGAAGGTGATGCTTGCAAGCTTCGCGACAGCTCTGGACAATTTATAGGGCGCCTCGTCCAAGCTTTGCTTTGCGAGCAGCAACGTGGAACCTGCACACACACAACCAAGTACTTTGTTCCCAACTTACGATGAGGTTGTCAATCTCACCGGTTTGCTTGAAACAAAGGGTATGAGCGTATCGAGTGGAAAACAGTAGAAGTATGCGAGTAAAGTAAACAGTGCGAGTAAAGTAAACAGGTGATAGCAATATGATGGAAATAGGACCGGGGTCCACAGTTCACTAGTGGTGTCTCTCCATAAGATAAATAACACATACTGGGTAAACAAATTACAGTTGGGCAATTGATAGAATAAAGATAACGTGACATGTCAAGAAGATCACTATGCGATTTACTCTGGGCATTACAACAAAATATATAGACCGCCATCCAACTGCATCTATGACTAATAATCCACTCGCGGGGATATCATCCGAACACCCCATGAGTATTAAGTTGCGAACAACAGATAATTGTATTAAGCAAAGTGTGTAATGTAAACAAAGCATATGCCCTCGAGCATATGAATGTTGTTTTCTCCCTAGTAGCAACAGCACATCTACAACCTTAGAGGTTTCTGTCACTCCCCCAGATTAAATAGAGGCATGAACCCACTATCGAGCATAAATACCCCCTCTTGGAGTCACTAGCAACTACTCGGCCAAGATAGTTACTAACAACGGAGAGCATGCAAGATCATAAACAACATAGAGATAACATAAGATATATTTCAGTATAGCAACTAAATCATAACACCAATATTCATCGGATCCCAACAAACCAAACATGTAGAATTACATAACGGTGATCTCAATCATGTAGGGCAGCTCATGAGATCTAAACATGAAGCACATGGTGGAGAGGACAACCATCTAGCTACTGCTATGGACCCATAGTCCAAGGTAGACTACTCACTCATCGCTCCGGAGGCAAGCATGGCGATGAAGAAGACCTCCGGTGGCGATTCCCCTCTCCAGCAGGGTGCCGGGAAGAGCTTCTGGACCCTCCCGATCTCGGGTCGATGACGGCGGCGGATTGCGATGTGTTTCTGGAAAATTGATCGGGTTTTTAGGTTTTTCCCGTCGGGGGGTCTTTATAGGCGAAGGGGCATCGTCAGAAGTGGACCGAGGCGGTCTCACACATAGGGGGCGCGGCCAGGGGCTAGGCCGCACTGCCCTGGTGTGTGGCCACCTCGTGGCCCCACTCCGTCTCCTCTTCGGATCTCTGGAAGCTTTTGGGAAAAATAAGACTTCAGGAACTTGTTTCGTCCAATTCTGAGAATATTTCCTGTGTAGCTTTTCTGAAACACAAAAACAGCAGAAAACAGGGAACTGGCACTGTGGCGACTTGTTAGTAGGTTAGTTCCGGAAAATGCATAAAAGTGCCACGAAGTGTAACGAAACATTAGGCAAATGGTGTAAAAACAAGCATGGAGCATCAAAAATTATGGATACGTTGGAGACGTATCAAGTTCTTAATCAACGCTTCCTTCCTATACCCGATAGGTAGCTTATGAATCTGGATCCATGTCTCAAAATTATTTAAGTCAATTGTTTCTGGAGGAGCAAACCCATCATACTTTGCAATACACACTGCATTCTGACGGAATAACCACGGACCCCCTTCTTCAACCTTAAGTTAATCGTCGAGACAGAAACACTGTAAAGAGAAGAGGTTATCCTCAATATGATTGAATATTACCTCCTTTGCAGGGCTCCATGCAACTCTCATGTGCTGCTCGAAAGACTGAGGACTAAAAAAATTTGTGGTGTGCACTCTAGCCAGAGCCATCCACTTAATTGCCTCCTTCGGCGCCGCCTCATCTTCCTCGAACACCAAATCATCGAATTCGTCGTCTTCTATACCAAGGCGTAACAACATAGAGTCAATACCCTCCGACTTCTTCATTGCTCCTCTTCCAGTTTGATTCGTCGAACTCGACTCCGGGCTCGCCATGCTCAGAACTTCCCCACAAAACCCTAGGGCTCTCGAGAAAATTGATGAAGCGAATGAGAGAGGGACCCGATTAGCCTTACCTAAACCCTAGAGGGTAGGAAGATTGTCAGGGAAGAGAGAACTCCGGCCGAGGAACGGCGGCGGAGGAGTAGAAACCCTAGTCGCCCATGCAGTCGCCTGCCAGAGCCCTAGGTCCGGCTGTCAGATCTTTACCTTAGATGATCCATGTCGTCCGTTAGTTTAGTCCTACCATGCTAGTTGTAAGAGAGTTGGAATGTTTTATAAGATGAGTTCTTTTAGTGCTTCTCAGTTTGTGAGTGAGAAGACAAGAAGCCTACGTGGACTCCTCTTCCTCCTGCCTCGCATCGCACGCATGCGTCGCATTTTGGGAACGGAGTTCGAGTTAGAAACTCCTTTTGTGGAGGACTAAATCTTTGCTTGGTGCATCAACTGAGTTGGGTACGTGTAGGTCATGCGTGTGCATGCTCGCCGCGTGTCCATGTCTTCTATGCGCGGGGTTCGGCCAACGGCTCCGCTCCCAGGCTATACCAGGAGAGACCAGATCTGGAATCACCCCGCTTCCTCTATGTCTCCCTCGCGACCAAGTTCCTTTTGCTGTGCTGTCCTCTAGTCTTCCCCATACCGGCGACTACATGCACGACCTTCTGGGAGAGCAGGCATCTGAAGGCCCGTTCGTCGAGATCCTGCACCGAGAGACGAGCGATAAGGATTTTGGGAGTTTCTCGGCGCAACTGGTCACCTCCGTTCGAGTTCTTCCTCGTCGATCTGCATCCTATTCGTCAGGCTCGACGACTTCGACCTTGACCATGGGCGACCACCATGGCGCTGCTGCGGGTCGACTTTTCCGGTCGCTCTCTACGTGCTTCTCATTTCTTACTTTGCACTACTTCTTGTTCCATTTGCAGATCTGCTAAATGTGCTTACATGTCTGCATGTGGTTAACTTGGCTAATGCTTATGTGTTGCTTACTTCGGTAATTAAACTCACTCTAAAATTACTTAATATCCTAACATAATGTATCGTTGGAGCTAAAGAAGTACTAGCACTAGTGGAAAACCGGCCTAATATTCTAGGGCATTAGTCCCAGTTGCAATATGAACCGGGACTGATACCCTGGGCCCCGCCGATTTTTCGGCCGCAGGACCCCAAAAACCATTAGTCCCGGTTCGTTTTTAACCTTTAGTCCCGGTTCGTATTACGAACCGGGACTAAAGTCTCTGGGATAGAATCCGACCGTTGCCAGACTCATTAGTCCCGGCTGGTAATACCAACCCGGACTAAAGACCAACCCTTTAGTCCCGGTTGGTAATACCAACCGGGACTAATGACTTCCCTATATAAAACAGCTCCTTCTTCCTCCCCGAGCCAGCCATTCCCCCTCTCCACTCTCAAGTGTTCTTCATGCAACAAACCTAGCTCGAGTTCATCCTCTTTGACCACCATTTTTTATCACAAATTGATGTCCCCACTTGAATCTAAGTGGACTAAAAGGTGAGGAACTTTGTGCTTTTGTGTTTCATTGGTAATTTAGCTCATTTAATGCTCTAAAAGTACAGAGATTTGTGATTTTTTTATAAAGGGTTTCGCAGCATAGTAAATCAAAAAATTTCCTACGGATGCGAACAAGAAAGCCAAGATCTAATCTAGGAGATGTAATCAACGAGAGAGGTAGATGATATCTTCATACCCTTGAAGATATCGCACAGCGGAAACGTTCAACAGAACGTGGATGATGTAGTCGTACTAGCCGTCTCCTCCCCGCGATCCGATCCGATCCTACGCCGCAAGTGGCGGCGCCTCCGAGAGATGCACACGTACGGTGCAGCAACGTCTACTCCTTCCTTGGTCCAGCAAGTATGGTGGAGAGATAGATTGGATCTGCAGCACGACGGCGTGGTGCTTATGGTGGAGAGTTTCTGTGGCAGGGCTTCGCCTACGCACAGTCGCGAGAGAGGGAGGTGGAGGGGCAGCAGTTGGCCGGTGGCTAGGGTTGGAGTTGAGCACGCCCCAGCCCTCCCCTCCCCTTTAAATAGGTCAAGGGGGTGGCCAAGGGGGCTGCCTTAGCCTCCAAGTCAAGTCGGTGGCCCCAGGGAGAAAACTTGCCCCCTAAGTTTCCTTTGCCTTGGCCCATAAGAAAACCCTAGGGTTTTGCCCTTGGCCTCATAGGACAAGTGGGAATGGACGACCAGGCCCATGTAGGCATCACACTTTGGTCCATGTGGACCCTTTGGGGCATGTGGGCCCCACCATGGAGCCCTTCAGAACTTTCTAGAACATTCCGGTACTCTACCGAAAAAGTCCAGAACTTTTCCGAAACCCAAAAACTGCTTTCCATTATATGAATCTTATTCTCCAGACCATTCCGGAACCTCTCGTGATGTCCTGGATCTCATCCGAGACTCCGACCAAAAACTCATAAACCGATTATCCATTCTATCCTAGCGTCGATGCACGTTAAGTGTGTGACCCTACGTGTTCGAGAATATGCAGACATGATCTTCTATCAATAATCAATAGCGGGATCTGGAAACCCATATTGACTCCCACATATTCATCGATGATCATATCGGATGAACCATGATGCCAGGATTCAATTAATCCCGTATATGTATTCCCTTCGTCACGCGATATTTTACTTGCCCGAGATTCGATCGTCGGTATCGGCATACCTAGTTCAATCTCGTTCATAGCAAGTACTTTACTCGTTCCGTAATCCGATATCACTTTGTGATTAACTCCTTAACCACATGCTTGCAAGCGGTGTTGATATCGATTATCGAGTGGGCCCGAAGTATATCTCTCCGACTCGGGAGGGACAAATTCCATCTCGATACATACAACCCAACAAGTACTTTCCGATCACCTGAGAGACACCTTTATGATCACCCTATCATAGGATGACGTTTGATGACCTCAAAGCTTTCTTCCGATACCAGGGAGTTGTATTATCTCATGGTCTAAGGAATACAATACTTGACATAGGAAAAAGCTTCGCAAAGATGAACACAATGACACGATCTAATTGCTCAGCTTTATTTGGGTCTGTCCATCACATCATTCTCCTAATGATATGATCTCATTATTAATTGACAAC
Organism: Dactylis glomerata; assembly: GCA_007115705.1. Taxonomy (NCBI): domain Eukaryota; kingdom Viridiplantae; phylum Streptophyta; class Magnoliopsida; order Poales; family Poaceae; genus Dactylis; species Dactylis glomerata. The sequence goes on from QXEO01000382.1 coordinate 6,332,017, forward strand.
TCATGTCTATGGTTAGGAAACCTTAACCATCATTAATCAATGAGCTAGTCTAGTAGAGGCGTACTAGGGACACAGTGTTGTTCATAAACCCCACAAGTATTAATGTTTCCACTTAATACAATTATAGCATGGAGTATAAACATTATCATGAACAAGAAATATGATAATAACAATATTATTATTGCCTCTAGGGAATATTCCTTCAGTCTCCCACTTGCACTAGAGTCAATAATATAGTTAATACTTGCGCCTTCAACACCTATGGCATTCCAGTGTTACTCATACGCGTTGCACGTGGTAAACCTTATCTACGGGTCTGACACTTTCAGGTCCGTTTGTATTTGCATATCTTTTGCGTCATCACGCATTACTCATCTTGACATGAGATGGCATCGTATAAACTTGGTCTTCTGGTGAGACCTTTGTATCTTGGCCGAGACTATGTTGTCACTATTGTCATACAATAGAACTACATAGTACTAGCACACTTAGAAAAATAGCGATATCCACCGTGCGTCGAATACTCATTGGTCCGCACACATCGGTATGTATGATTTCCAATAAGTTCGTTGCTCGCTCCATTATTCCGGAGAACAGGTTTTTTGATCATCTTGCCCATGAGGCATGGCTTGCACGTGTCAAATGATTCAAAATCAAGAGACTCCAAAAGTCCATCAGAATGGAGTTTCTTTATGCGTTTTATGCCAATATGACCTGGACGACAGTGCCACAAATAAGTTGGATTATCACTATCCACTTTGCATCTTTTATGCCGCTTCTAAAGCGATTATATACTTAGCCCTCGTTGTAGTGTCCACCACAATATTAACATTGGAACTCATCCAAGACATCATGGAACTTTCTTCCATCTTATTATGCCACCTTCTAACTCAAAACAAAAGGCTTAAAATTGAGATAAAATTTTACTTGTATGTGTGACAAAGCCAATGTAACTCATTGCAATGAACCATTTGTCACTTCTGCATACAGAACATATTCTTACTTCTTCGAAAGTGCATAAGAATATCTTTACTATTGTCCAACGATCATCATATGAATGCTATAACCTTTAGAGCATTGGACACATCTGGATCTACATATCATGGTATACAAGATTGATAAAATCATTCTTGTGGTTTCACTCATCAAGTGTCAAAACAATTGATTCTTGCTCCAACCTCTTCCATGCAACAAGAACCGTTCTTATTGTTTCCATATTGAACAAATTCAATATTTCATCTATGTACTCTGGCAAAACTATATTAGTGCCTCAATCTATCTGCATAGACATTGATGCTTAATATTCTAGTTTTACCTAAGTCTTTCATCAAAAACTAATTTTAATGAAAACTTAACAATATCAAGAAAAACACATTATTTTCAATAAACGATATGTCACCTACATAAAGCATTAGAAATATGTCTTAGCGCTCCCACTTACTTTCTTGTAATACAAGCATCTTCAAATATCTTGATGAAATTAACACTTTAACATTTTCATCATTGAAGATTCCAACTTCGCTATGCTTACTTCTACCATAGAAGTTTGCATACATATCTAGCAACCTTTGAATCAACAAAACCCATTGGGTCGTGTCAGTTACACGTCCTTGGTGTGCATTCCGGTAGAGGAACGTTGTTTCGTTTATTCAACTATCATATCTCAATATGTAATTGTTGCTAGAAAAATCCATATGACGAAGTCAGGGCCCATCATCGCTTCTTTGTATATTGTTGGTTACTATTATCTAATAATATCTCGTCCTCAAATCTTACTATTTGATTACGACCAACTTGGTTAAATAGGAACTTCGATGTTGTGACTACAACATATTGTAGACGCGTGAGCTATGAATGTAGTTGCCGCTTCCAGAACATTTTCTGGTGCTGTGCTACTCTGATCATCTTGCTCAGATTCAACAACCTCATCAAGTTCTATCTTCCTCCCACTTAAACCTTTCGCGAGAAACTCCTTCATAAGAAATTCACTTCTTTTAGTGACAATCACTATGTGTTTGGGTTCATAATAGAAGGAATACCCATCGACATTCTTTGGGATAACCTACAAAGACTTACTAATCCGATTTTGGTTGTAAACATTTTACATATGCCGTGCATACCAAAATTTAAGAAAAGACAACTATAAATTGTACGGTGTCATTTCAGCGGATTATGATGGTGCTCTATTCAGTGAAAAGCGGTAGTCTCTAAAGCATAATCCACAAATTATATTGGTAGTTTTATATAATCATTGCTCTAACCATGTCAAACAAGGTTTGATTACATCCATCGAAAACTCCATACTCCTATGGTGTTTATCATGATGCAAGTTTGTGGAACAATTCCTCTAACTCTTAGATGTTTGCTAAACTTGTAACTCAAATATTCTTCTTTATGATCTAATCATACAACTTGAATATTCTTGTTACAACAATTTTCACTTCATAAATTGAACAATTTCATACTTCTATCTCATCAAGTAGATATACCGTACATCTATTCGAGTCATTGATGAAATAGAAAATATAACATGCTCGACTTCACATATGAACTACATACATCAACATGTACGATCTCCATGTAGTTAGTCGCTTGTTCTTTCTATGGCCCATGAACGGAGTTTAATCATCTTTAGGAAAAGTCTCACAAGCGTCAATCAATTCAAAATCAAATGACTCGCAAATCTATCAATATACAATTCTTTCAGCTCGATGATCACTTTGATTCTCAAACAATTTTGAAGATCAATTTATCATGAAGGCAAACATATGATCTTTAGATACTAAAGTTGAATCGTTGCTCTTAGATTAATACAATTTATTAAATCGTATGGAGCAAGCAAGGTTTGCTAAAGTTTGCAATAGGACTTAATCTTTAGTCTTGACATTCTAACTAAACGGCACTAGACCGAAAAGTGAGTATCCAGAATTCTATAGTTCTTTTGACTCAATTAAGCTAAGTGTCGGTGGGAAACGGTGCCAAAGACTACAACGACTTATGAAAATACAACAAGATTTAGTTAAAGATAATTAGTTCAAGTTAATCAAATCACTAATGAACTCCCACTAAATTCAACATCCCTCAAAGTTGTTTAGTGAAGCATGATCCAAATTCACTACACCGAGACCGATCATCACGTGAATGATGTAGCTTTAATGGTGAACATCAACATGTTGATCATATCATCCATATGACTCATGCTTGACCTTTCGGTCCGTGTGTTCCGAGGCCATGTCTGTACATGCTAGGCTCGTCAAGTCAAACCCAAGTATTTCCGCGTGTGCAAAACTGGCTTGCACCCGTTGTATGTGAACGTAGAGTTTATAGCACCCGATCATCACGAGATGCTTCAACACGACGAACTTTCGCAACGGTGCATACATGGGGAGAACACAATTTTATCTTGATCTTTAATTGAGGAATCATCTTAAAATGCTACCGTCGCGATCTAAGCATAATAAGATACATAAAAGGATAAACATCACATGCATATAATTTTATGTGACATGGTATAGCCAATCTCCGCGCAATGATCTCCATCTTGTGCGCGCCGGCATGATCTCCATCACTCCACCATGATTGCCTCCACCACGAATAGCAACTACAACTATTGCTAACTACTTAGCGATAAAGTAAAGCTATTACATGGCGTATAAGAAGTTGACACGCAGGTCATACACAATTATAAAGACAACCATATGGCTCCTGCCGGTTGTGAACTCATCGACATGCAAGTCGTGAAATATTACAAAACATGATCATCGCATACATCACATATATCACATCACATCTTGTGGCCATACCATATCACAAAACACTCCCTGCAAAAACAAGTTAGACGCCTCTACTTTGTTGTTGCATGTTTTATGTGGCTTATGGGAGTAGCAAGTTAAGAACGATTCTTACCTACGAAAATCCACAACGGTGATATTATGGTTGCTAACATCCGTTGTAAATCTCATGACTACTATAGTGAGAGAAACTGGCATCCACCAGCCGCATGTGTGGAACAAGCCACACGTCAAGTGCGGAGCCGGTCTCGCGAACGAGGTCGCGTAAAGTTGGCCTGGACCGCTTCGATCTCACTATGCCGCGCCATAAGAAATACAAAACAAAGAGGTTTGCAACAGAAAACATCAACGCCCGCAACAAGCATGTTGCGTTCTACTCGTGAAACACATCTACGCATAGATCTAGCTCTGATACCACTGAAGGGTTTCGCAGCATAGTAAATCAAAAAAATTCCTACGGATGCGAACAAGAAAGCCAAGATCTAATCTAGGAGATGTAATCAACGAGAGAGGTAGATGATATCTTCATACCCTTGAAGATATCGCACAGCGGAAACGTTCAACAGAACGTGGATGATGTAGTCGTACTAGCCGTCTCCTCCCCGCGATCCGATCCGATCCTACGCCGCAAGTGGCGGCGCCTCCGAGAGATGCACACGTACGGTGCAGCGACGTCTCCTCCTTCCTTGGTCCAACAAGTATGGTGGAGAGATAGATTGGATCTGCAGCACGACGGCGTGGTGCTTATGGTGGAGAGTTTCTGTGGCAGGGCTTCGCCTACGCACAGTCGCGAGAGAGGGACGTGGAAGGGCAGCAGTTGGCCGGCGGCTAGGGTTGGAGTTGAGCATGCCCCAGCCCTCCCCTCCCCTTTAAATAGGTCAAGGGGGGTGGCCAAGGGGGCTGCCTTAGCCTCCAAGTCAAGCCGGTGGCCCCAGGAAGAAAACTTGCCCCCTATGTTTCCTTTGCCTTGGCCCATAAGAAAACCCAGGGTTTTGCCCTTGGCCTCGTAGGACAAGTGGGCATGGACGACCAGGCCCATGTAGGCATCACCCTTTGGTCCATGTGGACCCTTTGGGGCATGTGGGCCCCACCATGGAGCCCTTCGGAACTTTCTAGAACATTCCGGTACTCTACCGAAAAAGTCCAAAACTTTTCCGAAACCCAAAAACTGCTTTCCATTATATGAATCTTATTCTCCGGACCATTCCGGAACCTCTCGTGATGTCCTGGATCTCATCCGAGACTCCGACCAAAAACTCATAAACCAATTATCCATTCTATCCTAGCGTCGATGCACGTTAAGTGTGTGACCCTACGGGTTCGAGAATATGCAGACATGATCTTCTATCAATAATCAATAGCGGGATCTGGAAACCCATATTGACTCCCACATATTCATCGATGATCATATCAGATGAACCACGATGCCAGGATTCAATTAATACCGTATATGTATTCCCTTCGTCACGCGATATTTTACTTGCCCGAGATTCGATCGTCGGTATCGGCATACCTAGTTCAATCTCGTTCACAGCAAGTACTTTACTCGTTCCGTAATCCGATATCACTTTGTGATTAACTCCTTAACCACATGCTTGCAAGCGGTGTTGATATCGATTACCGAGTGGGCCCGAAGTATATCTCTCTGACTCGGGAGGGACAAATTCCATCTCGATACATACAACCCAACAAGTACTTTCCGATCACCTGAGAGACACCTTTATGATCACCCTATCATAGGATGACGTTTGATGACCTCAAAGCTTTCTTCCGATACCAGGGTGTTGTATTATCTCATGGTCTAAGGAATACAATACTTGACATAGGAAAAAGCTTCGCAAAGATGAACACAATGACACGATCTAATTGCTCAGCTTTATTTGGGTCTGTCCATCACATCATTCTCCTAATGATATGATCTCATTATTAATTGACAACTCATGTCTATGGTTAGGAAACCTTAACCATCATTAATCAATGAGCTAGTCTAGTAGAGGCGTACTAGGGACACAGTGTTGTTCATAAACCACACAAGTATTAATGTTTCCACTTAATACAATTATAGCATGGAGTATAAACATTATCATGAACAAGAAATATGATAATAACAATATTATTATTGCCTCTAGGGAATATTCCTTCATTTTATGGGAGCAATTATTTACATGTTTATTTGATTATGTGTACAAGTAGGTGAAGATAGAGGTAAAAATAGAGGTAGAGGTAGAGATAGAGATATAGATAGAATTAAAAATAAAAATAGAAGTAGACATAGCTAACATAGAAATAGAAATAGAGATAGAGATAGAAATAGAAAAATAGAAATAGTGATAGAAATAGAGATAGATGCCGTAGGGCGGAGCTTCCGAAGATGCCGTAGGGCGTGAGCACCGACGACATCTTCGAGAAGCTCCGCCACGGGAGATTTCTCAACCCTTTACGCAACACTGTTAGAGGAGATGGAGTCTTTCACGGGCTTGCAGGGAAATTTTTCCGAGGCGGAGCTTCTGAAGATGCCGTAGGGCGTGAGCACCAACGACATCTTCGAGAAGCTCCGCCACGGGAGATTTCCCAACCCTTTACGCAACACTGTTAGAGGAGATGAAGTCTTTCACGGGCTTGCAGGGAAATTTTTTCGAGGCGGAGCTTCCGAAGATGCCGTAGGGCGTGAGCACCAACGACATCTTCGAGAAGCTCCGCCACGGGAGATTTCCCAACCCTTTACTCCATAACTGTTAGAGGAGATGGAGTCTTTCATGGGCTTGCAGGGAAATTTTTCCGAGGCAGAGCTTCCAAAGATGCCATAGGGCGTGAGCACCAACGACATCTTCGAGAAGCTCTGCCACGGGAGATTTCCCAACCCTTTCCTCCATCCATGGGGATGAAACTCTCCCTGCCTTCGAGCTATGCTTGCCATGGCGTATCGATGCTCCTTTTATAGGCACGGCGCCGCTTCTACTTGTGTCTTGTTCCTCCGACAGGGGCGTCGTGCGCTACATGCTTTATCTCATCGAGCAGTGCATCAACCCATGCATACTTATCCTGCCAATAGCTTTAGTCTCGGTTGCACCCACCAGCCGGGACTAAAGGTTACCCACACGTCCTTATCCCACCGACGGTTTTGTTAGATGACACAAAAACCACCTTTAGTCCCGGTTGTACCAACCAGCCGGCACTAAAATTTTGTTAACTTATTCTTACTTATCAAACTAAAATTAGAGAAAGAAATAGAAATTGTATATTTGATTTGCGTTTGATATGTACTTATATAATGCAGATGAGCCGAGCATGGATGTACGCCGATCGACGCTCTGGAGATTTCATTAAAGGCGTGCATTCTTTTCTCAAGGTGGCTGAGGCAACCAAGCGGAATGGTTTTATGTGTTGTCCATGCGGTGGTTGTCGAAATGAGAAGGATTACCCCTCCACAAAGACCCTTCACATCCACCTGTTCCGGTTCGGTTTCATGTCCGGCTATAATTGTTGGACCAAGCATGGGGAGAGATGAGTTATGTGAAGGAAATATGCCCTAGAGGCAATAATAATATTGTTATTATCATATTTCTTGTTCATGATAATGTTTATACTCCATGCTATAATTGTATTAAGCGGAAACATTAATACTTGTGTGGTTTATGAACAACACCGTGTCCCTAGTACGCCTCTACTGGACTAGCTCATTGATTAATGATGGTTAAGGTTTCCTAACCATAGACATGAGTTGTCAATTAATAATGAGATCATACCATTAGGAGAATGGTGTGATGGACAGACCCAAATAAAGCAGAGCAATTAGATCGTGTCATCATGTTCATCTTTGCGAAGCTTTTCCTATGTCATGTATTGTATTCCTTAGACCATGAGATAATACAACTCCCTAGTATCGGAAGAAAGCTTTGAAGTCATCAAACGTCATCCTATGTGAGGGTGATAATAAAGGTGTCTCTCAGATGATCGGAAAGTACTTGTTGGGTTGTATGTATCGAGATGGAATTTGTCCCTCCCAAGTCGGAGAGATATACTTCGGGCCCACTCGGTAATCGATATCAACACCGCTTGCAAGCATGTGGTTAATGAGTTAATCACAAAGTGATATCGGATTACGGAACGAGTAAAGTACTTGCTGTGAACGAGATTGAACTAGGTATGGCGATACCGACGATCAAATCTCGGGCGAGTAAAATATCGTGTGACGAAGGGAATACATATACGGGATTAATTGAATCCTGACATCGTGGTTCATTCGATATGATCATCGATGAATATGTGGGAGTCAATATGGGTTTCCAGATCCCGCTGTTGATTATTGATAGAAGATCATGTCTACATATTCTCGAACCCGTAGGGTCACACACTTAACGTGTATCGATGCTAGGATAGAATGGATAATTGGTTTATGAGTTTTAGTTCGGAGTCTCGGATGAGATCCAGGACGTCACGAGAGGTTCCGGAATGGTCTGGAGAATAAGATTCATATAAAGGAAAGCAGTTTTTGGATTCCGGAAAGGTTTCGGAGTTTATCGGTATTGTACCGGAAGGTTCTAGAAGGTTCCGGAGTGGGACCAACGTGGGCCCACTTGACGGAGGCCTGCGTGGGCCTAAGGGAAAGTGCCCTGGCCGCCCTGGGCCAGGCACACAAGGCCCCTAAGGCCCAGCCGGCCAGCCCAAGGGGAAACCCTAAGGGAGTCTTCAAAGAAGGAAGGGGGGGAAACTTGCCCCCCACTCTTCCTACTCCAAGTCGGCGCCCTAGGGTTTGGGGAGAGGCCAAGCTGACCGGCCACCCCTCTATATATAGGGGGCAAGGGCGCAGCCCTCTCTAACCCCTAACCCAAACCCTAGCCGCCAACTGCTGCCCTCCCTCTCTCTCTCTCGCGACTGCGCGTAGGCGAAGCCCTGCTGCAGAAACTCTCCACCATAAGCACCACGCCGTCGTGCTGCTGATCCAATCTATCTCTCCACCATACTTGCTGGACCAAGGAAGGAGGAGACGTCGCTGCACCGCACGTGTGCAACTCTCGGAGGCGCCGCCACTTGCGGCGTAGGATCGGATCGGATCGCGAGGAGGAGACGGCGAGTACGACTACGTCAACCACGTTCTATTGAACGTTTCCGCTGTGCGAATCTTCAAGGGTATGAAGATCTCATCTACCTCTCTCGTTGATTACATCTCCTAGATTAGATCTTGGCTTTCTTGTTCGCATCCGTAGGAAATTTTTTGATTTACTATGCTGCGAAACCCTTCAGTGGTATCAGAGCTAGATCTATGCGTAGATGTGTTTCACGAGTAGAACGCAACATGCTTGTTGCGGGCGTTGATGTTTTCTGTTGCAAATCTCTTTGTTTTGTATTTCTTATGGCGCGGTATAGTGAGATCGAAGCGGTCCAGGCCAACTTTACGCGACCGCGTTCGCGAGACCGGCTCCGCACTTGACGTGTGGCTTGTTCCACACATGCGGCTGGTGGATGCCAGTTTCTCTCACTATAGTAGTCATGGGACTTACATCGGATGTTAGCAACCATAATATCACCGTTGTGGCTTTCCGTAGGTAAGAATCGTTCTTAACTTGCTACTCCCATAAGCCACGTAAAACATGCAACAACAAAGTAGAGGCGTCTAACTTGTTTTTGCAGGGAGTGTTTTGTGATATGGTATGGCCCAAGACATAATGTGTATGAATTGAGATGTATGCGATGATCATGTTTTGTAATCTTTCACGACTTGCATGTCGATGAGTTCACAACCGGCAGGAGCCATATGGTTGTCTTTATAATTGTGTATGACCTGCGTGTCAACTTCTTATACGCCATGTAATAGCTTTACTTTATCGCTAAGTAGTTAGCAATAGTTATAGTTGCTATTCGTGGTGGAGGCAATCATGGTGGAGTGATGGAGATCATGCCGGCACGCACAAGATGGAGATCATGGCGCGGAGATTGGCTATACCATGTCACATAAAATTATATGCATGTGATGTTTATCCTTTTATGTATCTTATTATGCTTAGATCGCGACGGTAGCATTATAAGATGATTCCTCACTTAAAGATCAAGATAAAATTGTGTTCTCCCCTCGTATGCGCCGTTGCGAAAGTTTGTCGTGTTCAAGCATCTCGTGATGATCGGGTGCTATAAACTCTACGTTCACATACAACGGGTGCAAGCCAGTATTTGCACATGCGGAGATACTTGGGTTTGACTTGACGAGCCTAGCATGTACAGACATGGCCTCGGAACACACGGACCGAAAGGTCAAGCATGAGTCATATGGATGATATGATCAACATGTTGATGTTCACCATTAAAGCTACATCATTCACGTGATGATCGGTCTCGGTGTAGTGAATTTGGATCATGCTTCACTAAACAACTTTGAGGGATGTTGAATTTAGTGGGAGTTCATTAGTAATTTGATTAACTTGAACTAATTATCTTGAACTAAATCTTGTTGTATTTGCATAAGTCGTTGTAGTCTTTGGCACCGTTTTCCACCGACACTTAGCTTAATTGAGTTAAAAGAACTATAGAATTCTGGATAATCACTTTCCGGTCTAGTGCCGTTTAGTTAGAATATCAAGACTAAAGATTAAGTCCTATTGCAAACTTTAGCAAACCTTGCTTGCTCCATACGATTTAATAAATTGTATTAATCTAAGAGCAACGATTCAAGTTTAGTATCTAAAGATCATATGTTTGCCTTCATGATAAATTGATCTTCAAAATTGTTTGAGAATCAAAGTGATCATCGAGCTGAAAGAATTGTTTCAGAAACAAATAAGAAGTGAAAGATATTTGATATCTAAGACTTCGATTGTTTGCAAAATGATGAAGTATAATTTAGTAAAAGAACATATGCTCATATTGTATGACTATATGCGAAGATTGAAGATGCTAGGCGTCCCGATCACCCAAAAGTTTGGGAACTAATATTATACTTGCATTCATCCTTATAAACTATAGTAGTTTCATCATGAAAGATGTCATGATAGGACGAATGAAAAGGTATCGGCTAAATTGTTTTGCTATACCAAAAGAATACTAAAGAATGGAATCTGGAAGAATACCAATCATATGATGATGGCGATCCACTTCAAAGTGCAAAATCCAAGACTATTAGTATTTGACTAAAAATCCTTTGGACTATGTGTCAAATGATTGACGCCACTATTGATGTCGATAGATTCTTCTAAAAGGGAGGAAATGCTAAATAGAATCTGCAAAATTATTTGGTAGAAAAAAGGAAAAGACTGGAATTGTCCAGCTCAGGTATATAAATGATATACATGTTATAGATGAATTCTTTTGCTCGTTAACAATGTAATTCTTGGGTATTCGATACTGATTTGTTGGTATGAAATGTCATACAAAGCAACACAATACAAGAAGTACAATGGCCTAAGTAACTAGTAAAAGAATATGGTAATGATGCATGTCGAGATACAAATAAAAGTGTTATTGTGCTTCTCGTCGACATCAAACCTAGCCTTCAAGATATTTCATGAACTTAATAATTGTTATCTTGTTCTGGTATTATGAGAACAATTGTTGTTCATGTCATTACCGTCTTCCATAATCGATGGATAGATTATTATAAATCTTGTTGGTGAAATAGACATTTATAACACTGATGCTAAAGGTCACCAGACAAAACGAATTTCACTTATATATGACACCGCCGTTTAAGTCATATTGGAAACAAAACATGAAAGAAATTCTATATTGATAGATTTTTGAGTCATTTGATTTTGAATTGATTGACGCTTGTGAGACTTTTCCTAAAGATGATTAAACTCCGTTCATAGGCCATGGACAGATCAAGTGACTAACTAAATGGAGATCATACATGTTGATGTATATAGTCCATGGTGTGAAGTCGATCATGGTGTATTTTCTATTTCATCAATGACTCGAATAGATGTATGGTATATCTACTTGATGAGATAGAAGTATGAAACAATTGAAATTGTTCAATTTATGAAGTGAAAATTGTTGTAACAAGAATATTCAAGTTGTATGATTAGATCATCAAGAAGAATATTTGAGTTACAAGTTTAGCAAACATCTAAGAGTTAGAGGAATTGTTCCACAAACTTGCATCGTGATAAACACCATAGGAGTATGGAGTTTTCGATGGATGTAATCAAACCTTGTTTGACATGGTTAGATCAATAATGAAATAAACTACCAATATAATTTGTGGATTATGCTTTAGAGACTACCGCTTTTCACTGAATAGAGTGCCATCATAATCTGCCGAAATGACACCATATAAGTTATAGTTGTCTTTTCTTGAATTTTGGTATGCAAGGCATATGTGTAAAATGTTTACAACCAAAATCGGATTAGTAAGTCTTTGTAGGTTATCCCAAAGAATGTCGATGGGTATTCCTTCTACTATGAACCCAAACACATAGTGATTGTCACTAAAAGAAGTGAATTTCTTATGAAGGAGTTTTCTTGCGAAAGGTTTAAGTGGGAGGAAGATAGAACTTGATGAGGTTATTGAATCTGAGCAAGTTGATCAGAGTAGCGCAGCACCAAAATATGTTCTGGAAGCGGCAACTGCATTCATAGCTCACGCGTCTACAATATGTTGTAGTCACAACATCGAAGTTCCTATTTAACCAAGTTGGTCGTAATCAAATAGCAAGATTTGAGGACGAGATATTATTAGATAATAGTAACCAACAATATACAAAGAAGCAATGATGGGCCCTGACTTCGTCATATGAATTATTCTAGCAACAATTACATATAGAGATATGTTAGTTGAATAAACAAAACAACGTTCCTCTACCGGAATGCACACCAAGGACGTGTACCTGACACGACCCAATGGGTTTTGTTGATTCAAAGGTTCCTAGATATGTATGCAAACTTCTATGGTAGAAGTAAGCATAGCGAAGTTGGAATCTTCAATGATGAAAATGTTAAAGTGTTAATTTCATCAAGATATTTGAAGATGCTTGTATTACAAGAAAGTAAGTGGGAGCGCTAAGACATATTTCTAATGCTTTATGTAGGTGACATATCGTTTATTGGAAATAATGTGTTTTTCTTGATATTGTTAAGTTTTCATTAAAAAAAATTAGTTTTTGATGAAAGACTTAGGTAAAACCAGAATATTAAGCATCAATGTCTATGCAGATAGATTGAGGCACTAATATAGTTTTGCCAGAGTACATAGATGAAATATTGAATTTATTCAATATGGAAACAATAAGAACGGTTCTTGTTGCATGGAAGAGGTTGGAGCAAGAATCAATTGTTTTGACACTTGATGAGTAAAACCACAAGAATGATTTTATCAATCTTGTATACCATGATATGTAGATCCAGATGTGTCCAATGCTCTAAAGGTTATAGCATTCATATGATGATCGTTGGACAATAGTAAAAGATATTCTTATGCACTTTCGAAGAAGTAAGAATATGTTCTGTATGCAGAAGTGACAAATGGTTCATTGCAATGAGTTACATTGGCTTTGTCACACATACAAGTAAAATTTTATCTCAATTTTTAAACTATTTGTTTTGAGATTAGAAGGTGGCACAATAAGATGGAAGAAAGTTCCATGATGACTTGGATGAGTTCCAATGTTAATATTGTGGCGGACACTGCAACGAGGGCTAAGTATATAATCGTTTTAAGAAGCGGCATAAAAGATGCGAAGTGGATAGTGATAATCCAACTTATTTGTGGCACTGTCGTCCAGGTCATATTGGCATAAAATGCATAAAGAAACTCCATTCTGATGGACTTTTGAAGTCTCTTGATTTTGAATCATTTGACACGTGCAAGCCATGCCTCATGGGCAAGATGATCAAAAACCCGTTCTCCGGAATAATGGAGCGAGCAACGGACTTATTGGAAATCATACATACAGATGTGTGCGGACCAATGAGTATTTTGACGCACGGTGGATATCACTATTTTTAAAAGTGTGCTAGTACTATGTAGTTCTATTGTATGACAATAGTGACAACATAATCTCGGCCAAGAAACAAAGGTCTCACCAGAAGACCAAGTTTATACGATGCCATCTCATACAAGATGAGTAATGCGTGCTGACGCAAAAGGAATATGCAAATACAAACGGACCTGAAAGTGTCAGACCCGTAGATAAGGTTTACCACATGCAACGCGTATGAATAACACCGGAATGTCATAGGTGTTAAAGGCGCAAGTATGACTAGATTATTGACTCTAGTGCAAGTGGGAGACTGAAGGAAATATGCCCTAGAGGCAATAATAATATTGTTATTATCATATTTCTTGTTCATGATAATGTTTATACTCCATGCTATAATTGTATTAAGCGGAAACATTAATACTTGTGTGGTTTATGAACAACACCGTGTCCCTAGTACGCCTCTACTGGACTAGCTCATTGATTAATGATGGTTAAGGTTTCCTAACCATAGACATGAGTTGTCAATTAATAATGAGATCATACCATTAGGAGAATGGTGTGATGGACAGACCCAAATAAAGCAGAGCAATTAGATCGTGTCATCGTGTTCATCTTTGCGAAGCTTTTCCTATGTCATGTATTGTATTCCTTAGACCATGAGATAATACAACTCCCTAGTATCGGAAGAAAGCTTTGAAGTCATCAAACGTCATCCTATGTGAGGGTGATAATAAAGGTGTCTCTCAGATGATCGGAAAGTACTTGTTGGGTTGTATGTATCGAGATGGAATTTGTCCCTCCCAAGTCGGAGAGATATACTTCGGGCCCACTCGGTAATCGATATCAACACCGCTTGCAAGCATGTGGTTAATGAGTTAATCACAAAGTGATATCGGATTACGGAACGAGTAAAGTACTTGCTGTGAACGAGATTGAACTAGGTATGGCGATACCGACGATCAAATCTCGGGCGAGTAAAATATCGTGTGACGAAGGGAATACATATACGGGATTAATTGAATCCTGACATCGTGGTTCATTCGATATGATCATCGATGAATATGTGGGAGTCAATATGGGTTTCCAGATCCCGCTGTTGATTATTGATAGAAGATCATGTCTACATATTCTCGAACCCGTAGGGTCACACACTTAACGTGTATCGATGCTAGGATAGAATGGATAATTGGTTTATGAGTTTTAGTTCGGAGTCTCGGATGAGATCCAGGACGTCACGAGAGGTTCCGGAATGGTCCGGAGAATAAGATTCATATAAAGGAAAGCAGTTTTTGGATTCCGGAAAGGTTTCGGAGTTTATCGGTATTGTACCGGAAGGTTCTAGAAGGTTCCGGAGTGGGACCAACGTGGGCCCACTTGACGGAGGCCTGCGTGGGCCTAAGGGAAAGTGCCCTGGCCGCCCTGGGCCAGGCACACAAGGCCCCTAAGGCCCAGCCGGCCAGCCCAAGGGGAAACCCTAAGGGAGTCTTCAAAGAAGGAAGGGGGGGAAACTTGCCCCCCACTCTTCCTACTCCAAGTCGGCGCCCTAGGGTTTGGGGAGAGGCCAAGCTGACCGGCCACCCCTCTATATATAGGGGGCAAGGGCGCAGCCCTCTCTAACCCCTAACCCAAACCCTAGCCGCCAACTGCTGCCCTCCCTCTCTCTCTCTCGCGACTGCGCGTAGGCGAAGCCCTGCTGCAGAAACTCTCCACCATAAGCACCACGCCGTCGTGCTGCTGATCCAATCTATCTCTCCACCATACTTGCTGGACCAAGGAAGGAGGAGACGTCGCTGCACCGCACGTGTGCAACTCTCGGAGGCGCCGCCACTTGCGGCGTAGGATCGGATCGGATCGCGAGGAGGAGACGGCGAGTACGACTACGTCAACCACGTTCTATTGAACGTTTCCGCTGTGCGAATCTTCAAGGGTATGAAGATCTCATCTACCTCTCTCGTTGATTACATCTCCTAGATTAGATCTTGGCTTTCTTGTTCGCATCCGTAGGAAATTTTTTGATTTACTATGCTGCGAAACCCTTCATTATGATGGAAGACAACGATGAAGAAGAGAATGATGACAACTATCCTGAGTTCCCTAAAACCACCGATACCGCAATGGAAGATAATGAAGAAGAAGAAGGTGAAGAACGGGCATCAGATATGCCCGCTGATGATCTTGGTCAGGTCATTGTTGATGCACAAATTGACTGTGAAAGTGAAAAGGAGAGGGAGAAGTTGGAACGCATGTTAGATGATCACAAAAAGGATTTGTACCCAAATTGCGAAGATGGCCAGAAAAAGCTAGGAAGCACGCTGGAATTGCTGCAATGGAAAGCAGAGAGTGGTTTATCTGACAAGGGATTTGAAAAGTTGCTGAAAATTATGAAGAAGATGCTTCCAAAGGATAACGAATTGCCCGCCAGTACGTATGAAGCAAAGAAGATTGTCTGCCCTCTAGGATTGGAGGTGCAGAAGATACATGCATGCATTAATGACTGTATTCTCTACCGCGGTGAGTATGAGAATTTGAATGCATGCCCGGTGTGCAGTGCATTTCGGTATAAGATTAGGCGAGATGACCCTGGTGATGTTGAGGGCGAGCGCCCCAGGAAGAGGGTTCCTGCCAAGGTGATGCGGTATGCACCTATAATACCACGGTTGAAACGTTTGTTCAGAAACAAAGAGCATGCCAAGGGTTTCTCTTCAATTTTCGCATTTGTGTTGGTAAGGGTTCCTGCCAATTCTCTTCATAAGGAGAAATTCTTGCGTGCCCTTTGCGGCTTGCAGGTACCACTTATGCAATTTTCGCATTTGTGTTGGTAGATTTATTTCAATCTCAGGTGGGACCAGACTCTTCCCCTTTTCATATTGCCGTGCTATAGGCGCCTTTGGGATATCTTGTATCAATTGAGAAAGACTCAAACCAGCATCAGCAGCAAAGTCGGCGGGATTGGGTTGAGCAACACTCCCACCAGCATCACTAGCAAAGACCTTTAGCGGGGAGATCGATTTTTTGGTCTGTGCTCCAAGATGGGCAACGTCTCTTTTCCCTCTTGCAGTTGCGCTTGTCTTATTAGCTTCTTTTTTTGCATCTACCTGCTTATCCAAACAACGCTTGTAGTCATCTGGCTTACGCAATTCATATTGCGAAGGTTGGGTAAGCATATCAATGGCCCACTCCTTCTGTTCCAGAGTATATACCTGCTTTGGTGTAGGGGTCGGGCGTAGGGCTGCGAGCTTCCTTTTTACTTTGGCTCTGTCCTCCGCCTCAATTTCTTCAGCAGTCTTCTCGATAGGAGGAGGCGGCACCGCCTTAGCTTTCTTGGCCCGTTTCTTCGAAGAGACATTGCTAGTGGACATAGCAGCGGACTTGCCATAACTCTGGGACTTACGAGTGGGCTGAGGCGGCGGAGGTGGCGGAGGCGGCTGACATTGAGGTGTAGATCGATGTGGACTCGAGGTATGGTGGTAGTCGTCCCTGTCATCGTCGGGAGGTGGTGAATTGCGAGGACTCGGAGGAGAGGGTGGCCGCCTTGGCGCCGAGCCTGGAAACACGATGTGTTTCTTATCCCAAAGAATTATACCACCCAATACTTCTCCCAGTTTTTCCTCCTCTTCAGGTCCAGCGACGTCAAGATTGAGGGACTCATACCCCCTTTCAATTGCATCCAGCGACCTTAGCATTTCTATTACTAATAAATTCTATTAGCATTTCTATTACTAAATTCTATTACTAAATTCTATTAGCATTTCTATTACTAAATTCTATTAGCATTTCTATTACTAAATTCTATTACTAAATTATATTAGCATTTCTATTACTAAAAAATTCTATTACTAAATTCTATTAGCATTTCTATTACTAAATTCTATTACGAAATTCTATTTGCATTTCTATTACTAAATTCTATTAGCATTTCTATTACTAATAAATTCTATAACTAAAAATTCTATTACTAAATTCTATTACTAAATATCTAACTACACTAATTCTAATTAACACTAATTAACTAACTATCTAACACTTGCAGGGAACAACTAAAAAAAACTTACAGGGAAGAAGAGACTACCTCTACGCAGAGAAGAACGGCGGCGGCCGGCTGGGCTCGGGTGGTGGGCCGACGCGACCGTACGGTCGTCGGCGCGACGGCGGCGTTCGGGGGAGTTCGGCGGCGACGGCGGCGCTCCGGGAGATGGCGGCGTTCGGGAGACGGCGGCGTTCGGGAGACGGCGGCGTTCGGGAGACGGCGGCGTTCGGGAGACGACGGCGGCGCTCCGGGAGACGGCGACATTCGCGGAGACGGTGGCGTTCGGGGGCGGTCGGGGAGACGACGGAGTACAGCGGCGCTCTGGGAGACGGCGGCGTTCGGTGGCCGTGCCGCAACGATCGGCGGAGTTGCTCCTCTGCGCGCGTCGCCTCCTTCTCGATCTGAAACTGCTAAGTGAGTGAGAGGGAGGAAGACGAGGGCGGCGGGATATATATACCCCCCTTTAGTCCAGGTTCGTGGATTCAACCGGGACTAAAGGGTCTTTAGTCCCGGTTGGTGGCTTCAACCGGGACTAAAGACCTTTGGGCGGTTCGCGCCCGTGGCCCAGACCATTAGTCCCGGTTGGTACCAACCGGGACTAAAGGTATAATAAATGCGCGCGAATGCTGTATATTTTTTTCAGATTTCATTTGAATATGAATTTTGAATTTCAATTTGAATAACTTCTATGAAAAGTGATTGAAATTCTTTTTGCATATTTTAGAATTTGATAAAACTTTGAATATGAAAAGTGATTGAAATTGAATAACTAATTCAAAAATATTTTCTATTTTCAAAATCAATTATTCTAACTATTCAAACAATTAACTATTTTGCCATTTTCAATTAAAACAATATTGATTAAAATTCTTTTTGCATATTTTAGAATTTGATAAAACTTTTAATATGAAAAGTGATTGAAATTGAATAACTAATTCAAAAATATTTTCTATTTTCAAAATCAATTATTCTAACTATTCAAACAATTAACCATTTTGCCATTTTCAATTAAAACAATATTGATTAAATTTTTTTTTGCATATTTTAGAATTTGATAATACTTTGAATATGAAAAGTGTTTGAAATTGAATAACTAATTCAAAACTATTTTCTATTTTCAAAATCAATTATTCTAACTATTCAAACAATTAACTATTTTGCCATTTTCAATTAAAACAATATTGATTAAAATTCCTTTTGCATATTTTAGAATTTGATAAAACTTTGAATATGAAAAGTGTTTGAAATTGAATAACTAATTCAAAGCTATTTTCTATTTTCAAAATAAATTATTCTAACTATTCAAACAATTAACTATTTTGCCATTTTGCATACTTCTGAATCTGACAAAACTTAGTAGATAAAAGGTGTCCGAATTTGAATAACTAACCCAGAATCATACATTTACATAAAAGGTTTAATACATTATTACACATCACCAACATCCCCATCTAGTGTTGGGGTTTCTTTCTGCACCGTAACCATGGAGTATCTTCTTTGTTTAAGAGGAGGGTTGGGTTAGTGTTCACTCTGAAGGGCGGAATTTCATCAAACTTGTTATAATCTTCTGACATATCTGTCTTGTCCTCCACTCCCACAATGATTCTTTTCCCTGAGAGAACAATGTGTCACTTTGGCTCATCGTGTGATGTATTCGTTTTCTTATCTTTTCTCTTTCTCGGTTTTGTAGACATATCCTTCACATAGAAAACCTGAGCGACATCGTTGGCTAGGACGAATGGTTCGTCCATGTACGCAAGATTGTTGAGATCCACTGTTGTCATGCCGTACTTTTGGTCTACAACTACCCCGCCTCCTGTCAGCTTGACCCATTTGCACCGAAACAAAGGGACCTTAAAAGACGGTCCATAGTCAAGTTCCCATATCTCCTCTATGTAACCATAATATGTGTCCTTTGTCCCATTGTCGTGTAATGCATCAAAGCGGACACCACTGTTTTGATTGGTGCTCTTTTTATCTTGGGCGACCGTGTAAAATGTATTCCCATTTATCTCGTAACCTTGGAAAGTCAATATAGTTGAAGATGGTTTCTTGGCCAACATGGATAGCTCATATCCAACAGTGGCGTCATTTATGAGAAGTGTTTGCAACCAACCACCAAAAGTCGCCATGTGCAACTTTGTAATCCAGGAGTTAGACTGCCCAGGGTTTTCCGAGGGTACAATATTCTTGTGTCGCTCCATATACGGCCCCACCAACGTGGAATTTCATAAAACTGTGTAGTGTGCTTCACTCAAAGAATGTCCGTCCATACAGTATGCTGATTTCATTCCTAGCGTGCCTTTTCCACTCAGTCGCCCCTCATGCCGCGATTGAGGAAGACCAATCGGGTTCAGGTCAGGAACAAAGTCAACACAAAACTCAATGACCTCCTCTGTTAGATAGCCCTTGGAGATGCTTCCTTCTGGCCTAGCACGGTTATGCACATATTTCTTTAAGACTCCCATGAACTTCTCAAAGGGGAACATATTGTTCAGAAATACTGGACCGAGAATGGTAATCTCTTCGACTAGGTGAACTAAGAGATGCGTCATAATATTAAAGAAGGACGGTGGGAACACCAACTCGAAGCTGACAAGACATTGGGCCACATCATTCTGTAACCGTTGTAGATCTTCTGGATTGATTACCTTCTGCAAAATTGCATTGAGGAATGCACATAGCTTCACAATTGGTACTCGAACATTTTCTGGTAGAATCCCCCTCAGTGCAACCGGAAGCAATTGCGTCATAAGCACGTGGCAGTCATGAGACTTTAGGTTTTGGAATTTTTTTCTCTGCCATATTTATTATTCCCTTTATATTTGACGAGAATCCAGATGGGACCTTGATACTGGTCAAGCATTCAAAAAAGATTTCCTTCTCTTCTTTGGTAAGAGCGTAGCTCGCAGGACCCTTAGAATCCTCCGGATGCATGCCGTCTCTTCTTTTCATACGGTGCTGGTCCTCACGTGCTTCTGGTGTATCTTTTGTCTTCCCATACAAGCCCAAGAATCCTAGTAGGTTCACGCAAACATTCTTCGTCATGTGCATCACGTCGATTGCAGAGTGGACCTCTAGGAATTTCCAATACTCAAGCTCCCAAAATATAGATTTCTTCTTCCACATGGGTGCATGTCCGCTAGCGTCATTCGGAACAGACAGACTGCCAGGACCCTTTCCAATGATTACTTCTAAATCTTTGACCATATCAAATATATCATCACTAGTATGGCGTTTAGGCTTTCCCCGGACTTCTGCCTCGCCCTTGAAATGCTTGCCTTTTTTCTTCAATTGATGTTTGGGCGAAAGAAATCGACGATGCCCGAGATACACCACCTTCTTACTTTTATCCAAACTAGCATGGTGGCCCTCTCAAATGCGAGGGCAATGCCTTAAAGTGCCTACAATTTTTTTGCACAATAGTATAGAAACTTATTATAATATATTAGAATTTAAAATTTTCTTTAAGTATTATGATATAAAACATTTCTTTTGTGAGGACACATCTATTTATCCTTCCACCAAACATAACATATTATTGTTTTTCTAGATAGCCGAATAATAGGATGACAAGTCAATTAAATTATACTAAAAATATACCACTCAACACAATGTCTCTATTGTATCAAAGGTCAACCAAACTGGTGAATTAATAATATTAACTATAATTGCTTCCTTTTAGGGCAGCATGACTGCACCATGATGCATCGATACAGCTAAAGTACATGCATTTATATCTTATTAGTACATATGTATTGATTCAACAGTATACTTATGCTCATCCAGCCCCTTGTTATGACGATTCTCCAATCAGTACTAACACCTTATTTTACCATGGATTTGTAATCCCCTAGTTATCTATATTTTCCACTCTGCCATGTAAATTGTTTGTAATAAATTTTCCACTCTATGATGTAAATTGTGTGTAATTAAACATTACTTCGCATTTTAATTAAGCTGGAATATACTTACAAATTACATGTAAATATGTAATTGTAATATTTATATGATTGTTGTCGCTCGAGGTTTGACTATAAATTATCGTTTCAAATCAGTACTAACACCTTATTTTGCTCTCATGTTTGTTATCCCCGAGTTCTCCGGATTTTCCGCTCTACATGTAAATTGTGTCTAATTAAAAAAATTAATCAAAAGGATTGTTAAAATTTAAAGATCACATGATTTACTTACAACCAAGCAAAAAGAAAAGATGGATCAATGAACACGTACTTTTGCTAAAAAAATGAACACCTACATATGTCCCTAACTTGCATGCATGGAGTGTATCGTCGTCGGAATTTTCTTTGCTTTGGTTGTATAGGGAAGAGTTTAAATGAGATACGTCTTGCCAAACCGATGATGTTTAAAAATACTTTATATTGTACTAATCAATTCTTGTTTGGACTCTTCATATTCTATTCCACGTTACCTGGTACATGAGTAATACCGTATATGAGTAATACCGTTCCATATTACACGTGCACTTTTCCTTGAACGTGTCAAACGTGACTACAGATTTACGTAATGCTAATCTTTTCTATTAAATCTTAGCCACAAATTTTAGATCTAACTGTTAGAAATAATTTTAAAGATGTGGATTAATGTGGTGTCTCTGTTTTAGACATCCGTATCTTGCTTTTAGTATATAATAGATATATACTATCGATCTCACCTAAACAGTGCGTGCATGCATTGTATCCCTTGTTTGTCTGTCCTGAAAGGTTACTAAGAGCAGGCCAATCATTGATGGTCATGAACAGCAACGCTCGTAGATCAAATTCCTCTTGTTTGTACTCATCCCACACACGAACACCTTCAGTCTGCCACAGCTGTAAAAGTTCATCAACTAATGGCCTTAGATACACATCAATGTCATTGCCGGGTTGCTTCGGGCCTTGGATAAGCACTGGCATCATAATAAACTTTCGCTTCATGCACAACCAAGGAGGAAGGTTATAGATACATAGAGTCACGGGCCAGGTGCTATGACTGCAGCTCTGCTCCCCAAAAGGATTCATGCCATCTGTACTTAGACCAAACCTCAGGTTCCGTGCGTCTTCCGTAAACTCCGGGAAATCTCTGTCGATTTTTCTCCACTGCGACCCATCAACAGGGTGTCTCAACATCTGGTCACTCTTACGGTCTTCTTTGTGCCACCTCAACAACTTGGCATGCTCTTTGTTTCTGAACAAATGTTTCAACCGTGGTATTATAGGTGCATACCACATCACCTTGGCAGGAACCCTCTTCCTGGGGCGCTCGCCCTCAACATCACCAGGGTCATCTCGCCTGATCTTATACCGAAATGCACTGCACACCGGGCATGCATTCAAATTCTCATACTCACCGCGGTAGAGAATACAGTCATTAATGCATGCATGTATCTTCTGCACCTCCAATCCTAGAGGGCAGACAATCTTCTTTGCTTCATACGTACTGGCGGGCAATTCGTTATCCTTTGGAAGCATCTTCTTCATAATTTTCAGCAACTTTTCAAATCCCTTGTCAGATAAACCACTCTCTGCTTTCCATTGCAGCAATTCCAGCGTGCTTCCTAGCTTTTTTTGGCCATCTTCGCAATTTGGGTACAAATCCTTTTTGTGATCATCTAACATGCGTTCCAACTTCTCCCTCTCCTTTTCACTTTCACAGTCAATCTGTGCATCAACAATGACCTGACCAAGATCATGAGCGGGCATATCTGATGCCCGTTCTTCACCTTCTTCTTCTTCATTATCTTCCATTGCGGTATCGGTGGTTTCAGGGAACTCAGGATAGTTGTCATCATTCTCTTCTTCATCGTTGTCTTCCATCATAACCCCTCTCTCCCCATGCTTGGTCCAACAATTATAGCCGGACATGAAACCGAACCGGAACAGGTGGATGTGAAGGGTCTTTGTGGAGGGGTAATCCTTCTCATTTCGACAACCACCGCATGGACAACACATAAAACCATTCCGCTTGGTTGCCTCAGCCACCTTGAGAAAAGAATGCACGCCTTTAATGAAATCTCCAGAGCGTCGATCGGCGTACATCCATGCTCAGCTCATCTGCATTATATAAGTACACATCAAACACAAATCAAATATACAATTTCTATTTCTTTCTCTAATTTTAGTTTGATAAGTAAGAATAAGTTAATAAAATTTTAGTCCCGGCTGGTTGGTACAACCGGGACTAAAGGTGGTTTTTGTGTCATCTAACAAAACCGTCGGTGGGATAAGGAGATGTGGGTAACCTTTAGTCCCGGCTGGTGGGTGCAACCGAGACTAAAGCTATTGGCAGGATAAGTATGCATGGGTTGATGCACTGCTCGATGAGATAAAGCATGTAGCGCACGACGCCCCTGTCGGAGGAACAAGACACAAGTAGAAGCGGCGCCGTGCCTATAAAAGGAGCATCGATACGCCATGGCAAGCACAGCTCAAAGGCAGGGAGAGTTTCATCCCCATGGATGGAGGAAAGGGTTGGGAAATCTCCCGTGGCAGAGCTTCTCGAAGATGTCGTTGGTGCTCACGCCCTACGGCATCTTCAGAAGCTCTGCCTCGGAAAAATTTCCCTGCAAGCCCATGAAAGACTCCATCTCCTCTAACAGTTATGGAGTAAAGGGTTGGGAAATCTCCCGTGGCGGAGCTTCTCGAAGATGTCGTTGGTGCTCACGCCCTACGGCATCTTCGGAAGCTCCGCCTCGAAAAAAATTCCCTGCAAGCCCGTGAAAGACTTCATCTCCTCTAACAGTGTTGCGTAAATGGTTGGGAAATCTCCCATGGCGGAGCTTCTCGAAGATGTCGTTGGTGCTCACGCCCTACGGCATCTTCGGAAGCTCCGCCTCGGAAAAATTTCCCTGCAAGCCCGTGAAAGACTCCATCTCCTCTAACAGTGTTGCGTAAAGGGTTGAGAAATCTCCCGTGGCGGAGCTTCTCGAAGATGTCGTCGGTGCTCACGCCCTACGGCATCTTCGGAAGCTCCGCCCTACGGCATCTATCTCTATTTCTATCGCTATTTCTATTTTTCTATTTCTATCTCTATCTCTATTTCTATGTTAGCTATGTCTACTTCTATTTTTATTTTTAATTCTATCTATATCTCTATCTCTACCTCTACCTCTATTTTTACCTCTATGTTCACCTACTTGTACACATAATCAAATGAACATCTAAATAATTGCTCCCATAAAAAAATTACAAATCTCTCTACTTTTAGAGCATTAAATGAGCTAAATTACCAATGGAACACAAAAGCACAAAGTTCCTCACCTTTTAGTCCACTTAGATTCAAGTGGGGACATCAATTTGTGATAAAAATGGTGGTCAAAGAGGATGAACTCAAGCTAGGTTTGTTGCATGAAGAACACTTGAGAGTGGAGAGGGGGAGTGGCTGGCTCAGGGAGCAAGAAGGAGCTGTTTTATATAGGGAAGTCATTAGTCCCGGTTGGTATTACCAACCGGGACTAAAGGGTTGGTCTTTAGTCCCGGTTGGTATTACCAGCCGGGACTAATGAGTGTGGCAACGGTCGGATTCTATCCTAGAGACTTTAGTCCCGGTTCGTAATACGAAACGGGACTAAAGGTTAAAAACGAACCGGGACTAATGGTTTCTGGGGTCCTGCGGCCGAAAAACTCGGTGGGGCCCAGGGTATCAGTCCCGATTCATATTGCAACCGGGACTAATGCCCTAGAATATTAGGCCGGTTTTCCACTAGTGGTCTAATGCATATATACGAATACAGATGTCCTTTTTTTGTGGCAGGATGTTTCAATCTTTTTATTGAAAAAGGTCTTTTGTTGAGTCGAGCAGTAGTTTAATTATTGTACTTAGGATCCATAAAAAAGTTCAGAGCTAGACTACATCTGAGTACGAACGACAAGAGCTGTGAAGGACGCATGAGACTTGGCGGCAAACCAACATGGATGGTGAAACTAAAAAAGGGATGTGTTAATTAATGGGCTGGACCTAGGTAAAATGTAAGAGGTATATACATATCCCTTTTACTGGAGAATATTGATAATGATGAACCGGAGATAGAATCTTATAGTACTAATATGCAGGGACCGGAAGAAGACATTTTTTTTACCCAATGGGTCAAAACCCATCGATTTCCATTATAGAAACCGGCATAGTTTTACAGGAAGGAAAAGTGAAAGAAAAAGAAAAACACCAGAGAGGGATTCTACAAATCCCCCTCCCACGTTATCACAAGTTCAAAACAGACGCAATCCCAACAAAGCCACGCAGGGCCGGGATCTACGAAAATAGATAAACCATTTGATTTTACAAAACCAGCAAACGATGTCTGGACTTCAAGATCACACACCCACCAGACACCAGCAATGCAGCAATCTACATGAATTGAACCAAAACGATAGGGAGAAGCAGCAGACGAAAACTTTTTCAGCCAGTAATCCAGAGCACACTAGGAGCCCAACCATGAGATCTCGAGTACGCCTCCCTGACCACCATCTTCAGTTTATCCACCCCAGCTTCAACTCTTCCTCTGTCTTGGTCTGTGACGAGGGTTAACTCGGCAAATGTCCTAGATGAAGGACTTAGGATCGGGGGAAGAGGGCGTCGGATGAACTCAAAGGTAAAGGTCAGTCAAATAAGGCGTGATTATGCGTGTATCGAGAATAAGTGTGGTGCTCAATTGGCTCAATCTCAATCTGTCTCTGGCCGGCCTCTCCTGACCCCTATATATAGGTGGCCAGGTCTCAAGGATCTGGTCGGGTTCAATACAAATTACAGTGTCTGTATACGAGATGATGTCGTATTTCGACTATGTCTATGACTGGGCCTATCTTAACGGGCCTCAGGGGTACAAAGATAACGGGCTCTATTAGCTATACCCTTGTCAGTTTGTCTTCCAGAAAGCCCAGCCAGAAAGAACATTACACAGCCTTGAAATCACATTTGCAGGGTCATTTGGGTATTTTCTATTAAAACATGCATCATTTCTGGTTTTCCAAAGTGTCCAACAAAGTGCCCCAGCACCACAAAGCACTAGATTTCTCTGGTTTTGAGGAAAGGATTTTATCCAACCCCCAAACAGATCCTCAACTCTGTCTGGCGGCCTATTCAAATGAAAAACACATAAAACCACCTGCCAAGCAAGTTTGGCTAGGCCACAACCAAACAGCAGGCGGTTGATAGTTTCTTTCTCACTGCAAAACTGACACTGGTCCATCCTCATTTCAGTACGTTATCTTTGGTTAGGATACTATTTTTAAGCACGTCCCAGAGAAAAATTCTGACTTTCATGGGGATCTTGATCTTCCACATGAATTTCTGAGGAAAGCTGCCTTCTGCCGTCAACTAAAGATACAGATCTTTAACTCTAAAGGTTCCACTAGAACCAATCTTCCATTTCACCCTATCAGGTTCTTCTACAAGTTGAAATTCATCCACCAACCTCTTAACTTCATTCCATTGTTGTAAAGTTTCTCCATATAGCATTCTTCTGAATTGGAAGGCCCCCCAGCCTTCATTTTTTGCTGCCTTTACAATAGTATCTTTCTGGAAGGTCAATAGATAGAGTCTAGGGAACTGAACAGCTAGAGGTGAATTGTTCACCCACTTATCAGTCCAAAACAAGGTTTTCTCACCATTTTTTATGATTCTCTCACAATGTTGTTGGAAGATTGGGTTAACAGACATCAGCCCATGCCAAAAGTGAGAACACCCATGTCCCACTTCTGCATTAGCAAGCACCTGATTTTGCAAGTATTTCCTTGACAACAGCTGCTGCCAGGTACCTTATGTGTTTTCCAATTTCTAGAGCCACTTGCAGAGTAGACTCTTATTCATAGTAACAAGATCCAGTACTCCCAATCCTCCAGAATCCTTTGGTAGGCACACAGTGTGCCAGTTTATTAGATGGTATCTTTTTCTCCCATCAATCTACTGCCATACCATTCTCTTCCTATGCATATCTGCTTTGTTAATAAACCCTTTAGGTGCCTCCTGGAAGGATACCATGTATAATGCAATGCTACTCAAGCAAGCATTAACCAAGGTTACCCTATCTCCAATGGATAGCATATTCCCTTTCCATCCAGCAATCTTCTTGCCAAATTTATCTTCCACAGGCTCCCACTGAGATACTGCTAGCTTCTTTTCATCAATTGGCATTCCCAAGTATTTCATGGGTAAATCAGCAGGACAAGTGAAAATCTCACTGTAATACTGAGCTTTCTCTTTAGCTGCCCCTAGACAGTAAATCTCACTTTTGTGGAAGTTTATCTTCAGACAAGAAATCTGTTCAAACAAACAGAGTATAAATTTGATATTTCTAGCATTTTCCAAATCATCATCTAGCAGAAGGATTGTGTTATCTGCATACTGCAAAATCGACACACCTCCATTCACCAAGTGTGGCACTAGTCCCTTAACTAGCCCTTCTGCTTGTGCCTTTATAATTAACATTGCCAAACCATCTCCCACTATGTCAAACAAAATTGGGGATAGAGGATCACCCTGCCTCACCCCTGCATAAGTGGGAAAATATTGTCCAATTGTGTCATTTACTTTAATAGAACATCTTCCCCCTCTGACTACTTTCATTATCCAGTCACAGAGAACATCTCCTAGGCCTCTTGCTTGCATCATTTGAAACAAAAAAGCCCAATTGACCTTATCATATGCCTTTTCAAAATCAATTTTGAGAAGGACTCCAGACATTTTTTTTATGAATAGTTTCATCAAGAATAACAATCCCCTCCATAATATATTTGTTTCTGATAAATGCAGTGTGAGTGTCTGCAATGATCTTATGGATAGAATTCACCTGGGAACCCCTCAGGTCCAACAACCCTATTATGTTTCATCTCAAAGATAACTCTTTTAATTTCTTCCAAATCAAAAGGTTTAGTCAACTCCTATCTATCTTCCTTAGTGGGCTGCTTACATTCAATATCATTCAGATTCAAAGATGAAACAGTAGAAGGACCAAACAACTACTTATAAAAGTCAGTAACATGTTTGATCAGTTCACTTTCCCTATAAATCTCCTCTCCATTATTCTGCAAAACTGAAATGTAATTCTATCAATAATCAATAGCGGGATCTGGAAACCCATATTGACTCCCACATATTCATCGATGATCATATCGGATGAACCATGATGCCAGGATTCAATTAATCCCGTATATGTATTCCCTTCGTCACGCGATATTTTACTTGCCCGAGATTCGATCGTCGGTATCGGCATACCTAGTTCAATCTCGTTCATAGCAAGTACTTTACTCGTTCCGTAATCCGATATCACTTTGTGATTAACTCCTTAACCACATGCTTGCAAGCGGTGTTGATATCGATTACCGAGTGGGCCCGAAGTATATCTCTCCGACTCGGGAGGGACAAATTCCATCTCGATACATACAACCCAACAAGTACTTTCCGATCACCTGAGAGACACCTTTATGATCACCCTATCATAGGATGACGTTTGATGACCTCAAAGCTTTCTTCCGATACCAGGGAGTTGTATTATCTCATGGTCTAAGGAATGCAATACTTGACATAGGAAAAAGCTTTGCAAAGATGAACACAATGACACGATCTAATTGCTCTGCTTTATTTGGGTCTGTCCATCACATCATTCTCCTAATGATATGATCTCATTATTAATTGACAACTCATGTCTATGGTTAGGAAACCTTAACCATCATTAATCAATGAGCTAGTCTAGTAGAGGCGTACTAGGGACACAGTGTTGTTCATAAACCACACAAGTATTAATGTTTCCACTTAATACAATTATAGCATGGAGTATAAACATTATCATGAACAAGAAATATGATAATAACAATATTATTATTGCCTCTAGGGAATATTCCTTTAGTCTCCCACTTGCACTAGAGTCAATAATATAGTTAATACTTGCGCCTTCAACACCTATGGCATTCCAGTGTTACTCATACGCGTTGCACGTGGTAAACCTTATCTACGGGTCTGACACTTTCAGGTCCGTTTGTATTTGCATATCTTTTGCGTCATCACGCATTACTCATCTTGACATGAGATGGCATCGTATAAACTTGGTCTTCTGGTGAGACCTTTGTATCTTGGCCGAGACTATGTTGTCACTATTGTCATACAATAGAACTACATAGTACTAGCACACTTAGAAAAATAGCGATATCCACCGTGCGTCGAATACTCATTGGTCCGCACACATCGGTATGTATGATTTCCAATAAGTTCGTTGCTCGCTCCATTATTCTGGAGAACGGGTTTTTTGATCATCTTGCCCATGAGGCATGGCTTGCACGTGTCAAATGATTCAAAATCAAGAGACTCCAAAAGTCCATCAGAATGGAGTTTCTTTATGCGTTTTATGCCAATATGACCTGGACGACAGTGCCACAAATAAGTTGGATTATCACTATCCACTTTGCATCTTTTATGCCGCTTCTAAAGCGATTATATACTTAGCCCTCGTTGTAGTGTCCACCACAATATTAACATTGGAACTCATCCAAGACATCATGGAACTTTCTTCCATCTTATTATGCCACCTTCTAACTCAAAACAAAAGGCTTAAAATTGAGATAAAATTTTACTTGTATGTGTGACAAAGCCAATGTAACTCATTGCAATGAACCATTTGTCACTTCTGCATACAGAACATATTCTTACTTCTTCGAAAGTGCATAAGAATATCTTTACTATTGTCCAACGATCATCATATGAATGCTATAACCTTTAGAGCATTGGACACATCTGGATCTACATATCATGGTATACAAGATTGATAAAATCATTCTTGTGGTTTCACTCATCAAGTGTCAAAACAATTGATTCTTGCTCCAACCTCTTCCATGCAACAAGAACCGTTCTTATTGTTTCCATATTGAACAAATTCAATATTTCATCTATGTACTCTGGCAAAACTATATTAGTGCCTCAATCTATCTGCATAGACATTGATGCTTAATATTCTAGTTTTACCTAAGTCTTTCATCAAAAACTAATTTTAATGAAAACTTAACAATATCAAGAAAAACACATTATTTTCAATAAACGATATGTAACCTACATAAAGCATTAGAAATATGTCTTAGCGCTCCCACTTACTTTCTTGTAATACAAGCATCTTCAAATATCTTGATGAAATTAACACTTTAACATTTTCATCATTGAAGATTCCAACTTCGCTATGCTTACTTCTACCATAGAAGTTTGCATACATATCTAGCAACCTTTGAATCAACAAAACCCATTGGGCCGTGTCAATTACACGTCCTTGGTGTGCATTCCGGTAGAGGAACGTTGTTTCGTTTATTCAACTATCATATCTCAATATGTAATTGTTGCTAGAAAAATCCATATGACGAAGTCAGGGCCCATCATCGCTTCTTTGTATATTGTTGGTTACTATTATCTAATAATATCTCGTCCTCAAATCTTACTATTTGATTACGACCAACTTGGTTAAATAGGAACTTCGATGTTGTGACTACAACATATTGTAGACGCGTGAGCTATGAATGTAGTTGCCGCTTCCAGAACATTTTCTGGTGCTGTGCTACTCTGATCATCTTGCTCAGATTCAACAACCTCATCAAGTTCTATCTTCCTCCCACTTAAACCTTTCGCGAGAAACTCCTTCATAAGAAATTCACTTCTTTTAGTGACAATCACTATGTGTTTGGGTTCATAATAGAAGGAATACCCATCGACATTCTTTGGGATAACCTACAAAGACTTACTAATCCGATTTTGGTTGTAAACATTTTACATATGCCGTGCATACCAAAATTTAAGAAAAGACAACTATAAATTGTACGGTGTCATTTCAGCGGATTATGATGGTGCTCTATTCAGTGAAAAGCGGTAGTCTCTAAAGCATAATCCACAAATTATATTGGTAGTTTTATATAATCATTGCTCTAATCATGTCAAACAAGGTTTGATTACATCCATCGAAAACTCCATACTCCTATGGTGTTTATCATGATGCAAGTTTGTGGAACAATTCCTCTAACTCTTAGATGTTTGCTAAACTTGTAACTCAAATATTCTTCTTTATGATCTAATCATACAACTTGAATATTCTTGTTACAACAATTTTCACTTCATAAATTGAACAATTTCATACTTCTATCTCATCAAGTAGATATACCGTACATCTATTCGAGTCATTGATGAAATAGAAAATATAACATGCTCGACTTCACATATGAACTACATACATCAACATGTACGATCTCCATGTAGTTAGTCGCTTGTTCTTTCTATGGCCCATGAACGGAGTTTAATCATCTTTAGGAAAAGTCTCACAAGCGTCAATCAATTCAAAATCAAATGACTCGCAAATCTATCAATATAGAATTTCTTTCATGTTTTGTTTCCAATATGACTTAAACGGCGGTGTCACATATAAGTGAAATTTGTTTTGTCTTGCGACCTTTAGCATTAGTGTTATAAATGTCTATTTCACCAACAAGATAATAATACTCTATCCATCGATTATGGAAGACGGTAATAATTTGAACAACCATTGCTCTCATAATACTAGAACAAAATAACAATTATTAAGTTCTTAACATATCTAGAAGGCTAGGTTTTATGCCGACGAGAAGCACAATAACACTTTTATTTGTATCTCGACATGCATCATTACCATATTCTTTTACTAGTTACTTAGGCCATTGTACTTCTTGTATTGTGTTGCTTTGTATGACATTTCATACCAACAAATCAGTATCGAATACCCAAGAATTATATTGTTAACAAGCAAAAGAATTCATCTATAACATGTATATCATTTATATACCTGAGCTGGACAATTCCAGTCTTTTCCTTTTTCTACCAAATAATTTTGCAGATCCTATTTAGCATTTCCTCTCTTTTTAGAAGAATCTATCGACATCAATAGTGGCGTCAATCATTTGACACACAGTCCAAAGGATTTTTAGTCAAATACTAATAGCCTTGGATTTTGCACTTTGAAGTGGATCGCCATCATCATATGATTGGTATTCTTCCAGATTACATTCTTTAGTATTCTTTTGGTATAGCAAAACAATTTAGCCGATACCTTTTCATTCGTCCTATCATGACATCTTTCATGATGAAACTACTATAGCTTATAAGGATGAATGCAAGTATAATATTAGTTCCCAAACTTTTGGGTGATCGGGACGCCTAGCATCTTCAATCTTCGCATATAGTCATACATTATGAGCATATGTTCTTTTACTAAATTATACTTCATCATTTTGCAAACAATCAAAGTCTTAGATATCAAATATCTTTCACTTCTTATTTGTTTCTGAAACAATTCTTTCAGCTCGATGATCACTTTGATTCTCAAACAATTTTGAAGATCAATTTATCATGAAGGCAAACATATGATCTTTAGATACTAAAGTTGAATCGTTGCTCTTAGATTAATACAATTTATTAAATCGTATGGAGCAAGCAAGGTTTGCTAAAGTTTGCAATAGGACTTAATCTTTAGTCTTGACATTCTAACTAAACGGCACTAGACCGAAAAGTGAGTATCCAGAATTCTATAGTTCTTTTGACTCAATTAAGCTAAGTGTCGGTGGGAAACGGTGCCAAAGACTACAACGACTTATGAAAATACAACAAGATTTAGTTCAAGATAATTAGTTCAAGTTAATCAAATCACTAATGAACTCCCACTAAATTCAACATCCCTCAAAGTTGTTTAGTGAAGCATGATCCAAATTCACTACACCGAGACCGATCATCACGTGAATGATGTAGCTTTAATGGTGAACATCAACATGTTGATCATATCATCCATATGACTCATGCTTGACCTTTCGGTCCGTGTGTTCCGAGGCCATGTCTGTACATGCTAGGCTCGTCAAGTCAAACCCAAGTATTTCCGCGTGTGCAAAACTGGCTTGCACCCGTTGTATGTGAACGTAGAGTTTATAGCACCCGATCATCATGAGATGCTTCAACACGACGAACTTTCGCAACGGTGCATACATGGGGAGAACACAATTTTATCTTGATCTTTAATTGAGGAATCATCTTAAAATGCTACCGTCGCGATCTAAGCATAATAAGATACATAAAAGGATAAACATCACATGCATATAATTTTATGTGACATGGTATAGCCAATCTCCACGCAATGATCTCCATCTTGTGCGTGCCGGCATGATCTCCATCACTCCACCATGATTGCCTCCACCACGAATAGCAACTACAACTATTGCTAACTACTTAGCAATAAAGTAAAGCTATTACATGGCGTATAAGAAGTTGACACGCAGGTCATACACAATTATAAAGACAACCATATGGCTCCTGCCGGTTGTGAACTCATCGACATGCAAGTCGTGAAATATTACAAAACATGATCATCGCATACATCACATATATCACATCACATCTTGTGGCCATACCATATCACAAAACACTCCCTGCAAAAACAAGTTAGACGCCTCTACTTTGTTGTTGCATGTTTTATGTGGCTTATGGGAGTAGCAAGTTAAGAACGATTCTTACCTACGAAAATCCACAACGGTGATATTATGGTTGCTAACATCCGTTGTAAATCTCATGACTACTATAGTGAGAGAAACTGGCATCCACCAGCCGCATGTGTGGAACAAGCCACACGTCAAGTGCGGAGCCGATCTCGCGAACGAGGTCGCGTAAAGTTGGCCTGGACCGCTTTGATCTCACTATGCCGCGCCATAAGAAATACAAAACAAAGAGGTTTGCAACAGAAAACATCAACGCCCGCAACAAGCATGTTGCGTTCTACTCGTGAAACACATCTACGCATAGATCTAGCTCTGATACCACTGAAGGGTTTCGCAGCATAGTAAATCAAAAAATTTCCTACGGATGCGAACAAGAAAGCCAAGATCTAATCTAGGAGATGTAATCAACGAGAGAGGTAGATGATATCTTCATACCCTTGAAGATATCGCACAGCGGAAACGTTCAACAGAACGTGGATGATGTAGTCGTACTAGCCGTCTCCTCCCCGCGATCCGATCCGATCCTACGCCGCAAGTGGCGGCGCCTCCGAGAGATGCACACGTACGGTGCAGCGACGTCTCCTCCTTCCTTGGACCAGCAAGTATGGTGGAGAGATAGATTGGATCTGCAGCACGACGGCGTGGTGCTTATGGTGGAGAGTTTCTGTGGCAGGGCTTCGCCTACGCACAGTCGCGAGAGAGGGAGGTGGAGGGGCAGCAGTTGGCCGGCGGCTAGGGTTGGAGTTGAGCACGCCCCAGCCCTCCCCTCCCCTTTAAATAGGTCAAGGGGGGCGGCCAAGGGGGCTGCCTTAGCCTCCAAGTCAAGCCGGTGGCCCCAGGAAGAAAACTTGCCCCCTATGTTTCCTTTGCCTTGGCCCATAAGAAAACCCTAGGGTTTTGCCCTTGGCCTCATAGGACAAGTGGGCATGGACGACCAGGCCCATGTAGGCATCACCCTTTGGTCCATGTGGACCCTTTGGGGCATGTGGGCCCCACCATGGAGCCCTTCGGAACTTTCTAGAACATTCCGGTACTCTACCGAAAAAGTCCAGAACTTTTCCGAAACCCAAAAACTGCTTTCCATTATATGAATCTTATTCTCCGGACCATTCCGGAACCTCTCGTGATGTCCTGGATCTCATCCGAGACTCCGACCAAAAACTCATAAACCAATTATCCATTCTATCCTAGCGTCGATGCACGTTAAGTGTGTGACCCTACGGGTTCGAGAATATGCAGACATGATCTTCTATCAATAATCAATAGCGGGATCTGGAAACCCATATTGACTCCCACATATTCATCGATGATCATATCAGATGAACCACGATGCCAGGATTCAATTAATACCGTATATGTATTCCCTTCGTCACGCGATATTTTACTTGCCCGAGATTCGATCGTCGGTATCGGCATACCTAGTTCAATCTCGTTCACAGCAAGTACTTTACTCGTTCCGTAATCCGATATCACTTTGTGATTAACTCCTTAACCACATGCTTGCAAGCGGTGTTGATATCGATTACCGAGTGGGCCCGAAGTATATCTCTCTGACTCGGGAGGGACAAATTCCATCTCGATACATACAACCCAACAAGTACTTTCCGATCACCTGAGAGACACCTTTATGATCACCCTATCATAGGATGACGTTTGATGACCTCAAAGCTTTCTTTCGATACCAGGGTGTTGTATTATCTCATGGTCTAAGGAATACAATACTTGACATAGGAAAAAGCTTCGCAAAGATGAACACAATGACACGATCTAATTGCTCTGCTTTATTTGGGTCTGTCCATCACATCATTCTCCTAATGATATGATCTCATTATTAATTGACAACTCATGTCTATGGTTAGGAAACCTTAACCATCATTAATCAATGAGCTAGTCTAGTAGAGGCGTACTAGGGACACAGTGTTGTTCATAAACCACACAAGTATTAATGTTTCCACTTAATACAATTATAGCATGGAGTATAAACATTATCATGAACAAGAAATATGATAATAACAATATTATTATTGCCTCTAGGGAATATTCCTTCATTTTATGGGAGCAATTATTTACATGTTTATTTGATTATGTGTACAAGTAGGTGAAGATAGAGGTAAAAATAGAGGTAGAGGTAGAGATAGAGATATAGATAGAATTAAAAATAAAAATAGAAGTAGACATAGCTAACATAGAAATAGAAATAGAGATAGAGATAGAAATAGAAAAATAGAAATAGTGATAGAAATAGAGATAGATGCCGTAGGGCGGAGCTTCCGAAGATGCCGTAGGGCGTGAGCACCGACGACATCTTCGAGAAGCTCCGCCACGGGAGATTTCTCAACCCTTTACGCAACACTGTTAGAGGAGATGGAGTCTTTCATGGGCTTGCAGGGAAATTTTTCCGAGGCGGAGCTTCCGAAGATGCCGTAGGGCGTGAGCACCAACGACATCTTTGAGAAGCTCCGCCACGGGAGATTTCCCAACCCTTTATGCAACACTGTTAGAGGAGATGAAGTCTTTCACGGGCTTGCAGGGAAATTTTTTCGAGGCGGAGCTTCCGAAGATGCCGTAGGGCGTGAGCACCAACGACATCTTCGAGAAGCTCCGCCACGGGAGATTTCCCAACCCTTTACTCCATAACTGTTAGAGGAGATGGAGTCTTTCATGGGCTTGCAGGGAAATTTTTCCGAGGCAGAGCTTCCAAAGATGCCATAGGGCGTGAGCACCAACGACATCTTCGAGAAGCTCTGCCACGGGAGATTTCCTAACCCTTTCCTCCATCCATGGGGATGAAACTCTCCCTACCTTCGAGCTATGCTTGCCATGGCGTATCGATGCTCCTTTTATAGGCACGGCGCCGCTTCTACTTGTGTCTTGTTCCTCCGACAGGGGCGTCGTGCGCTACATGCTTTATCTCATCGAGCAGTGCATCAACCCATGCATACTTATCCTGCCAATAGCTTTAGTCTCGGTTGCACCCACCAGCCGGGACTAAAGGTTACCCACACGTCCTTATCCCACCGACGGTTTTGTTAGATGACACAAAAACCACCTTTAGTCCCGGTTGTACCAACCAGCCGGGACTAAAATTTTGTTAACTTATTCTTACTTATCAAACTAAAATTAGAGAAAGAAATAGAAATTGTATATTTGATTTGCGTTTGATATGTACTTATATAATGCAGATGAGCCGAGCATGGATGTACGCCGATCGACGCTCTGGAGATTTCATTAAAGGCGTGCATTCTTTTCTCAAGGTGGCTGAGGCAACCAAGCGGAATGGTTTTATGTGTTGTCCATGCGGTGGTTGTCGAAATGAGAAGGATTACCCCTCCACAAAGACCCTTCACATCCACCTGTTCCGGTTCGGTTTCATGTCCGGCTATAATTGTTGGACCAAGCATGGGGAGAGATGAGTTATGATGGAAGACAACGATGAAGAAGAGAATGATGACAACTATCCTGAGTTCCCTGAAACCACCGATACCGCAATGGAAGATAATGAAGAAGAAGAAGGTGAAGAACGGGCATCAGATATGCCCGCTGATGATCTTGGTCAGGTCATTGTTGATGCACAGATTGACTGTGAAAGTGAAAAGGAGAGGGAGAAGTTGGAACGCATGTTAGATGATCACAAAAAGGATTTGTACCCAAATTGCGAAGATGGCCAGAAAAAGCTAGGAAGCACGCTGGAATTGCTGCAATGGAAAGCAGAGAGTGGTTTATCTGACAAGGGATTTGAAAAGTTGCTGAAAATTATGAAGAAGATGCTTCCAAAGGATAACGAATTGCCCGCCAGTACGTATGAAGCAAAGAAGATTGTCTGCCCTCTAGGATTGGAGGTGTAGAAGATACATGCATGCATTAATGACTGTATTCTCTACCGCGGTGAGTATGAGAATTTGAATGCATGCCCGGTGTGCAGTGCATTTCGGTATAAGATCAGGCGAGATGACCCTGGTGATGTTGAGGGCGAGCGCCCCAGGAAGAGGGTTCCTGCCAAGGTGATGTGGTATGCACCTATAATACCATGGTTGAAACGTTTGTTCAGAAACAAAGAGCATGCCAAGTTGTTGAGGTGGCACAAAGAAGACCGTAACAGTGACCATATGTTGAGACACCCCGCTGATGGGTCGCAGTGGAGAAAAATTGACAGAGATTTCCCGGAGTTTACGGAAGACGCACGGAACCTGAGGTTTGGTCTAAGTACATATGGCATGAATCCTTTTGGGGAGCAGAGCTGCAGTCATAGCACCTGGCCCGTGACTCTATGTATCTATAACCTTCCTCCTTGGTTGTGCATGAAGCGAAAGTTTATTATGATGCCAGTGCTTGTGCAAGGCCCGAAGCAACCCGGCAATGACATTGATGTGTATCTAAGGCCATTAGTTGATGAACTTTTACAGCTGTGGCAGACTGAAGGTGTTCGTGTGTGGGATGAGTACAAAAAGAGGAATTTGATCTACGAGCGTTGTTGTTCGTGCCCATCAATGATTGGCCTGCTCTTAGTAACCTTTCCGGACAGACAAACAAGGGATACAATGCATGCACGCACTGTTTAGGTGAGATCGATAGTATATATTTGGATAAAAGTAAGAAGGTGGTGTATCTCGGGCATCGTCGATTTCTTTCGCCCAAACATCAATTGAAGAAAAAAGGCAAGCATTTCAAGGGTGAGGCAGAAGTCCGGGGCAAGCCTAAACGCCATACTGGTGATGATATATTTGATATGGTCAAAGATTTAGAAGTAATCTTTGGAAAGGGTCCTGGCAGTCTGTCTGTTCCGAATGACGCTAGCGGACATGCACCCATGTGGAAGAAGAAATCTATATTTTGGGAGCTTGAGTATTGGAAATTCCTAGTGGTCCGCTCTGCAATCGACGTGATGCACGTGACGAAGAATGTTTGCGTGAACCTACTAGGATTCTTGGGCTTGTATGGGAAGACAAAAGATACACCAGAAGCACGAGAGGACCAGCACCGTATGAAAAGAAGAGACGGCATGCATCCGGAGGATTCTAAGGGTCCTGCGAGCTACGCTCTTACCAAAGAAGAGAAGGAAATCTTTTTTGAATGCCTGAGCAGTATCAAGGTCCCATCTGGATTCTCGTCAAATATAAAGGGAATAATAAATATGGCAGAGAAAAAATTCCAAAACCTAAAGTCTCATGACTGCCACGTGCTTATGACGCAATTGCTTCCGGTTGCACTGAGGGGGATTCTACCGGAAAATGTTCGAGTACCAATTGTGAAGCTATGTGCATTCCTCAATGCAATTTCGCAGAAGGTAATCAATCCAGAAGATCTACAACGGTTACATAATGATGTGGCCCAATGTCTTGTCAGCTTCGAGTTGGTGTTCCCACCGTCCTTCTTTAATATTATGACGCATCTCTTAGTTCACCTAGTCGAAGAGATTACCATTCTCGGTCCAGTATTTCTGCACAATATGTTCCCCTTTGAGAGGTTCATGGGAGTCTTAAAGAAATATGTGCATAACCGTGCTAGGCCAGAAGGAAGCATCTCCAAGGGCTATCTAACAGAGGAGGTCATTGAGTTTTGTGTTGACTTTGTTCCTGACCTGAACCCGATTGGTCTTCCTCAATCGCGGCATGAGGGGGGACTGAGTGGAAAAGGCACGCTAGGAATGAAATCAGCATACTGTATGGACGGACATTCTTTGAGTGAAGCACACTACACAGTTTTACGAAATTCCACGTTGGTGGAGCCATATATGGAGCGACACAAGAATACTGTACGCTCGGAAAACCCTGGGCAGTCTAACTCCTGGATTACAAAGTTGCACATGGCGACTTTTGGTGGTTGGTTGCAAACACTTCTCATAAATGACGCCACTGTTGGATATGAGCTGTCCATGTTGGCCAAGAAACCATCTTCAACTATATTGACTTTCCAAGGTTACGAGATAAATGGGAATACATTTTACACGGTCGACCAAGATAAAAAGAGCACCAATCAAAACAGTGGTGTCCGCTTTGATGCATTACACAACAATGGGATAAATGACACATATTATGGTTACATAGAGGAGATATGGGAACTTGACTATGGACCGTCTTTTAAGGTTCCTTTGTTTCAGTGCAAATGGGTCAAGCTGACAGGAGGCGGGGTAGTTGTAGACCAAAAGTACGGCATGACAACAGTGGATCTCAACAATCTTGCGTACATGGACGAACCATTCGTCCTAGCCAACGATGTCGCTCAGGTTTTCTATGTGAAGGATATGTCTACAAAACCGAGAAAGAGAAAAGATAAGAAAACGAATACATCACACGATGAGCCAAAGCGACACATTGTTCTCTCAGGGAAAAGAATCATTGTGGGAGTGGAGGACAAGACAGATATGTCAGAAGATTATAACAAGTTTGATGAAATTCTGCCCTTCAGAGTGAACACTGGCCCAACCCTCCTCTTAAACAAAGAAGATACTCCATGGTTACGGTGCAGAAAGAAACCCCAACACTAGATGGGGATGTTGGTGATGTATAATAATGTATTAAACCTTTTATGTAAATGTATGATTCTGGGTTAGTTATTCAAATTTGAACACCTTTTATCTACTAAGTTTTGTCAGATTCAGAAGTATGCAAAATGGCAAAATAGTTAATTGTTTGAATAGTTAGAATAATTGATTTTGAAAATAGAAAATAGCTTTGAATTAGTTATTCAATTTCAAACACTTTTCATATTCAAAGTTTTATCAAATTCTAAAATATGCAAAAAGAATTTTAATCAATATTGTTTTAATTGAAAATGGCAAAATAGTTAATTGTTTGAATAGTTACAATAATTGATTTTGAAAATAGAAAATAGTTTTGACTTAGTATTCAATTTCAAACACTTTTCATATTCAAAGTATTATCAAATTCTAAAATATGCAAAAAGAATTTTAATCAATATTGTTTTAATTGAAAATGGCAAAATAGTTAATTGTTTGAATAGTTAGAATAATTGATTTTGAAAATAGAAAATATTTTTGAATTAGTTATTCAATTTCAATCACTTTTCATATTCAAAGTTTTATCAAATTCTAAAATATGCAAAAAGAATTTTAATCAATATTGTTTTAATTGAAAATGGCAAAATAGTTAATTGTTTGAATAGTTAGAATAATTGATTTTGAAAATAGAAAATATTTTTGAATTAGTTATTCAATTTCAATCACTTTTCATATTCAAAGTTTTATCAAATTCTAAAATATGCAAAAAGAATTTCAATCACTTTTCATAGAAGTTATTCAAATTGAAATTCAAAATTCATATTCAAATGAAATCTGAAAAAATATACAGCATTGGCGCGCATTTATTATACCTTTAGTCCCGGTTGGTAATAACAACCGGGACTAAAGGTCTGGGCCACGGGCGCGAACCGCCCACGGGTTGGTGGCTTCAACCGGGACTAAGGGTCTTTAGTCCCGGTTGGTGGCTTCAACCGGGACTAAAGACCCCTTTAGTCCCGGTTGAATCCACGAACCGGGACTAAGGGGGGGGGGTATATATATCCCGCCGCCCTCGTCTTCCTCCCTCTCACTCACTTAGCAGTTTCAGATCGAGAAGGAGGCGACGCGCGTAGAGGATCAACTCCGCCGATCGTTGCGGCATGGCCACCGAACGCCGCCGTCTCCCGGAGCGCCGCCGTACTCCGTCGTCTCCCCGACCACCCCCGAACGCCACCGTCTCCCCGAACGCCACCGTCTCCACGAACGCCGCCGTCTCCCAGAGCGCCGCCGTCGTCTCCCGAACGCCGCCGTCTCCCGAACGCCGCCATCTCCCGGAGCGCCGCCGTCGCCACCGAACTCCCCCGAACGCCGCCGTCGCGCCGACGACCGTACGGTCGCGTCGGCCCACCACCCGAGCCCAGCCGGCCGCCGCCGTTCTTCTCTGCGTAGAGGTAGTCTCTTCTTCCCTGTAAGTTTTGTTTAGTTATTCCCTGCAAGTGTTAGATAGTTAGTTAATTAGTGTTAATTAGAATTAGTGTAGTTAGATATTTAGTAATAGAATTTAGTAATAGAATTTTTAGTTATAGAGTTTATTAGTAATAGAAATGCTAATAGAATTTAGTAATAGAAATGCAAATAGAATTTCGTAATAGAATTTAGTAATAGAAATGCTAATAGAATTTAGTAATAGAAATGCTAATATAATTTAGTAATAGAATTTAGTAATAGAAATGCTAATAGAATTTAGTAATAGAAATGCTAATAGAATTTAGTAATAGAAATGCTAATAGAATTTAGTAATAGAATTTAGTAATAGAAATGCTAATAGAATTTAGTAATAGAATTTATTAGTAATAGAAATGCTAAGGTCGCTGGATGCAATTGAAAGGGGGTATGAGTCCCTCAATCTTGACGTCGCTGGACCTGAAGAGGAGGAAAAACTGGGAGAAGTATTGGGTGGTATA
Organism: Dactylis glomerata; assembly: GCA_007115705.1. Taxonomy (NCBI): domain Eukaryota; kingdom Viridiplantae; phylum Streptophyta; class Magnoliopsida; order Poales; family Poaceae; genus Dactylis; species Dactylis glomerata. The sequence continues at coordinate 6,374,639 of QXEO01000382.1, forward strand.
ATTCTTTGGGATAAGAAACACATCGTGTTTCCAGGCTCGGCGCCAAGGCGGCCACCCTCTCCTCTGAGTCCTCGCAATTCACCACCTCCCGACGACGACAGGGACGACTACCACCATACCCCGAGTCCACATCGATCTCCACCTCAATGTCAGCCGCCTCCGCCACCTCCGCCGCCTCAGCCCACTCGTAAGTCCCAGAGTTATGGCAAGTCCGCTGCTATGTCCACTAGCAATGTCTCTCCGAAGAAACGGGCCAAGAAAGCTAACGCGGGAGACGGCGACGTTCGCGGAGACGGTGGCGTTCGGGGGCGGTCGGGGAGACGACGGAGTACGGCGGCGCTCCGGGAGACGGCGGCGTTCGGTGGCCGTGCCGCAACGATCGGCGGAGTTGCTCCTCTGCGCGCGTCGCCTCCTTCTCGATCTGAAACTGCTAAGTGAGTGAGAGGGAGGAAGACGAGGGCGGCGGGATATATATACCCCCCTTTAGTCCAGGTTCGTGGATTCAACCGGGACTAAAGGGTCTTTAGTCCCGGTTGGTGGCTTCAACCGGGACTAAAGACCTTTGGGCGGTTCGCGCCCATGGCCCAGACCTTTAGTCCCGGTTGGTACCAACCGGGACTAAAGGTATAATAAATGCGCGCCAATGCTGTATATTTTTTCAGATTTCATTTGAATATGAATTTTGAATTTTAATTTGAATAACTTCTATGAAAAGTGATTGAAATTCTTTTTGCATATTTTAGAATTTGATAAAACTTTGAATATGAAAAGTGATTGAAATTGAATAACTAATTCAAAAATATTTTCTATTTTCAAAATCAATTATTCTAACTATTCAAACAATTAACTATTTTGCCATTTTCAATTAAAACAATATTGATTAAAATTCTTTTTGCATATTTTAGAATTTGATAAAACTTTGAATATGAAAAGTGATTGAAATTGAATAACTAATTCAAAAATATTTTCTATTTTCAAAATCAATTATTCTAACTATTCAAACAATTAACTATTTTGCCATTTTCAATTAAAACAATATTGATTAAAATTCTTTTTGCATATTTTAGAATTTGATAAAACTTTTAATATGAAAAGTGATTGAAATTGAATAACTAATTCAAAAATATTTTCTATTTTCAAAATCAATTATTCTAACTATTCAAACAATTAACCATTTTGCCATTTTCAATTAAAACAATATTGATTAAAATTCTTTTTGCATATTTTAGAATTTGATAATACTTTGAATATGAAAAGTGTTTGAAATTGAATAACTAATTCAAAACTATTTTCTATTTTCAAAATCAATTATTCTAACTATTCAAACAATTAACTATTTTGCCATTTTCAATTAAAACAATATTGATTAAAATTCTTTTTGCATATTTTAGAATTTGATAAAACTTTGAATATGAAAAGTGTTTGAAATTGAATAACTAATTCAAAGCTATTTTCTATTTTCAAAATCAATTATTCTAACTATTCAAACAATTAACTATTTTGCCATTTTGCATACTTCTGAATCTGACAAAACTTAGTAGATAAAAGGTGTTCGAATTTGAATAACTAACCCAGAATCATACATTTACATAAAAGGTTTAATACATTATTACACATCACCAACATCCCCATCTAGTGTTGGGGTTTCTTTCTGCACCGTAACCATGGAGTATCTTCTTTGTTTAAGAGGAGGGTTGGGTTAGTGTTCACTCTGAAGGGCGGAATTTCATCAAACTTGTTATAATCTTCTGACATATCTGTCTTGTCCTCCACTCCCACAATGATTCTTTTCCCTGAGAGAACAATGTGTCACTTTGGCTCATCGTGTGATGTATTCGTTTTCTTATCTTTTCTCTTTCTCGGTTTTGTAGACATATCCTTCACATAGAAAACCTGAGCGACATCGTTGGCTAGGACGAATGGTTCGTCCATGTACGCAAGATTGTTGAGATCCACTGTTGTCATGCCATACTTTTGGTCTACAACTACCCCGCCTCCTGTCAGCTTGACCCATTTGCACCGAAACAAAGGGACCTTAAAAGACGGTCCATAGTCAAGTTCCCATATCTCCTCTATGTAACCATAATATGTGTCCTTTGTCCCATTGTCGTGTAATGCATCAAAGCGGACACCACTGTTTTGATTGGTGCTCTTTTTATCTTGGGCGACCGTGTAAAATGTATTCCCATTTATCTCGTAACCTTGGAAAGTCAATATAGTTGAAGATGGTTTCTTGGCCAACATGGATAGCTCATATCCAACAGTGGCGTCATTTATGAGAAGTGTTTGCAACCAACCACCAAAAGTCGCCATGTGCAACTTTGTAATCCAGGAGTTAGACTGCCCAGGGTTTTCCGAGCGTACAATATTCTTGTGTCGCTCCATATACGGCTCCACCAACGTGGAATTTCGTAAAACTGTGTAGTGTGCTTCACTCAAAGAATGTCCGTCCATACAGTATGCTGATTTCATTCCTAGCGTGCCTTTTCCACTCAGTCTCCCCTCATGCCGCGATTGAGGAAGACCAATCGGGTTCAGGTCAGGAACAAAGTCAACACAAAACTCAATGACCTCCTCTGTTAGATAGCCCTTGGAGATGATTCCTTCTGGCCTAGCACGGTTATGCACATATTTCTTTAAGACTCCCATGAACTTCTCAAAGGGGAACATATTGTTCAGAAATACTGGACCGAGAATGGTAATCTCTTCGACTAGGTGAACTAAGAGATGCGCCATAATATTAAAGAAGGACGGTGGGAACACCAACTCGAAGCTGACAAGACATTGGGCCACATCATTCTGTAACCGTTGTAGATCTTCTGGATTGATTACCTTCTGCAAAATTGCATTGAGGAATGCACATAGCTTCACAATTGGTACTCGAACATTTTCTGGTAGAATCCCCCTCAGTGCAACCGGAAGCAATTGCGTCATAAGCACGTGGCAGTCATGAGACTTTAGGTTTTGGAATTTTTTTCTCTGCCATATTTATTATTCCCTTTATATTTGACGAGAATCCAGATGGGACCTTGATACTGCTCAAGCATTCAAAAAAGATTTCCTTCTCTTCTTTGGTAAGAGCGTAGCTCGCAGGACCCTTAGAATCCTCCGGATGCATGCCGTCTCTTCTTTTCATACGGTGCTGGTCCTCACGTGCTTCTGGTGTATCTTTTGTCTTCCCATACAAGCCCAAGAATCCTAGTAGGTTCACGCAAACATTCTTCGTCATGTGCATCACGTCGATTGCAGAGTGGACCTCTAGGAATTTCCAATACTCAAGCTCCCAAAATATAGATTTCTTCTTCCACATGGGTGCATGTCCGCTAGCGTCATTCGGAACAGACAGACTGCCAGGACCCTTTCCAATGATTACTTCTAAATCTTTGACCATATCAAATATATCATCACTAGTATGGCGTTTAGGCTTTCCCCGGACTTCTGCCTCGCCCTTGAAATGCTTGCCTTTTTTCTTCAATTGATGTTTGGGCGAAAGAAATCGACGATGCCCGAGATACACCACCTTCTTACTTTTATCCAAATATATACTATCGATCTCACCTAAACAGTGCGTGCATGCATTGTATCCCTTGTTTGTCTGTCCTAAAAGGTTACTAAGAGCAGGCCAATCATTGATGGTCATGAACAGCAACGCTCGTAGATCAAATTCCTCTTGTTTGTACTCATCCCACACACGAACACCTTCAGTCTGCCACAGCTGTAAAAGTTCATCAACTAATGGCCTTAGATACACATCAATGTCATTGCCGGGTTGCTTCGGGCCTTGGATAAGCACTGGCATCATAATAAACTTTTGCTTCATGCACAACCAAGGAGGAAGGTTATAGATACATAGACTCACGGGCCAGGTGCTATGACTGCAGCTCTGCTCCCCAAAAGGATTCATGCCATCTGTACTTAGACCAAACCTCAGGTTCCGTGCGTCTTCCGTAAACTCCGGGAAATCTCTGTCGATTTTTCTCCACTGCGACCCATCAGCAGGGTGTCTCAACATCTGGTCACTCTTACGGTCTTCTTTGTGCCACCTCAACAACTTGGCATGCTCTTTGTTTCTGAACAAATGTTTCAACCGTGGTATTATAGGTGCATACCACATCACCTTGGTAGGAACCCTCTTCCTGGGGCGCTCGCCCTCAACATCACCAGGGTCATCTCGCCTGATCTTATACCGAAATGCACTGCACACCGGGCATGCATTCAAATTCTCATACTCACCGCGGTAGAGAATACAGTCATTAATGCATGCATGTATCTTCTGCACCTCCAATCCTAGAGGGCAGACAATCTTCTTTGCTTCATACGTACTGGCGGGCAATTCGTTATCCTTTGGAAGCATCTTCTTCATAATTTTCAGCAACTTTTTAAATCCCTTGTCAGATAAACCACTCTCTGCTTTCCATTGCAGCAATTCCAGCGTGCTTCCTAGCTTTTTTTGGCCATCTTCGCAATTTGGGTACAAATCCTTTTTGTGATCATCTAACATGCGTTCCAACTTCTCCCTCTCCTTTTCACTTTCACAGTCAATCTGTGCATCAACAATGACCTGACCAAGATCATCAGCGGGCATATCTGATGCCCGTTCTTCACCTTCTGCTTCTTCATTATCTTCCATTGCGGTATCGGTGGTTTCAGGGAACTCAGGATAGTTGTCATCATTCTCTTCTTCATCGTTGTCTTCCATCATAACCCCTCTCTCCCCATGCTTGGTCCAACAATTATAGCCGGACATGAAACCGAACCGGAACAGGTGGATGTGAAGGGTCTTTGTGGAGGGGTAATCCTTCTCATTTCGACAACCACCGCATGGACAACACATAAAACCATTCCGCTTGGTTGCCTCAGCCACCTTGAGAAAAGAATGCACGCCTTTAATGAAATCTCCAGAGCGTCGATCGGCGTACATCCATGCTCAGCTCATCTGCATTATATAAGTACACATCAAACACAAATCAAATATACAATTTCTATTTCTTTCTCTAATTTTAGTTTGATAAGTAAGAATAAGTTAATAAAATTTTAGTCCCGGCTGGTTGGTACAACCGGGACTAAAGGTGGTTTTTGTGTCATCTAACAAAACCGTCGGTGGGATAAGGAGATGTGGGTAACCTTTAGTCCCGGCTGGTGGGTGCAACCGAGACTAAAGCTATTGGCAGGATAAGTATGCATGGGTTGATGCACTGCTCGATGAGATAAAGCATGTAGCGCACGACGCCCCTGTCGGAGGAACAAGACACAAGTAGAAGCGGCGCCGTGCCTATAATATTAGGCCGGTTTTCCACTAGTGGTCTAATGCAACCGGGACTAATGCCCTAGAATATTAGGCCGGTTTTCCACTAGTGGTCTAATGCATATATACGAATACAGATGTCCTTTTTTTGTGGCAGGATGTTTCAATCTTTTTATTGAAAAAGGTCTTTTGTTGAGTCGAGCAGTAGTTTAATTATTGTACTTAGGATCCATAAAAAAGTTCGGAGCTAGACTACATCTGAGTACGAACGACAAGAGCTGTGAAGGACGCATGAGACTTGGCGGCAAACCAACATGGATGGTGAAACTAAAAAAGGGATGTGTTAATTAATGGGCTGGACCTAGGTAAAATGTAAGAGGTATATACATATCCCTTTTACTGGAGAATATTGATAATGATGAACCGGAGATAGAATCTTATAGTACTAATATGCAGGGACCGGAAGAAGACATTTTTTTTACCCAATGGGTCAAAACCCATCGATTTCCATTATAGAAACCGGCATAGTTTTACAGGAAGGAAAAGTGAAAGAAAAAGAAAAACACCAGAGAGGGATTATACAAATCCCCCTCCCACGTTATCACAAGTTCAAAACAGACGCAATCCCAACAAAGCCACGCAGGGCCGGGATCTACGAAAATAGATAAACCATTTGATTTTACAAAACTAGCAAACGATGTCTGGACTTCAAGATCACACACCCACCAGACACCAGCAATGCAGCAATCTACATGAATTGAACCAAAACGATAGGGAGAAGCAGCAGACGAAAACTTTTTCAGCCAGTAATCCGGAGCACACTAGGAGCCCAACCATGAGATCTCGAGTACGCCTCCCTGACCACCATCTTCAGTTTATCCACCCCAGCTTCAACTCTTCCTCTGTCTTGGTCTGTGACGAGGGTTAACTCGGCAAATGTCCTAGATGAAGGACTTAGGATCGGGGGAAGAGGGCGTCGGATGAACTCAAAGGTAAAGGTCAGTCAAATAAGGCGTGATTATGCGTGTATCGAGAATAAGTGTGGTGCTCAATTGGCTCAATCTCAATCTGTCTCTGGCCGGCCTCTCCTGACCCCTATATATAGGTGGCCAGGTCTCAAGGATCTGGTCGGGTTCAATACAAATTACAGTGTCTGTATACGAGATGATGTCGTATTTCGACTATGTCTATGACTGGGCCTATCTTAACGGGCCTCAGGGGTACAAAGATAACGGGCTCTATTAGCTATACCCTTGTCAGTTTGTCTGCCAGAAAGCCTAGCCAGAAAGAACATTACACAGCCTTGAAATCACATTTGCAGGGTCATTTGGGTATTTTCTATTAAAACATGCATCATTTCTGGTTTTCCAAAGTGTCCAACAAAGTGCCCCAGCACCACAAAGCACTAGATTTCTCTGGTTTTGAGGAAAGGATTTTATCCAACCCCCAAACAGATCCTCAACTCTGTCTGGCGGCCTATTCAAATGAAAAGCACATAAAACCACCTGCCAAGCAAGTTTGGCTAGGCCACAACCAAACAGCAGGCGGTTGATAGTTTCTTTCTCACTGCAAAACTGACACTGGTCCATCCTCATTTCAGTACGTTATCTTTGGTTAGGATACTATTTTTAAGCACGTCCCAGAGAAAAATTCTGACTTTCATGGGGATCTTGATCTTCCACATGAATTTCTGAGGAAAGCTGCCTTCTGCCGTCAACTAAAGATACAGATCTTTAACTCTAAAGGTTCCACTAGAACCAATCTTCCATTTCACCCTATCAGGTTCTTCTACAAGTTGAAATTCATCCACCAACCTCTTAACTTCATTCCATTGTTGTAAAGTTTCTCCATATAGCATTCTTCTGAATTGGAAGGCCCCCAGCCTTCATTTTTTGCTGCCTTTACAATAGTATCTTTCTGGAAGGTCAATAGATAGAGTCTAGGGAACTGAACAGCTAGAGGTGAATTGTTCACCCACTTATCAGTCCAAAACAAGGTTTTCTCACCATTTTTTATGATTCTCTCACAATGTTGTTGGAAGATTGGGTTAACAGACATCAGCCCATGCCAAAAGTGAGAACACCCATGTCCCACTTCTGCATTAGCAAGCACCTGATTTTGCAAGTATTTCCTTGACAACAACTGCTGCCAGGTACCTTATGTGTTTTCCAATTTCTAGAGCCACTTGCAGAGTAGACTCTTATTCATAGTAACAAGATCCAGTACTCCCAATCCTCCAGAATCCTTTGGTAGGCACACAGTGTGCCAGTTTATTAGATGGTATCTTTTTCTCCCATCAATCTACTGCCATACCATTCTCTTCCTATGCATATCTGCTTTGTTAATAAACCCTTTAGGTGCCTCCTGGAAGGATACCATGTATAATGCAATGCTACTCAAGCAAGCATTAACCAAGGTTACCCTATCTCCAATGGATAGCATATTCCCTTTCCATCCAGCAATCTTCTTGCCAAATTTATCTTCCACAGGCTCCCACTGAGATACTGCTAGCTTCTTTTCATCAATTGGCATTCCCAAGTATTTCATGGGTAAATCAGCAGGACAAGTGAAAATCTCACTGTAATACTGAGCTTTCTCTTTAGCTGCCCCTAGACAGTAAATCTCACTTTTGTGGAAGTTTGTCTTCAGACAAGAAATCTGTTCAAACAAACAGAGTATAAATTTGATATTTCTAGCATTTTCCAAATCATCATCTAGCAGAAGGATTGTGTTATCTGCATACTGCAAAATCGACACACCTCCATTCACCAAGTGTGGCACCAGTCCCTTAACTAGCCCTTCTGCTTGTGCCTTTATAATTAACATTGCCAAACCATCTCCCACTATGTCAAACAAAATTGGGGATAGAGGATCACCCTGCCTCACCCCTGCATAAGTGGGAAAATATTGTCCAATTGTGTCATTTACTTTAATAGAACATCTTCCCCCTCTGACTACTTTCATTATCCAGTCACAGAGAACATCTCCTAGGCCTCTTGCTTGCATCATTTGAAACAAAAAAGCCCAATTGACCTTATCATATGCCTTTTCAAAATCAATTTTGAGAAGGACTCCAGACATTTTTTTTTATGAATAGTTTCATCAAGAATAACAATCCCCTCCATAATATATTTGTTTCTGATAAATGCAGTGTGAGTGTCTGCAATGATCTTATGGATAGAATTCACCTGGGAACCCCTCAGGTCCAACAACCCTATTATGTTTCATCTCAAAGATAACTCTTTTAATTTCTTCCAAATCAAAAGGTTTAGTCAACTCCTATCTATCTTCCTTAGTGGGCTGCTTACATTCAATATCATTCAGATTCAAAGATGAAACAGTAGAAGGACCAAACAACTACTTATAAAAGTCAGTAACATGTTTGATCAGTTCACTTTCCCTATAAATCTCCTCTCCATTATTCTGCAAAACTGAAATGTAATTCTTCTTCCTTCTCCCACTAGCTTTTAGGTGAAAGTATCTTGTGTTCACATATCCTTCCTTCAAATCTTTTTCTTTCGCCTTTGTCTCCATTTAATCTCTTCCTCTCTCAGGAACTTTTTCAGCCTGTCATGCAAAGTCACTTGCATCTCTCTTTCTAGAATATATAAAGGTGCAGATTATCGCTTCTTGTCCAGTAAGTCCAAATTTTCTAATAACCCTTTTTTCTCTTATGTATTCTCCTTCATAATTAATATGCCAGCCTTTTAGTGCCCTTCTCAGTCTTCTCATTTTTTCTTGCCATTTATCAATGTCATGAACATGAAAGGATCCCCTATTCCAACAGTTTGTCGCTATCTCTGAGAAACCTTCTCTCTCCACCCAGCAATTTTCATATCTAAATGAGTTGCAGTGTTGTGGAGGAGCCCCACATTCTAGTAGTAGAGGAACATGGTCAGAAATGTCTCTGTTCATTCCAGTTACTACTGCCAAAGGATTTCCTCTATCCCACTCAGAGGTAACCAAGACCCTGTCCAGTTTCTCATAAGTGGCATTGATGTCTACGCACGCGTCTGTTCTTGTAGACAGTGTTGGGCCTCCAAGTGCAGAGGTTTGTAGAGCAGCAACAAGTTTCCCTTAAGTGGATCACCCAAGGTTTATCGAACTCAGGGAGGAAGAGGTCAAAGCTATCCCTCTCAAGCAACCCTACAATTACGATACAGAAAGTCTCTTGTGTCCCCAACACATGTCGTCGTGGTGAAACAACATATGCCATAGGATGGCTTAAATGGGGGCCGAACTAGATGCTGGAGGATTCGGGAGAGGGGAACGAGCTAAAAAGCACGACAGAAAGAGACACTGATCTACCCAGGTTCGGGGCTCTCGTAAGGAGATAACACCCCTACTCCTGCTCTACTGATTGTATATATGGGTCGATGTAGTACACCACAATGGTGCTTCCAAGCTCTCTGCTAGAGAAGGAAGATGAACTGCTAAGTGTAGGAGTACAGTGTGACCAATCTACCTTCAACCTTTCAACCTTCTTCCAGCGAACCACCTTCCAACCTTCCAACGACCAACCCTTTACCAGGGCTCCCTATGCCACCTTATATAGTGGTGGCCAGGGTTACAACGGTCATACAAGACCACAAGACAAGGGCTACACTCCAAACAGGAGCTGGTGGCGATGGCAGAGACCCTTGACTTCGCCCCTGATTGCTCTCGATGGGACGCCATATCCCTGTACCTTGTACCTCTTGAACTGTGGCCTTACCTCTGTGCGGTAAGCTCGTACTTGCGCACAGTGAGGGTAGGTTACCTCCACTGTGCACCCTGCCATCTTACTCTGCTACCATGCTTGGATGTTTTCTTCCTTGATTGTAGGGATGTGACACCTTGGTTGACTTAAGTATCCCGGATATGACCGTTGGCCATACCCAGGACTTATATGCCGGACCAACGACCTACGAGGGTCGGGTAATCCGGCCTCCCCTGCTCCTGCACAACACACAAAATGGTTAGGCCGGCATATCTAAGTATATGCCGGCACACTTTTATAAGTATTCCGGCTATGCCGGCATATCCAAGTATCAGCCGGGATACACATTATATGCCGGCCTGGCCGATGCACTTATATTCCGGCCAGGCCCTTCCTCGATAACCCGGCATAAAGTCAATCATAGACCTTGTGTCTTTCTAGTCTCTTGACCCTACCGGGGGTCATCCCCCCGACAACACACCCAATACACTTGTCAGATGTATAGGTGCACTAGTTCGGCGAAGAGATAGTGAAATACAAGTAGTAGTGATGATTATAAGTAGTAAATGTAATCTGAAATAAATATTGCTGCGAGCAAACATGTAACAAAACTGAAAGTAAACGGTGTGCAATGCTTGGAAACAAGGCCTAGGGATCATACTTTCACTAGTGGACACTCTCAACAAAGTAACATAATTGAACCAATAGATACTATCATCAATATGCAACTCAAAATAATTCTCCAATGGATAACAAACACTAATCATGCGTAGGGCTACGAATCACTCCTCAAAGTCCGTATGTACCCAAACTAGATTGTCCCACACTATCACCGTGAATGCACTAGATGGTTCCAACAAACACCAACAATTCATAGAGACATTAACCAAAAAGATACACATGATGCGCACACTAGTCACCTTCACACCATGATACAAGGTATCTCCGAAGATTACAAATAATAAGCACGGGAGTAGCATAATATCTGAATAATAACATCTACCAATTCAACTAGGTACAAAGCTCATGATCACATAAAGATCACATCATGGGAGAGAGAGGTGAACCACATAGCTACCGGTAGAGCCCTCAGCCCCGGGGGAGAACTACTCCCTCCTCATCATAGGAGACAGCAAGGTTGATGGAGATGGCGGTGAGGTCGATGGAGACAGCGAAGACGGCGATGGAGACCGATGGAGATGGCTCCGGGGGCACGTCCCCGTCCCGGCAGAGTGCCGGAACAGAGACTTCTATCCCCCGAAATTTGTCTTCGACGGCGGCGGCGCTGCGGAACTGTTTTGGGAAAAACGCTGATTGTTTTAGGGTTTTCCGTCGGGAGGCTACTTATAGGCGAAGGGGCATCGTCAGGAGGCGACCAGGGTGGTCTCACCATAGGGGGGCGCGGCCAGGGGCTGGGCCGCGCCCCCTCATGGTGAGGCTGGCCCCTGGCCCCCCTCCGGCTCTCGTTCGGTCTTTGGTCCTCTTCCGGGAAAAATAGAAGTTCTGGAACTTGTTTCGTCCAATTCCGAGAATATTTCCTGTGTAGCTTTTCTGAAACACAAAAACAGCAGAAAACAGGGAACTAGCACTGTGGCATCTTGTTAGTAGGTTAGTTCCGAAAATCGCATAAAAACGCCACGAAGTGTAACGAAACACAAGGCAAACGGTGTAAAAACAAGCATGGAGCATCAAAAATTATAGATACGTTTGAGATGTAGCAGGCATCAGGGAGGTTATTAGCCCAAGTATATTGTCTACCAATGAGTTTAATTTCTTTCAATTCATTAACTTCAATAATGGAATTAAAAACATGACTCCATCTCGGTAGAATACAAGGTTTGTATTTTTCACTGGTTTTCTCGATGATATTAAAATCACCACCAATAACAGCCTAGCCTTTACATTTGTCACAAAGATGTCCAAATTCAGCCAGAAATTCATCCTTCTCCTCAATCTGAGTTGGACCATACACAATAGCCAGATGCCATTCTATTCTAGAATTTTATCCTTTAATAACACCCTAACAAAGTGTGTCCCACACTCAATTTCAAGGACCTAATGCAAATCAGTATCTATTCCTAATAAGATACCACCATATCTTCTTTTAGGGGGGACACTGCCCCAAGAGAAATTTCTATTTCCTACTATTTTTTATACCAGTTGGGAGTGTAGCTGCTTGTCATGGTTTCACTTAAACCAATAAAACATGCTCCTTCATCCCTAATTGTCTCTCTCAGGAACCTTTGTTTATTAGGGTGTTCCACTCCCCTAATATTCACAAAGCAACCTATCATTTAAGTTTGGGGGGTCTACCCCTTTTCTTTGCTAGCTCAACCCTGAAAACAGGGGAGCACAGCTTCATGATTTTTTTACTATTTCCTGGTCTGCTTAACTGGCCCTTACAAGGACTAGTATTCATAACCAGATCATTGATGTCTCAAAGGACCCATTGGGAAACCCCAAGAGGAAGGTATGATAAGCATAGCAACAAGTTTTTCCTCAGTATGAAACCAAAGTGTAATCGACCAGTAGGAGAAAGAAATCACTTCTGAAGGTTGTTGCTAGCTGACTTTGGCAAGGCGCCAGAAAACAGTCTGGTGCGTGGTTGATGAGGGAGCCTCAGCGCCAACAGCAATGTGGAACCTGCACACAACACAACCAAACTACTTTGCCCCAACTTACAGTGAGGTTGTCAATCTCACTAGTTTGCTGAAAACAAAGGATTAGACGTATAGTGTGGAAAGAGATGTTTGTTTGCGGTGAAGTAAAATAATACTTGCAGAAAGTAAACAGTGTTTGCAGTTAATGGTATTATAAATGCAAAAGAATGGACCGGGGTCCACAGTTCAGTAGAGGTGTCTCTCCATAAAGATATAACATGCTGGGTAAACAAATTACAGTTGGGCAATTGAAAAACTAAAGAATGCATAAGAATGCATATACATGTCATGAACAATGCATATACATGTCATGAATTTTTGATGCTCTATGCTTGTTCTTACACCATTTGCTTAGTGTTTCGTTGCACTTTGTGGCATTTTTATGCATTTTCTGGAACTAACCTATTAACAAGATGCCACAGTGCCAGTTCCCTATTTTCTGCTATTTTTGTGTTTTAGAAAAGTTACACAGGAAATATTCTCGGAATTGGACGAAACAAAAGCCGAACATCCAGAAATTTACCGAAGCTTCCAAAAGTCCGAAGATGACACGGAGAGGGGCCACGGGCCGGCCACACAACAGGGCGGCGCGGTCTAGCCCCTGGCCGCACCCCCTATGCGTGAGGCCGCCCTGGTCCACTTCTGACGCCGTCCCTTCGCCTATAAAGACCCCCCGACGGGAAAAACCTAAGTACCCGATCAATTTTCCAGAAACACATCGCGATATGCCGTCGTCGTCGACCCGAGATCGGGAGGGTCCAGAAGATCTTCCGGCACCCTGCCGGAGAGGGGAATCACCACCGGAGGTCTTCTTCATCACCATGCTTGCCTCTGGCACGATGAGTGAGTAGTCTACCTTGGACTATGGGTCCATAGCAGTAGCTAGATGGTTGTCTTCTCCACCATGTGCTTCATGTTTAGATCTCGTGAGCTGCCTTACATGATCGAGATCACCGTTATATAATTCTACATGTTGTGTTTGTTGGGATCCGATGAATATTGGTGTTATGTTGAGTTGATGTGCTGATTCATATATCTTATGTTATCTCTATGTTGTTTATGATCTTGCATGCTCTCCATTGTTAGTAGGTATCTTGGCCAAGTAGATACTAGTGACTCCAAGAGGGGGTATTTATGCTCGATAGTTGGGTTCATGCCTCTATTTAATCTAGGGGAGTGACAGAAACCTCTAAGGTTGTAGATGTGTTATTGCCACTAGGGAGAAAACAACATTCTTGTGTCCAAGGACATTCGTTTTGTTTACATTACACACTTTGCTTAATGCAGTTATCTGTTGTTCGCAACTTAATACTCATGGGGTGTTCAGACGATATCCCCGTGGGTGGATTATTAGTCATAGATGCAGTTGGATGGCGATCTATGTATTTTGTTGTAATGCCCAGAGTAAATCTCATAGTGATCCTCGCGACATATGCACGTTATCTTTATTCTATCAATTGCCCAACTGTAATTTGTTTACCCAGCATGTTGTTATTTATTTTATGGAGAGACACCACTAGTGAACTGTGGACCCCGGTCCAATTTCCTTTACATTGCTATAACCTGTTTACTTTACTCGCATTGTTTACTTTCTCGCATACTACTACTGTTTTCCACTCGATATGCTCATACCTTTGTTTACAGCAAACCGGTGAGATTGACAACCTCATCGTAAGTTGGGAGCAAAGTACTTGGTTATATTGTGTGCAGGTTCCACGTTGCTGCAGGTGCAAAGGAAAGCCCTGGACGAGGTGCCTTATAAATTGTCCGGAGCTGTCGCGAAGCTAGCAAGCATCACCTTCTCAAGTTTAGCTTTTTCCTACTGGATCGATAAACCTCGGTTTCTTACTGAGGGAAAATTTGCTACTGTACTCATCATACCTTCCTCTTGGGGTTCCCAACTGGGTGGTCATCCTGCCCGCATCAAGCTAATTTTCTGGCGCTATTGCCAGGGAAAAAGAAGACTTCTGCAAGGGGAGTTTCACACGCACATCCTTTACTTTGTTTTAGTTTTGCTTTACTTTATTTTTACTTGCATCGTTTTTATCAAAAACACAAAAAAATTAGTATCCTTTATAGTTGTTACTTTATTACTCTTAGTTCATTATGTTGTTCCCTAAGTATGTTTTGGAGGACCTTTCGGTAGGTAGTGGTTCTATTATTGGGAAAAATAACATTGAGGAGTGCTTTAATCATATTAGCATGCATAAAGATGTTGAGGATAAATCTTTGGCTAAGCTTGCTCCTAGTTATGAAGTTGCTTCTGCTTATTTAGTTCACATGTTAGAAGCTAGGTTTGCTAGCCTTAATCCTTTTATACAATACATTTTTCTTAAGCTTCATGATATTGAAGACTCCGAAAAGAAGGATTTTATTTTGGAGACTTTGCGTAGAGAATTTAGAGATGTTGTTATTGAAGCCATGAAAGTTTTTAAGCGTTTTAATATGCTTGGTTTGTCTGTTAATGTTGTTGGTATAACCAAAGAAGATTTCAAAGTACCAATACCTTGCAAACTTGTAGGAATGCATGAAGCTTTGGAAAAGAATTTTAATTGGATTTGTCCTGAAAATCTTTTTGATGAAAGTAGTGTACCAAAGCGTGATCACAAGGGATCCTCAAAAACTTATTTGGACACAATTCAATTTATTGTTGAAAAGACTTCTTCAATGGATCTTAATGCTTCTTTCGATATTACTTGATTTGCACCTTTCTGCGCCTAGCTCAAAGGCGTTAAAGAAAAGCACTCTTGGGAGATAACTCATTGTTTTACTTTCAGTTATTTTTATTTTATTTGAGTCTTGGAAGTTATTACTACTGTAATAACCACTCCTTATCCTTTTTATTTCGTTTTTGTGCCAAGAGAAGCCTCTAATTTGAGTGAGGTAAGATTTGGGGAAGTTGCTGTCCTGAAACAGATTTCAGTGCTGCACCGTAAAAATTCATGAAAATTCTCAGAATATCTTTTTGACCTGCGATTTCTTATGCATATGCCCCAGGTTATATACAAACTTTCATTAGTTATACACTTTTTTATTTGAGCAACAAAAAATCTTCGAAAAAATCGACCTTTGTCAGCTGTTCTGTTTTGACAGATTTCTGCCACTATTTGTGTTTGCCTCTTTATCGCTTTCTTTTTTAGTTCTTTTGATCACGGAACTTTTGGGGAAGTTGCTACAGTAGTATATACTTTATATGTGGTGGTTTTGAGATGAAATCTGAAGCAAAAAGGGGTTGATTCATTATTATGCTTACACTAATATTGCTAATAGAATTGTGTTTAGTTTTGTATGAAGGAAGTTTTCAAGTGTAGGGATTGGAGAATGATGAGATGAGTTGAAAAATGGATAAAAGCTCAAGCTTGGGGATGCCCACGCACCCCACGAAATATCCAAGAGGTACAAGCTTCAAAGCTTGGGGATGCCCCCGAGGCACCCCTTCTTCATCGGCAAAAATCAGGTCACCTTTCAACATACTATATTTTTATTACTTCATGCACTATGCGTTTTTGTTGGAGCGTCTTGTCTTTAGTTTTCAGTTTTGTTTTGTTTTGTTTGCTGCAATAAATGGTTGGACCCCAACAAATTTCTTTTGGAGAAGTTGCCTTGCTTTTCATTTGCCAAGAACACTCCGTTTTTCACTCTTATCGTTCAACGAGTGTTCTCTTTTTCTAGAACTGCGTTTAGCTTTTATTTTTCGCCTTGATTTTTGTTCAGATCTTGTTATATCTTTGCATCAAGGTGTATTTTGACCTCTGGTCCATGTTGGTTTTCATCAAAAGATTTGTTTCAAAAAGGTTCGAATGGTGTTGGAAAAGAGAAAAAAAATTATGCAAAAAAGTGGTACAAAAAGGAGCTTGTGTAGACTGCGGCCTAGGCTTTTGCATGTCGTGCTTGATGTATTTTTGATAGTATGCTTAGTGATTTTTTCTGTAGCATGACTTGTCTCAAATGACTGAGATTGCTTAATAAGCCTTTGAAAAAATCATGCGTTGTTTTAATTATTTGGAAGCACTAATTTGGTTTTCTCCTTGATGCTTTATTTGGGTTGACTTGGCGCATGCTCACACATGTTTGACTCATACAATGTCTCCATAAGCCTCTATGATCATTTAGTTTTTGACTTTTGATGCCATCTTATGCTTCTTTTAATGTTGCTTTGTCGCTTTGCATGATTATGGCCGTTATTGCTCTCTTAGTTGGTCGCTCCCAGTCTTTTGCTAGCCCTCGTTTTGTACTGAGTATGAGCTCAACTCGTGCATCCAAATCCTGAAAACCAAGTTGTTCCAATGTGTCCACCATACATACCTATTAGCAATTTGCTATTCCAAAGTACATTTGAATTGCTTTTATCTATCCTTCAAATTAAACTCTTTTTGGTGTTATGCGAAAATTTGTCAGTAAAGCTCTCACGAACCTGATGACACACTTTACTTTTCTCGTTCTTAAAATTTTGACATTGTGGCTCTCTTATGTTGAGTTGTTATGCTTGCAAGTTGTAAGTTGGAAATTAGCCCAGCCATGCCGTCATGGGGCAAGCTTTCAACATTGCACTTCTTATTTGAGTTGATATCGTGATCCTTTGTTTATGGATACTCGCGATGTGAAATAATTTGGGAATCTTGCGGGATCATGGAGTTTGTATATGTGTTAGAGAAACGCCTGGGCCGCTAATCTAAGCCATGCATAATTCATGGTGGAAATTTACAGCATGCCCATAGTGAATATTCGACGACGCATCTCACAATAAAAAGCTATACCAATGGTAAATAAAAGAGATGCCGAGGTTTTCATTGTCGGTTTGTCCTATCATTTTGATGTGGGCTTGTTCCATGTCATCGGGCACGGAGGTACCCCGTTGGCGGTTCTTGATGATACGTGTATACTTACAATGAAAAGAGCTTGCTTGGGACTCTAAGTTGAGTAGCATGAGGTTTGGGTATTCGTACTTCACGGGACACAAGGTTTTCAACTTATGATTTGTCAAGCATATGCTTCATAATTGTATTCGCATTAACTTTAACCATTGAAGATGCCTATGATGGGGGCAATGAGAGCTCAAAGCTAGTAAGTACCATAATTTTTAAAGGTTTATAAAACTTGCAATCACTGCTTCCCTCTGCGAAGGGCCTTTCTTTTACTTTTATGTTGAGTCACCACCTTCTATCTTTATGCACCATCTAAGAGAGCATAGTTGTCATTCTGAGTATAATGTGCATTGTCCCAAAGTTTTCATTGATTGATTCATGATTTTGGTTTCACTTGTTCTTAAATTATTTGTATCTAGTCGCCCTCTTAAACTTGAAGGTGTCCTATGCATTTATGTTTTGCTCTCTCATGAAGGACAAGCTGAAAACCATTTGCTATGTTTTTCCATATGATTTGAACACACGTTTGACTTTCATTGTTTCATTTTCATGATCTTTTGTTTGTCTTCTTCATCGCCATGCTTGCCTCCAGCGCGATGAGTGAGTAGTCTACCTTGGACTATGGGTCCATAGCAGTAGCTAGATGGTTGTCTTCTCCACCATGTGCTTCATGTCTAGATCTCGTGAGCTGCCTTACATGATCGAGATCACCGTTATGTAATTCTACATGTTGTGTTTGTTGGGATCCGATGAATATTGGTGTTATGATTGAGTTGATGTGCTGAATATTATCTTATGTTATCTCTATGTTGTTTATGATCTTGCATGTTCTCCGTTGTTAGTAGCTATCTTGGCCAAGTAGATACTAGTGACTCCAAGAGGGGATATTTATGCTCGATAGTTGGGTTCATGCCTCTATTTAATCTGGGGGAGTGACAGAAACCTCTAAGGTTGTAGATGTGTTGTTGCCACAAGGGAGAAAACAACATTCTTATGTCCAAGGACATATGCTTTGTTTACATTACACACTTTGCTTAATGCAGTTATCTGTTGTTCGCAATTTAATATTCACGGGGTCCTCGGATGATTCCCCGTGGGTGGATTATTAGTCATAGATGCAGTTGGATGGCGGTCTATGTATCTTGTTGTAATGCCCAGAGTAAATCTCATAGTGATTCTCTCGACATATGCACGTTATCTTTATTCTATCAATTGCCCCGCTGTAATTTGTTTACCCAGCATGTTGTTATTTATCTTATGGAGAGATACCACTAGTGAACTGTGGACCCCGGTCAAATTTCCTTTACATTTCTATCACCTGTTTACTTTACTCGCACTGTTTACTTTCTCGCATACTACTATTGCTTTCCACTCGATACGCTCATTCCTTTGTTTACAGCAAACCGGTGAGATTGACAACCTCATCGTAAGTTGGGAGCAAAGTTCTTGGTTGTGTTGTGTGCAGGTTCCGCGTTGCTACTAGTTGAAGACGCGCTAACAAGAATCGTTAACGGCGCCCTTGTTGGAGTATCACACAGCTAGCAGGCATCACCTTCTTGAGTTTGGCTTTTTCCTACTGGATTGACATACCTTGGTTTCATAACTGAGGGAAAACTTGCTGCTATATTCATCACACCTTCTCTTGGGGTTCCCAACTGGCCGGTCATTTACATCATCAACACCGAGCCACCAGTCACCTCAAAATTTATTCTTTTGTCATCACTTACCTACTCGAGGACGAGCAGGAGTTAAGCTTGGGGATGCTGATATGTCTCAAACGTATCTATATTTTTTGATGCTCCATGCTTGTTCTTACACCATTTGCTTAGTGTTTCATTACACTTCGTGGCGTTTTTATGCATTTTCCGGAACTAACCTATTAACAAGAGGCCACAGTGCCAGTTCCTTGTTTTCTGCTATTTTTGTGTTTCAGAAAAGTTACACAGGAAATATTCTCGGAATTGGACGAAACAAAAGCCGAACATCCAAAAATTTACCGAAGCTTCCAGAAGTCCGAAGAGGAGATGAAGAGGGGCCACGGGCCGGCCACACAACAGGGAGGTGCGGCCCAGCCCCTGGCAGTGCCCCCTATGTGTGAGGCCGCCCTGGTCCACTTCTGACGCCGCCCCTTCGCCTATAAAGACCCCCGACGGGAGAAACCTAAACACCTGATCAATTTTCCAGAAACACATCGCGATCCGCCGTCGTCGTCGACCCGAGATCGGGAGGGTCCAGAAGCTATTCCCGGCACCCTGCCTGACAAGGGTATAGATAATAGAGCCCGTCAGTTAAGTACCCCTAAGGGCCGTTAAGCTTGGCCCAATTGTAATACTAGTCGAAATACGAGTTCATATCGTATGTCGATATTGTAATCTGTATCGGATCCCACCCGATACTTGAGACCTGGCCACCTATATATAGGGGCCAAGAGGGGACGGTGTGGGACAGATTAAAAGCAAGCCAGGTTCTACACCCACGTTTACTTTCATAGCCACCTTGTTTGACTGAATTTACCTTCGAGTTCATCCGACGCCCTAACTCCCCGATCCTAAGTCCTTCATTTAGGACATTTGTAGAGTTTAACCCTCGTCAATTGGCGCCGACCGTGGGGACTCTGGGCGTTGGAATCATGAATTCGACGGCTTTTTCGCTTTCGGCCAACAGCAATCCGCAAGTCGATGAAATTCAGATACCCTTCGGAACCGTCAATTTTCAACCTCACCAGTCAAGTTTCGCGCAAGTATTCGAGAGTATGGATCAAGATATGGATTTGACGATCGGAAGTCTAAACTTTCATGTCGGATCACTAGGTTCGATTCGCCTTTCAGATCCGATGAAACCGGATCCGTCGGCAAGTGAGCCCGAGACAGTAGCAATGTCGGAATCATCAGAAGGCTCTTCCAGCGAGGTAAACTCGCCGGTCAGCTTGACAGAAGCGGAAGAAGGAAAAATCGCAGGAGGCGACGAAACCATGGAGAATTTTGACTTAGAAGTGCAACTCGAAGATCTCATGATCTGCCACGATGACACCTCAGATCAATCAACAGACACCTAGAAGACGGGACTAGAACTTTCTGAAGATGACAATTCGATCTTCTCAAGTCACAACAGCAAACTCGACAATCGATACCAGATACTCGCCATCACAGGAGATAACTCAGAAGAACTCGACGACAACAACAACCCAGTGCTTAATCCAGCAAATATAAATAGAGGGGCAAATCACTTAGCAGAAGGAGAAACCGCTAACTCCCTCGCAACAAGGGTAAAAGTTCGACTATCAGCCGATGAATGGAGAACAATCAAGATAGCCGTGGAGCACGGCACGCCAATACCAACAAATTCTAGCCAAAACATGCTTTTGAGATACCATTACGCCCTAAGGCAGCAGGCGAAGCAATTAGCAAAGGAGAGGATTGAAATACAGAAAAGGAAGGACTCAGCCATTGCAGCAAGCGACGCTGCTCGCAGAGCACGTAGTGACGCGTCATACACAAACAGAAGGAATCATCGACATGGATCAAGATATGAGAATCTCGAGTACTCAGAAAGGCAAAGTATCTCGAAAAACCTCGACTCGTCCTTCCTATCGGTCGACGAGTGATGCGTGGTAAATGACCAGCCCGTTGGGAACCCCAAGAGGAAGGTATGATGAGTATAGTAGCTCGTTTTCCCTCAGTTAGAAACCAAGGTTTATCGTTCAGGAGAAAAGCAGACAAATGACAGCTGAAGGTGATGCTTCCTAGTTTGCGACAGCAGCGGACAATTTATATATGGCGCCTCGTCCAAGCTTTGCTTGCTAGCTGCAACGTGGAACCTGCACACACACAAACAAATACTTTGCTCCCAACTTACGATGAGGTTGTCAATCTCACCGGTTTGCTTGAAACAAAGGTTATGAGTGTATCGAGTGGAAAACAGTAATAGTATGCGAGTAAAGTAAACAATGCGGGAAAAGTAAACAGGTGATTGCAATATGATTAAAATAGGACCGGGGTCCACAGTTCACTAGTGGTGTCTCTCCATAGATAAAATAACATGCTGGGTAAACAAATTACAGTTGGGCAATTGATAGAATAAAGATAACGTGATATGTCAAGAAGATCACTATGAGATTTACTCTGGGCATTACAACAAAATACATAGACCGCCATCCAACTGCATCTATGACTAATAATCCACCCTCGGGGATATCAATCCGAACACCCCAAAAGTATTAAGTTGCGAACAACAGATAATTGCATTAAGCAAAGTGTGTAATGTAAACAAAGCATATGCCCTTGAGCATATGAATATTGTTTTCTCCCTAGTAGCAACAACACATCTACCACCTTAGAGGTTTCTGTCACTCCCCCAGGTGAAATAGAGACATGAACCCACTATCGAGCATAAATACCCCCTCTTGGAGTCACTAGCAACTACTCGGCCAAGATAGCTACTAACAACGGAGAGCATGCAAGATCATAAACAACATAGAGATAACAAAAGATATAATTCAGTACAACAACTTAATCATAAACACCAATATTTATCGGATCCCAACAAACCAACATCATAGAATTACATAACGGTGATCTCAATCATGTAGGGCAGCTCATGAGATCTAAACATGAAGCACATGGTGGAGAAGACAACCATCTAGCTACTGCTATGGACCCATAGTCCAAGGTAGACTACTCACTCATCGCTCCGGAGGCAAGCATGGCGATGAAGAAGACCTCTGGTGGCGATTCCCCTCTCCAGCAGGGTGCCGGGAAGAGCTTCTGGACCCTCCCGATCTTCGGGTCGACGGCGGCGGCGGATCGCGATGTGTTCTGGAAATCTGATCGGGTACTTAGGTTTTTTCCGTCGGGGGGTACTTATAGGCGAAGGGGCGTCGTCAGAGGTGGAGCCAGGCTCCCTCACACAGGGGTGGCGCGGCCAGGGGCCTGGCCGCGCCAGCCCTATGTGTGGGGCCCTGGTGGCCCCCCTCCGACACTTCTTCGGATCTCTGGAAGCTTCCGGGAAAAATAAGACTTCAGGAACTTGTTTCGTCCAATTCCGAGAATATTTCCTGTGTATCACTTCTGAAACACAAAAACAGCAGAAAACAGGAAACTGGCACTGTGGCACTTGTTAATAGGTTAGTTCCGGAAAATGCATAAAAATGCCACTAAGTGTAATGAAACAATATGCAAATGGTGTAAAAACAAGCATGGAGCATCAAAAATTATAGATACGTTTGAGATGTATCAAGCATCCCCAAGCTTAACTCTTGCTCGTCCTCGAGTAGGTAAGTGATAACAAAAGAATAATTTTTGAGGTGACATGCACCTACACAATCTTGATCATATATGTAAGCATTGGTGAGCTGGGATCAATAGAACTTAAAACATGGGCATGAAAGATATAATCATGACAATAAGAACTTAGCAACCATGTTGTAAACATGCAAATGAACACAAACAAAAGATCATGATAATGAAACAATGAAAGTCAAACGTGTGTTCAAATCATAAGGAAAAACATACAAGTGGTTTTCAGCTTGTCCTTCAAAGAGAGCAAAACATAAATGCATAGGACACCTTCAAGTTTAAGAGGGCGACTAGATACAAATAATTTAAGAACAAGTGAAACCAATCATCATGAATCAATCAATGAACTTTGGGACAATGCATATTACACTAAGAATGACAACTATGCTCTCTTAATGGTGCATAAAGAAAGAAGGTGGTGACTCAACATAAAAGTAAAAGAAAGGCCCTTCGCAGAGGGAAGCATTGATTGAGCATGTGCTAGAGCTTTTCATTTGTAGAACAGAGATAAAACTTGGGTTTTGAGAGGTGGTTGCTTTTGTCAACGACTAGCAATGGGGTTCTTACTATCTTCCATACAAAAATGAAGCAAGTTTTTGAGAGAGAGATTGGCACTTTTGTGCTCTTTTTATAAAACTTGGCACTCCTCCCCACCTTTTTCCTTTCACATACCATGGCTAACCGATTCCATCGGGTGCCCACCAACATTCACATTCTTTGGAGGAGTTCCTTTTTCTTTCTTTTTCTCTTTTTTTTTTCTTTTTGGAATAAGCAATATGGAAGATAGCAAATCCGACCACTACGTCCCCATGAGCTGAAAACAGTGTCACAAAACGAGAAGTGTTTTGAAGGTTTTTGAAAGGTAGCACATGAAAATTTACTTTGGAATGGCTTACAAATACCATGCATAGGAATTTATAGTGGACACAATGGCAAACTTTGGCTTTTAGGAGTTGGATGCACGAGTAGAGCTCATACTCAGTACAAGGCGAGGGCTAGCAAAAGACTGGGAGCGACCAACTAAGAGAGCAATAATGGCCATAATCATGCAAAGCGACAAAGCGACATTAAAAGAAGCATAAGATGGCATCAAAAGTCAAAAACTAAATGATCATGAAGGCTAATGGCGACTTTGTAAGAGTCTAACATGTGTGAGCATGCGCCAAGTCAACCCAAATAAAGCATCAAGGAGAAAACCAAAATAATGCTTCCATACAATAAAAACAACGCATGATTTTTTCAAAGGCTTATTAAGCAATCTCAGTTATTTGAGACAAGTCATGCTACAGCAAAACCACTAAGCATACTATCAAAAAGACATCAAGCATGACATGAAAAAGCCTAAGCCGCAGTCTACACAAGCTCCTTCTTGTACCACTATTTTGCACAAAGCTTTTTCTCTTTTCCAACACCATTTGAAATTTTTATAAATACCTCTTTTAATGAAAACCAATAAAGTTCAGAGGCAAAAATACACCTTGATGAAAAGATATGACAAGATCTGAACGCGAATCAAGGCGAAAACAAAAACCAAAAGCAGTAGCAGAAAAAGAAGAATGCTCGATTTTTAATAAGAGTGAAAACTAGAGCATTCTTTGCAAATAAAAACGAGTACATCTCCTCCAAAGGAAATTTGTTGGGGTCCAACCATTTATTGCAGCAAACAAACAAACTAAACAAACTAAGAAAACTAAAACAACTGACGCTCCAAGAAAAACACATAGTGCATGAAGCAATAAAAATATAGTGTCTTGAAAGGTGACCTGATTTTTGCCGATGAAGAAGGGGTGCCTCGGGGGTATCCCCAAGCTTTGACGCTTGTACTTCTTGGATATTTCTTGGGGTGATGCATGGGCATCCCCAAGCTTGAGCTTTTGTCCATTCTTCAACTCATCTCATCATTCTCCAATCCCTACACTTGAAAACTTCCTTCATACAAAACTAAACACAATTCTATTAGCAACATTAGTGTAAGCATAAAATATATTCAACCTCTTTTAGCTTCAGATTTCAACCCAAAACCACCACATATAAAGTATATACTACTGTAGCAACTTCCACAAGAGTTCCATGATCAAAAAGAACTCAAAAGAAAGCGATAAAGTGGCAAAAACAAATATTGGCAGAAATCTGTCAAAACTGAACAACTGACAAAGGACGAATTTTTGAAAGGTTTTCTGTTGCTCAAATCAAAAAGTGTTCAACTAAGAAAAGTTTGGATATAACCTGGGGCATATGCACAAGAAATCGCAGGTCCAAAAGATAAACAGAGAATTTTCATGAATTTTTACGGTGCAGCACCGAAAACAGTTTCAGGACAGCAATAACCCCAAATCTTTACCTCGCTCAAATTAGAGGCTTCTCTTGGCACAAAAACGAAATAAACAAGATAAGGAGCGGTCATTATAGTAGTAATGACTTCCAAGACTCAAATAAAAGAAAAAGGTACTGAAAAGAAATTGGGTTATCTCCCAAGAGTGCTTTTCTTTAACGCCTTTGAGCTAGGCGCAGAAAATTGCGAATCAAGTATTTTCAGAAGAAGCATTAAGATCAACAGCAGAGGTCTTATCAATAAGGCATTGTATTTCATCCACATAAGTTTTAGAAGACCCTTTGTGATCATTCTTTGGCACACTACTTTCATCAAAAAGATTTTCAGGACAGATCCAATCAAAATTATTTTCAAAAGCTTCACTCAATCCCAAAAGCTTGCAAGGAATAGGTATTTCGGCCTCTTTATCATCTGTACTAATAACATTTATAGGAGAACCGAGTTTTTAAAACATTTAAGAACCTTCCTAGCTTCAACAACGACATTCTTAAATTCTAGGCGCAGAGTTTCCAAGATAAAAGCTTTCTTTTCGGGATCCTTAATTTCATGAAGCTTGAGGAACATGTATTGCATATAAGGATTAAGACTAGCAAACCTAGTTTCCAACATATCAATTAAACAAACAGAAGCAACTTCAATACTAGGAGCAAGCTCAATCCAAGACTTTTCCTCAACTTCCTCATGCATACTAATGTGATTAAAGAACTCCTCAATGTTTCTATTTCCAATAATTGAACCACTACCTACTGAGAGGTCCTCCATAACAAACTTAGGGAACAACATGATAAACTAAAGTAAAGAAATAATAACTACCAAGGATTCTAATTTTTTTGGGTTTTTGATATAAAGCAATGCAGGTAAAATAAATAAAGTAAAGCAAAACAATAGCAGAGTAAAGAATGTGTGTGCGAAAAACTCCCCTCGCAGAAGTCTTCCACTTTTCCCCGGCAACGGCGCCAGAAAAAGAGCTTGATGCGTGGTAAATGACCAGCCCGTTGGGAACCCCAAGAGGAAGGTATGATGAGTATAGTAGCTCGTTTTCCCTCAGTTAGAAACCAAGGTTTATCGTTCAGGAGAAAAGCAGACAAATGACAGCTGAAGGTGATGCTTGCTAGTTTGCGACAGCAGCGGACAATTTATATATGGCGCCTCATCCAAGCTTTGCTTGCTAGCTGCAACGTGGAACCTGCACACACACAAACAAATACTTTGCTCCCAACTTACGATGAGGTTGTCAATCTCACCGGTTTGCTTGAAACAAAGGTTATGAGTGTATCGAGTGGAAAACAGTAATAGTATGCGAGTAAAGTAAACAATGTGGGAAAAGTAAACAGGTGATTGCAATATGATTAAAATAGGACCGGGGTCCACAGTTCACTAGTGGTGTCTCTCCATAGATAAAATAACATGCTGGGTAAACAAATTACAGTTGGGCAATTGATAGAATAAAGATAACGTGATATGTCAAGAAGATCACTATGAGATTTACTCTGGGCATTACAACAAAATACATAGACCGCCATCCAACTGCATCTATGACTAATAATCCACCCTCGGGGATATCAATCCGAACACCCCAAAAGTATTAAGTTGCGAACAACAGATAATTGCATTAAGCAAAGTGTGTAATGTAAACAAAGCATATGCCCTTGAGCATATGAATGTTGTTTTCTCCCTAGTAGCAACAGCACATCTACCACCTTAGAGGTTTCTGTCACTCCCCCAGGTGAAATAGAGACATGAACCCACTATCGAGCATAAATACCCCCTCTTGGAGTCACTAGCAACTACTCGGCCAAGATAGCTACTAACAACGGAGAGCATGCAAGATCATAAACAACATAGAGATAACAAAAGATATAATTCAGTACAACAACTTAATCATAAACACCAATATTCATCGGATCCCAACAAACCAACATCATAGAATTACATAACGGTGATCTCAATCATGTAGGGCACCTCATGAGATCTAAACATGAAGCACATGGTGGAGAAGACAACCATCTAGCTACTGCTATGGACCCATAGTCCAAGGTAGACTACTCACTCATCGCTCCGGATGCAAGCATGGCGATGAAGAAGACCTCCGGTGGCGATTCCCCTCTCCGGCAGGGTGCCGGGAAGAGCTTCTGGACCCTCCCGATCTTCGGGTCGATGGCGGCGGCGGATCGCGATGTGTTCTGGAAATCTGATCAGGTACTTAGGTTTTTTCCGTCGGGGGGTACTTATAGGCGAAGGGGCGTCGTCAGAGGTGGAGCCAGGCTCCCTCACACAGGGGTGGCGCGGCCAGGGGCCTGGCCGCGCCAGCCCTATGTGTGGGGCCCTGGTGGCCCCCCTCCGACACTTCTTCGGATCTCTGGAAGCTTCCGGGAAAAATAAGACTTCAGGAACTTGTTTCGTCCAATTCCGAGAATATTTCCTGTGTATCACTTCTGAAACACAAAAACAGCAGAAAACAGGAAACTGGCACTGTGGCACTTGTTAATAGGTTAGTTCCGGAAAATGCATAAAAATGCCACTAAGTGTAACGAAACAATATGCAAATGGTGTAAAAACAAGCATGGAGCATCAAAAATTATAGATACGTTTGAGACGTATCAACGAGCAAGGAAATATTATACCAAAAACTCCTGAAGCAGCATTGGTGGCAGCTCAAGCTTACCTGCATACAACGCGACCAAATCCAGGAGACCCGAGGGAACATATGCACCGAGCAGCGCTTAATGGATTGAAGATGGTAGGCAACAAATTATCAGCAAAAGAGGAGGAGGCATATCACAACAAAGGAACCCATAAACCAAGATCACCACGCCGTCACAATAGTCCTCGGCATAAAAGTGGAAGTCGCCGATCTAGGACGCCGTCACCAGGACGATATAACAGTCCAAAGAACAAAGGAACCCGATGATCCAGAACTCCCAACAGAACATATGACTACGAAGATGATGAAAAGGAGATGGGGGCGCCATGCTTTACCCGTAGGGTTCGCATCACGCCTAGGGGTGAAAACGGAACAGATTATTTCCGACCGACCGACCGACCGAAGGCTTACAGAATGCAAAAACGGATCCGGTCGGATAGTTGACGGATACGGTCATGGATACGGCTAGTGATTAATGGATACGGAAAAAGGATATGGTTTTACTAATATCCGACCGTATCCGAAGATATACCTTATTTCACGGTTATATCTGAACAATATTCGACAAAATATCCGTCAATGAGTTGTTGAGTACGTGACTGGGAAGAGAAGATAAAAGAGAGTTATACATTTTGTCTTATGGTACACAAACATCACCATGCAAGGCACACACTATTTTATATGAATATATATTTATGTATGTAGAAAAATTTACAAGCTAATTTTACTTTATTATCAACGAGAGATGCGACAAATTGTTTATCCACAACCGAACCGTATTCGCTCCATATTCGGTCTGTATTCGTTACCGATAGACTCCGATTCCGTATTCGTGTCCGCACACTATCCGCTCCGATTCCGAATCCGAAAAAAATATGGTAACGAATACGGTTTCACTACTATCCGTCCGTATATGCTCCGTTTTCAGCCCTAATCACGCCAGTACCCAAAAGCTTCAAATTACCCCATGACCAACAAAAGTACGACGGATCTCAGGAGCCACAGTCATGGCTTTCGAATTATCTACAAGCAGTAAAACTATTAGGAGGAACCAGGGAAACAGCAATGCAAAGTTTGCAATTACACCTCACCAGTGCAGCAAGATCATGGTTAAGCAAACTAGGAAAGGAAACAATTGGAAGCTGGGAGGAGCTCACAAAACAATTTACAAGTAACTTCAAGTCGACATACAAACGGCCAGCATCCATAGAAGAAGTCAAAGCTTGCGTGCAGCAACGCGGGGAGACATTAAGAGTATATATCCAAAGGTGGAGTATAATCAAAAATTTGGCAGTCGAAGTCTCGGATGAAAGAGCAATAGACGCATTCATAGTCGGGTTACGACGAGGAGACCTAGTCGAAGAGATGGGCAGAATCAAGCCGAAAATAGTATCAGATCTAATGGATGTGGCAAACAGATTCGCAGATGGAGAAGATGCGTGCAACAATAAATGCACGCGATCGCTAGAAGTCGATAGAGGAAACAGATATGGAGGTCAAAGGAGAAGATACCGCAATTACGACATTTACGGCTCCCACAGCCAAGTAGCCGCAGGATATAAAGATAACAGCTACCAAGGCAACGACCGTAAAAGTTCGGGATACCGTAGCTATGGCAAAGAAGATTACAAAAAGTTTCCGCCAAGGGAATCCAGAGAGTACAACCCATCACTAGAAGATATGCTCAACGGACCATGTCATATTCACTCTGCGTTCGTCGATGGGAAACGAGTATCCAGACACGCAATGAAAGATTGTACCACGTTCTTGAAATTGCAGGAAGCAGCACTCAATAAGCAAGCCGAGGCAAAACGGCAAGGATACGAAGGAAACACAAGCAACGCACCTGCAACCCAACAAGGAAACAGTGGAGCTCTCAAGGGCCAAGATCAACCAAACCAGGGATGCGACGACAACGAAGGATATGTTCCATCTAAGGGGCACATTACAGCAATGATACAGCCAGTGCCCAAATCGAACAAAGAGGAGAAAAGCATAACTCGACAAGTGAACCTTGCAATAAATTCACCTCCAGCAACAACGGAATATCTGCATTGGTCAGAGCAACCCATAGAATTCAGCAGAGATGATCACCCAATAACAGTACCTCGGCCAGGAAACGCGCCCTTGGTACTCAAAGCTCAAATTGGGACCTATGATGTCGACAGAATATTCATGGATGCAGGAAGTGGGATAAATCTTATATACGCAAAGACCTTACGGGCAATGCACATTTCATTGGAGTTCCTGAAACCAACTGATTGCTCCTTTCATGGAATAGTCCCAGGAAGTGCTAACTATCTACTTGGTCGAATAGCACTCAACGTCTATTTCGGAAATCGACAAAACTATAGAAGGGAGAAACTCGACTTCGAAGTCATGGACTGGCCATCACAATATCATGCGATCCTCGGGAGACCCGTGTTTTCGCGATTCATGGCAGTACCTCACTACACTTACCTGGTACTAAAAATGCCAGGACCCAAAGGAATTATTACAGTAAAGGGAAGCTTCGAGTTATCAGATCTATGCGACAAGGAGTTTCATAAGATGGCCCAAAATTTCGGCATGATGGCAAGCTACGGAGAACCCAACTGCAAAGCAAAAGCACGACTACAGAAGCGACACGGCAACTCAAAGGAAACCCCAAGGAACCAGAAGTAAAGAAACCTCGGGTACAGCTACCCGAACAAGAGAAGACTATAGGAGAAGAAGAGAAGACTCAAGCAACATAGGAGACAAGACATACAAATTAGTCGAGTAGGAAAATAAGGTTGTAAAAGCCACGAGTTACTCCAGGGCAATGCCCTCCAGATCCAGAACACAGGTCACTGGCCGGATCTCTTGGGTCATCCCATGTATCTTACATTACATGCATAAATGAAAGACAAAAGTTCCTCTTATTTGAAGTTTACGTGTCTTCAAAAGCCGCGACAAGCGCATCAATATACACACAAAGTAAAAATGCTCTGAGGATAAAAACTCTCGCATTATATACACAAAAAACATACAAGTAGCACATCATAACATCGGGTTATCAGAATCATCCACCCCCAGGGGATCCAAGTAATGATGCTCGTGGAAAAACGCGGCATCCTCTCGCAACAGCCTAGCTATAATCCTTCTGGCAGGCTGCAAGGTATTCTCCAGATGAACTCGCAAACTAGCTCCACCTGAAGGATAACTCAGTGACATGGAACTATAATTAAGCCTTGGATGCCACTTACGCATCCACCCAAGAGCAAAATTGGCTCCAGCCACCAAGTTCAGCTCTATCAGCCGATGAATTTGCTGACTGGATCTGAAAGTATCGAGTAGCAATGAAAAGCTTCCAGGCAGAGGATTGCGAGGAAGCATGACAGAATGCATGGTTATGAGAGATCTTCGACAACCATCAACCGCCTCTCCGATATGCTGAGCACGATCTTGAAGAAACACAACAGCACGATGGCGTCGAGGATCGGACCACAAACTGTCGATCCCCTCTGATGTTTTCTCCAGAGCTGCATTTCGCTCAGCAACCCGACGTGCCTCAGCAGCAAAATCCAGACAAGTACCTAAGACAACAGAAGATATTAGACGGCAGTAGTGGAATAAAAGGAAACAAGAGAAGCAACAAGGAATCTCACATCGCAACATCTCGCAAACAGACTCGACAATACCGATAAGGTAGGAGTCGCATTCCTCGAGATGCACGATTTTCACCATCAGACCCGACACCTTGTCCTCAAGAATGGATATCTGTTTCATAAACCCGCAAGACTTGCTGGCTTTATCCATAGCCATCTGCGCTTGGCGTTTCGCCAAAGACAAGCGGCTTTCTAGATCTAAAATCCTTAAGGAGTACTCAGTACATTGGCAAGAACGACGGGAAGGCGATGAAACTTTGGAGTCGAAAACCTCGGCAGGAGATGGAGCCTGATCGCGACCCAACGATCCACCAGAACGCATAGTCTGGAAGCCAAAAGAAAAGAAAAGAAAAGAGAAGAATCTCAGAAGCCAGATAGAGCACGATATTTCACAAAAGAAGAAATATTTACATAAGTACAAACCCTCTGACTAAAGTTCTCGGGCTACATACGACTAAGATTTCACTACATCGAAGCAAAATTAAAAATTACAAAAGGAGGCCAAGTCTACGCCACCTCGGCCTCATGATCCACAGCAGAAGTAGGCGTGGCAGAAGCAGCACCAGCGTTCGGAGGAGGCACGGATCCGCTCGTCGCTGGAGTCGAAGAAATCGGTGAAGCCGCAGAAGCCGCTGAAGGAGAAATCATCGCCACGATGCCTGGCGCAAACCTCTTCGCTTTCTCAAAGAAAGCCTTAAGCTCTGAACGGGGGCGGCCGTGGGAAGAACTCACCTTCTCCCAGTTGATCTCCTCACCATGTGCATATGAAAGCGCAATGGCCCCCTCAGCACCTCGCTTCAAAGAGAGGCCCTTCATATGAAGGATGAGGTCGTCAGTGGTGTCGAAGGCCTGGGCGAGTTTCTTCACATCATTATCCGGCACCTCCGCCTTTTGCTTAGGCCACAACGCGACAAAAATCCGCGTAAGAATGCGGTTAAATAACTCGAAGATTTCCCGGACAGATATCCAGTTCGCTTCCAGTAAGCTAACTGCGGCCATGAGGGGATCATTATCTGGTTGCAAAGTCGACGAGGACACCTGAGTATATTATGCAAAAGCAAGGAAACAGAAAATAGCAGAGAATGAATATATCAGCAAGCATAAGAGAATGAGCAAATCAAACAAACGGAAAGAAAGGTATATTACGTACCCCCAGCGGCAGCAGACATCGTATTCAGCCGCTCAGTCATGGCCTGTTCTCGCTGGAGGTGCTCCTTGTTAGCATCCGTCAAGGCCTTTTCTGCTTTCTTTGCCTTAGCCAGTGCTGATTTCGTCGACTTCTCAGCACTAACCTTGGCAGCAGTGGCGGCATCAAAAGTTTCCTGGAAGCGTTGAGTTCAGCTTCCAGCGACGAAATGCGAGCATTGGCTGTCGCTAGAGCATTTCCAGTTCACCAAGGAGGAACGGAAAAGTCAGGCAAAGAAGCAAAGAAAGGCATACAGGACATGCAAATATAGGAAAAGAAATTTACCTTCAGAGGCCTTAGCAGCCTTCAGGTACTCGACGCATTCATTGCCCAAGGCGACGAATTTCCTCATCAAGTTCTGTACACAAATAGTACGTGAGTATCAACACGCAAAAGTAGAAGTAAACGTACCAGTATATTCATGCACATCGTCGGAGGAGCCTGTGGACTGATGGGCCTCAAGAGAAGCACCGGCGTCTGATATTTTCTTCACGCGTGGAGAACTACGAACAGCGACTACCTTCTTAACAGGCTTCCTCGAAGCTTTTGAAGATTTCACTGCTGGACCAACCTGTTGTGGCGGTGGTTCATCAACAACAGGAGTATCAGTGATAGGGGCGGCAGCAGCAAATCTCTTCGGGTTCTCCTCATCACTAAGAAAAACATCAACAGACCAAGTCACTTATCAAAGTTGACAGGGAAAAGATAATATATGAAATACAGCAGGATGACACTCACGAGTCCATGAGGTCGAAGAGCTCTAAATCGTCCTCTGGCGCGGGGGTTTCCTCGGCCACGGCTTTATGAGCAGAGGCACACGAGGAAGCGAAATCTTCGACGCGCTTCCTTTTCTTGTCAACAACAAGATCTTCCGAAAGCGTAGGAGGCGGTGACGTCGTTGAGCTAGTCTTTCCAGTGAATCTTCGCCTTCGTCCCCATCTTGGCTATCCCCAGCGTCTGGGGTTTCGGAGGCCGCAAAAATAGGGACATTTGGAATGGCCCCCCTTCTGGGAGGGGAGGACGAGAAACAAGAAGTCGATGATCCTGAAAAGAAAATAACCTGAGTATTACAAGGAAAATGATGATAAGAGAAAAACAAGGCAAATAAAAGGTAGTATAACATACCGCAGGCAAAGGGTGCTGGGCATCAAAATAGCTAGCAGTCAAGTCTAGAATATCATCTTCTTTCGTGAGGATGGTCAAAGCCCTCACTCGCTTGTCGAGATCCTTCTTTTCAAAGAGATCATCAGAAACTTGCGAAGAATCACCCAAACCAGAAAAAGACCAAAGCTTCGAAGGATGGAGCTGAAGAGGTTGAACTCGACGTTGAAGGAAAAATGCCATGAGTTGAGTTCCGGTTAAAGCACCACCGTCATCGCTCTTAAGAGCTTGGATGCGCGTTAGCAGCGGCTTAACATCCTCCATCTCAGCCTCTGTGGGAGGCGAATCCCATGAGTGTTGGGGATATACCAAATAGGTATACCAGCGACGTAGTCCTAAATCAGCAAGCCAGGGTGGCCCATCAGGGGTGGTATGGCGGATTCGCCATACCGGGCGGCCCAGTTGCTGAAGTTGGCACGGCGGTACTGGACGCAGGCGCTTATGGTGGATCCGGAGACAGGCCTATGGCGGGCTACTAGCGGCGAGCTTATGGCGGATCCGGATGACGGCCCATGGCGGGTGACCTTGTAGCGTACGCGCAGGACTTAGTCTAGGATTCCAAGTTGTATCCGCTCCGGTACCAACGTGTAGCCCACGCCAGGCGCCTTTATAAGCCTGGCGTGGAGCAGCCCTTGAGGCATCAGACCAATCTTACGGCCAATCGCATAGCAAAATAGCCAACCTCATCATTGTAATCGAGCACTTGTTGCCATATAGTGAATTATAGCAGCACGTAGGGTCTCGCCACCGTTGCGGGATCTGAAGCTGGGTAAACTCGTGCTACCACCGTCCTGGATCGCTCCTCCGTGTTCACCCCCTTCCACAAACCGCCATACCCCTACCTCTATGGCAGATCTGTTGACGAAACCACGACAGTTGGCGCCCACCGTGGGGCAAGGCGCGTCTGGAGCGCGGATCCAGGCGGGATCCGCCTTTGCAGGCATCGGCGACACCGTCGCCATCGGGCGCGTCCTCTATGATTCCGGCTTCCCCATCGTCCCAGCGGATAACCTCTGGGTGCCGGCTAGAGAAGACCCTGCTCGATTCACCGTCATCCCGATTGGAGATATCCATATCTTCATTGGAGAGACAAACCCTACCCCCGCTACGGAAACCAATTTCCGGCGGATTGGTATGGCGGAATTTCCCAAACGGACCACTTTCGAGCTGGATACGGAGGAGGACTCATCTGATCTGGAACTCTCCAGATCGGATCTGAAAAGTAATCCCACCCAGCCCGCCCTAGAGGTAGAGGAAGTGGTGAAAGACCGCAGTGAATCCGCCATGAGCAATCTGGCGTTAGAGACACCGCGGTACTGCCTTGTTGCGTTCGCAGGTATCACTTCGGGATCTACCTCCAATGGAGAAGATAGCCCAGGTGAATCCATCCTAGAGGCACTTAACGAAAGTGGTGAATCGGATGACTGGGATAGCAAAGGCTATGATTCTGACCATTATGATGCCGCCATGAGGAAACTCGAGGCGGAATTGGCGCAGCAGGCACTTGAAGAGCAACGCGCAGCGGCCAAGCAGGTGTTTGTCACCAACAAAGGAGATGATGCTGGACAGACAACCGGTGATCCGCCATCTCAGGCAGTCCACGACGGAGATGCCGGCAATGAGCAGGGTAACCCGCCACCAGCCACCGATCCCGCCGCGGAACAACTTCCTGAGATCCACGGCGGACCCAGGCCTCTGCAACCCGCCATCCCCATGGACCAGCACCCAGAAGACTTCACTACCCCGCTGGACAAAGTCGTCTATGGAACTCTAGCAGATCCAATCACCCCTGACTCCATCAGAGATGTGAACGATCTCGAGAAGAAAAGGCGAGCCCTCCTCAAGGAAGCAAAATGAGTAGAGAAGATGGGCAAGCAGGTTGATAACGACATTGCTAAAGCTCAAGACACGCTGAAGCGCGCAAGGAACATGGAAGAGAAGTATGCCACTCTCATTCAGAACCAGATCAATGAGGGAGGCGACCCGCAGCTGGTATGAAACCTCGAGTTCACCGTACCAACAGCGGAAACTCTGGCCAGGATGTACATCAAGAATCCGCCATACGTGGACAAAAACCACGATGAAGTTAGGGCTACGCCCATCGAGAACATCGTGGCCGCAAAGGAGCTATTGGAGCATAACAAGAGTCCAGCAGCCCTAGAGACGGCAGTTAAACTGATGACCAAAGCATTAGTGCAGCAGGAAAAGGCTACGTCGTCACGGCGGCTCGAATCTGATCCTGCGCTATGCAGGTCCAGTACTGCGTCTAAAGCTCAGGGGGCTGGCAATAATGGTGTACGTCCTGACAACGAATCTCATACCGGATCCTCGGAGATCCGAAGAAGAGAAGCTCGCAATCGGAGACACGCCATCCCAATATCCTCTGATGACAAACCAAATGGCAAAGGCCCACAGAGAAATCCATCGCCACCCCGCAAGAACTACCCGGCTTACGGATACCAACAAGCCACTGCTGCTCCCCGCCATAAGACCAACATGCTGCCACCAAAGCATAAGACGTTCAAAGTCCCAAAGGGAGGAATCGTCATACGCGACAATGATGGCAAACGAGGACGAAGCCGTGACGCTGGACGCCAGCAGACGATCCG